>VDFB02058242.1:173539770-173671896 GCA_007258455.2 Sequoia sempervirens | reverse complement strand
TTCCTCATTAGTGATTAGATTTTGTAGTGACACTCACAGTGATGGGAGCTCAACCTCAATAAGCAAGATGGCTTATGATTCGTAGACCAAGGAGAAAGGGGTTGCACCTGTAGGTGTGCAGATACTGGTTTGATAGGCCTAGAGAGCAGGATTTAATTGTATATTCCAATCACAACCAACTTCACTGACCATTTTTCTTTAGGATTTTTAGAATGGTCTTGTTTTTAGCCTCAACTTGAGCATTTCCCTAGGGTAATATGGGGTAGAGAATCAATGTTAGATGTTAAATCTTTGACATAGCTCTTTTACATCCTGGTTCTTTGAGGGCATTTTGTTGTCTAAGATAAGGGTTTGTGGAAGATCATAATGACAAAAATGGTAATTCAAGATAAACTTGGAAATTTGCTTCCTCATTATGTACGTCATAGGAATGGCTTCAACCCACTTGGTAAAGTACTTAGTTTCTTTTATGATGAACTTGTGGCCATTAGATGAGGTTGGAGTGATCTTTCCTATGAGGTGAAACCCCTACTATGAGAAAGGTCAAGTTGTGACCATTGGTTGGAACTCCTGAGTTGGAGCATGAATAAGATCTCCATGTTGTTGACACTAGACACACTTTTGCACATACTAATGAGCTTCTCTTTCCATGGTTGGCTAGTAGTACCCTGTCTTCAATAGTTTCTTAGCTAAACTCATATGACTAGAATGAGAACCACATATGTCATCATGTACTTCTATTAAAGCACTCAAGGATTCCTCTTGGTTAAGAAATCATAGTAATGTCCCCTCAATGCTTTGACGATAAAGGGTATCACTTAGGATCACAAATCGGGATGCCTAATTAACAAAGGTATTTTTAAGGTTGGAGGTGGTATTGGATGGGGGGGTTATTTTACTAAGGTAGGTGAATATTTCATGATACCATTGGGATCCAGGACCAAAAATGACACACAAAAATTTAGATACTAGGATTTCAAAAGTTGGTATGAGAAGTTGTTCTACTAAGAATTCATATTGAAAGACGTTGTGTGACATGTCTAACAATGATCCAATTGTTTCCATAGCATCTGTTGCTCAATTGTTAGTGCAAGAATTTGTCTCAAAACTTATATCAATGAAAAAGTCTTTAATACTTTCTACCATCTTCTTGTAATGAGTAAGCTTGTCATCCTTAGTTTGATAGTCATCATTAACTTGGTTGATAACTAGCTATGAGTTTCCATATACTTTCAACCCTTATATCTACCATTGAACTACTATCCTTAGACCTATGATTAGGGATTCATACTTAGCTATGTTGTTAGTACACAAAAATGATAGCATGTATGACTTCAAAATGCAAGCACTTTGAGAGGTGAAAAAGAGAATACCCACCCCCGATCCATGTTGGGTAAATGATCCATCAAAGTACATCTTCCATAATCAATCAGATTGACAAGGAGCACTAATTCATCAGGGAAGTTAGATATCAATGGGTTCTTTGCATAGATAGGTGCTTCTACTAGTTGGACTATGATCACTTGTCCTTTTATTTCCTTTCACTCCACATACTCTATGTCAAATTCAGTCAAGATCATTACCCATGTCGCCATTCACCTAGTGAGAGTTTCTTTGGATAGGTATTTCAAAGGGTAGATCTTTGCAATAAGCTTAATTTGATGCAACAAAATTTAATTTTTGAACTTTTGTGAAGAAAAAATAACTACTAGACATGCTTTCTCAATGGATGAATAATTCATTTCATAGCCTACCAAGGTTCTACTAATGTAATGGATAGCCCTTTCCTTTATATTTTCATCATGTTGTGTTAGAAGAGAACCTAGTGTCATTGATGTTGCTAAGATATATAGGATCAATGATTTGTTCAGTCTTGGAGGAATGAGTATTGGAGGTGTCAATAGATAGTGTTTGATTTGTTGGAAAGCTTTATCACATTTCTCATCCCACTTGTAAGCTATTCCTATATGGAGAAGATGCAAAAAAGGGTGAATCTTATCTGATAATTGTGTTATGAACCTTCTGATGGATTGCAATCTTCCTTGTAACCCTCTCAGATGTTTCAATGTTTGTGGTGGTTCCATGTCTAGGATGTCTTTTACTTTTACTAGATCAATTTCTATCCCTCTTTGTGAGACGATATAGCCAAGAAGTTTACCTGATGTTACCCCAAAGACACTTTTTTGGGTTTAGTCATACTTTGTATTCTTCAAGTCTGTCAAAGATAGGTCCCAAGACTTCTATGTTCTCATTTATTCTTTTTGACTTGGCCAAAATATCATCCACATAATCTTCAACTATTTTTTGGATCATGTCATGAAAGATGAGGGTCATTGCTCTCTAATAGGTCACTCCTACATTCTTTAGCCCAAATGGCATCATGTTCCAACAATAGGTTTCCCATGGACAAGTGAATGTAATTTTGTGTTGACCCTCCTTGGAAATTATGATTTGATTGTAGCCTAAAAAACCATCATGATTGACAACATTTCATCCACTGTTGTTAAATCCATGATGAGTTTGATGTTAGGAAGAGGGAAATCATCCTTTAGGCATGACTTGTTTAAGTCTCTAAAATCCATGCATATTTCGATGCCCCTAATGGGTTTGGAGACTAGTACTAGGTTTGAAACCCACTTAGGACAATCAATCGATTGGATAAATTCAATGTGAAGAATCTTTTGTAACTCAAATTTTACCAAGATTTTCTATCTAAGGGTGCATCTTCTTTAATTTTTGCTTCACTGGCTTAGCTTCATAATAGACTACTAGATGATGCACAACTACTTCTAGATCAAGCCCTAGCATATTTGTGTATGACCATGCAAAGTTGGTTCTTCACTCTTTTTAGAACACTGCTAAGTTTTTCTACTTTTCGCCCAACAAGGATTCGACATAGAAAGTGATCTTGGGTGCTTCTTTTGTTCCCACATTGACTGGAGTATCCTTTTCTACTAGCATTGTTGACTTCTTTGGATGCATTATACTAAGGGGGAGATTGAATCCCTCATCCTTGGGAGCATCAAAGAGGTTTTCACCTTTAGATGCATCCTTCTTTTACTATTTTAGGATCAGAAAGTTCCACTGTGTGATTTTCACTTGGAGATCTACATGTTAGTTGCATTTCATCAATTTTGTGACTAAAGGATCCAATCATCTCCCTGTAGTACACTCATGTGTCTAGCTTTATATCAAAACCTACTTTGTGATCTGCCCATGGTATGTTTTTGTGATGTCCCATGAATTTTGAAATTGCTTCATCTTTTTGAATAAATATAGAATCAATGGTCCTCATTGGTCCAAGTCAATGATTTGGGGGTATACTAGACATATTTTAGTCAGTTGATTGTTCATGGTGAAGGATATTGTAGATATCATGAAGAGGGAGCTATTCTCAAATAGGTTTGCAACTTCAAGGGGGAGCTCATCTAAGGTCGTATCACGGGATGTTGGTAACTAAGAGGAAGCCTCAACTCGTTTAGCAGAAGTACCTTTCCCAATAATGGTAACCTTGCTAGTAGGACATCCTAAGTCGAGATTCTTTGGACATTTCTTAGGAATGATAGGTTCTAGTAAACCATTGTCATTTTTTCCTAGTTTCTCATTCTTGTTATACCCCCATCCTTTAATTAGCTACAAGCCTTTTTAATCATCTTCCATGGGAAGAGCAGGGATGGGTCATTAATCTTGATAAGTTCCAGTTAAGCACATGAACAGTTCTTCACTCTTCTTCACACTCTGCTTTGCCTTCGAATTATTTGTACTTTATTCACACATCTCACAAACATTCACACCTTCAAATGATATAAGCAATCACTTATATATATCCGCAAGAAGAAATTACATCACTACATGTTGGATTCAACAAAATAATAAAATGAATACAAATTGTTAGCCAAAAACAATAAACAATTATTAATGTGAATCAACCAAGGTTGACCACAATATATTAAAGACTCAAAATAATATCTCAAACATGAAAAAACTTCAAACAATTACTCCATGAAGATAAACAACATGCTACAATCACCATGTCAACCATGAACATGAAAAACATGAAAATACAAGAGAAAATCACCAATCACGAGCACAACAATCAATGTGGACCAACAACAAAAATAGAGCATGATCTAGAAACATCCAAAAAAATCATGAATCACTAGAGAAGCATCCAAAACAAATAAAATTACTAGAATCACATAATCTTCATTTAGGAACACAAACTGAAGCAATAGAATAACTATTAGAACACAATTGCTCACAACTTGATCAAATCTTCATGCAGATCTTTGAAATTGAACATGGATAAACTAGATATACTCAACAAGAAACCATTAAATACACAATCTCTTATTATCAATGTATTGAATATGCCAATAGATTGAACTTCACTTCATCACAGACAACCTGCAATATATTTATTACAATTTTCTCAATATCCTCAACATGTATAGCCTCAAATGACATTAATTCTAATAGTATTGACATCAATGACAACACATATCAGCAACACAACCACAACATCAAACAATCTCCCCCTTTGGCATTAATGGCAACACATGATGTGAAAAACACCAACACAACTCTCTCTTAGCACTTACTCCCGCTTAGGTTCTAGCTCTTTTCTCCTCAACTCTTTCACATGACTCATCTCCTCACAAAGTTTTTCACATGATTCTTCTCCCCATTTGAAATCAATGATAAAGATCTCCTTTCTCCACATAAGCTTTGAACCACATATCTATACATCTGAATACTTCCCCTAAGTAGCAACCACCACATCAATTTGGATCAAGATGGTCATGTCCACAAAAGGATATAAAAGTCACGAAAAGTCCTAACCTGGGAATTGGACATTCTAGTAGGTGACTAATATCTTCTTATGGTTGTTCATTTACATTGTCAAACCAGAGAACATATACTTGAAATGGAGTGGCACTGTATGTGCACTAAGAACTAGTTTCAGTTATGATTTACCAGAAATAAATGTGTGAAAGAAATTCTACTTATGCTATAGGAATGTAACGTAAAGCTTTCTTAACTTGAGTGTATCTTAATCAAAGCATAAATCATAATGACTGTTACTAAGTGACAAACTATGAACTGGCCTTATGCTGCAGGAACAAACATAGGGATGGATTCCCGATGCTACAGGAATAATATAAGACTGAGTTTGTGCAGAAATTTTCAAGAATGAAATCTAACTTATAATCAACAGGAAATAAACAAATAACTATAGATACTCACTAAGTGGGCCCCCTTAGCAAGGATCAACTTGTTTATACAAGTATTGAACTCAAAACTTCATCAGCTTTTATTCATAGACTGGAGTCATATACATTGATTGTTCTACTTCTAAGAAAACTAACACAAAGTTCTGATTCTCATTATAATACTAACTCTTACATACTATGCTTGCTCACTCGCATAGGAGGAACACTTATTTATATCAAAAAAGCAAATAACTACCTAACTCTAACAGAGAAAGATGTGGACATCAGTTTATCCTAAAATCAAGGAATAGACTTCTCATAAATGAAAGCATATATGTTCAACATGATTCAAAGAGAATTTAGCATTCCAATCTTCCCAGATTAATGATCATTTAGATTTCTTCCCAATGACCCAGTCAAAGAGTCTTCACTGAAACAACTTCCTCGACACTGTATTGGAAATGGACTTTACTGTAAGGACAAGATCTATTGAGCTTGACTCATTCATGCTTCCTTCAACAACCTATGATACACAAGAAAACAAAATTGAAAGAAAGCATGCATGGCAACAACATGATACACATTCATTAATCACATATTAAATCTATTTCATTATCCAAAAACCACATGCATTATATCAGTCATTCAGGAGGTCAAATAGGGTAATTAATATAGACACATAGAGATGTTAACCTGCAGGAATATAGGAATGTGTGGCTATAGGATACTACCTGTTTTTAGATAAAAAGTCTTTAATCAAAGAGTTAAAACAACCATTAGCAATAAGAGTAAGGGTATTAAAAATACATCATAATACTCAAATTATGAGCATATTTTGAGCTCATCCTTTGCCCCCTACTTATCCTAATGATCGTCCTCTAGCATTAAGCTTCCTGGTTGTATCTTTGAAGTTAGTAGGAGTAGTATGGCTCTAAACTACAGTTCCAAATTTGTAGTAGAAAGCTCTGAAATTTTGCCATCTCTCGTACCTATGGGTTTCTGTATTCTCATTAACATCTATAGCTTGATAAGGGTAAAGTGGCCACATCAAAACTGGAGGTCAAAATGTTATTTGTAACCATAACTCAAACCTCTTCTTAAGACCAAGCTACATGTACTTCTCTATCCTTCTAAGGGATTTTTTAAAGTTTAGGGGGCTATGAGGCTCATATTTCCTCAGACCAACAGTTAGTTTTTCCCATCTCTTTTCAATTCTGGAAGATGAAAGCTTCCAAAACAAATATGGTTGGCCTTTGAATTCTTCATACACTTGCTTCCTGATATTGAATATTGTTATTCTTTCTATTTGATCATTGAAGCCATACACAACAGTAAGCCAAGTTTTTAGCATTGTGTAAGGATCTAAGCTTTTAGGACATAGTGGGATAGGTTTGTCCCTTTCAACCTCTTCATAGGCCTCCAATTATCTTCCATAATTACTTTCATTGGCTGCCCAAGACATGAGTGACCTCAAATGAATATCACCAATATAAAGAAGTGGATTCCACTCTATTTCAGAGGGAATTATCAAACCATGCAAATAAAATTCATATAAAGAATTTTTTAGCCAACTAGGGGCTACTTGATATGCATCATAAAATTATTTGGCTGTATGAATAACAGGATCTAAATTCCTTAAATTTCTCATTAATTGAAACCAAAGAAATTTCTCTTTTAGGCACATAGCATAGACCCTAGGTGGTGGTCTACATTCCATAATTTTACCAATTATTTTCATCATTTCATCCATTTTCTCTCTCATTTCTTGGATTTCTTTTTCTACATTTCAATTTCCCTTTTCAATTTCTTCTTCTCTTCTTCCAAAAGACTTTGTTGAATTTTAGTCTTGGCTAAGTGGCGGAAACTCAAGGTTTGAAATGTGACCAGTCTCCATGTGGTCCTAAGGTATTCCAAAAATTCAATCAAAAATGTCTTCTTATAAACAATCATTGCTTGACAAGTTGTAAGGGGTAATGAGGTTTCATTGTACACTCCCAATTGTTCAAGTTGTTCTTCCTCTTGCTGCAAGATAAATTCTTGTTGTTGTGCAGAAGGAGATTGTACTTCCTCTTAAATTTGCCTAGCTGCCTCAGCCAAGTCATCAAGACTTGGCATTCCCCTTTCATTACTACTAACATGTGGTTCCTCAACTTCCATTGGCTCATTTTGTATTTTCCTAAGAACAACAGATGGGCTTTGTGTAACATTCTTAGATACATTCTGAGAATCATCATGACTAAATTCTTTAGAGTCCTTAGAAATTATTATAATTTTAGGCTGAGTAGAGGTTGAGGTGACTTTACGTTGTTTCCTTGCTAAAAATCTTTTTGAAAATGTTGCAGTTGTAGGAGGCACTCTCATTGCTTTCCTCTTTCTGACTTACCTAGAGGATTCAGACTCAACAGAAGAAGATGATGGTGAACTTGTAGTGGCAACAGGCATTGTTGTAGGAGAAACTACTATAGGGGAGGATGCTACAGGAGAGAGTGGAGTAGAACGTTTTCACTTCTGACCATGAGGGTTAGATTCTGGGGTTTGTTCTACCCTAGATGACTCTCCTACCTTTGTTTTTCCTTTTTCTCTTCTACTAGCAGACCTGGTTTGTATTTGGGTAGTTGGTTCTAGTGTGGAGGCTATAGGACTAAGTGTTGCAGGAGTAGATGATTCTTGCTCTACTTCCCTACTTGTAGATTTTGTTCTCTTTTTCTTTTTCTTGGGCTGTGTAGGGAGTGCTCTAGGAGGCTATGGAAGTTGTAGACCCTTTTGGGAAACAAATTCTTACTAGGAAAGGGGTTATACATCCCTCAGGGAATGCTCGATCAAGAGTTTAATGAGGGCATGATGGGCTATAGGTTTTTACCTACCCCTTTGGGTTTCATGGGCACATTGTTTCAAAAGGTATAACAAAAAATTTGGAACATTGACAGCTAAACCATGCCTCATATGACTCAATAATTTAAAATGATAGCAATGTAAATAGGAAAAGTATCCCTCACAAGTCAAGTACCTAATTATGAGAATGGCATATTTTGAGTATGGAAAAGGTAGTGACACTCGTTTGCATCCTTGTTTGGAAACCTCCAAGGGTCCATCAGTTGGTACTATAAATTCTTCCCTAGCAGAGACAACATCTGAAGAAATTTTTTCTCTTACTACTGGAAGCCCAATTACTTCTGCAATCCACTCTTCTGTAACGGCTATTGTCAAACCCCACACTATAGCTTCTCCTTCTGAAAGAGTTGTCAAAAAATCACCTACAACTTCCTCATTAAAAGAATCTAACCTCAAAAAATAATTCAGCCAACCACAATTATTGAATGCCTGAACTGTTTGAGGATTTTGCATCAAGAGCTCATGAGCTACAGGCTAATGTCTTACTAACTGGCTGCCCATATTCACAAATTATCCTAGCTGAGATTCTTGAAACTCAAACTTTTTCTAAAAATTCAAAAAAACTTTTTTTCTCTATTTCTTTCTGCTTTGCCATCACTTTCCTTTACTTTTCAAAGAATGACTCAAAGAATATTTGCATGAAATGATTGTTACGAACTACCCAAATCAATCAGTTAATTGTTGTTTAGGATGAAAACATGCAGTCATATTTGGAAAGTATAAGAAAATAAAAATATCTTAATAGTTGTGACAATGGCATAAGAAAAAGTTTGAAAATGGATTATCCCACCCCCTACTTAAAATTTGACATGTGTCCACACATGTGCAAAAAGAAAGGTGAAGATCAGGAAATAATGACTGATATCTACATAGCAATTAATGAATAAATAAAATAAATAAACAATGTGACAATAAAAGATATCATGTACCTTGGAATAAATGTGCGTACATGCTTGGAATGATCATAGATCAACATGAAATGATGGCTGGAATTGAAACCATAAATGAGGGCGGTACGATAGATGGATGACGTGGAAGAAAAGGGAATGAATGGTGGTGATGGATGAAAAGCAGAGAAAGTGGCTCCCTTAAAAAGGAAACCTTTATTATGGGCATGCAACATAGAATCTTAAAGAGATGCTACAGGAGAAAGGCCAAAGCCTTTTACTGCAAGAGGATCAGTGGCCACAGCCGAAACAAACTGCTTCATAAATTCTTCTTTGGACACGAGCTTATGATACAACCTAAGACAATGTCCATTAACCAATAGCTTGAATTGGATAGGATCTATTGTATCTAACTGAACTGAACCATTATCAAGCACATTTTCCATTTCATAAGGACCAAGCCATCTTGTGGTGAGTTTACCTTGATTTTCCTTGTACCTGGAGTCATAGAGCAGCACCCAATCACTGGCAGAGAATTGCTTAGTTCAAATATGATTGTCATGCCATTTTTTTCTTTGCTACTGGATAGCTTCAGTATGCTGCAGGGCAGCTTTCCTCATCTCATCCAATGCATTTAGTTGTAGGAGGCATTCCTTTTGAGATTCTGAAATATCAATGTTAAGTTGGAGAGCAGTCCTTAAGGTCTTATGCTCAAACTCAATTAGCAACATGGTAGTCTTGCCATAGAGTAACTCAAAAGGAGTAAACCTTGTAGTTGTTTTCCATGTTGTCCTATAGGCCCAGACTACTTCAGGAAGGTGACTGCTCCAATCCTTCTTGTGTAATTGTACTATCTTAGTAAGGATTGTCTCAATTTCTCTATTGGTAACTTCTGCCTGACCATTGACTTAAGGGTGATAGGGGCTAGACTTTTTGTGTTTGATCTTGTAATCATTCATCAATGCAGTGATTAAGTTTGATGTAAACTAAGCTCTTTGATCAGTAACAAGTTCCTTTGGGACTCCAAACCAAGTAAAAATCTATTCATATAGGAACTCAACAACTTTATTGTCACGGGCATGTGTCATTGCTTTTACTTCGACCCACTTGGTTACATAGTCAGTGCAAACCAAAATGTATGATTTCCCACTGGATGGAGGATCAATAGGCCCAACAAAATCCATACCCCATTTTTTAAAGTGACTGACTACCACTTGAGGATACAAGGGTATTTCATTAGACCTTGTTAGTCTCCCCATGCATTGACATTTGTCACATTTTCTGGTGCAGGCTGCAACATCTTTGTGTAGTGTGGGCCAATAGTATCCAGTAGCAAGCACTTTCATAGATGTTCTCTTGCTTGCAAAGTTCCCACCACATGGCTTATCATGAAAGGAATGCAAAATGTCATAGGTCTCATCTTCCCTAACACAGCTTCTCATGACTTGGTTGGGTCCTATGTAGAATAAACAATCTACAATCCATGAAAAGTTAAAACATTTTTCTCAACCAACAATTTCCTTTTCTTTGGTGAGAAGTGAGCTGGAATATTGTTGGCTGCTAAATAATTTGCAATATCTGCATACCATGGATTTTGAGCAACAATAGAAAATAAATGTTCATCGGGAAAGCTATCATCAATTACCTCAGGGGTGAGAGGTGTAGTTGTTTGAAGTCTTGACAAGAAATCAGCCACCACATTAGCCCGACCTGGCTTATCAATAACCGTGATATCAAATTCCTACAACAATAGGAGCCACCTTCCTAATTTGCCAGATATTGTAGGCTTATTCATGAGGTACCTTATTGCTGCATGATCTGTATGAACAAATATTTGGCAACTAGTGGCATAATGTCAAAACTTGTTCGGGGCATACACAACTACTAGCAATTCTTTCGTTGTGATCATATAGTTTAATTCAGGACCTTGAAGGTTTTTGCTAATGAAATATATGGCATGCTTTATGGAATTCTCTTTATATCCTAAAACCACCCCTATGGAATGATCAGAAGCATCTGTGTGTATATGAAAGGGAAGGCTCCACTTCGGCCCTTGAAGAATAGGTGCTTGAGTAAGTAAGTTCTTAAGTTGTAGGAAATATTTGTCGCAGGCCTCAGTCCAGGTAAATTCAAAAATCCTTAGTCAATAAGGCATATAGTGGACTGACTATTTTGCTAAAATCTTTAATAAATCTTCTATAATATCTGGCATGTCCTAAGAAGCTTCTAACATCCTTTTGTTTCATAGGGGTTTGTAAAGTTAGAATAACTTCAATTTTTGTAGGATCAACTTGAATTCCTGCTTGAGAGATATGATGGCCTAATACAATTCCCTCTTGCATCATCATAAAGCATTTCTCACTATTCAAAGACAAATTTTTCTCCTTACATCTTTTCAACACTTTCTCTAGATTTTCTAATGCTTCTTCATAAGTAGCTCCATAAGTAGTGAAGTCATCCATGTAGATCTCCATAGAATCATGAGAAATGTCAGTAAAAATACTAATCACTACCTTTTGAAATGTTGTAGGTGCATTACATAGTCCAAAAGGTAAGATAGAGTAGGAAAAAGTGTCCCATGGATTGGTAAAAGTTGTTTTGTCTTGATCCTCAGGGGCAATTCTAATTTGATTATACCCACTATATCCATCCAAAAAGGAGAAATACTTTTTACCAGATAATGAGTCTAGTACTTGGTCAACAAATGGCAGTGGAAAGTGATCCTTTTTAGTTGATGTGTTTAGCTCCCTGTAGTCTACACAAATTCTCCATTTTCCTCTTTCTTTAGGAACAATCACCAATGGAGACACCCATTGACTATCTGAAATGGGGTAGATAAAACCAACATCAAGCAATTTTTGGAACTCATTTTTAACTATTTCCCTGAGTGTTGGGTTTATCCTTCTTTGAGGCTGCCTAATAGGTGAACAATCTTCCTTAATGTAGATCCTATGAGTACAAAGTTTAGGATCTATTCCATTCATATCCCCATAGTCCCATGCAAAAGTTTTGTGTTGATCTTGCAACATTGTGACTAGGGCAGCTTGTTGAGATTGAGGCAACTTATTATTGATGTTCATACAGCAGCCTAGAGACATTTATGCGTACTTGATAAGATAATTCATGGAGGCTGCTGATAAATGCAATGTCTGTATTTCATGTAAAATAAAATTGTGATAAACTATAGGAAATTCAGGTGGCAAGCTCTTAGAATTTAGTTGTTGCTAGAAACACTACTGAAGACAGCTATCTAGAATAGATGGGCTACTCAGATCAAAGTTGGACTACAAAATGTGTAAAAGAAGGTCATCCTCACTCTAAAGTTGTGAAAACTGATTAGTTTACAGCATCATTAGCTGAGCCAATGAATTGACTTCTTCAGTTTCCTCTCCTAAATTTGGCCAAATTGGTTGAGACAAGTCTAGCTGAGGCTGGGCAGGTGGGTATAAAGCCAATTTCATTTTTTACTGACCATCAGAAATTGTTATGTCTCCTAAACGACATCCTATAAAGCATCAGTTGTGGCTAACCATGGTCTACCTAGGATGATAGGATATCCTCCCAAAGTTGCCTTAGTGGACAATATGGTGAAATCTGCTAGGTATTCCCAAGACTTAAGGATGACAATGTCATCTTCTACCACTCCATCAGGTGTTACTGTGCAACTATCAGCAAGTTATAGAATGGTAGGTGTACCCTGAATGGTTAGGATATTCAAATACTCCATAGTATGCTTGGTCATTACATTGATGGCTACACCGAGGTCTATCAAAACATTCTTTACTATCTATCCATTAATATTTATTTGTACCACATAACTCCCAGGGTCAGTATATTTTTGAATGACTACCTTCCCTAACATAATATCTACTAACTATCCTAGAACATGGATAGTTTGGGGATCCTTTTTCTTTCTTCCTAGTTTCTTTAAACAAGCCTCCTTAATGGCTTTTTCATAAATTGGGACATCTTTAATGGCTTGAAAAAGGAGAAGTTGAATATGTACTTTCTTTAGCTGATCCAAAATATCAAAGGTAGACGCTTCCATAGAATTAGATGTAGTAGTTTGGAATATTTAAGGAAAAGGCAGTTTGGCATGATACTACAGGATAGGCTCCTTAGAGATAATATCTGATATAGGTATATGTTTTATAGGATCAGTAGGTTATTTAGAGGCATATTTTGGAATCTCTATAATTATAGATGGTTGTGGAGTGGGGAGAGTGGTTCTAGACCTGAGATGGATATCATGAATATTCATTGCATAAGTTGGATATTGATTGGATTCTACAAAATACATTGGTTACTATTGTTGTTGTTGCTTATTATTAGGATTTGGAAATGGTTGAGCAGGCATAGGTGTTTATTTTGGAGGGCCAGTATTTGTTGCAGGTGGTGTAGTAGGTGGCATAAGGGCCTGAGGTTGTGGTTGTTGAAGCTATAGGGATCTAGAGGATTGGTTATGCCATTGCTGAGAACCTCTCCATTGAGGATTCTGCTGCCAATTACCTGGGGGTGGATTCCATTGTCCTTATGGTTACTACCAACCTCCTTGAGGAGATTGCCATTGAGGACTTTGATAGTTAGACCATTGTGGTTGAGAAGTATTCCAAGGTGGTGATGGGCCGTATGTAGGTTGCCATTGGTTATTGTAATTAGAATTAGGATTACCAAAAGTCAAAGGGTCTTGAGGCATACCTTATCTTTGAGCCCATGGTTGCCTTTGTGTGATGAAGAATACTTGGTCATCATCACCCTCTACTATCTTAAAATCAGTAGGTAACTACAAAGCCTCTAGGTCAGCCACCATCTTACATCTGTAGTCACATTTCTTCCATTTGCAATGTGGATAGAACTCATCCAAGATTGCTTCAGCTTCCTTATGTTTCTTTCGAGCTTGCATAGTATCCAACTGTGTAGCCATGTTGTTTATGATATCCTCCTTGAAGTCAGCTAGCAAATTTGTGATCTTCATCCATGAAACTCCACTAGTAGAAGAATTTTTCACTGTGGCTTGATGACCTCTACCCTTCTTAACAATTGCTTGAGAGTAGTTAAGACATATTTTCTTTATATCATCCCAAGACACTTGGGTTATATCTCCTCCTCCCATCAGGTCTAGGGCATCTATACATTTATCACTGATTGCTCTTAGAAAAAGTAGTTTCTGAGATTCTTCATTGAGAGTATGGTCTGAATTCTTTTTCAAGAAAAAAAGAATCTTGAGATATAGTCTTCCAGGCTTTCATCCTCCTTTTGTTGAATTCTGAATATATCATCACCCTTACTACCACTCTTACAATATTCCTTGTATTTCTCAAGAAATTTTGTTTGCATGGCTACCCAACTATCAACAACACCCTTTCCCAAAATCATGAACCATCTAAGAACTCCTTTCAAAGTAGCAGGAAACAACTTCAACCTATGAGCATCTAAAGTGTAATCATAGCTATGATAGAGGATATCAAACTCAAACAAGAAAGTTTTTGGGTCCTTTGTAACTAGTCCATAGAACTTGGGAAGTAATGAAGAAGGAATATTTTTAAGGTTATCATTATCTTGCTGAGCAATGATGGGGAATTCAAAAGAAGGAGGCTGATTAGGTGGATTACATGCCATAGATGCTTGATGGAGTATTAAAGAAAATGTATTTTCTTGAGGTTCTTCATCAGTTAGGTCAAATGGCAGTTCAACAAGTAGGTTTTTAGCAAATGGATTGATATCTTGGTCTCCTCCTTCCTCAAATATATTATAAACTACTTCAGGATTGTTATCAATGAATGGAAAGTTAGGGAGGAATCTTCCCAGACTGTCTCTTCTTCTATGCAAGCAATAGAACAGATAGTAAATTGAAGGAATTTGAAAATGCTTGAATAACAAACTAAACTACTGCTAACAATGACTATGACAGGTTCCTAGCTTGACACCATCCCCGACAATAGTGCCAAAATTGGTCATGTCCACAAAAGGATATAAAAGTCATAGAAAATCCTAACCTAGGAATTGGACATTCCAATAGGTGACTAACATATTCTTATGGTCGTTCATTTACATTGTCAAACCAGGGAACATATACTTGAAATGGAGTAGCACTGTATGTACACTAAGAACTAGTTTTAGTCACGATTTACCAGACATAAATGCATGAAAGGAATTCTACTTATGCTACAGGAATGTAACATAAAGCTTTCTTAACTTAAGCGTATCTTAATCAAAGCGAAAATCATAACGATTGTTACTAAGAGACAAACTATGAACTAGCCTTATGCTGCAAGAACAAACATAGCGATGGATTCTCGATGCTGCGGGAACAATATAAGACTGAGTTTGTGTAGAAACCTTCAAGAATGAAATCTAACTTATAATCAATAGGAAATAAATAGCTAACTATAGATACTCACTAAATGGGCCCCCTTAGCAAGCATCAACTAGTTTATGCAAGTATTGAACTCAAAACTTCATCAGCTTTTATTTGTAACTAAGGGTTATTTTTAGGATTAGATTCAATGAATTGAAAGCACAATAATAAAACCCAAATAGATATGAAGCATAATGAAAACTAAACAAGAATGATTATACCAGATTCCTCGTTGAAACTTCCTTGATTCACCTCTATAACACCTTCTAATTTGCAGCATATGATTGATGCCCTTAGATCAAGTGTGTGAGCAATTTGACTTTGTCATTGTCCTATGCAAGTTTTGAAGGATTTAATTAAAATTATACCTATGCCTATGCCAATGATAAATGATGATAAATGATGAATGACTATAATTCCTATAATAATGAAGTGGTCCCTAAATTATGAACAAAATCATCATTTTATAGAAAACCCAAATTTGAATGGACAGATGAGATCAATCTTTGACAGAAACCTAAAATTAGAGGATGATATTTAATCTAATAATCCCTAATCAGTGTTAGAGAAAAATCCTTAAGTGAGGGGTCAAGATGTCATCTGAGAAAATTAGATCAGCGGTGGAGAAAACATGAGACAATTAATTTCAAAAATAAAGATTTTCAAAATTAAGAAGATAAAGGTAGCCTACTTTGTGAGATTTGAAAAATTAGATAAAAGAGGGACTGAAAAGCAAATTTGATAAAATCAAGAACCTGCTTGCTTTATTTGATTTTTGGAAGAAATCTACCAATTTGAATTAAATCAACTCAAAATATGGATTTTGTGAAATAATAAATAATATTTTTCAAATTATTTACCAAAATGGATTGTCAGTTAATATTGTGATGACATTTTAAATAATTTCATTTATTTAAAATGAAAGGAATATTAATTTTGTCAATTAAATAATTAAAGATAATTATTTAATTTAGAACATATGATTAAGAATTAAATAAATTAATGAATTTATTTAATTGTGAGGATTAGTGACATATTAAATAAATAAATGAAATTGATTTATTTAAAAATTAGGAAGAATTAATGAATAAAAATAATTAAACAAATCTAGAAATTTATTTCATTGGAGGAAGACTTAGAACATTAATGACGTATTTAATAAATAAATAAAATTTATTTATTTAATAATCATGAAGAATAAAAGAGATATGATTTAATTAAACAACAATGAATTATTTAATCAATAGTTGAATGTGGACCAAAGACATAATTAAATATCATAATTATGCTAGGACGAAAGTGGTAAAAATGAAACTTGCAGGCCTAGATCATTTTTAGGTGTCTACATTTTGCCCCAAATGTATCAATGGGTAAATTTCTAGGATTAGATTCAATATTAGCAAATCAATAAAGACAATAAACCCAAAGCAATTACAAAATACAAAGGAAGTAAATGAAAGAACAATTATACCAGAAAATTGCCGATACCTCCATGATTCACTTTTGTAACACCTTTTAGCTTGCAGCGTATGATTTGATGCCCTTAGATTGAGTGTGTGAGCAATTTGACTATGCCATTGTCCTATGCAAGTTTTGAAGGATTTAAGTAAAATTATGCCTATGCCAATGATAAAGGATAAATGACTATAATGCCTATATTAGTGAAGTGGTCCCTAAATTATGAATAAACTTGTCATTTTATAGAAAACCCAGTTTTGAATGGACAGATGAGATTAATCTTTGACAAAAACCTAAAATCAGAGGATGAGATTTAGCTTGATAATCCCTAATCAGGGTTAGGCTAAAATCCTTAAGTGATTGGTCAAGATGTCATTTGAGAAAATTAGATCGGCGGTGGAGAAGAGATGAGATAATTAATTTTGAAAATAAAGATTTTCAAAATTGAGAAGATAAAGATAGCCTGCTTTGTGAGATTCAAAAAATTAGATAAAAGATGGACTAAAAAGCAATTTTGATAAAATCAAGAACCTACTTGCTTTATTTGATTTTTGGAAGAAAGCTACCAATTTGAATTAAATCAACTCAAAATGTGGATTTTGTGAGACAAATAAATAATCTTTTTAGATTATTTACCAAAATGGACTGTCAGTTAAGATTGTGATGACATTTTAAATAATTTCATTTATTTAAAATGAGAGGAATATTAATTTTGCTAATTAAATAATTAAAGATAATTATTTAATTTAGAAGATAAGATCAATAATTAAATAAATTGATTCATTTATTTAATTGTGAGGATTAGTGACATATTAAATAAATAAATGAAATTCATTTATTTAAAAATCAAGAAGAATTTAAATGAATAAGGGTAATTAAACAAATTAACAAATTTATTTAATTAAAGGAAGACTTGAGACAATTAAAGATGTATTGAATAAAAAATAACATTTATTTATTTAATAATCATGAAGAATAAAAGGATATGAATTAATTAAACAATTATAAATTATTTAATTAATAGTCGAATGTGAACCAAGGACATAACTAAAATACTATAATTATGCTAGGACAAAAGTGGTTAAAGTATAGCTTGTAGGCCTAGGTCATTTTATGTGTCTACATTATTCATAAACTAGAGTCATATACATTGATTGTTCTGCTTCTAAGAAAACTAACACAAAGCTTTGATTCTCATTATAATACTAACTCTTACATACTATGCTTGCTCACTCATGCAGGAGGAACACTTATTTATATCAGAAAAGCAACTAACTACCTAACTCTAACAGAGAAAGACATGGACATCAATGTATCCTAAAACTGAGGAACAAACTTCTCATAAATGAAAGCATATCTGTTCAACATGATTCAGAGAGAATTTAGCATCCCACTCTTCCCAAATTAATGATCATTTAGATTTCTTCCTAATGACTCAGTCAGAGAGTCTTCATTGAAACAACTTACTCGACGCCATGTTGGAAATGGACTTTACTACAGGGCTGAGATCTATTGCGCTTGACTCATCCATGCTTCCTTCAACAACCTACAATACACAAGGTGATAGAAGTGAAAGAAATCACACATGGAAAAAACACGATATACATTCATTAATCACATATTAAATCTATTTCATTATCCAAAAATCGCATGCATTATATCAGTCATTCAGGAGGTCAAGCAGGGTAATTAATATAGACATATGGAGATGTTAAGTTGCAGGAATATAGGAATGTGTGGCTATAGGATACTACCCAATTTTAGATAAAAATTCTTTAATCAAAGAGTTAAAACAACCATTAGCAATAAGAGTAAGGTTATTAAAAATACATCATAATACTCAAATTATGAGCATATTTCAAGCTCATCACAAGGTATGACTATGAAATGCAAAAAATGATGCAAGATAATGCATCTTAATTCTAATTAGGAGGGTAATCACCCCTAACTTTCCTCTAAGGTACTCAAAAGTATCCTTAGGAAATGACTTAGTAAAGATTTCTACAATCTATTACTTAGTAGGCACATACTCCAGTATAACTTCCTTTTCAATCACTTTCTTTCTCAAAAAGTGAAACTTGATAGATATATTTTTGGTCTTTGAATGCAACACTAGATTCTTAGAAATGTTAATTGCACTTGAATTATCATAGAATATGGTAATAGGTTCATCATACACAACTCTGATATCTTTCAACATCTACTTCATCCACAATACTTGAGTACAATTTTCAGCAACAACAATGTATTCTTCCTCTACAGTAGATAGAGAAATGGCATTCTGCTTCTTACTTAACCACGAAATCAACTTCTTTCCCAAGAAAAATGCACCACCTCTAGTAATTTTTCTATCATTCACATCTCCCACCCAATCAACATTACTATTTAGGCACTCAAAGTAAGATCATCATCTTTAAGATACAATAGGCCAAAATCAACTGTCCCCTTCAAGTATCTGAAAATCCTCTCCACAACTATCACATGAGATTCCTTAGGATCAACTTGAAATATTGCAACAATGCATACAACATTTATGATATCAGGTCTAATTTGAGTCAAATAAGGCAATCCACCAATCATTGATCTGTATCTAGTTTGGTTTGCTTTTAGAGAATCATCATCTTGTGTTAACTTACATCTGGTCACCATAGGTGGACCGATTGGCTTTGAATCTTCCATACCAAACTTCTTCAACAATTTTTTCATGTACTTGGATTGAGATATAAAGATCCCTTTATCTAACTGAGTAATTTGCAATACCAAAAATAATTTCATCTCTCCAATCATAGGCATATCAATTTCACTTTTCATCTCATCAAAAAACTTCATGCACAAAATATCATCTCCTCCAAAAATGATATCATCAACAAAGACTTCAACAACCAACTCTTTATCATCATCAATCTTGAAATACAAATTACTATCAGTAGTACCTTTATTAAATCCAAGCTTCAAAAAATACTTTTCCAATCTAGTATACCATGCTCTTAGGGCTTGCTTAAGTCCATACAATTCTTTCTTCAACTGACAGACCATATCTTCCTGATCAATCAATTGAAATCCATCAGGTTGCTTACTATACACTTCTGCTTCCAATTCATCATTTAGAAATGTTGACTTGACATCCATCTGATAAACCTTGTAGTTTTGTAAGCATCATAAGCAAGAAATAATATCACAATTTCAATCCTAGCAATAGGGGCAAAAGTTTCATCAAATTCAATTCCTTCCATATGTGAACATCCTTTACACACCAATCTTGCTTTGTTTCCAACAAATTCACCTTGCTCATTCAATTTATTCTAAAAGACCCATTTAGTTCAAGTTACATTTTTATCCTTAGGTCTAGGAACAAGAATCCTTGTATCATTCTTCTTAATTTGCATCAGTTCTTCTTTCATTGCTTCCATCCAATGTTCATCTTTACATGCTTCATTTATACTATTAGGATCAATCTTTGAAATCAAACAATATTCTTCTGCAATTCTTCTCCTAGTTTGAACACCTTTGTTCTTATCACCAATAATCTAATCTTTTGAATGATTTAGTCTCACATACCTCAGAGTCTTAAGATGTTCTTGAAATTTAGGCTCTTGTGACCTGTCTTCTGCACTTTCACTAGTTTCTCCTTCCTCTTCATTTTCTTGATTCACTAGAATGATTTGAACTTGATTTGGAGTCTGAACTTGCTTTACTTTCCCTGTACTATTGTGAATATAAATTCAGTATGCTTCCTCTATATGTACCTTTTTGGTTAAGTATTGGCCCATGCATCGTGCATAGGTCACTCAACCTTTTTGTCAATCTTCGCTGCCCCTCCATGTGTTTGCTCCATGCTCCCTGGAGCTTTCATTTCCTTTGCATTTTTGGGATGCCCACTATGCTTTCCCGTTTCATCATTGCACACAATCAATGATCACTTCCCTTCACTTTTGAGTAAAGCTCAGCCCACATGGGAATCCCTATGCTACCACATGTTTCTTCAATGGGTTTCACATTTAGGCAAGGAATGAAGTGAACCTAATGTTGCGACTGGCTACCACGTGTCATAATTACTTTATGGGGTGATGCCACTTGCTTGCTTGACCTTTTCAGGACCACCACCATCATTTGCAAGGGATGCACCTGAGCCTAGAGTGACTAGATATTTGATTCCAAATTTTTTCTGTTGCAACAACTTGGAGATTCTTCATCATTGTTGGAGATCACAAAATATTTTTTGTTACTACTTTCCAAGGCAGTGGGATTTTTCAGCTATATATACTTCTCTCTATTTTGAGGGAAGGGTCTAGATTTTGAAGGAACATTGATTTCAGGAAAAAAAAAAAGGCCTTGATTAGTGTTTTTATTATTGAAAAATACTTTCAGACTATGCCAATTGTTCAACCTTTCTGTTATTTTATGCTATTTGATTAAACTTTAAACTGTGTTGCTATTTGTATGGATGTTTCATTTGAGAACTTCTATATATATTGAATGCAAGTTTGCTGATCTAGACTATGTCTTGTGACACTTCTTGGTAGTAGGAATGTATGAAATGATATTTTATTTCAATGAATGGATTATCTATACTTTAATCTTCATTTTCTACCTTTTTTGGAACATTAGAAACACCAATCGAGCCCTTAGATCTATGATTTATTGTGCCTATAATTAGTTCTTGGTGCATCGCCTTAGATTAGACTTTATTTTATATATATATATATATTTCATTTTCCCTTTCCAAACCCCATTATAGAAGAAGTTAGCTTCTTTAAAAATCTGGAGGTCACTCAATTTAGCACAAAAGGTCCCCCATAAATTGAGTTTCCCATAAGACTCTATTACCTTGTCAATTTTTGGCATCAATAGTTTGTTCTTTTTCTAGCACACCTGGTGGGACAAAGCTTAAATGAATTTTCACTTTAGAAGGGTGTATGAGCCATCAACCTATAACTATATTCCAAACTAAAAATAACCCCATTTTACTAGTATCACCACTAGGAACAGTGCAGGCCACAAGTCAGTTGGTAACTATTTTGCTCCCACCACCCATTCCTCTAACCATGTTGCCAACTTCCAACATAAATTACGTGGCATGGGACACTGAAAGTCCCCTAGCAAATCTAATAACACTTAGTATTTTCGGTACTATCTTGGTCTCAGCTCTGAAAGCTATACCCAAGTTTACCAGAGATGGCTCAAGAACATCCGTAGAACATCTACAAGATGTGGAAAACATGTGTTTGGTGCATGGGATCACTGTGCATTACATAGCTCTAAGGATCCTTGCCACATCTTTCAAATGAAAAGTACTAGATTGGTACCATACATTTCTAGCTAGCACTATTTGCACCTGGGATGAGCTCAGAGTTCTATTCTTAGAGATTTTTAAATGACAGAGATCATTCCTCGTTGTATTATCAATTATCTATCATAAAATGAGCTCCCCAAGAAGCTATGATGAACTTCAATTCCTGATTCCACACAAACTGGTAGAGGATCCCTATTACCATCCACCCAACTCCTGAGTTGGCATTCATATTTTATCTAAAGTCTATCCACCCTAACATTTTTATGATGATCAAGTCTTTGGGGTGAGCTACTCTACCAGATGCTTATAGTGTTGTCGTCAAAGTCGAGAATCATTTGATAGATTATGGAAAGTTGCCTCCTTGGCCCATCATGTTGATATTTCCTGAAATATCAATGTCGACACAAGAAGTTGCATCGACTAGTACACCTGTAGCTCCCCATTCAATGCACACATATGCGGCAATGCCACAAAATGTTGCCTCTACATCCAATTCTTCCAAGGATGAAATGAGCAATCTTAAAGAAATTTTGCGGACTATGGAAAATAATATAACCACCCTCAAGTGGAACTAGTCAACACATCTGAAGCCTACCTATCAAAATTATCAAGGTGGACGGTCCTCATATTAGCAAAATTAGTACTAAGGTGGTTCCTGCACTAATCCACCAGCTCTGATAGCCAACCACATGGTGTCAGTACCTACTCTATTGACGAGCCTTTCACCAAGCTCGAGTAGGGAGTTGACTATGGGATAGAACAACCTCACCGATGATATCAACCCATGGTGCTTCCCTTGTAGTGACATGAACATGCCCCAGAACTATCTGCATGGTAACTTACAACAAAAGGTGGTGAAGCAGCATAGCCAAGGCACAACATCAAACCATGGATTATATGTATATTCCTCGCCACAAATGGAGAGTGCGGTTCTTACCATGCAAATGAAAGGGATGTATCTAGAACAAAAATCCAACATCGCTCATGATCACACACTTGTCTCATGGATGGAAGAAGAAGAAACGGTGTTTGCTAATGATATGTCCATATCCAAAACTCCGCAAGTGCAATCTAACTATAACACTCAATCAAAGAGGAGATTTATCGATGAATTAGTTGCTCCGCAACTAGTTAGTCTACAACCTAAAGGTTCTTCCGATCATATACCTAGTACTTCCACTACACCAACATAATATCAATTGTAGAATGAAATCATCATAACAAAAGCAAAGGAGCCGAAACCTCCAAGTTTTCCACCTTTTAATGTGGTGGACCAATTGAAGAAGTCTTCCGCAAATGTGTCTTTGTGGGACATTCTAGCCATCCTAGAGCAGAAGACATTATTATAGAAGGCTCTACAAGCAGAGATTAGTACAAAGCCAATGGAGTAGTTGGCCAATGTAAAGACTATTGATCAATTGTCTCTTGCTAAAGTCCTTACAAACAACATAGTAGAAGCCTCTGCTAAAGTTAGACATAAGCCGAAGCCTCAACCCTTCTTAACTCTCATTATAGGGAAGAAATTATTGCACAATGCTATGATTGATTCTGGTGCTAGCACCACAGTCATGCCTAAGAAAATAGTTGAAGCTTTAGGACTCAACTATGAACCTATGAAAAGAGGAGTGATGTAGTTTGATGGAAACTATAGACATGTAAAATGTACCGATTGAAATTGTGCATCTGATCCCGACTACTAGCATCGTTCTATCCTGAATCATCCTTTGCTCTAACCATTTAATAAAATTCCCTTATCTAATTAAATTGATCAATATTCCTCTCTTAATTAAATAAATCATTTTATCTAATTAAGTCTCTCTCTTTTGTTAATTAAATCAATCAATCTAATCTAATTATCCCTATTTAATTAAATAATTTATTTTATTTTATTAAATCTCTAAAGTCTATCTATTAAATTAAATAAATTAAAACCTTATTTGGTTTAATCTAACATCATCTCTTTTAATTAAATAAATCAAAATCTTTATTTAATTAATCTCTTATCACATTCCTCTCATATTTGATTTAAATAAATCCACAAATCTAAGTCAAATTTGTCACATCAACTAATCTCTCATTAAATTAATTAAACTTGGATTAATTTAATCTCTTATCATGTCCCATCCTTCAAATTTTACCACTTGCACATGAAATAGATTTAATTGATTTATTAAATCTTTATTTTCCTCAACAAGGCATCTTTTGGAATATTCTCCAAGTTTGAATTCAAAAATCCAAAGTTGACATGTACATCCAACAAGGAATTTACTCTCTTACATGTCCTTTGCCTTGAGCCAAGTGGCATTTAATGCATTTTTGCTTCCCTCTTGCAAGTCATTTTAATAAAATTCAAAATTCAAAAATAGGCATTTATTGGCACAATCCTCAAAACTTGCACATCCTCCATCCACTCATAGGTTGACAAGTGGCATCTTTCCATTGGATGAATGTTAGTCCCACATTGCTCTATTTTGGACATTCATCCTTTAATCTCATCTATAAATAGGAGGCTTCATTCCTCATTTCATTATCCACAAATTATGCAAAGTTACTCTACTCAAATCTCTAGCCATTTTAATCAATACCATTGAGTTCTTAGCTAGGTTATGCAGGTTTTTAGCTTGGAGCACTCATCAAATATCAACAAAGTGGATCTCCCATCAACATTCATCAACATTCATCAAGATTACATCATAGGAATTGGGAAAGGGCCAATTTTCACATCAAATTGGCACCAATTCCCCCATGGGATCATGAGTTTGCTAGTTTAATTAGGATTCAATCTTTATTTTGTTGTTTTCATTGTGTTTTTCATTGCTTTTTTCCTAATTTGAACTTGGTAAATGGATTTCATGGGGAATCCTTGTTCTTTCTTGCAATCTCTAATCTAATGTCTTTGTTCTTATTATTTTATAGGTATTGGGATTGGGGTTCATACAAAAGGCGCTAGAAGGAGGGAAAAATCTCAATTTTAATCACTTTTTTTTAAAAAAAATTTGAGTTTTTGTTTGTGCACAAGAAAATTCTAATGCTAGAAGCTTAGCGTCGCCATATAGCACCACTGGAAATTAAAACTGCGATGTTGAACTCTTCCTGCCCAAGAATTTGAATTTCAAACCATACCACTTGACCAATCTAACACGTGAGATTTTTTCAGAACAATCAAACAGTGATGTTGAGCAAAAGAGCAATGCATTTGAGCTCACTGGTTCGGGTATAGAGCACTGCTGACTAGTAAGCGGTGGTGTATAGCACCGCTGAGGAAATCAAACTATGACGCAGTATTGGGTTGCACTATTGGCAGGGAGTAAAAAGTTGAAATTTCATTTTAGCACGTGCTTTTTGTCAAATGATGAGTTTATCTTTTGTTTTATGCTTTTTAACCTCTGTGTTTTGCAAAATCTGACTAGTTTTCTCTCTTGTAGGTTTGATTAATTAAAATGAAAGAAAAGGAAGCATGATGAGGGTACTTCACAAAATCAAAGTGTTTTTAAACACTTTAGTTTTTGTTTAACACTTTTAAGAAACTGTTATTCCTTTTTGCTAAGGACACTAATTTTGTTTGGGTTTTAAAAAGAACCTTTTCATTTTTTCCAAAGGCTTAAAATGAACATTAGGACTACAACTTACTAGAGTTTGTTTTTTTGGTTAACAATTAAACAAAATAACTCTCATTTGTCCTTTGGTGCTTTAAAAATAATTCATAATTGTTTTGTTGATCTAAAATGAACAAGTGAAACTTTGTCTTTGTGATGGCTTACTTAAACTAACTTCATTGAAAAAGGACCTATGCGCTTCTCTCACGCTTTATAGTGATCTTGAGAATCAAAAGGCCTTTTCTGTGATTTTAGGTTGAGATAAAGCAATCACCTCCACACTTCATTTTGGGTTTAAAATTGAACAAAATCTTGTGCAAGTGTGAGTGGAGAATTATTGCGTACATTCTCTCTCTTTGTTACAAACAAAGATTGATCGAGTTACGAATATTGTCTTTATTCACTTTTGTTTATCTTAGAGGGCCTACCTTGGGGAAAAAGTACTCACCCAAAGGAATGACTCAACCAGTAACACTCTAAAGCCAAGATTATTTCCAACTGGGATATACATGTGGGTATTGGAATAAACACCAATATCACGTAGTTGGCTCTGACGAGATGGATCTGAAAAGGGAATCTCACTGTATGGGTTAATCTCCACGAATGGAAAGTCCTAATTAAAACCAATGTTTTAGAATTGCAAAAATTATTTGATCTATTTGTTGGTGTAAGAACAATCGTTCTGAAGCCACCCCACACTTTTACGGTCTTTTAGTAGAAATGGAAAGCATGCCATGGGAGTTTCATGGGTGTTGATGCTTAGCTACCTCGAATGACATTAATGAGCTGTGGAGCGGAGCCAGTGGGGTCAAGCATCTAACCATTCACTAAAGATAAGCATAGATGGACTTTTCCAAGTGGGAATCCAACAAATATTGTCTTCCACATCCATAGGGTTATACTTATTCTTGGTTACATAATGATTTTCTTGTTTGAAAACATCTTGGAAACAAAAAAATAAACTTCATCATCAAAATTTCAAACCCTTTAGGAGACAAATACAATTGACCCAATTCAAGTTTTATTGCTTTCCCTTGGGATTCACATCTTTAGAGGTTTCTAAACATTTGGATTACATCTTAGTTTTTCTACTAAAGTTAAACAATAGGTAACCCTTGCCTTGAATTCATCAAATTTCCACATAACATACTTTGTGGGATTCAAATAAATTAAGACATTGGACATATAGTTTGGAAAACTAATCAAAGAAGTGTTTGTGGTAAAATAAAGCCATTAAGCAAAGATAAACAAAATAAACTCTTATGTGTTGAAACCTCATGATTTCCAAGAAATCCAAATCCCAAAATGAAAGTCCTTGATTCAAAATCTGAAAATGTATGATCAAATTGAACCACTTCTTGGTTATAAAGGTCTATAGAAGCATTGCATGTTCTTGACTACTAAGGTTTTAGGTAAACAAAGTGTCTTTTTTAGGTTCATCTTAGTATCCAAATAAATCAAAATCCTTTTTTCATCCATCCTTCAAACATCAAACCAAAAATCATCTCACCATCACCTTTTGAGAAATCTTGAAATTATCCTTCATACTAGAATTTCTGGAAAAAATCAAAATCATGAAATCCTTTAGACAAAATCCTTGAAATATTTATCAAATCATCTTTGGCTAGGTATGTGTAGATGCATCCTTTTGCATATGCTTAGTCAAAGTTATCAAACCATCTTGTTTAGCTAGGTATATGTAGATGCATCCTTCTTCATATTCTTGGTTAAATTATCATCTTGTTTGAATAGGTGTGGGTAGATGCATCCTTCTCCCTACACATATTTAAATTATCATCCTTTGAGAAAATATACCCCTTAGATAATCATCCAACATCTTAGGGTCTTTTTGTTCAATCAAAGCAAACCAAAATCAATCAATCAAGGGCAATCCAAGAAAATCAAAATCCAAAACATATCCAAAAGTCCTAAAAGTCTAGCATCCCTCTCAAGATTTATCAAATGATCAAAACATCCATATCATTCATCTCTTTCATCATCATATCACCTTTCGATCCTCAAGATATCCTAAAAAATTTCTCTTTTTTGCATAAAGTAAAGATCAATCCAAAGAATTAGAGATTTATCTCCCATATTCTTGAAAATTGATCCTTTTTTATGGTTCAAACTAGATCTCAATACAAGAAGAAGATGGAAGCCGACAAAGAAACACCCACTTCAAGTGACCTAAGCCAAATGAACATTGAAATGAATCCAGTCGAATCAAACAATCCTTTGACTATCTCATCATCACAAAACCCACAAGAGGAAAACCAAGGAGAAGATCTTACCCTTGGGATGTCGCATGAAGAAATAACCAAAATGCTCCAAAATCTGGAAAACCATAAAATCATCAACATCATGATGAGGCTTGACCCTTCACTATACATGCTTGAGCTAGAAAAATAAGTGGCCAAATTACCTTTTGATTTTGACCTAAGTACCATAGTGGAGACATCTTTACCTCCAATCTCATCCACCATCCCCATCTCATCTACACCCCCATCCCAAAACATCACTCAAAACATTCCGCAAATCACAACATCTTTTGCTCCAACCCAACCTAATGTCAATAAGGGAAATGCATTTCTTAATGCTATTCAAACACACCCCCTTGTTAATAATCAAGACTTGAAGGAAAATATCATTTTGGAAAAAAATATACCCCAATATCCATTACATAAGTATGTTCCTCTCACTTTCCATAATCCTAATGATCCATCATCATCATCCTTCTGTGCAACACCTCAAACTTCTCTCCTCACAAATCAGCAAGAAGAGGGTGGCATGTTCAGACCTAGGGGCATTTTCAACACCACATCATTTTCGCAAGAACTCACACCCCTCACATTTTCACCTCTTCCACCATTTCCATCATCATCCACACCACTCCTTGGCTTAGGGCTTCCCCCTTTACCAAGTATCAATAAAACCAACATCCCAAAAACTAATCAAAACATCATGCCAAACTCTCAAAACTTGTCATTGATATCGCAACAATAGATGACAACTACACAAGAAATTGTAACATCATCAACCACCCCCTAACATTGCAAAGCATGGTCTCTCAAGGACCATCCACATCAATAGCACCATCCACCACTCAAATCACCAACACAACATCACCACTGACCACCACCACAAACGCCATTCCAAATCCACCACCACCCCCACCACCATCAACTTCTAGCATATTAAGCCAATACAACATAGCATTGCAAGCAACTCAGCAAGTTGCATTTCAAAGGGGATTCCTACAAGTGAAAAAGAAAAAATCTGCACAAGTAGCTGCTCAGCAAGCTGCTCAAGTTGTGCAAGTTGCATTACAAGTGCAATAGGCCACACAAGCCCAAGCTTTATTGCAACAATAACAACAAGCCGCTCAAGCCGTGCAAGCTGCTCAAGCAACCCAAGCCACATTAAAAGCACAAAAGGCTATTCAAACCCAAATTCTATTGCAACAACAAGTAGCACAAGCCCAAGCCCAAGCACAAGCAGTGCAAGCACAAGCTCAAGCTTAAGAAAATGCCCAGTATCAAGCACATGCACAACTTCTTGCACAAAAAAAAGCAGCACAATTGCAAGCATATTAGCAAGCAATAAAACAATATCAAGAGCAGCAAGAAGCATCCCAATTGGAAGCCCACCAATAAGCATTTTTGGAACAAAAACAAGCACAACAACAAGCATAATAGCAAGCAATCTTAGCGCAGCAACAAGGACATCAACAAGTGTTGTTCATACAACAAATGCAAGCATACCCAACCTAGAAAAAAGTGCAAATACCATCAAACAACACACCAAACAACCCACCCATCCAACCCACAATTGAAACACCCCATAACACCTTCATCCCACCCCCTAATCTTCAAAATTATGTAACAACACAAATCAAGTTGCTCTCGCAACAAGTGCTCGATCTTCAATCAAGGTGAACCACAAAAAAACCAAGCAACTTGTGCCCCTATCCATTTGATAGGAGCCTAGTGATGAAACCATTCCCCAAGGCATTTGAGATCCCCAAATTTGACAAATATCATGGGATGGTAAACCCTAAATATCACATTAGACAATTCCAGGTTCATTGCATGGAATTTGCATACAACGATACTTATTTGATGCAGCTATTTCCTAGGAGTTTGGCTGGCCATGCTATGGAATGGTTATCTTGCCTACCTACAAGTATCAGAAAATTCCAAGAAATTATAGATGCATTCATTAAAAATTATGCATGCAACATTTCCATGGATTTTAGTCTAGAAGAACTCTCATCTCTAAAACAAGGTAAGGGTGAATCATTCGCTTCATTCCTACAACAATGGCGATCCAAGGCCAATTGGAGCAAGTGGACCATGCCTGAAGAACAACAAGTTTGTACCATTATATCCAACCATGTTGGCCTCTTGGAATTTCATCTCAAGGTACAAGAAATCACCACATATGATCAGTTGATCTCCAAGGCACTCAACATCAAACGAGCCCTTATGACTCAACCTGCGAGATCAACTTCATACCCCGAACAACAAAACAACCGCCCAACCGCCAGTTACAATGAAAAACCTCAAACATGGGAAAGAAACAAAAACATTACTAATGGCGGTGTCGTCGATGCCAAGGTGGTCATTAGTGCCCCTTGCCAAAATACACCTGCACCACAAATCCAAATCCAACACCAAAACAATCATTGCACAATACAACAACCCAAAATAAATCTGACAATCAACAATCTCAATGATCAAAGGGGACCACCCCAACAGAATAAGAGCTATCCAAAGTTAAAATACACTACTTTGGGGGAACCACCTAAATTCATAATGAAGAAGCTGATAAATGAAAAAATCATCAAGGCTCCTACCTTTGAGAATTACCAACAATCGGATGTGAAACCTCCTTGGTATAATGAGAATGAACTCTATGAATTCCATAAAATCAAAGGCCATACCACAAAAAGTTGTATCAGGCTAAAAAACATAGTTCAAGATCTCATCGATCAAAGGATTATAAGTGTAGAACAACCAAGAGGAAACCAAGACCTTAAGATATACACGAATCTGATGCCTAATCATGGCAATAAAGGGAATAATAATAACACCAATAAGGGGAAAGGCACCCACACAAATGTAAATCACGTATATGAAATTGTGATTGCCTCCCTAGATGAATATTGCACAATCATCACCATCAAAGGCACCAATGTTGATTGTGGAGTCACCACAAGAGGTGGCAAAGTTACCATCTCATGATCATCCCAGCCAAATAGAGTCCTTGTATCTAGATCTATCCCTAATGGCTACAATGTCCTAGATTAACTCAAAAGAATTCTAGCACAAATCTCCATCATGGAGTTGATAAAAATCTCATCTTCCCATAGGAAAATCCTTGAGGAAAATCCTTGAGGAAGCACTGGCTTCATCCACTATCCCCGTAGATCTTGATGCAAAGAAATTCCAAGCTATGGTCAAAAATATCATTATGACAAATCTCCTCACATTCTCTGACTAGGATTTGCCTGGTCAACCATCTCACAACCATGCACTCCACTTAGAAGCCATCGTAGACAAGAGAAAAGTCAAAAGGGTCTTGGTGGATGGAGGTACGGGCTTGAATATTTGTTCTCTCAATCTCATCAAGCAATTAAAATTTTTAGAGGATTCTATCAACAAAGGAAAGGGTATCACAATAAGAGCATATGATGATCAAGAAAGAGTGTCTCAGGGCACAATCAAACTCCCTATTCAAGTAGGGTCTACTATAATGGAAACCACTTGTCAAGTCTTGGACCTCGACTTACTATATAAGATCCTCCTAGGACATCCATGGATTCATGCAATGAAGGTAGTAGCATCAACTCTCCATCAATGTGTGAAATTCACACATGAGGGACAAGAAATTACCATCCATGGAGATCCTAATCCCTTCTCGTACTACAAAATCCTTGAAGAAAAGTACTATAAAATCTCCCAAGTATCAAAAAATGATGAGGGCCCATCTACACCATACATCAATCTCGCCACTCTCGCATCCATTTCTGTGATAGAGACACCCACCACTCCTGCCATCCCTACCATTTCTAACATTAAGGTCATCATACAAGATAATGGTTATGGAAACTACAATCTCCCTAATAATGCTTTTGTGGTAGGAGAGTTACCATAATCTCCTAGATCATGGGGACGTCCGCAAATAAATGAAGTCTCCACATCCCAAACATCTCCTGAAGACTATCCTAACTTCACAAGTTGGGGAGATCTTGGCCAAGAAGTTATTGAGGTAGATCCATCTCATATGCTATATCAAGATGAAAGACCGATAGCTAATTTACCAATGGATGACAAAAGCAAGGGTCTGTGAATGATGCTCGCAATGGGCTATGAAAGAAACCAAAGACTTCGGAGAAATGACAATGGGCTTATAATCCTATCATTCCATAGACATGAGAAATAATAAATCTTGGCCTTGGATGTACCCCTCTGAGTATAACCATACAAGGCCGAAGTCCTCCAGTTAGAAGGGTTAATAATCCTCCTTAGCCAATTGCAGGAGAACTACATTTACAACTATCTATAAGTTACATCATAGATAACTTCACATTTGATATAACCGACATTTGTAGTAGTAGTGATGATAAGGACCCCACATCCAATCTACCTAGGCTATTTGAGGATACCACTCTTTGCATGATTAGCACCCTATCTTTTAAATAAGATGACCAAAATCATGAGATCCACCTAGTATATCCCCAACTCATCGACTACGACCAACGAGGAGCACCAATTTTTGATACATTCAAAAATGATGAGGTACTCTCAAAATTCATGGGACTATGCAATAACATTGCATGTGTGGATCACAAAGAAGGGTTTATAATCGAGCTAGATACACATGCCTATTATGGGGAAACGATTGAATCCCTCAGTCATAAAAGTGAAAAATTAAGAATAATATCCAAGTACTTGAGTGAAAACCACAATGTCGCACTCTCTGACAAGAAAAAAGTAAAAAGGAAGGACACATCCAATGGTGAAAACCTTTCTGAGGCACCTGATGATGAAGGGTTCAATCTTCCATCTAGAGCTATTCATTAAGAAAAATCAGCAGTCTTGGCAGAAAGGTGCAATCCAGTCAATCTAGGAACAAAGGAAACCTTGCACATCACATTCTACGTGGAGTCATTACTATCAGAGGAACAAGATCTCCTAGTAGCCTTCTTAAGAGAGAGATAGATAAAATTCACATGGAGCTATGCTGACATGCCTGGGCTTGATCCAGAGATTGTGGTTCACCACTTAGTAGTATATCCAGAAGCAAAGCCTGTTAAACAAAAGCTTCAAAAAATCCACCCTTAGATGGCCTTATTAGTCAAAATGGAGCTAAAAAATCTATTAGATGCGAGATTCATCTGAATGATAGATTATCTAGAATGGGTGTCAAACTTGGTACCTATCTAAAAACCCAAAGGGGGCATTCAAATTTGCACAGACTTTAGAGACTTGAATAAGGCATTTCTAAAAGATGACTTCCCACTTCGAAACATTGACATGATAGTAGACATGATAGCCGAACATGAGATTTTGTCACTAATGGATGGATTCTCAGGGTACAATCAAATCATGATAGCTAAAGAGGACCAACATAAGATGACATTCACTTGTCCATGGGGAACCTACTATTGGAATATCATGTTGTTCAGCTTAAAGAATGCAGGAGCAACATACCAAAGGGATATGACATTGATATTCCATGACACAATCCATAAGACGGTTGAAAATTATGTTGATGACATTCTAGCCAAGTCCAGAAAGAGAAAAGATCACATAGCTACCCTAAGTGCCATTTGTGACAGTCTAGAAGAGTACAAGGTCAGATTAAACCCAAAGAAGTGCATCTTTGACATACAATCGAGAAAATTGCTAGGATATATAGTGTCAATGAGAGGTATTGAGGTAGATCCAACAAACGTAAAAGCAATCCTCGAGATGGAGGCACCAAAAACATTAAAGCAATTGAGAGGTCTCAAAGGCAGACTTCAATCCATTCGAAGATTCATAGCACAATTGATGGACAAAAAAACCCATACTCTCACGTACTTCACAAGGGAGTAGCATACAAATGGGATACCGAGTGTGAAGAGGCATTTAATAAAATCAAAGAATATCTACTAACACCACTAGTCTTAATGCCACCAATCCCAAGAAAACCATTAATTCTCTATGTATCAACAACAACAACAGCCCTTGGAGCTCTTCTAGCTTAGCATGACGAAAATGGAACAAAAAGGGCTATCTATTACATTAGTAGAACAATGGTTGGGCATGAGCTAAAATATTCATTCATTTAGAAAGCATGCCTAGCTGTAGTGTTTGCATCATAGAAATTCAGACATTACATGTTGGCACATAAAATAAAACTCATTGCCAAATAGACCCTCTCAAGTACTTACTGTCAAAGGAAATGCTCATATGAAGAATGGCCAAATGGGTGATGATACTGTTAGAATATGACTATGAATATGTGGAGTGGAAAGAAATCAAAGGCCAAGTCATCATAGATCAAATTGCAAAATCACCAATCTATTCAGAGAATCCTATCGTCTCAGAGTTTCCAAATGAATCTATTTTCAATCTCAATGTAACTAACCACTAGAAATTGTACTTTGATTGCTCATACACACAACATGGATTAGGAGCCGGTGTCTTCTTTATCACCCCACATGGGGACTGCATACCAAGGTCCTACAAACTAGCATTTCCCTACACCAATAACATTGAAAAATACAAGACTTTAACCATAGGTCTCATAATTGCAGTGCAGTGGAACATTATAGCTCTCAAAGTATACAAAGACTCCCAATTGATAATAAATCAAGTGAATGATGAATACCAGACCGAGGACAACAAGCTCACTCCATACAAGGAATTGGTGGAGACCCTCAAATAATCCTTCATCGAAATTACATTTGAGTAGATTCCTAGAACCAACAACAGAGAAGCAGACACCATGGCAATAATTGAATCCTTACTGGATATCCCCCACAATGTTCCAAAGTGTGAATTCCTGATAGAGCAGCTTCTCATGCCCACTTTTGAGGTACCAGAATTAGAATTCATGTGTGATATCATTGGTCCCAGTGATCCTTGGTACCATGACATTTACACATACCTTCAAATAGGAGTCATACCCACCGACTTACCCTCAAACCTAAAATGAACCTTTGTAAAAAAGGCATCTAGATTTGTCATCCTAGGAGATACCCTATATCATAGAAGCATAGAAGGAACCCTACTACACTGCTTAAATGTTGAGGAGGAATTAACCACTCTAACTAAAGTACATAATGGTATATGTGGTTAACACTCGAGTGGGATGACCATAGCCAAGAAACTACTGAGGATGAGGTATTATTGGCCCGCAATGGAAAGAGAGGCACATGACTATGCTAGAAGGTGTCTACAATGTTAGCAACATGGGGACCTCATCCATGCTCCAGCTCAAGAGCTTCATCCTATCGTCACACCATGGCCCTTTTCGCAGTGGGGACTCAATCTCATTGGATAAATCACGCCCACTTCATCTAACGACCACAAATTTATCATAACCGCAATAGAGTACTTTACTAAGTGGGTGGAATCCATACCCATGATGTATATAACTAGGAAGCAGATTTCAAAGTTCATCTTGAACTATCTCATTTTCCATTATGGTGTTCCACAAGCCATTATCTCAAACAATTGGACACCATTCAAGAATCAGGAGGTTCATGACTTATGTGAAAAATTCAAAATCTAACATCGCTTCTCCACCCCATACTATCCCCAAGGCAAGGGCCAAGAAAAAGCTACAAACAAGACCATTCTAAAAATCCTCAAGAAAATAGTCAATGACATAGGTCACGACTAGCATATGCATCTTAATCCTACCCTTTGGGCCTATCAAACTAGCATCTGCACACCTATCGACACCACCCCTTTCTCCTTGGTCTATGGATCATAAGCAATAACTCCCCATTGAGATTGAGATCCCATCACTCATGATATCACTACAAAACCTCATCATAGATGAGGAGTACCAAGTATCAAGATTGAATGAGATGGAGTTACTAGAGGAGTGACGTATAGATGCTTTGAATCATTTGCAAGTCTATTAGAATAGACTCAAAAGGAGCTATAATAAGAAAATTAGAAGCATGACCTTCCAAATCAGAGAACTAGTATTAAAAGAGAATCAAAAGAATCTCCCAAACCCAAGCAACAAAGTAAAATTCAACCTAATTGGTTGGGACCATTCATCATCACAACAACTTATAAGTCAGAGGCATATTAGTTATCAACACCCAAAAGGGAACCTCTACAAGATCCCATGAATAGCTCTCATCTCAAAAAATTTTATGCCTAAATCTTTCAAGGTATAGAACCAAAAAAAAAAATCAGAAAATGTCCTGAAAAATGGTTACTTCGGCAAAAACCTAGAAAAAAGGCATCTTGGTGAGAACAAAAAAATCAAAAAAATCAGAAAAAGGATAAAAAATAGTAAAGAGAAGAATTGTCCTCTAGTGAAAACCACTTCGGTGGCACTTTGGACAAGTACCTTTGTGAAAACCTGGCAAACATGCACCTTGTGTAGATAAGCACTTTCCATCCACTAGGATCTTTACAGCTTGTTCTGCACCATCCATCCATCATGTTTACATCATCCATTGCATTCAGATCTCCATCCATCACTCATCCACCCACATTCGCACCATAGATTGGTCTTGTGTTTGTATCATGATCCCTCTTAGTATTACTCGGCCCATCCTCAAGGTCAGTTTGTCCTGCCTTTATCAAAGTAGTCTATTGCTTCACATTGGGGGCATGTTATAATCAGATCAAATTCATGTATATCCTTAAAGTCCTAAAATATCAGAAAATCCAAAAATATCAAAACATCAAAAAATCCAAAAACATCAAAACATATCAAAATCCAAAAACAGGTCAAAAAGTTAGTCAAAAAGTCAAAAAGAAAGTTGTCTTGTCAAACTATGGGTCTCTAAGCCTTGAACGTAGGAAAGGTTGATCTTTGATCATCTCTCAAGACACTTAGGTTAGTCCTTTAGGCATCTATCATAATAAACTAACATCTCATCATGTACATCATCATCTATAAATTAGTCAACTTGCTAGTCGAACTATGTGGTCTTTGTGTGTATATGTAGGCAAGGCTAATCTATTGATCAGCCCTCGAGGCCCATAGGATAAGTATTTAGGTTAGTCTCTTGGTCAAAATCTTAGAAAACCCCAAAATATCAAAAAATCAAAAATCAAAACATTTGAAAATCTCAAAAAATACCAAAAATAGCCTCAAAACATCCCGAAAAGATTAAAAAAATTCAAATATTTGAAAAAAAATGCATCCATCTCATCGTGCTTGCACCCACAATAACATCATTCATAATAAATGATCATCATCCTCAATCTTTGGTAAGACAATCAGAAACAGGTCTAGCACATTGAAAGTGAAAACTCAAAACATCAAGTCTTAGGTCTAAGTCAATGCATAAACAAGTTGGTCAAATCTTTGTGTCAATAACTCATCATCCAATTGGTCCCATATCAATCATCATCATTTAGAACACTTTGGATAAATGAAATGACATGCTGCCATCCACTAACATGTCCTAGGATGTATCCTTCCTACAATGGGCATTATCTTTTGGCAATAGTTTTAGTTCTTATGATCCTTAGAAAACACATCCCCTTTTGGTTAGTGGTATTGAAGAACATCAGCTTGTATTTTTACTTTGTCTTTATCTTTTGACTTATCTTATTGCGCTCATTCCAAGGACTTCTCGATGATATTCAAATGAAGGATTTAGAGAAATAGGAATGGGGAAACGATCATTATCTTTTGTCTGTTGTGCTTGTTGAACATTCTTGTAATATAACCTTGGCAAATACTCTCTTTGTTAGGTATGCATGGAGGAGGTTTTGGGTAGCTTGTTGACTATTGCATTGATATTTTGTACCTTTTCGTGTTTTGGTTTGAGGTGTTTGAAACTTCTAAAGTGCATCATAGCAAGGTTTCTGTATGTCAGGTGTGAACAAGGATACTCCTATTTGTTTGTCAAGGAAAAGTCCATCACACTAGGTACAACACCATCCTGGTTTTCTATACCTTGATGCATCGTACCACATGTGTTATCAAACATATTGAAATTGTCCCTTTGAAAATCCCAAGGCCTCAGCAAGTAATCATCATCATTTGCATTTTCATCATCTTGTGCTTTATTGAAATGACTTCTTCTCTTCTTGCTCATCACACTAACAAGGTACTATGACAGTTTATTATCATCACCATCATCATCATCATCGATCCTGCATCCACAAATCATTAGCATATTGCATAAACATATCATATAGAAAACACATGCATTGCATAGATAAGCGCATCCATTTTATTACATTGCATCCATTTTTCACATCCAATTGCATTTATCACATAAATCATTGCATAACATTCATTTGCATAAACATTTCATAACCATTTCACATTACCACCTACTACATAATCATACATAATAGGTATTGTTACCTAATTTTCACCTATGGGCTCAACCAGGTAGGACCAAATTATTTTTTGGTGTTCATAAGGGCCAAGTGGAGACATGATTGATCATGATTAAATCATACACCTGATGTATTTCTCAAAGAGCTTAGTTGAAGGTTTGCCTTGGTCAAAGTTTGGCATAAAGTTCCTCTAAGGAGAAAGTCAGCAAGACCTTCCAGCTGTCTTGCTGACTAGTAGGGGTTCTATTCATTTTGAAATGTCCCGGTCAGCTATAAATTTTCATCGCTAATAGGTCTTGCTGAGGGAATAAGGTCCTGCTGAAATGGAGGGTCTTGGCGAAAGTTGGGGCTCTTGCTGTGATGTCTCAATGACTAGCAAGGGTCATGCTGATAGTGGTTCACCGAGGAGCTCTCAACACAAATTTATTCCTTTAATGAAGGGTCTACCCGAGGAAGTGGGGTCTTAGCGAATGGAGGTGCCATCGACCGATACCTGACTAAAAGAGTGGTATGAGCTTGCCAAGAGTTGAAGCCTTCACCATAAGGTCTCACCGACAATGAAGGGTCTCCCTGATATAGGTAACATCAGTATCTGATTGTTGGACATCTTGGTGAAGGGAGGTATCCTCGGCGTGAAGTCTTACCAACCACGGGTGGTCTCACCGAAATGAATGCCTTCGGTGTAATGTGGTGGCTTCGGTGAAGGGTCTCACCGATAGCAAAAATTCTCACTAAAGAAATAGGAGCTCGCTAAGATGTCTCAGAGACTGAATGATGTATCACCAAAATGGAGTTCCTTCGATGTAGGATGGTGATCTCAGGGAGATGTCCTACCGACAAACATAGGTCTCAGTGAAACAAAAGAGCCTAGCGAAAGGTCTAGCCAACAGGCAAAGGTCTCGGTGGTGGTATGGGGGGCTTTGCTATAAGGTATCACCATCAGGGTGAGGTCTCGCCAAGGTGAAGTAGTCTCAATGAAGGAAACAAGCTCGGTGAGAGATCTCAGTGACTAGTGGTGGTCTCCCCGACAAGAGAGGAAGTGGCATCGACGAAAGAAAGTGTTCGCTGTAAGGTCTCGCTGACTCGATAGGGTCTTTCCAAGATAAAATGACTTCGCCGAGAGAGTTTGACATCGGTCTGACATCTAGCCGACAGGGCGAAGTCTTGCTGAAGGAGTTACATTCATTGATAGAAGGCTTAGTTAGTATAATGTCTCACCTACCGAAGGTGGTCTCGCTGAAGCAGAATGAATTCAACACGAGTTCTTCCTGACTGCAGGGGGTCTTTCCAAAACAAAATGATGTGAGCTCAGGGCAAAGGAAAGTAGAGTTTCCATGATGTCTCAGCGAAGGTATGAGATGTCCTGTCGATAATAGGGTGGTCTCGGTGAAATGAGATGAGTTCAGAGGGAAGTCTCCCTAACTCGATGATGTTTGGATGACTAACAGAGGTATCGGAAAAAGTTATGTCATCGCTATGATATCTCCCCAACTTGTAAAAGTCTCCCTGATAATGAGTTGAGTTCACCGAAGGATATTGCCTTTGGAAAAGGGTCTTCCTAATAGCGATTGTCTCAATAACCACTATAGATATTGGTATGACTTTTTTCCTTCACCATGAGGTCTTGCCAACCCAATAATATCCCAGAAAAATTGAGATCTCAGTGAAAGGTCTCGCCGACCAAGAAAAGGTCTTGTCAAAATGAAATGAGCTCAGAGAGAACGAAGAAGCTTTCCATGATGTCTTGTTGACTGATGATACTCTCACTAACATGTTTTGTGTCTTCAGTGTAAACGTGAGGAGTTCAACATGATGTCTTGCCAACAAGTGAGGTCTCAGTAATGGAAAAGGATATCGGGATGACTAATGGAACCCACTATGACCTCTTGTCGATGAATTTTTGTCTTGTCGATGGTGGATATGATAGCAATAGGACTCTTGGTGCTCGCTATGACTCTTGCCGAATGCAGGTGTCTAGGAGATGAAATGTGGATATCGGTATAATTCCTGCAGTTCGATATGAAGTCTTGCCAGTAGTCCCAAGATATGTTGACTGTCTTGTGAAGTATACTTGCATTTGGGAGATACGATTAGTGTCTCACTGACATGCAATGTTGTTTGAGGGACCCTTTGACCATCTAGAATCTATGGGGCATGAGTTCAACCAATCAGATGGGAGCTAAGGATGCACCATGAGTCATTTGACTACCTAACTGACCCCTATGGATGAGATCAACATAGCATAAGCAATGTGTATCTGCTATGAGAATAAAGCGATGAATTAGATTGATATCAAGAAGGTTTCATCAAGCAACAGAAAGGCAAAGACCACAGGGACAGCCAGGATGTCAACTGGCAAGAGTTGATTGACATTTATGGTAATGCTCAAAAGCATTCAAAGTGGCTCTGAGGGAAGTTTGAGAGTGGACACAATGACTAGAAGTTAATGTTGTGATTGTAAAAGATCAAGGAGATCATTCTTGGAGTGACTCTTCACCGACATAGATAACAGGGATGCAACATTAACTTCATTGGAAAAGATCTAGGGGTAGATCTTTCTGAAGAATGATATTTTTGTAAGCCCTGAGGGCTGACCTTACTTTTGTATATAAGGCATTTTTGCCTCTTTGTAAAGGAGTTCAGATTATGCATTCTGAAGAGTTAGTGATTTTTTAACAATCCTTTCTTAGCTGATGTATGCTTTTGTAACACATTTTGATTCTGGAATATAAAACACATAGTTTACCTTGAAAGCCAGTGTTAGTGTTTAGATTACTCTCATTTTCTGTATTTTTGACTATGCAAGTTTTCAACTGTTCTTTTTCTAAATTTGTACTCATACCTTAGAGCTATGAAGTTCAACCTTCCTTCTTAAGATATGTACGTAGATCAAGCCTTTTACAAATGATGCATAAGTTCAATAGGGTTATGTTGAGTAAATGAAATAGCTACCATTAGTTCTCTAGTGTATGTTCATCTTGGTTTTATTTCATAATTTCTCATTAGTTTGGTGCATCACCATAGTATTTAGTTTTATTCTTATGCATTCTTTCTCACTTTTCTTTTACAAAATTAGTAGTTTAGGTAACACTAAAGGAAGTTGACCTTCTCTGGAGGTTGACCTCTGTCTATAAGTGACCCACAACTTTGGAGGTCTTCCCATGTTACACTGAGGTGTTGAACATTAGTTTCAGCAAAGGGTGCAACTTCAGGTGATAACAAGTACATAAGCATTATAAGATAATCCATTGCATACATACTCGCATAACATCATAAAGTCATCTCACACATTACATTCATTTTTGCATAAAATATCACCATATCATTGCATATAGGGCATCACATTAAATGCATCACATGCATTACATTATCATTTAATATGTTTAGGATAATAATATTTGTTATTCTAAGCATCTTAGAAAACCATCTTATTTGCATTATATCATCCACTAATCATCCATGCCATCTCATAAATAGTATCACAATCATTTTTGCATAAATAATTCCACATCATCATCAACATAAATAGAAACATAAAAGTTCATTACATACAAAGTGTACATCCATCCATAATCATTTCATTTTATAAGCATAATATACACCATATCATTTTGCATATTGCATTCCATATCACATATCACATCACCATTTGCATCAACATAATATAGATTTGTTAGTCGTAATCATTGCATAATGCATATATCATCAAAAATAAATGCATCCATAAATACATCATATAAACACCATAACATCATCGCATATAGAAATAGAATCATCCATACATGCATAAATAAATGGTACACATCACATCACATCATATCAAAATCATCGACTCATATATATCATCAATAATGTAACTGTTAGAGTACAAAATAATCGAATCACTATACATGTATGTTAATTAGTACAAAAAGGCCCATCAAGCTATCAAAAAGGAGCCCATAAGGCATGAAAAGTATCATCTCGATCAAGGTCTACCCCCTTGTATGCTGCCCTTGCCCCTGTCACCATGACCCTCTGCTGGTTTGTGACTGGTCCACTGCAAGTACTCTGGAACCCATGTTGCTCTAGGTACAGCCTCATGATAATGCATCCGGTAGTACTTGGCCTCTCGGATGACATCCCTATAAGACCGAATGGACACTATAACCTGAGAGGAGGAGATTGTCATGCTCTCCAACTGTTGTCTCCAGCCTAGCTATATGGCTATCTGTAGCTCTACAACCTGTCTCTACTATATGGCCTGATCCCTCTTGGCCCTAATTTTCTCTCTCTTTGTTCAAGCCTAATCTCTCTCCCCTATCAAAGTTTGCACTGAGCTTGCAGTTATGCAATCAATGTATCTCAGGGATTCACCTACCCTACTGGTTACGCTACTAGCTATGCTCGTGGAGGCTATACCTAAGGTTGATCCTTGCACCCAACCCATGGTGGTGCACCTGCTGGCACCTGTTATTGATCCTGCATCTATACATTGACCTGATCTGGTTGAACTGGGGGCCTGACCCACTGGTCTTGTCAGGCACCATCCCTCCATCCTCATCCTCCCCCTCTGTCAATTGGGGAATGCTCCTAGAATAATCAAATGAAGAGGAGGATGGAACCAATCCCTATATGCCTGTGTCATGCCTGGATCTATAAGCCCTTGATAGTAAGCCCGTGGTCGAGCCATCAACTATCTGAAACTATCCATGACCTCTGAGGTAGGAATGTATCGCCCCCATGAAACTTGTGACATGGTGTGGGCAAATACAACCACATAATCATCATTTTTCCACTCCTGGGGCTCACTGAACTGACACTACATGCACTTGGGAAAATATCTCTTGATCATGGTGTGCTCTCGCCCCTACATGAAGAGGTCCTAGTAGGCATAGACAATCTAATGAGCATTGTCAGCCCATCTAGGCTGACCAAGGTATGAATGCAATATGAATACCTACATCTCGTCCAACACTCTCCTCCAATAGGGAATCCCATGCTCGTTTGTGTATGTAAAGGACACACCACCTTTGTAGCACCATACCAGGGGATCGTCAGGACCCATCGGAACTATAACAATCTGTGGCCGAAGGACAACAATGTGCTCCCATGCCTATATGTGGAGGAGCATCACGCTTGCTCTGAGTGCTCTACCATTGAGGTAGACATACTCGTGAAGATCTATGTACAAGGATGCATGAAGCACTAGCCCCCAAGCAAAATGAACTGGTATGTCGTGAACCATGTGCTCCTAATAGAGTCCCCAACTGGGACTGAAGTACTGACCTCGTATATCTAGGGTATCTAGACCTGAAATAACTACTGCAACAACCAAGTGGAAGGGAGGTTCTAGGGCCCTGTGTCACTCAAGCTCAATCTACCCCTCGCAAGTGATAATGTCCTCTTTGGTGAGGAATCTGTGGTAGGCGTCCCGCTCCTCATCTATATCAAAAATCACATGCTGACCATGAATCAACAATCGTAAGATACACCAAATGTCTTCCAAGGTGAGGGTGGCCTTGTCGGTAGGAAGGTGGAATGAAGAGGTCTCACTGTGCCATCTCTTGGAAAGTGCTGAAATCATTCCCAGGTGGGTGCGAATGGGCACTACATAAGAGATATACCACAACCCCATGTCTTAGAGTCGGTCCTAATCTCTATCGCTAAGGTCCCACAAGTAACCGAATAGATCCCACAACCTGTGCTCTCAGGAGTAGAGCTCCCTCACCACATCCTGCATTAGGAAGGGTGATCATGTTAAAAAATTTGAAATTTTTTTGCCAGGCATCCAAGAAACCACTCCAGCATCACAATCCGTGAAGACATCACAATTTGATTTTTAATCAAACTCTAATGCTAGGGCACAAAATGTCAAAAACACACCACCACGGTGCACTTTCCTTCCCAACAGTGCACTTTGAAAGGATAAAGTACCATCATGTCACACTTTGGGAATCACCTCACCCACCACAAGCTCAGCGTCAAAGTTTGGGGTTTATTTTCAAACTCCAAACTTCACTACCATAGTGCAGTTTGATTTTTGAGTGGTGCTATATAGTGTCATTGCAAAATGATTGACTTTGAAAGCATTAAAATGAAGGCTAAAAACAAAAATCAAAGCTCAAGTAAGGATCACTTACCAGTGCCCCAATGTCGGGTGGCCCTTGGTATGTTCAGACTCGGTCAGAAATGTGCATCGAAAGCTATCATTGTGCCATATCATTAGGAGATCAAAGCTCAAATCTCAAGGTTACTAATGGTTGTGTGTGAAAATGAATTGAAAGTGACCCCTCAAACCCTTTTTAAGCTTGAAAATAAGGGTTTTTTCACCCTAATTAGCTATCCTGCTAGGGTTTTGGACCCTTGAACCTATTTTTGTCTAGTTGAGGCCTGTTTTACATCATTTTATTGTGTTTAGACACATTTTTGGCCTCCTGGAGCCCTTTTGGACCTGTCAGGCACCTTGTCCTCGTTTTTTTGCAAGATCACTCAAAAATTGAAATTTTCGTCCAATCTCTCAAGGGAGCAATATATTGGCATGTTCTCTCTTTCCAGGCAGCAATGGGGCAAGATTTTTAAAAAAGTGAAACTTTTTAGCTTTGATCAAGATCATTTATTCTTTGAACCAATGCAACAAGTACGTTGTTTCAAAGAGGGGAAAAATGTAAACATGTAAAATGTACCAATTGACATTGTGCATCTAATCCCAACTACTAACATCATTCTGTCTTGAATCACCCTTCACTCTAACCATTTAATAAAATTCCCCTATCTGATTAAATTCATCAATATTCCTCTTTTAATTAAATAAATCATTTTATCTAATTAAGTCTCTCTCTTTTGTTAATTAAATCAATCAACATGATCTAATTATCCCTATTTAATTAAATAATTTATTCTATTTTATTAAATCTCTAAATTCTATATATTAAATTAAATAATTTAAAACATTATTTGGTTTAACCTAACATCATCTCTTTTAATTAAATAAATCAAAATCTTTATTTAATTAATCTCTTATCACATTCTCTCATATTTGATTTAAATAAATCCACAAATCTAAGTCAAATTTGTCACATCAACTAATCTCTCATTAAATTAATTAAACTTGGATTAATTTAATCTCTTATCATGTCCCATCCTCCAACTTACCACTTGGACATGAAAATAAATTTAATTGATTTATTAAATCTTTATTTTCCTCAACAAGGCATCTTTTAGAATATTCTCCAAGTTTGAATTCAAAAATCCAAGTTGACATGTACATCCAACAAGGAATTTACTCTCTTACATGTCCTTTTCCTTGAGCCAAGTGGCATTTAATGCATTTTCCCTTCCGTCTTACAAGTCATTTCAATAAAATTCAAAATTCAAAAATAGGCATTTATTGGCACAATCCTCAAAACTTTCACATCCTCCATCCACTCATAGGTTGACAAGTGGCATCTTTCCATTGGATGAATGTTAGTCCCACATTGCTCTATTTTGGACATTCATCCTTCAATATCATCTATAAATAAGAGGCTTCATTCCTCATTTCATCATCTAAAAATTATGCAAAGTTGCTCTATCCAAATCTCTAGCCATTTTCATCAATACCATTGAGTTCTTAGCTAGGTTATGTAAGTTTTTAGCTTGGATCACTCATCAAACATCAACAAAGTGGATCACCCATCAACATTCATCAACATTCATCAAGCTTGCATCAAAGGAATTGGAAAAGGGGCAATTTTCACATCAAATTGGCACCAATTCCCCCATGGGATCATGAGTTTGCTAGTTTAATTATGATTCAATCTTTATTTTGTTTTTTTATTGTGTTCTTCATTTATTTTTTCCTAATTTGAACTTGGTAAATGGATTTCATGGGGAATCCTTGTTCTTTCTTGTAATCTCTAATCTAATGTCTTTGTTCTTATTGTTTTGTAGGTATTGGAATTGGGGTTCATATAGAAACAAAGTTGACACCATAGGTATCATCAAGGCACTCCCTTTAACTCTATTTGCTTTCCCTAGTATCAATTTGTCACAAGACACTATGATCATATATTTTCCTCACATGTTTGACCTCTATCTATCCTGAGAGTTTACTTGAATAGTAGGCAAATACATGTCCCTGGATTGGCCACATGTGATCCTCAGAACCAAGTACGGTGCAAAAATGAAGATAGAATCGAAAGCTTTACATTCTGAAAATGTAGCAAATGAATCCATGATTAATTTTGAATTTGTCTTGTGTTGTGTATTCTATTGTTAATCTAATTAAAACAAAACACTATTAACAGAACTTTAAATTGAAGAAATTTGAAATAAACTTGGCTATAAAATAAAAATTCTTCAAGAACGTTCCGTCTTTCTCTATCTCCAGAGATTGGTTTGAAGCTTTCTGGCTCTCAGATTGTGTGAGCTTCTCCAAATGACTACTGCAGAACGAGTATGCAAAGAAAAACTATTCTATATGCTGGTGAAGATGGACAGGGGCTGTAATTATGCACAGGGGCTGTAGATTATGTACAGGGGCTATAGATGAGATGAATCATGATTCTGTTGCTATGATTGCTATGCTATTGCTGTGATAATGCTATTGCTATGAATGCTAATACTATTTTCCTATAGTTTACTTGCCTAAAAATCCTATATCTTTTTGGAGCTCCCGACAGCTGTATTTATAGATTTTTGCAGGCTCCATCCTTGCTGGCAAGAATCTATGGCTATGAATTGTCTGGTAGGTTTGAATGGTGAGAGATTGAGAGGTTGAGAAGAAAATGGGGGAGGTTGAGAGGTTGGAGAGAAGAATGGAAGCTTGTCTTCAACCCACGGGAACAAGCCTGCACAGAAACAGAGAAATTTAATTTTCTGTTTTGGCAGTTTGTTTCCCGGGAGTTGAAGATAAATCCCAAATTAAATAAATATTTAAATTTATTTAATTTCATTTATTGCTTTTGATATTTGATTTTTGATTTTTGAAAATTATAGAAGAATTAATTAAATATTTTGGAAATATTTAATTGTGATATGACTTTAGAAGATTTTTGAAATATTAAAAGATTTAATTAAATATTTTTGGAAATATTTAATTATGAATAGATTTTTGAATTGAATTGGAGGAATTTTGAAATGATTTTAAAATGAATATTGGATTAGAAGAAATAATCAAATATTTTGGAATATTTAATTATAAATGATATTTAGAAGAATTATAATATTTTAATCTTTATTTGAATAAAATATTCAAACTAAGATTATATGATAATTAATATAAATAAATTGTAACATTTATTTAATTAATTAAGAATGAAAAGGTGATTAAATATTTAATCGAAATGAAATCATGAACAATATAAATAAATTATTTAAATTTATTTATATGTAGATAGAATCAAAAGATTTTAATTAAATATTAAAAATATTTAATTAATTACCAGACAATGTGATATGACCATTTTTAAGTGTATACATTTTGCCCCTCTTTGAAGTGATGTGTTTTACGCATTACTTCAAAGAATTTTGAAATTTTGCCCCAAATATTGATTTGAAATGTTGATAGATGTATGTGTATGCCCCCGCGAACGATGAATCGATATTTGAATTTTTTTTATTTTTTTTATTTTTTTGAATTTTTGAATTTTGAATTTTGATGATTTTAAAGATATCGATTTATCGTTTGAAACTTATGATATGAAGAAATTGCCCTGATAAGATATGAAATGAAAATTTGATAAAGAAATTGCCCCTGGTATGTGAAAATATGATAAAATGCTCCAATTTTTCCATTATATAGGTTAAAAATGTCATTTTCCATGTCATTTTCAATTTTAACCTAGTAAAATTTGCAAATATTGAGCTCTGAGTGGATAATCATGGCACTTCCAGTTCACCTGCACCGTTTCGAGCGTATCCGACGTCATCAGCGGCCAGCGCACTACGGACCTCCGGTATGTGTTTCGCAAATTCCCGTCTTTCGAAAATTTTGTTTTGCGCACGTTTTTAATGTTTTAATTTAAAAACATTGAGTTTTAGCGCTCTTAAAGTGTATCGTAGCGCATGCAATAATTTTCGTAGCGCGTTTAATATTGTAGCGCCCTTAAGGCGTATCGTAGCGCATTTGAAATTTTCCATAGCGCATACAATGTCGTAGCGCCTGTGATAGATTTCATAGCGCATTTGATGATTTTCATAGCGCATATGATATCGTAGCGCAAATAAGATGTATTGCAGCGCTCTTAACAAATATTGTAGCGCAAAATATTCCATAGCGCTGTTGATAAAAATCATAGCGCCATTAATTGATTCTGTAGCGCAAAAAGTTACTTAGCGCTGATAAAGAATTTTGTAGCGCATACAACTAGTTCTGTAGCGCATTTTGTTCCACATGATAAATTTGTTTCCCAAGTTGTTGGAGAACAAATAGTAGCTGACAAATTTGCTTTTAAAGTTGTTAAAAACTAATAGGATAGATAAGTTTTCTCCTAAAGTTGTTAGAAAGAAACTTGATGTTGATTATTTGCGTTCCATGATGATGAAAAACAAATAATTTGATTGATTCATTGATACGTTAAGATGATTTGATATTGATGTTGTTTTGATGATGTATGTGAGCAGGAGAGACTAGGTGTCTTGCAGGTACGAGAGACTTTCCCGAGCACATGGTCATTGATTCCACATTTATTACAGTCTGATAGAGATGTGATCGATGCTTGTGGTTTGACTTCATTACTTGATATGCCCGAGGTTCGCCTCAATAGGGCTCTATTGACAGCACTTGCAGAGAGGTGGCATAGCGACACCAACACCTTTCATTTACCGACCGGTGAGATTACAGTGACTCCCGAGGATGTATATCGCATCCTACGGATCCCAGTGATGGGAGAGATTGTTGTTTTTGACAGACGAGAGGCTGGAGGTACTCTTGCTTTGAGACGGATATTCAGAGATGATCAGATTGCTGGGTACTTCATCCCATGGGGTGAGATTACAGATGCCTATCCACCACTACCGGCTGTACTTGCAGGATTCATTGGAGGTGTGTTGTGCCCCGACCATAGGTCGAAGGGGTTCGCGATCGGATGGGGTCGTGTCTTAGAGAGCATGGTGATGCAGGGCACACGATATGCATGGGGTACCTGTATGCTAGCCCACTTATATGACGAGCTACATCACATTGTATATGGTAGAGGCCGGAGTTTTGCTGTCGGATGCTCATTATTACAGATATGGGCATGGGAGCATTTTGCAGTGTTACGTCCATTGACTCGAGGAGATCGTCCACCTGGTCGACCATACAGATGGAGATATTCACATATTATTGCTCAGCCTAGACTAGGCAAACTAGTGTATTGGCAGCGGCTGTTAGATAGTTTGGATACAGTATGTTGGAGGCCATATTTGGATTGTGAGCCATGGCCAGAGGATGCGAGGGAGATGCCTTTTGTATGCACTTCCAGATTTTTGATTGGACGGACCACATGGATCTTGGAGAGATTTCTTGCTGGACGTGTATTGCGATAGTTTGGTCGGACTCAGGGTATGCCTGTTGGTTCAGCTATTTATGCACGGCGACAGGCAGAGCTTGCAGTGTGGGGCCCACGGATCTCTTATGATGCAGCGTTGCAGAGTTTATCAGTTTAGGTGCACAGATGTGGGACTACCAGGCGGATGTTCTGGATGCAGGGGCGACACCAGAGTATGTGCAGTATGTTCTACAGCATCCTCCTCCACGTATGTTTGATCCTGATGAGGCTGTTGCTCCTGTCATTGGACAGAGACGTCGACAGAGAGACTCAGAGTCAGGTGATGACGATTCAGAGGACAGTGAGGACGAGGAGGGTAGTGGAGATGATGACTCAGATGGAGATGATGGTGGTGATGGTAGGGGTGGCAGGAGAGACGGCAGGAGAGGTGGCAGGAGAGGTAGTGCAGGAAGAGGTGGACCACGGATGAGGCATACTGACCCATCTCCGTCAGTGGATCCGACAGTAGCGAGTCAGATATCCTCTTTGCAGAGCACAGTACAGAGCTTGCAGGCTCAGCTATCACAGGCACAGGCCTTGATTTCACAGTTGCAGGGTCAGGTGACTTCGATCACTGCCGAGAGAGATGCGGCTAGACAGCGGGGTGAGCAGGCCATTGCCTTAGCAGATAGCCTACAGAGAGTGGCAGGTAGCACTTTGCCAGGTGATATGATGAGAGAGGTTACGAGGGCTACTCGAGAGGCAGAGTTTTATCGCACCAGATATCATGATGCAGTCCCAGCTGAGCAGAGAGAGAGCTACACTCAGTCACGATCTACTCATGGTCGCTCTCGTACTACCAGCAGGGGTGTGACACAGCCATTACCTCCTAGAGGGCCACCGGGGTCAGGCGGAGCAGGTCCATCAGGGGCAGGTGATACAGGTCCATCAGGCAGGTGGTACAGGTCCTAGGCCAGCTCCATCATAGGATAGCTCTGCCTAGTGCATTATATATGATCTCTTTTATGATATTCTGTTGAGACATTTTGTATACACCGTGAGATGATCACATTTTTGATGATATTATATCATTTGTAGTTTGACATCCTTGTACATTTTGACATTCATTTTGAGATATATGAAATGCAGTGATGATTTTACATGATATATGATGTGTATGCATATGAGGGTTTCATGATGGTATGAGATAAATGAATATATGATGTTTATGATAGATGAATGAATGTATGATGTTTATGATAAATGAATGAATGTATGATGTTTATGATAGATGATGCAATAATTTATGAAATGATGTTTATAATAAATGAATGAATGTATGATGTTTATGATAAATGACTGAATGTATGATGTTTATGATAAATGAATGAATGTATGATGTTTTGTGAATGTCAAAATATACTCAGTCATATTTGAGGAGATATAAATCTTTGATTTTTTTGCCAGCTTTTAGGAATCTATGAATGCAAGATGCAAATTCTAACATGAATGCAATCTATACTAACCATGCGGACATTCATACAATATTGCCATTTGGAAAGCTTATACATGCTTTTTGTATCATCATAGAGCTTTGAAATGTTGAAAGTTAATACAAGCATCAAAGGGTATGTTAGCACCAGTGATGACCTGAGTATTGCTTTCATGATTTTTAATATAGCAAGTTAATACAAGCATCTAGGTATAATTGAACCAAGATGACCTGAGTATTGCTTGCATAAACAGACAAGAGTTAACCCTTTTCCCATGCAAATTCCGAAATGTCATCCATGATACATAGTAGCGCATGTCTCGCGACCAATTTGCATAGTACTAATGATTTCCTCACAAACAGAAGACAAAGAAAAATCATACTCCTTCCTTGCTTTTCTAGTTCAGTACATCATCGAATTACTCCAGAGATATGATAGAAAATTAAACAACCATTCAAATCCTGTTTAAGGCATTTCAAACATTTATTCAGATTAAGATCATCCAACTTGGTTATCATCATTGATATTCTCACTTCGATAGTTGTTTGGATCATGTTATTGGCATAAACATGTTTGTGATTGAGTTGATTTGACAATGTTCGTTTTGTTTTGTCAAGCTGTTACTTGTCTGCTTGTGATATTTTGAAAGCTCGTTGCCCCTCTCTTGTATTTTTCTGTGTTTTTCCCCCAATGTAAACACAACCTAAAGATAAAAGATATGTACAAATTTCATCAAGCCATGATGAAACCTAAAGATTCCCACTACATGGTATGGATAATGAAAGATATTTAAACGTGGATGAATGATGCCTAAAGTGAAAATAAGACATAAACTAATAAATGGAGGAGCCCATTTCGATCACAAGTAGCGCTTGTTTGCCAAGTTTTCACCACTTGTTTTTATTGCACTTTTTCAAGATTTTTCTGATTTTTTTGATTTTTTCAGGACTTTTTATGATTTTTTTGATTTTTTCAGGACTTTTTATGATTTTTTTTTAAATTTTTTTAGGACTTTTTAGACATAAAACTTCTTAAGGTGAATACTATTGGTTGGCTCTTCAAACAGGTCCCCCTCTGATGTGGATAATTGATATGCTCCAGAACCATATGCTGCTATAATAACAAATGGACCAAGCCAATTAGGTTCAAATTTGCCTTTCTTTTCTCTATCTTGCTGATTACGTGGATTTTCCTTCAAAACTAAGTCACCCACTTGAAATGCCCGTGGTTTAACTCTGTGGTTATAACTACGAGATATGACTTGTTGATAACCTTTCAAGTGATCAGCTGCATGTTGGCGTCTTTCATCTAACAGTTCGAGTTCTTGAAGGCGAGAAACTCGGTAGTCTTCATCACTTATCAATCCCTTAAGTGAAACCCTAAGCGAAGGTATTTCAACTTCCAATGGTAAGATTGCTTCTGCTCCATAGACTAAAGCATATGGTGTAGCTCTTGTTGGTGTGTGAATACTAGTTCTATATGCCCACAAAGCTGGGTTGAGTTGAACATGCCAATCACGTCCAGCATCATTTACTGTCTTCTTCAATATCTTCAAAATGGTTTTGTTAGAAGCTTATGCTTGACCATTACCCTGTGGATAATAAGGTGTAGAGTACCTGTGTTGGATATGAAATCTTTCACAAAGTTCATCAATATCCTGATTCTTAAAAGGTCTTCCATTATCAGTAACAATAGAATTAGGAATTCCATATCTACAAATAATGTAATTCAAGATAAATGAAGATATTTGTTTACCAGTCAATGTTGTTAGAGGAACAGCTTCAATCCATTTTGTAAAATACTCAGTAGCTGTGATGATAAACTTATGACCATTTGATGATGAAGGATGTATTTTTCCAACAAGATCTAATCCCCACTGAGAAAAGGGCCATGTTGAAATAAAAGGCTGCAATTCTTGTGCAGGTGCATGAATAAGATTCCCATGGATCTGGCATTTAGAACATTTCTTAACTAAAGTAAAAGAATCTTGCTCCATGGTAGGCCAATAATATCCCATTCTGACAAGTTTCTTCGCTAAGGTCAAACCACTTGAGTGAGTTCCACAAATACCACCGTGAACCTCTTGTAAGGCTTTTTCAGATTCGTCACGTTCAAGACATCTAAGGAGTGTACCATCAAGACCACGTCTATAAAGGATATTGGCAATTAAAGTATAACGGGATGATTGACGAATAAAATTCCATTTTTGGTTTCGTGATAAATCTAAAGGCAAGATGTTATCTTTCAAATAGGTATATGTTTTGCCATATAAGGGTGAATCTGAACCGGTTAAATGACATATAACTTGAGTTTCAGGATTATCATATGCAGGAGAAAACAATTTTTCCACCAAGAATTCATACTTGGTTTGATCTTCTGATATTTGTAATAAAGAAGCAATGGTAGCCATTGCATCTACAGCTTTATTGTCAATTCTTGATATTTGTGAAAATTTGATTGACACAAAATATTTCTTGTAATCATCCACCATGTTTTTGTATGGTAGCAACTTATCATCTTTGGTTTGATAGTCATCATTAATTTGATTAATGATAAGTTGTGAATCACCATAAACTTCCAGCTCTGTAATCTGCCATTGCAAAGCTATCTTTAATCCTATGAGTAATGCCTCATATTGTACTATGTTATTTGTGCAAGGAAACATCAACCGATATGATCGTGAGATGGTATGTCCTTCAGGTGTAACAAAAAGAATCCCTGCCCCCGAGCCATATTGTGTATAAGATCCATCAAAGTATAATGCCCATGGTCTTTGAATTGTTGTTGTAAAGACATCTGCATCAGGAAACTCAATATGCATTGGATTGTCTTCTTGTAGAGGAGCTTCAGCTAACTGATCTGCAATGACCTGTCCTTTAATCGCTTTTCGGTCTACATAGTGAATATCAAACTCACTTAATATCATTACCCATTTTGCAAGTCTTCTTGTTAAAGTAGCTCTGCTTAATAGGTACTTTAATGGATCAATCTTTGTTATCAACCTAACTGTATGAGTTAACATATAATGTCGCCACTTTTGAGAAGCAAACACTACTGCAAGACAAGCTTTTTCAATGAAACTGTAGTTTAACTCATGTCTTGTTAAGGTTCTGCTGATATAATATATAGCCCTTTCCTTACCTATAGAGTCTTCTTGTGCTAGCAATGCACCCAAAGATACTTCTGTTGCTGAAATATAGAGTATAAGCGGCTCTCCTGGAATAGGCGGAATTAGAACTGGTGGATGTGTAAGATATTGCTTGATCTGATTGAATGCTGCTTCACATTTGTCATCCCATTTAAATGGAACATTTTTATGCAATAAATGTGTGAATGGCAAGCTTTTGTCGGCCAGTTGAGCTATAAACCTTCTGATGGACTGTAATCTTCCTTGCAAGGATCTTAATTGACTGATATTTCGTGGTGGAGGCATGTCCATTATAGCTTGTACCTTTTCTGAATCAACTTCTATACCCTTTTCTGAAACAATGTACCCTAGGAGTTTTCCAGATGTAACACCGAAGACACACTTCTTTGGATTCAGTCGAACATTGAATTTTTCCATTCTGACAAAGATTTTTGACAAGATTTCTAGGTGTTCATCTCGTGTATGAGATTTAGCAAGTAAATCGTCAACATAATCTTCCATGAATGTATGCATCATATCATGAAAAATAGTTGTCATTGCTCTTTGATAAGTAGCTCCAGCATTCTTTAACCCGAATGGCATTACATTCCAGCAATAAGTACCCCAAGGACATGTGAACGCTGTTTTATCTTGATCTTCTGGTGCAATTTTTATCTGGTTGTATCCTGAGAATCCATCCATTAATGAATACATTGCATGACCAGCAGTTAAGTCAACAATCAAATCTATGTTAGGTAAAGGAAAATCATCTTTAGGGCATGCTTTATTTAAATCCCTGAAATCTGTACAAACTCTGATCCTTCCATCTGGCTTTGAAACAGGTACAATGTTTGAAATCCATTCTGCATAGTCAATAGTTCGAATGAATCCAACATCTAAAAGCTTCTTTAATTCTTCCTTGACCAATAATGCAACATGTGGATGCATCTTTTTGAGCTTTTGCTTTACAGGTTTTATCCCAGGTTTGATAGATAAATGATGCATTATCAAATTAGGATCTAACCCTGGCATATCAGCATATGACCAAGCAAAGTTAATTTGATTATCCTTCAAGAATTGCATGAATTTCTGGACTTCTTCAACTGTTAATGATGCTGCAATTTGCACAACTTTTGGCTGCTCTGGTGTACTTATGTTGATTGATTCCGTTGGTTCAATCAAAATAGAAGATCTTTCATGATAATACTTGGGAAGAGTGTCAAGTTTCTCATCCTTCAATGCCTCAGAAAGGTTTTCACTGTCAGATTCGCTCTTTATTTTTCTTTTGTTTTGATCTATCACTGCCTTTTTTCGGTTTTCATCAATAGATCCATCTTTTATTTCATTTATTTTGCAGCTAAGAGACTTGACACTCTCCTTGTCAAAATCATGAGTATAAGATTCTTGAATGAAACAATTGTTTTCTTCATTTGAGGAACAAAGGAAAGTTATAACATCTTCATCATTACTGAATGTAGGAATATGGATAGGTGCGTCAATATCCCAATCTATAAGTTCTGGATAAACTAAAGGCATAGGATCATTAGGTTGGGTAAGGTCTTGAATTGTCAAAGTCATGATGTGGTTGTCATCCTCATGGTAAACAAGGTCTGTGATGGTATTCTCCTGTTGATTATCAATCTCGTTAGAATCTGATTCTTCCTCACTTGAGTCATGATCGCTTTGTAAAATATAATCGAGTGGAGGCCTTGAACCTTCTCCTTGTATAAGAATAGGTGCATATTTATGTATAGTATCAACTTGTTTATCCTTCCAGAATTCATCATTATAAATGGTGTCCCATTCATATTCATTAGAATCAGTATCTGAACTATTTTGCAATTGGAAAACTGATTCATGAGATTTATCTGACACGGATTCTCCTTTATGAACTAATGATGTCTGCTGTGAAGTAAGTTCTTCTTTATCTTTACCATATCCAAGTCCTGTTTTATCACTTGAATGCTTTGAAATAGGCTGAATTGGTTCCACAATTCCTTCTCTTCGTTTCCCTATAGGACCATTTCCTTCATAACCCATCTTTTGCATGATAGCGTACCCTTTACCATATTGTTCTTTAGGTAACTTAATGTGCAAGAGAGATTCATCTTCATCTTTGTATAGCCAATTTAGGATGTCCCTATCTTCAGCTTCTTCTTCAGTGGTATTAGCTCTAATGAATTTTCCATCAAACTTTGTGATTGGCACGGAAGTTTGAGATGTAGAAGCAGTTGCAATCTTTTGATTTGATAAAGTTGGTAATCCATGTGATCTTGGAGAAGGAGGTAAAGTAGAAAGAGATAGTGAATATTCACCTACCCCTTTGTCTTTAAACTTCAGTTTAGTATCAAGATTGTTTGTCAATTCTTGCAATTGGACTTGTAGATTAGAAGAAGAAACAACAAGAGCTTCTCTATTGTGTGGCACAAAAACATCTTGACTCACCCTAAGATTGGAACAAGTTTGGGTACTATTGTAATCAGCTTGTATGGTTATTTCTTGTCCATCATATGGAAACTTGATACATTGATGATATGTTGATGGTACGGCCTGCATATCATGAATCCACGGACGACCCAAAAGTATGTTATAAGACAAATCTCGATCTAGAACCTGACAAAAAGTATTCTTCACAACAGGTCCCACTCTGATAGGTAGCAATATTAATCCCTTAGAAGCTCTTTCTTCATCATCATATGCCTTAATAGTTATCTTCCTTCGTGAATCAATTTCATTTTCTGAAATTCCTAAGGAATTTATCAATTTTAAGGTACAAATATTCAAACCGGCTCCTCCATCTATTAAGACACGTCTAATTCGATGTTTATGGATCATGACTTCAAGATAGAGCGAGGAATTATGTGGATGTGTCATAGAAGCATCATCTTTATCGGAAAATGAAAGACAAGTGGGGGAAGACAAATGTCCTACCATGGCTTGAAATCTGTTTGCATCTAGATCAGTATCAACAGTTGTGTTCACAAGCGCTTCTTCTAAAATATTTTTGTGTATAGGGGATATTTTAAGAAGTTCAAGAATAGAAATTTGAGCTGATGTTGTTCTCAATTGATCAACCAGATTATATTGAGTTGGAGAAGAAATAGTTGTTTTAGACGAACTTCCTTTTAAAACAACCTTTGCTTGACCTCTTGTTGTTACATTAACCTGTTGATATTCTTGTTTTCCTTTAATTTTGATAACATTAATCCGATTATCATCTGTGTAAATATGGCGGATTATATTGTCTTCAACATTATGTATGCTTTTGGCTTTGGTATCCGATGTTTCCCCCTTTTGGTAGTTTGGCAAAGGATCTTTGAATGCTTGATGATCATCATTGGTATGATGTCCCTCAATTGTAATAGTACCATTGTCAATTAAATCTTGTACTAGATTTTTCAAAGCTTGACAATTGTTTGTCCTATGGCCTTTACATCGATGATAATTGCAATAATACGAGTCATTCCATGATGGTGGTTTAACTTGTGGTTCATAATCTCTTTGTGGTGGTAAAGTGATAACCTTATTATCAAGAAGTTCCTTGAGAGCAGATTCAAGAGATTGACCCAAAGCAGTAAAAGTCCGTCGATTTGAAAAGAATGAAGGTCTAGACGGATTTGATATTTGGGTATTGCCAAGATTATTATTGAAATTACCACGATTTTGATTGGTATTTTGATTGGTTATGTTCTCTTGCTTGGAAATTTGTCCTTGTTGATTGTTGTTTCCTTGTTGTATTGTATTTCCTTGTGAATTGTTTCTTGGAACACTTGATAGATTGAAAACGGATGGCCTTGTTCGTAAATTATTGGCATCCACTATGCCATCATTAACAACATTTTTGTTTCTATTCCAAAACCTTGTTTTATCGTTGTTTTGATTTGATGTACTTGGATTATCAAGTTTTATCACTCCCCTTTTAACCAAGGCCCCTTCAATGGTGATTGCATTTTCAATCAGTTTTTCAAAGTTATGAGGACAATGAAGGTTAAGCCTATAGCTTAATTCTGGATCAAGGCTATTGATAAAAATATCCATCTTTTCCTTTTCAGGAATAGGACGAGAATATCGTGCAAATAACCTTCTCCATCTTTGTAAAAATATAGTAAAGGGTTCTCCTACTTTTTGTTTCACTTTACAAAGATCAAGCATTGTTATTTGATGTTGAATATTGTAGGAGTATTGTGAGATAAATTGATTTATCAACTCCTCAAAAGTTTTAATAGGTGGAGTGATTTTTGAAAGCCACTCCATGGATTGTACGCCTAGACTTCGTGGAAATAATCGCATCAAGTAAGTATCATCATAGGCGAATTCAAGACTCATGTTTCGGAAATCCCTAACATGGTCTATGGGATCAGTTTTTCCATTATACCTATCATACTTAGGAATTTCGCAATGTTTTGGAAATGGAATCATTTGAAGACTCCTATCAAATGGATAAGGAGATATGTCTTCCAAAACATATTTCTTTGTTGTACCTCCTTGCATTTCCTTTATTTGCCCTTGTAATTCTTTTATCTGTTGGTTAAGAGCACTAAAGTCATTAGGAGGATTTTCAGGATTTTGTTTAATCCCCTCTATGTCAAAGGTGTGAGGCAACTTAGCTCCTTGATTAGCTAATGTAAGAAAATATTTTTCTTTGTTACGTTCTAGGATTCTCTCCATAAGAGTATGGAATTGAGGATCTTGTTCTGCTTCTTGAAGCTTTTCTTCCGTTATCTCATCAAGATTAAATGTTTCCTCTTCTTTTTCATTTCGATCACCCATTTTACTAGTTGTAGTTTCTCCCTCGTCTTTTTCCATTTGTTTTTGAGATCTTGTGAAGACAGGCATAGATTTGTATCAAAATTTTACTCGCTTTTGATCAAAAGAGTTAAATAGTGCAATTGATGTGGTATGTATGAAGGTCAAGATAGAATGAAAATTCTATGACTTATACAAAATTTTCTAATCTTGTAGCTTGTGTTGTTCCCTAAGTGAAAGGATGAAAATCCTGTTGGTGGGAATATAAGCAAAAGATCTAGAAAAGGATGGTTGTTGCACTTTATGAAGTTTTGATCATGGCTTTGTAAAAAGATGGATTTAATGATAGATGCCTAATGTTTTCTAAGTTCTCTATTGTAAGATTTGATTTGGACGAGTAGAGTATTCGATTGCTGGTTGGGGAATATAACTAAAACGGATGCGTTGACTATGGTTATGCCTTTGAGAAAGGGCTCTTCTTTGAAAATAAGCTTGTGAATACAAGGGCTCTATGGCATAATCATCTGAAAGACCTCTAACACAATCATGATACCTATGAAGAAAAGTTCTATATTTAAGTAAAACTTTTCGACTTTGATATAAGAATTTTTGTTTCTTCAATAATTTCTTGTGGTTGAGAGGTTTCTTTGGCTTCTTAATCCTTTTGGAAACGGATTTTTTTACAAACTTTGTAGATTTCCAATCTCGTAACATGAGATTGATCAATATGATAATGAGTGCTTTGGATGATCTTTATCTAAATTAATGTAGTGAAAACACATCAAACAAATTGAAAACAGTTGTTTTTAAGTCCTATGCTAAACATTAAGTGTGTAACCAAAATGTTTTTCAAAAATTGTTTTAACAGGTTTTACACATGACAAGCACTTCAAACAGACTCACTCTTAGTTCTCAAGTAGGTCATCATAGCAATCAACAGCCCACATCTTAAAACTGCGTCGACTCACACAGCCGTGTCACCCCCGAAAGGGCGCCCGTGTTTTTGTCTTTTCCAGGTGCGTACTCAGAGTGACGGAAGTGGATACCGAATCCCCTGAGCAAACAATCCTTGGCAGTTATATGGTGAGTATCTTGGGGGTAGATTCTTCCCTCCCCTGCACTGTGATTGAGATGATGTTTGGATACTGACTCGGTTAGCTACTACACTAGGTTCGTAGTAAGGATTTCCGTTCGGTGCGGCAAATGATAAACTCCCTCGAGAGACCTCCCTACCTTTAGAACAAAGGCTTTGGGGATGGTTATCATGCACACTACCGTCAAAAGAGGGTTTCCCCAATTTTGCTTTAAATTTTATAGTGGGGTGGAATAGCCTGGCTTTGGCTTGAACCCACTTGAGTCGTTCCTCTTGGGTGAGTACTTTTTCCCACAAGAGCAGGCTCTCTACAAGGTTGTAATAAAACTTAAAGATGCATAAAAAGAAATAAGTGAGTTTGGCATTTTGATCACCCAGTTAAGGGGAGAGCATAGGCCTATCACTTGAGAACAAAGCAAACACTAGATTCAATTTTAAGCACCAAATTGAAATTTTCTAAACTAAGTGAAGATTTTGCTTCACATAAACAGAAAATTCATTTTAAGCTAAAATTGAAAAATGATGTGTCTATCCTAGGATTGGTTCGTTTTTCTTTAAATGGCTACCCTAGGATTGCTTCGTTTTATCCTTTAGATGACTACCCTAGGATTGGTTAATTTTATCCTTAAGATGACTACCCTAGGATTGGTTAATTTTATCCTTAGATTATTAACTGTCCGCGGCTGCGTCGGAATCAGTTAAAACTAAACTACGAGTACAGATTACAGATTACAGTGTTTTAAAAATTTGCGCTGCAAGAAATATTATGGGCGCTGAAAGAATCATTACGGGCGCTACAATACAATTTATGGGCGCTGAAACAGTCTTCACGGGCGCTAAAACAGTCTTCACGGGCGCTGAAACAGTTTTCACGGGCGCTGAAAGATTTGTCACGGGCGCTGAAAGATTTGTCACGGGCGCTGAAAGATTTGTCAGGGGCGCTAAACTGGAGGTATTCTTCCGAAAACGTGTCGTCTGCGCTATTCCGCTGTTTTTCCTGTAACCTGTCCAAAAAAAAACTACAAACAAAACATTAAAAAGGGGCAAGAGCCCCACGGTGGGCGCCAAAAATGTGTTGTGTATTCTATTGTTAATCTAATTAAAACAAAACACTATTAACAGAACTTTAAATTGAAGAAATTTGAAATAAACTTGGCTATAAAATAAAAATTCTTCAAGAACGTTCCGTCTTTCTCTATCTCCAGAGATTGGTTTGAAGCTTTCTGGCTCTCAGATTGTGTGAGCTTCTCCAAATGACTACTGCAGAACGAGTATGCAAAGAAAAACTATTCTATATGCTGGTGAAGATGGACAGGGGCTGTAATTATGCACAGGGGCTGTAGATTATGTACAGGGGCTGTAGATGAGATGAATCATGATTCTGTTGCTATGATTGCTATGCTATTGCTGTGATAATGCTATTGCTATGAATGCTAATACTATTTGCCTATAGTTTACTTGCCTAAAAATCCTATATCTTTTGGAGCTCCCGGCAGCTGTATTTATAGATTTTTGCAGGCTTCATCCTTGCTGGCAAGAATCTATGGCTATGAATTGTCTGGTAGGTTTGAATGGTGAGAGATTGAGAGGTTGAGAAGAAAATGGGGGAGGTTGAGAGGTTGGAGAGAAGAATGGAAGCTTGTCTTCAACCCACGGGAACAAGCCTGCACAGAAACAGAGAAATTTAATTTTCTGTTTTGGCAGTTTGTTTCCCGGGAGTTGAAGATAAATCCCCAAATTAAATAAATATTTAAATTTATTTAATTTAATTTATTGCTTTTGATATTTGATTTTTGATTTTTGAAAATTATAGAAGAATTAATTAAATATTTTGGAAATATTTAATTGTGATATGACTTTAGAAGATTTTTGAAATATTAAAGATTTAATTAAATATTTTTGGAAATATTTAATTATGAATAGATTTTTGAATTGAATTGGAGGAATTTTGAAATGATTTTAAAATGAATATTGGATTAGAAGAAATAATCAAATATTTTGGAATATTTAATTATAAATGATATTTAGAAGAATTATAATATTTTAATCTTTATTTGAATAAAATATTCAAACTAAGATTATATGATAATTAATATAAATAAATTGTAACATTTATTTAATTAATTAAGAAATGAATATGAAAAGGTGATTAAATATTTAATCGAAATGAAATCATGAACAATATAAATAAATTATTTAAATTTATTTATATGTAGATAGAATCAAAAGATTTTAATTAAATATATTAAAAATATTTAATTAATTACCAGACAATGTGATACGACCATTTTTAAGTGTATACATGTACATACCTCTATCACCAAGAAAGAAATGTATTGTGTTGAATTACTAGAGGATGAAAAATTGACCAAGGACCGAAATGATCAAGAAGATGCCCTATTGAGTGAAAACATGGCCAATTACCCTTTCAACAATTACCATGCTATGAGACTGGGCACCTATGTCATTTATGACAAAGATTAAGTGATCCTAGAGGTTGCCAAAGAGTTTGAAGGTGGCCAAGCATCTGAGTTATGGACGTTGTACTTTGATAGAGCAAGATGCAAAGTAGGTGCTAGAGTGGGGATATGTTTGGTATCCCCAAAAAATGAAAAAATACTAAGGTCTTTCCACTTTCAGTTCACTTGTTTGAACAATGAAGTTGAATATGAAGGATTATTTCAAGGGTTAAGCCTTGTGGAGCAAATGGGCATCAAGCAACTAATGGTGTTCGAAGATTCTAAACTAGTGATCAACCAGGTTTGGGGAATTTTTGTGGAAAAAAATGTTTGTATGAGGTCTTATCGACATCGAGTCTAGGACCTGAATGAGGGTTTTGAAGCCTTCAACATTTAGATTGTTTCTCAAGACCAAAATGGTGACGCAGATCACATGCTAGCAATTGGATCCCAGTTTGATCCTACCTCCAACCTGATACATAACAAACACTTTGTGCCAGTAATAATTTGACTAGTGATTCCTAATAATGATCAAAGTTGGCAAGTGTTTGAAAGTGATGAACACATTTCATTGTTCATCTAGGAGTCAGGGGAATTCGCTGATCAAATCCAACCAAAGATTGTAGAGGCTTATGAAGGAAAAATCATGCAGCTCAAATCTAACAAGCTTCCAAAAGGATTGGTTACTCTCAAAAACCTTTTTGACTATGATGATGCAAGAAATGATAGAAGGAAGTTTGTGGCAGATATAAGTGACTATATAGACCTTCAAGTCTCAGACGACAGAAACCTTTGAGTTAGGAAGGATGTCCCACATCATGATAAATAGAGGCTCATCAATTTATATGAGAAATATGGAATAGTGGCTTGGTCCTATGATGACCTTGTGGACATCAAATCTGCAAATGGTTAGTAACTAACATAGACAAACATGATTAGTTTCCAAGAAAAGAAAACCTTCAACATCCATATGAGATATCTAACATGTTCTAAAATGCTATCTAATAACAAGATACATAAAATCATACAAACAAAAACATGAAATCAATCTATCCCATATTGGATTGGTGTCACATGTGCTAGTGACCCTTTCCCAATCCTTGATTGATAACTAGTGATAATGATGGACAAGATCATTTCTCAAATGAAGAGAGTGACCTTGCATGATTTTAGAGATGAAATGCCAAGATTGTGGATTGATAGTGGACAAAATCAATTCTCAAACCAAGAGAGTGACTTTGCATAAAGATTGTGGAGAGATGGTGAAGGGTTTGATAAGAGATGAAGCCTCTATTTTATAGATTTTCAAATGCTAAGAGTGTTGAAAATGGACCAATGTGGGACAAAGATCAAGCCAATAAGATAAGGCCACTTGTCAAGTGATGATAGGCCAATGGTTGTGCAAGATTTGGGAAGAGTTCCCATGAGAGAGAAAATTTGAATTCAAATTTGCAATGAATGCTGAGTTTGACCTTTGGAAGGGGACATGTAAGAGACATGTAAGGCCTTATAAATGTTCTGTTGGGTGTACATGTCCACTTGGGGGGAGATTCAAACTTGGAGAATATTCTTCCTTTATGCCAAGTTGAAAATAAAGATTTTGATAAATAAAATAAATGCAATTTCATGTGCAAGTGGCCAAATCTAGAGAATGCAAGTGGGTGAGATTAGTATTTAATTGGGGTTAGATTAAATAGATGATGATTATGCTGATTTAATGCTGATTAAGTGAGTTGACTTTTAAGAATTTGATATTTGATTTGTTTAAATAAGAAAATGATGGAATATGATTTAGGATTTGATTAAAATGGATTTTTGATTTATTAAAAGGTTGATGATAATGTTTATTTGATGAATGACCTTGGGAAATGAGATTATTTAATGAATGGATGAAAGTGCACCTGATTAATTGATGAATGGTCCTAATGCGACATCTAATTTGACTGAATCTGATCGAATGTATAATGTTAATTTTGCATGTCTACAGACCTAAAGGGATATGATCCTGACATCATCTAGCACACCATTGACATGATAGAGGGTGCAAAACCAGTCTGACAAAAGTAGAGGCTAATGAACCCCAAAATTGAAGCACTAATGGCACAGGAGCTAACAAAGCTAATCAATTCATGAATTGTCTTCTAAATCAAGCATAGCACATGGGTATCCAATATGGTCCTAGTCCAAAAGAAGAATGGAGATATCCACTTGTGTGTGGACTTTCGAGACCTGAACAAAGCATCCCTGAAGGATCATTATTTGTTGCCTTCTATGGAGACAATCCTCCAAGTAGTAGTGGGATTGGAAATGTTTTCTCTACTTGATGGATTCTCTGGTTATAATCAAACCTAAGTTAAAGAAGAGGATGAACACAAGAACACATTCACCACAAAGTGGGGAACATTTTCATATTCTAAAATTCGTTTTGGTTTATCAAATACAAGGGAAACATTCTAGCGGGCAATGGAAATTGCTTTCAGTGAGCTCATCAATAAGATTATCCTAATTTATTTAGATGATCTTACTGTGTTTTCTAAGTCTAAGGATGATCATTTTGATCACTTAGAAATGGTTTTTCAGAAATGCTAGGATTTCAGGGTTTCCCTGAATCCAAAAAAATGTGTATTCAGAGTACCGCAAGGCATGATTTTATGACACGTGGTGTCCAAAGAAGGAGTTTCAATCGACCTCGTGTGGGTAAAATCCATCAAGTAACTTCCCCTTTCAATTAACAAAAAAGGAATTCAATCCTTCCTAGGCAAGGTAAATTTTGCTAGCAAGTTTATTTCTAACTTTGTGGGAATAATTAAGCCAATCACCCTGATGCTTAAAAAGGATCGAGCATTTAAATGGATAAAGGAATCCTGGGAAGCCTTTGAAAAGGTTAGGATGCCATTTCCTCAGCTCCAGTATTGGTTAATCCAGACTTATCTAAGGACTTTATAATGTATGTATTCAATAGCTAGTCCATTATTGCTACTATCTTAACTCAAAATGATAGTGAAGGAAAAAGAGAACATCTGGTGGAATTCTACTCCTAGACCCTGAAAGAATATGAGATGAATTATAATTTCATCAAAAGACAAGCCTTTGCAATAGTGAAGGGACTTAAAAAAAAATTCCATCTAATTTGTTGCAACAAAATGATCATGTATGTCATCATTCTAGTGCACGAAATATATCATGGAGGGAGAAATCATAGAAAAAAGAGCTAATTGGATCACCAAGATCTTGAATATGGCATTGAGTTCAAACCCACCAAAACCATTCATGGGAGAGGACTATGTGAATACATGCTGCATGATGAACAGATACCCACGGAGGAAGAGCAACTGGAGCATGTTTTGGTGAATGAACCTGAGTTCAAGGGTTGCTAGCTAATGGATAGCATGAGGTTCATGCAAATAGGAAAGTATCTACCAGGTCTTTCCTCCTAGAAGAGGAGATACTATCAGCTGTAGAATTGTGGATATGCACTAGTAGAAGGGATCCTTTTCAAAAGGAATTTAAATGGTATCCTTATGTGATGCTTGACTACATAACAAGCAAAGGAAATCCTCGACACTTTTCACAACAATGTTGTGGGTGAAGATTTCTCTGTTAAGATAGTCACTATCAAAATCATGTCTATGGGTTACTATTTGCCCACACTTTTCAATGAATCATACTCCCTGGTGAAGTCCTACAAGGAATTCCAATTCTTCACAGGTAGAAGGAAGAATTTCACAATGCCTCTCAAGCTTATAGTGGCAGGTGAACCATACAATGGGGCCTAGACTTTATCAAGATGATCAATCCTATGTCCAATGTTGGACACAGGTGGATTCTAGAAACTACAAATTATTTCACAAGATGGATAGAAGTCGTTCCACTTAAGAACACAACAAAGGTAGAGACAGTGGACTTCCTCGAAGAGCTAGTGATAAGGTTTGGCCCTCTGAATACTATAATGCTAGAGCTTTCCTAGGCACAAAGGTATGTCACTTTGCATTAAAAAATGGTATATTCCTTAAGACATCATCAAATTATTACCTACAGGGAAACATCCTAGTTGAGTCAACAAACAAAAACCTATTCTGACTCCTTAAAAGAATTAGTTCGAAGTACCAGAGAGAATGGCACAAAAATCTCTGCTTGGTGCTTTTGGAAAACTGCATAACTCCTAAGCAAGTCCTCAAGACTTCACCTTATAAGTTAGTATACAGAAAGGAGGCACTATTGCCTATATCTGTGGAAATTCCAGCAGTTTAATTGCTGAAGTCTCTGAAATAGAACAAAAGGGCACCATGGAAGTTTGGCTTGCTAAACTATTAGAAGTACAAGAAAAAAGGGAGAAGTCCCTAATAGCTATGAAAAACTTCCAACAAGTGGCCAAATGATGGTTTGACAAGAAGGTGTCCGAACATGGCCTAAAGTGTGGAGACTTAGTGTTGAAATATAATGAAAGGGTTGCTAAGCTAGGTCAGCATAGGAAATTTGATAGCATGTGGGAAGGTCCTTTTAAAATTATTCAGTGCAAAGAGCATAACGCTTTTGAGTTAGAAATCATGGAATAAGAAGCCTTGGGAATCCCCATCAACGGGATTCATCTTAAGCTATTCCATTAGGTGGAAAATTTTATTATTGTATATATGTGAATAATGCTTTTATTTTCCTTTCCCTTTGTGTTGGCTAGTCCTTTTAGAAATTAATTCATGTTTCAAAACTAAGCACCCATCATTGCAGGGAGGAGAGCAGTAAAATTTCCTTATAGAAATAATAAAAAAATGCACTTATATGCAAAGGAAAAGGTAGATATGAAAGAGAAACCATATAAAAAATATATGAAAAGAAGAGAGAGCCATGAATTTAATAAAAGATATATGTCATTATATATATATTCTTTCATTTTTACATGGAAAAAAATGGCTAAGAGAGCTATAATTCAAAAGTATATGACTATGCATGTTATTCTTTTCATATATGCTATATCTATGGCCTTTTTCAGGTATATATACAAAAATTGGAAATGGGTGGTGTAGTCTTAATAGAAGGAAACAAAGAGAAAATGAGGCACTTCATCCAAGAGCATGGGAAATAGCAATCAATGCATTCATAGCAGCGTCTACCACATCTTTGTCAGTAGGTACTTTGGCAAAAAAAGTAGAATCATTTGGAGCAACCATTGGTAGAGGGACTACCAGGTTTCTGAAGTCAGTGTACCAATCAATGTTATAGAATGGTACTACATTGTAAATGTGAAATAGGAAGTGCAGGGCCTGGGTGACTCGACATTGGTGCTCATCATGTTTTTGAAGGTGAAGTCCATTGAGAAATGACAACCATGGGACAACCACTTCTTCCTCAGTGTAGTTCTGGAGGTCACTGGTTGTTGGTAGGCCTACCCCATATGCAGAGTGAGCCACGACCTCACCAAGTTCATTCAGGTACTTTTTCTAGAAGATTTCCTTGACCAACTTCAGAATTAGAGGCCTGGGGATACCAATGTCTAACATTGATGCAACAAAGTGTGAGGAGATGTTGGTGTTTACACAGCATTTGTCCTGATACTCTATGAAGTACCTACCTATAAACCATTTCATGGCTATTAAGGCCAGTGAGTGTTTATTTTTTGTCATTCTCTTCGGGGGCCTAGTGGAAATATCTCCTAGAAAATTTGTATGTGACTTGTAGGAAACTAGTGAAATCGAAATGTCCATGGTACTGACACAATGCTACTATCTTCCAAATGCTCTTGAAACTTGCCTATCACCTTGCCTATGAGAAGCCTCACTTAATAAACCTAAATACTGCACCAATAATCTATTGCTAAAAATGGCTCAAATGCTAAGTGTGATTTCCTGATTGCTTACAGGCCTATTTATAGAAAAAATGAGGAAAAGCATGTGAATCTGCTTCGAAAAGATGTGATGATAACCAAATGCCAACTTGATAAGTGTGCCTACATTTTCTCACATTTTGTTACCAATTACGTCTGCAAAAGTATAGCTTAAATGTGTGTAGAGTTAATGAAATCTAATTAATTAGCTTAAAATGGTGGTGCTCATCAACTATGAGATGCACAGTTCAAAGGCTATTGTGTCACATCATAGGCATTTCCCAAAACCCAATGCAAGATTCATATCTTTTGAGGCATCAGTTGTTGCTTTGGCTTAATCATTCCATTTAGGATATTAATTGCCACACATACAAATGTTGAATTAAAATGCAAGTTTTTGGCCCAAGTTCCAAGGAAATTAGCTCATATCACAGAGTTACCAAATATAATTATGCCTTTTATCACTTCGCCTGTCAGGTACCCCATTTTTACACAAGCCAAGGAATTAGTAGTACATGCTGGATTAAATGAAAAAGCCTACTTTCCTCTACCACCTTGAGAAAAGATAGCTAAAATATTGCACAAAAAATCTTTAATTCTTAAATTCCTTTTTGAGATACACTAAGTTAAGTGAAGAAAAGTTTTTGCATGCCCAGAGTTGAGTAAAGCTTACAGAAAATTCAAACCCTACAGAAGCCTTCATCAAAAGAGAGAATGGCTAAGAGCCCATCACAAAAAATTCATGAAGGAGCCAACCATCCATTCCTTGGGGCTATACGGTGGTCAAAGGATGTGTATATCTATGATGATATATCATATGCTACTCCTAGTATACCAGGAAAGCCAAAGAGGGTGAATATGATGGAGCTAGATAGACCCAAGGATTATAGGAATTAGAAATGGTTCAATGAGGAATGGGATAATGCACATGACCCACACCTCACAAAAACCCTAAATCCTTAAGAGAAGTAGCCTATGCAAGAATGGAGTCACCTAAGGGGGCTACAATGATAGAAAATAAGGTTTGGTTTAGCAAAATTCCACAATACATGGTCCTCCAGGTGCATTATTTCCTGAAGATAGTTGATGCTGCTATTTAGTGTTATAACCCACACACCCACTACATCGAGGGTTGAACTTTAAATGTTAACAAAACCCTACCATCCATTTGGCATAGGCTATGTATTCTGGACCCAAGCTCTAGAAAGGAGTAGATTGAGTCTTTCTTTCCTACCAAGGGAGAAAATATGTGGAAGGTGATGAAAAAGAGCTCAGAATTCCTAATGCAAGAAATTGGTAAGAAGGGAGTCCCAAGCACTAAGCTACCAAATATTTTGTCACCACATGGATCATTTGTTGAAGATATGTAGGATGCTTTCTCAATTTTGGCATTCATGTGGGGCATGGACTTCAATGAGATGGTGCACGCCTCTCAATTAGGGCCAACTTTCCAATTCTATAAGCAACATGATATCTTCTAGTGTGATTTCGCCAAATTTCTAGTGTGTGATAAATTGGAGTACAACCCTTTCGATGACCTACAACAACCACACATGAAGGTTACTCATGCTTCTTGGCCCTATTGGGAAAAGATGTACAATCCGTGGGTGGACAAAGATGAAATTTTTGTTGAATTGACACATATCCCCATGCAGGATAATAGAGAGTCATGGCACAAGTTTTATTTCATCATGGAAGAGGCTAAGGATAGTGTCTAGATAGAGCCTAGCATGTACAACAAGTTGTAGAGGGATGAGCAATGGACTAATGAAAAAATAAGAGCTTTCTAGAAATACCACAAGGAAACTAGAAAGTTGAATGCTCCTTGTGGAAGCCTATAGGAGGATCAAGAATTTGAAAAATGGTGGGATGAGGAGCACACAACTTTTGGATCTAGCACCAATAAAGGCAATGACCTAGAAGGTGAGTCTAAAGAACAAGAATAAGAAGAAACAAGGACTTCTGCATCCTCCACACCACAAGAGAAGAGTTCTACGAAATAGTCTACTTATGTAGCTACAAATGTGTGGTTTAATGTATCAAGGGCCTCACATACACTCACTTGGGCACTAAGGAAACTAGAGTATTGCAACAATAGTCGGCAGTAACTGCCAAAGTTGGGGAAACCCCACCCACAAAGCGACAATGTATAGAGGCCACTATTGGAGAGAGTTCACAAGAACCTGCCGGAAGATAGACACTTGCAGCTAGCCAGGAGCCCGAAGATGAGGAGGAATCACTAATGATTTAGGATCTGCCATTAACCATTCAATAGGTAAATTTTTCTCCTTCTTGTCTTGCTTCTCAATCCCTGGTATCATCTACTATCTCTTTGGAAATCCTTTCTATGAATACTGGCCCCTTGTTTCCTACCTTTGATTGAATGCATACAGGAGGATTTTTCCCAATTCTCATAGTTCACTCCACCTACTTTTAATCCTCCATGCAACCTTATGCCAAATTCTATTACTCAATACTTCCTTGCCTCAATTTCTAGAGGTGTTCCCTCTGCTAGCATCTCTACTTCAACTATCACTATGAATCTTCCTCTTCCCTCACAGTAGACCGACCCTACAATGGAACCTCTCTCACCATTCCATCCCATGAGTCCTCCCACCAGTTAACCAATTGAGTAGTGGCAAGTAGCAAGCCCTTCTACTAGTCCTCAAACCAAGATTTGGAATGTCCCCCCTTTCTCCCCACAAACTATTACATTCCAAAAGAAGCAAGCTCTCGAGCCTACCAAAATCACCTTTCCATATGCCCTACCTTCTGGTGCTCCTTTCGCAAGTGGTTGAGTGTTGTCGCCAGCCCAATTCATGGCACAGATTGACTCTGGAAAGGAGGCACACACAAATAGAATACAAAAGTGCAAGGTCAAGGAGGATAGTAAGCCTAAGGAACTGAAGATACAAACTCTTTATGATGAGATACAATAGGTGCTGAAATTTGTGACCCTTTACCCGACGGTAAACAAGCCTCAAGGGGAGATGCATCTAGAGGACCATGAAGTATATGCAATAGGGATTGACATGAAGGTGGCCCAACCATAGGATAAGGTGGAGCTTATGGAGGAAACACAATAGGTGGTCACCTCTGACTTCCTTAAAACTAGTCGGTAGCTAAAGAAAATGGATGAGCAATTTAAAGCATTAAAGGAGAGGACTAGTTTTTTGGAGAAAAAAGAGAAATCCTTTGAGGCCGATGTTGCGAGTTTGATAGAAAGGGTGTTGGCAGCAGAGAGTGAAAGGAACAGACTCCAGGGGGAGATTGCAAAGGTTCAAACTACCAACCCTGCTATGGTTAATGAGTTGCAGACTAAGCATCTAGAGCCATAACATAATTTGCAGTTAAGAAACGAAAATCTGGAGCAATGCCGCATCAAATATGATCAAGGGATGGCACAAAAGAATGAAGCTCTAGAGCATCAATGAGCTCAATATGAGCATAAATTACAAGAAAAAGAGGTTGAATTTAAGGGCCTATAGGAAAAATTAGAACAATAACTTCACGAGACAAAATCCTCTCTTGACATGCATTTGGAAAATCACTCTTGAGTCAAGGAAAATTGGCATAAAGAGATGAGCAGCTCCGCGGAGCAACTAGTGTCTAAGAAAAGAAAAAGTGAAAAGTTGGTTGAGACCATTAACTCAAAGGACACAGAGATTGCTTCTCTTAAAATCTCTCTCTTGTCCTCCCCTGCACAGTTGGATATTATTCCATTGGTTAGGAAACTATATATTTCTCATTTGGAGAAGATTAAATCTTTTTTCCTAACACTATAGCCCATGCTCCGGTTCATCGCCAAAGTGACAATATTGAGCCAACAAGCTCATAGTAGAATTGACCAGTTTCCACACTTTATTTCAGAAAAGGTTCTGAAAGCAAAGGATTTGCTCAACCAAATATACTCAGTCTTTGATGAGGACCTCGCCAATGCAAAAATTCAAGATCAGAATGTTGTTGCTCAGACAACAAACAATTTTATTCATTGTCACTCTTCTTTCTAGTGCACCAAGGCAGTCACAGCTACTCTAAACAAAACAATGGACAACATGTGGGAGAATTTCTCCAGATTGAGTGAGATGGGTTTACCGTCCCCATTCCTTAAGGATGGCTTAATTACTATAGCTGAATAGATTGTAGAAAGAATAGGAGAGAAGGAGAATGATCTAGATGCTTTCAAGAATTTGAACCATCCTCCCACTAAAATTGACATTGAGGGAGTTATTCGCCTACTTCCATAACTATTCTTTCATTGTGAGGCAGGGCCCGATTTTCTTGAGATACCATCTTATAAGTAGGAGCTCAACTTGGTTGGAGCACATGAAAATTTGCGCAACATAATAAGGCCATCTAAGGATGAATGGTCACCTTTGTAGGTGGCTCTTTCTAAGTTTTGAATCCATTACCTAATAAATGACACTATGGTCTACAAACCAAATAAATTTTGGGTTCTCTATTTCTCAAGCAAAATGCCCCTAGTAGTCACCAAAAGCTATGAATATAAATTTAGCATGCTTCCTTTGGATGTACTTTTTTGGTTAAGTATCAGCCCACGCGTCGCGAATAGGTCACTCAGCCTTTTTTTCAATCTTCATTTCCCCTCCATGTGTTTGCTCCACTCTCCTTGAAGCTTTCCTTTCCTTTGCATTTTTGGGAGGCTGCGTTATGCTTCCAAGTGTCATTACTATGCACAATCAATGATCACTTCCATTTAGTTTTGAGTAAAGCTCTACCCACATGCCATGTGTCACCTTGGCGCAAGTCTTCAATGCAGAAAGAAAAATATTAACATGGGTAACACTATGTTGCCACGTGTTTCTTCAACAGGTTTCACATTTATGCAAGGAATGAAGCAAGGCTAATGTTGTGACTGGCCACCATGTGTCATAATTACTTTACGGGGTGATGACACTTGGTTGCTTGACCTTGCTAGGACAACTGCCATCATTTGCAGGGGATGCACCTGAGCCTAGAGTGACCGGATGCTTGGTTCTGAAGTTTCTCTATTGCAACAACCTAGAGATTCTTCATCATTGTTGGAGATCACAAAATCTTTTCTATTACTATTCTCCAAGGCAATGAGAGTTTTCAACTATATATACTTCTCTTCGTTTTGAGGGAAGGGTCCAGATTTCAAAGTAACATTGATTTTAGGAAAAGACACTAGGTCTTTATTACTATTTTTATTATTGAAAAAGACTTTCAGACTATGCCAATTGTTCATCCTTTATGTTATTTTATGCTATTTGATTAAACTTTAAACTGTGTTGTTATTCATCTGGATGTTTCATTTGGGAAGTTCTAAATATATATTGAATGCAAGTTTGTTGATCTAGACCATGTCCTGTGACTCTTCTTGGCATTAGGAATGTATGCAATGATATTTTATGTCAATGAGTGGATTATCTATACTTTAATCTTTAGTTTCTACCTTTTCTGGAACATTAGAAACACCAATTGGGCCCTTAGATCTATGATTTATCATGCCTATAATTAAGTCTTGGCAACATCGCCTTAGATTAGACTTTATTTTATATATATCTACTTCATTTTCCATTTCCAAACCCCATTATAGAAGAAGTTGACTTCTTTAAAAATTTGGAGGTCACTCAATTTAGCACAAAAGGTCCCCCATAAACTGAGTTCCCCATAAGACATTGTTACCTTGTCAATTTTTGGCATCAACAACTATCATTTTTTTCATCTAAATCATATCCACAGGTTCTGGATGGTGTACCTATATCTTCATCAACCCTGACATTTGCACTTTCAACCATTTTCCTCAATTTCTTATTGTAACATCAGTAGGCCTTGCTCTTAGTAGAATAACCAAGAAATATTTCATCACTTCTAGCATCAAACTTTCCCATATAATCATCTCTTTTGATATAGTATTTTCCCCCAAAAATTTTGAAGTATCTAATAGTAGGCGTATGACCATACCATAGCTCATAAGGAGTATTACTAGTATCACCTTTTATTTGTACCTGGTTGAAAGTGTAAACAATAGTACTCATAGCTACTCTCCAGTAGATATGAGGAGAATTTTCTTCAAGCATCATTGTTCTAGCAGCTTCTTCAATTGTTCCATTCTTCCTTTCCACAAATCCATTTTGTTGAGGGATTTGTGGGGTAGATAATTGTCTCTTTACTCCATGTTATTCACAAAAATAATTAAACTCACAAGAAGTGAATTCACTACCTCTATCTGATCTCATACATTTAATCTTCAGACCTTTCTTTGTCTCAACCATAGCCTTAAAGATCTTGAACTTCTCTAGAGCTTCATATTTTTCCCTTAAGAAAGTAACTCACAACATTCTACAATAATCATCAATAAGTAACATGAAATAAATGTATCCTTGTAGACTTCTCACTCTAGAAGGACCATACAAGTTAGTATGCACAAGCTCCAATAATTCACTTGAACAATGTTGTTTCCTCTAAAATAAAATTCTAGTTTTCTTTCCTAACTAACATTCCTTGCATATAGAATTTGTAGGTTTTACCAACTTAGGAAGATCTATCATAGCCTTATTAGAACTTATCTTGATAATGTTTTCAAAGTTTATGTGAAACATTATTCTATGTCACAACCAACTTTCATCAACTTGAGAAATCAAACAACTTTTACATGCAACACTCAAGTGAAAGATATTATCTTGTGTTTTTGTACCTAATGCAATCACATTTCCAAAACTCCCCAATATTCTACACTTTCCATCTTTGAATTAAAGATCATATCCCTTATCAACCATTTCTCAAACACTTAAAATATTATTCTTCAAGCCTTCCACATATAAGAAATCATTAGTATTATGCTTACCATCAAGAGAAATGCATCTTGTGCCACAACTTATACCAGCTTTGTCATCACCAAATCTTACAACACCATCATATTTCTCCAAGCTCACAAATTTACTTTTATCACCTCTCATGTGATGAGAGCATCCATTGTCAATCACCCATTCATCTTTCTCTTTGATTCAAGCAGCTAGAGCTTTATCCACATTTGTGCAACTAGTAGATTCAGTAGACATAGGATTATTTTCCTTGATACCCATTCATTCCCTTTTTCAAATTCATCATTTGTCACACCTTCATTAGCATCATAATAACATTTTATTTGAAATATAGGCTTGTTAGGTCTTGGATTAGGAATTCTTTTTGGAAACCTTGATGCAAAATTACCTATCTTATTCTTGATGAAGGTGTGATAGATGATGAATTTGAAAAAGGGAATTCTTTGATGCAAAATGACCTATCTTATTGCCAGAAAAACATTTAAGAGGAAATTTCCCTTTATACTTACCTTGTCCTCTGGCTTCTCTTTTGACAATAAGTGATTCCATCTTTTCTAGCTCTCTCTCTTCTTCTTCAATCTCTCGCATTTCTTCCTTGCACTTGAACACTTTTCTAGATGGAATTTCTCTCAGATCATATCTTTGTTTATCTCTTCTAGAGGTGGTAGTCTTAAAATTTTTCAAGGAACCTGGATACCAATTTTTGGCAAAACAAGGGTAGACAACTAACGGGGGGCAAATAAGTTATCCCAAAAATTTAAACTTATTAACCTTATTCTTAGATCTAATGAATAACCATGAAAGCATAAATAATCAACACATCAAAAACACACATAACACCAATATTTTTTTTTCTGTGGAAACCTTGTTAGGGGAAAAACCATGGTGGAGGTCAGTCCACAAGATTATACCCTATTAAAAGTATAAATAATAAATGAGAATGCACATGCATTCAGGCACACTGCTCAAATACAACAAGGTTTTTTTCCCAAGGAAAACACACTGTCTTACAAAAACATTCAAATTACATACGTTAGATATTGAATTGAGAAAATAGCATCTGCTAATGCCTAATTACAGTTCTGGTTAAGCACATGAATAGTTATTTACTCTTCTTCATACTCTACTCTACCTTCAAATGATTTGGACTTTATTTGCACATCTTGCATAGATTCACACCTTCAAATGATATAAGAAATTGCTTATATATATATCCACAACAAGAAATTACATCGCTACATTTCGGCTTCAAAAAAATAATAAAATGAATACAAACTATCGGCTAAAAACAATAAATAATTATTAATGTGAATCAACCAAGGTTGGCCACAACATAGTGAAGACCCAAAACAATATCTTGAACACAAAAACACTTCAAACAATTAATCCACAAAGATCCACAACATGCTACAATCACCCTATCAACCATGAACATGAAAAACATGAATAGACAAGAGAAAATGACCAATCATGAGCACATCAACCAATATGGACCAACAACACAGATAGAGCATGATCTATAAATGTCCACAAACATCATGAATCACTAGAGAGGCATCCACAACAATTGAAATTACTAGAATCACATAAATTTCATTCAGGAACACAAACTGAAGTAACAAAATAACTGTTAGAATAAAATTTCTCATAGCTCAATCAAATCTTCATGCAGATCTCTAAAACTTAACATGGATAAACTAGATATACTCGATAAGAAACCCTTTAATCCAAAAACTCAGATTATCAACATACTGAATACACCAATAGATTGAACTTCACTGCATCACCAACAACATGCAACATATTTATTACAATTTTCTCAATATCCTTGACATGTACAACCTCAAATGACATTAATGGTAATAGTTTTGACATCAATGACAACCACATATCAGCAACATAATGACAACATCCAACACATCCTAGATCACTACTTTGATTTCAAGAATGTTCTGCACAATAGGTTTTTTCATTTTTGAGGTAGAGGAAATGGATGATGGGTCAACAAATGAGGAAGATGGTGTAGGTCCTTGATCATTTTTAGGGATCTAGGGTATCTTGTAAAACTTGGCCTCAATATTCTTGTAGTACTGATAAGGCCTTAGATCTCCATGGATGGTAACTCCTCTTCCCTCAAAAGGAAACTTTACACATTGATGATAGGTCAAGGCTACAAATTTTAGGCCATGGATCCATGGTTGGAAAAGTAGGTAGTTGTAGGGAATATCAAAGTATAACACTTGGCATGTAGTTTTTGAAATGATAGGTCCCACTTGGATGGGTAATGCAATGATATACCCACTGTTGATAATCATATGCTCTGATGATGGTACTTTTTTCTTTCTCAATAGTATCCTCTGAATAAACCAAGTTCTTGATCAACTTAAGAGTGAAAATGTTTAGACCAACACCTCCATCTACTAAGACTCTTTTAACCTTGTTCTTATGAATAATGACCTCAAGGCACACAAAGAATGATTATGAGATGGTTGTGATGGTAGGTCTTATTTCAAGAAGGTGAGGATATGATTAGAAATATGCCCTACCATAGTTTTAAATTGGTCTACATCAATATCCTTGGCCCAGATGGATGATGAAGACAAAGTGCTCTCTAGGATTTGATGTTGGCAAAGTAGGTTGTGCCCTAGATTGAGATGGGAATCCTTGGATGGCAACTTTTCCACGTTGTGTGGTGACTCCAAACTCTGCACTAGGCCCTTTGATGGTGACAATGGTGATGATACTATCATAGGAAGTGACTACATTGGAATAGGTATGTTGTACATTTTTGTAATCCTTAGCTTTTCCCAATGTTGTTCCCTTTGCTATGATCTGGCATAGGGTTTTTGTATATATTAAGATCTTGGTTACCAGTTGGTACTTCAACATATGTGGTGTCTCTCTCTATAAGGTCTTGGATAGTATTTTTGAGCCCCATGTAGTTTTCTATTTTGTGTGCCTTAATTTTATGAAAGTCACAAAGATCGTTCTTGTTGTACTAGGATGGTTTATCCTATGGTTCTTGGAATTTTTCAAAGTTGGGAAGCATTATACGGTTTGACACTACCAATTTTTTCATGGTGGTTTTGATAGGTTCTAACAACTATGTGCACTTTCATTTTAGATAGTTGTTCTTGTTAGGGGTTTGTCTTCGTTGTGTTTCGGTGTTGTTGATATGATTATTCTAAAGGTGTGGCTTTTTTTGCACAACTGGCTGGACATTAGCTATTTGATTGTGGTTCTACCTAGGAGCACTTAGGACCACCTTAGCATCTACCACACCATCATTTTTCATGTTCTTTTTCTTAGCCTAGACACGAGGCTTACTGTTTGAACTAGTTTCAATGGGAAATTGTCCTTGTAATCTTGAGTATTTCCCTATGAGATTATAACACTCTTGATGTTAAGGGTTCTAGGAACAAGCTCATCATAAGAGGTAATGCACTACATTTTCAAATGGAAGGATAGATGTAGGTTTAGAATTAATATAATGATCCCCACTTGTTATTCATTGGGAAGGGGCCACTTGATCTTAATCACTATTTGTCTCCACCATTGCAAGAAATAAGTGAAAGATTCTCCTTTATTTTCTTTGACAATATATAACTCTTCTAGGCTTACATCCATGTCAAGGTTAAAGGAGAAGTGATCTATGAATTTATCGGTGATTTCTTGGAATGTTTTGATACTAAGAGGCAGTTGAGAAAACTAATCCATGGCAGGACCTATTAAACTTTGGGGGAAGAAGCAAATTAAATAAGAATCATTGTAGGAAACCTCCATACACATGATGTTAAACTATTTGACATGGTCCATAGTAATTCCTCTCCCTTTGATTTATCTAATTTTGAGATTTCAAAGCCAAGAGGGAATGGTACCATTTTGATGTTTGGATCAAATAGATATGGACATAATTTTTATGTATGGGGCTTCTTTGCCTTTATCATTCGAAGATCTTGCATTTCTTGTGACAACACCTTAAGTTGCAATGAAAGATCATCTTGCAAGTTTGGTGGAGGAAAATACATTGCATATTATGGGATGGAAATTAGGTTGTAGGTGGGATTTTGATATGATAAGGTGTTGTATGGTGTGTATGGTGGTGTGGGATTTTGTGAAGGTGATTGAGGTGTTGATGTATTCCAAATTTTTGCAAAGTTCGCTGAAGTGAAGGATGATATTTGATGAAGGGGTGGATGAAATGTTTGACCCAATGTTGACCTAGAGTGAACCTTTTGTTTGACAAGATAAGGGTAGTGAGAAACATGATATACCTCTAAAGTGATCAACCCTAAGGGCTCAATGATTTTGGTAAAATAGAACTCAAATTCTTTTGGAAATAGGACCCAATGATTTTGATAATAGAATTTGGACTCAATGTTTTGCAATGTTTTTCTTGTATGATAGTGGGCGTAAGGTTTGGTAGTTCCACTAGAGAAATAAAAATCCAAATGGTCATGTGGGGTTAAATTTGTAAATTTATCTTTCTTAATGAGTTTCCTTTTTACCAAAAACACTTGTCTTGATTAAGTTTTCCAAACTAAATGTCTATGTCAACAATGTCATAAATTTCACAAAGTCCTTTTTTGTGAAAAAGGATGAAGTTAAGGACATAGTTACCTAGGTTAACTTTGGGAAGTATGGATTGAGATGTAAACCAAAATATTTAAAAGTATATAAGAATAAATCCTTAGGACAAGCACCTATATCAAAGTTTTGTCAAAGGGTATCCATACTTAGACCAAAGGGTTTCAAATTTCACTGAATTTGTTGATGTTTGTTTTCAATTCTTTTGGAATCAAGAAAGTGTTAAACTAACTCTCAAACATTTACAATCCTAGATAGAGAGATTAGGTGTGTATTTTTAGGTAGGATTATCACCATCAAAAGAGATGATTAATCTGTGAAGATGAAGTGGAAAAATAGGCTATGTAAAGGAAATGTGACTGATGGATTAGTATGGGATTACTACACTTGATCCATGAGGATACAAAGTATATTCAATCCACTAAACATCAATCCCAATAGAGATCAATCAATAAAACTAAACTAAGCATCCATTAAAACTTTACATGTTTAAACTACGAAAGCTTTAGAAACACCTATTCTAATCCATTGAAACTTATCCTATTGGGGGAGTGGTGTCACATTGATGTGGAATGACAACCCTTTCCCAATATCATGGATAAATGAGCCTTTCATTTAGTTTTTTTGAAGAAAACTAATGAAACCATTGTGATATGAAACATGATTTAAACTAGATTAACATGATGCAAGCTATTTTAACATGATTTATATTAAGATGATTGATATGGATGTATGAAAAGATAATCTAAATGGATTCTAAGCTAAAAATATTGAAACTCTAATTAAGAAACAAGCTAAATGCATGCATCTAAGCTACCATTAAATCCATTAATGGAAGCTAAGATAATTAATGCAAGTAATTAAGCTGAAATGATACAAAATATGTGCTAAATATCAGTGTGAGTGTGAATGAGTTCAATAGAATAAGTTTTATCTTAAAAATATGGATTCATTTGTCTCCAAATAGTGAGATATTTATAGGAAGACAAATGAGAAATGAAGAGTTGAGATAGAAAAGGTTAATAAATGGTCAAGGATGAAGGAAAGATGAAACATGGATCATGTATTCTCATCAATGGTTGAGAATCAATGATCACATGGATCAAAGAAGGAATTAAGGGCTCTCATTCTTTCAAACAAACACACTTTAACTTGCACATGAAGTCTCCTAAGTTTGTTATGAAAGAGAATATTCCTTTTTTCAAATGAGTGAGGAGAGAAAATGTTCTTTGAAATATTCTCATGGGTGAGGAAAATAGATATTTAACAAATTAAAACAAAGCTTTAATGTGCAAAAGGGGAAGGAATATTCCCTTTTGGAGGAATGTGCAAAGGAGGAATATTCCATTGCAAGTGGGGGGAATTAGATTTAATTAGGTAATTGATAATTGCATAAAGGTTCAAATATGCAATTAGGGGAATTTCATGGTGTTCATTAAATAAAGTGATTTAATGAAATGGGGAAAAGTGGAATGATATTTAATTAAACAACTTATGGTTATTTAATTAAATAAGAAGAATTAGGGATTAAATTAAATACAAAATGTTAGCATGAAAGTGGGTGAATTAACCCGATTAGAGTAATTAGGTTAATAGATGCAAATGACATAATTAATTAAATATCTTGGCTAATTTAATCAATTAAGCGAAAAGAGGAGGGGTTTTAGGTGGAAATGATGATAGTATATCTAATTTGAGTGGATGATATCCTTTAGGAAATTTTTAAGTGTCTAAAGATATATTGAGATATGAGGTGTCCAAACTGCAAACAAATAAAAACATGATAATTATCATGATTAACTTCTGAAATAAATTTCTCAAATTAGGTAAAGAGAAATAACTAAAACACAATATTTCCACTCTCTAGCATTCTAGGTGGTACAAAAAGACATGACAAGACCAAGCTAAGGGGAACTTACTCATATTTATTGTGAATAACCTTATAAAATGTTTTGGGTTGAGATCGGCCTCACTCAAAGCTAGGGAAACGATAATCAAAGTTACCTCTATTATGATTTTTTTTCATAGTCTAGCTATCATAGTGCATGTGTTGATGCTTTTTGTTGCAATTTGTAGCTTGCTAAATATTGCAGATGACTCTTTTCAATATTAAATTCTACCCACCATGGGGAGGATCAAACACCAATGGAAAATAGTTATCTATAAAACAATCAAGCCTGGCGTACATGTATGAGAAATTGAAACTCCCTTGACATACATGTATGAGAAATGTGGAAGCATGGAAAAGGCATGTGAGTTGTTTGAAAAAATGCTTCAAAGAGATATGTCAAGGATTGGAATGATTGTATGATATGCTAAAAATGGAAAATTTATGGAAAATGTGGTATCATAGACAAGGAAATGAGTTGTTTGAAAAGATTCCTCAAAGAAATGGGGTCTCTTGGTGATGTACATCACCAGGAGATCCCATTTATTTGAGGAATTTTTAGAAAAAACTCACTACCTTGACAATGCCTCTCTCTCAGGTCTCTCTCTCTCTCTCTCTCTCTCTCTCTCTCTCTCTCTCTCTCTCTCTCTCTCTCTCTCTCACTCCCTCTCTCTTTCACTCCTTGTCTCCCTATCTCTCAAATCTCTCCATCCCACCCCCTCTCTCTTAGGTCTCTCACTCTAGCCCTCTCTCACACTCTCCTCTTCTCCCCCTCCCTCAGCTCTATACCCCCCCCTCGCTCTCTCCCACCCCCTTCTCTCTCTCTCTCTCTCTCCTCTCTCTCTCTCTCACACTCCCTCTCTCACACTCCCTCTCTCCCCCTTCCTCTCCCCCCCCCTCTCTCAAAATCTCTCTCTCTAACCCTACCTAGATAACTCTCTCTTTCTCCCCCACCCTGTCTATATCTCTCTTCCTTTATCCCTTCCACCATACCTAGATAATGTTGATGTGTTTTTATGCACTTCTCAACATAGGTAATGCATAGGTGCATCACCTCTCTTGAAAGACAATCCTCCATAATCAGATTGCAGAACACTATCCCAAGGTCTCTAACATCAAGTCTTGATAGTGCTTGGAATATCTCAGTTGTTTCATGTGATTTTCTGGAATCACAAAGGGGACTTATGCAGCTGGACACAAAGTGAATCCTATGAATTGAAGTTTCTAAGATGGAGATTGATATGTATTTTGTTGCAGGTTCAAACAATGGTCTGAAACTCTAATGTTTTCCTCAAATTTTAGCTTTACAATGTGCAATGAACCTTAGCATAGGTTGTTTCTAAAAAAAATAGAAAAGAGCAAGGAAGAGGGAAGGTTCATGGATTTGTACCTAACTATGAATAGTGACAATGGAGGTTCCACTGTGGACAACTTCCTTTAAACAAAATTTCACTTAATTAAGAAGCCTATAGTATCATGAAATATGTGCTATCTTCCAAGGTCTATGGATATTTTACCATTCATCCACCATATGCATGCATGAATAAAGATAAAATTTTAAAGAAACTTCAAGTTTTAGCCTAGACTCACTTTACATAGCCATTTACAAGCAACAAATAGCAAAAGTATGGACTGAAAGTCATCTACACAGTAGAAATTTCTACAATCACATAACATCATTACCAAATCTATTTAAGCAATCTAAAACCAAATAGAACAACAATGTAAATCTAACTAAAACATCTAACTATGGGAGATTGAATCATGAAACATAAAGAGAAACTCAGAAAATGCACCATAGTCAATGTATTTTCATTAAAATTTCTGCAGCATGTCATTACAACAACTCAACTCTCTCTTGAAAATGAGAGGAGACCCCCTATTTATAGTTCCCAAAAGATAGAATGAATGGCCAAGATCATTTTTCATTATGTGGCCAAGATTCACTACAAGTTAGGGTTCTACCTACCCCTCAATATTTTGCAATTTAAAATACAACTTTGTCTTTCTCCCTATTTTGTCCTCTAGTGACAACACTGTAGCATTTTGTCTTTTATTGATTTCCCATTTGTTGTAGCTACTCTACCAGGAATTCCTCATTAATGATAGGGTTTCCTTTTTGCTTCTTCAAAGTTGCATATTCCATTAATTTCAAAATTATAGGTTAAAGCTTGTCAACCTCCAAAATCTCAAATAGTAGCAATTGGTAAGTCCACTCCTTGGAGTTGTCTATAAGCTTTTCCCAGTCTTCGTCATACTCGGTAGTATGGTTCCTAAATAGCTCTAACTAGGTGAAGGCTCAGGTGGAAAAACTCATGACATCGGTGGTTATCTCCTCTGACATTCCATCCTCCATCCTTTTCTGAAAGTGGAGCTTTCTTTTCTCTAGATCTATCTGTACTGTAGGCATGTCATATCCTACCATCAGCCTCAAGTATCAAGCGTAAACTACTCTAATTTCCTTGACCCATTCGATATCTAGATCTACCTTGTCAAGCAGCTACTCCAACCTTTCTTTCCTATTCTTGAAGTCCCACTTCCAAACATCCATTAGCCAATGATCATCCCTTTTGAATGCAAGCTCTTTTTCCCAGGTCATGCTTGGAAGTTTGAGAATAGCCCCAATCTTCGGGTAGGTGGACTCAAATCTCACAAGGAAGTAAATGAAAAGTTTTCTTGTACCCTCAAGAGACTATTGTAGATCCAAGAACTTGTTTGTTGTCCTGATAGTGAAGGTGATTCCCATGTTTCTAGCATATAAGACTTGTCAGAACTAGTTGTTTGTAGTCTTATCCAAGTTCTTTCTTCTTTCAAGCTTGTCTATGTTCTATTTTGATAGCAACTGAGGTGTTCTACTTTTGAAGCCTTTTCTTGCTATATGAGATGCACCACGGTAGTGATAGACTCCTGGAGGTGTTCTACTTTATGTTGTCTTGTAGTTGTTCATAAGTCAATAATTGAAATATTATAGCTTATTTCCTCTTCTCCCACTACTGGTGTAACTATTTGGATGGTCCTTGATCCAGAGGCATCTGTTGCCACTTTTGACCTGACCTTGGGCTTCTTATCATTCTTGGTAGTGATCTTTTCCTGGGCTAGGATAGCCTCCAATCTTGCTCTAGGATCAACTAGGGTGAGAGCTTTCTTTTCAAGTTGTCTTTCCAACTACTCGGGCACAACAAATTTTTCTTTAGGCTATTCATGGCCACTCTCCCCCTCTTTTGTTTTTATCTCTATTTCTTTATATCTAGGAGCATCTTCCTTGATTTTAGTGTCCTCTCCCTCTTCTTAATTGGAGTCCTGGATGAACACTAGGAATTTGATAGGAGCCTTAGTAGTCAACTGTTCTTAGGGAAATTCTTCTTTCTCAATCTCCTCCTCTTCCTTTTCTCTATCTTGTTCATCCTTATGTACATAATCCTTGAGTTTTTCAACTTCAGGGCTTTTGTCTCCTTGACTCTCCCTTTTAGGTATGTTCTCTTCTACATTCTCTTCTTCTCTATGAGGAGGCGACACATCTTCTGGTTGTTCCTTTGCAAGAAGTTTCACATTTTCTTCTGTCTTGTCATCTTCTCACCCTTCTTCTTTGGGAGGTGACCTTTCTACTTCTTCCCCCACATCCCTCAATTGTCTGACTAGCTCTTCTTCAAAGTCTAGATCAAAGGTTTGTACAATAACTCTATCACTGGCATCCTCCTCTTTGTCTCCACTCTCAAAAGACCTTGTATCTTCTTCTTCAAGGACCACCTTGTCATTTTTTTAGTGCTCATACTCAAGATGCTCATGGTACTCATTTTCTTCATCTTCCAATGCCTTCAAAATTTCCCTTCCCCAAAATTCCAACTCCTCAGATATTTGCATTGTGTCTTCCATTGTTGGTGGTCCTGTTGGAGGTTTTGTGGATGAAGCACTGGCAAGGACTTGCACTAGGGCAACTTGGATGGTGGGATTCATAAATACTTGAGAAATCTCAAAGGGGACATTCTTCATGCTCCATGAGAATGCCTCTGACAATGTGAGTGTGGGCATTGGTATTGTAGCTGTCACCATGGGAAGTGATGTAGTGGGTGACATGGAGGTGGAGGAAAGTGGAGAAGTTGTATTGGAGGAGAAATCAACCAGTATTATGGGCCTAGTTGGTGAAGAGGAGGCAAGGTGGACCGATATATCCATCGCTGGTTGTGATGTAGCAACTACAACTTGAGAAATAGGCAGAGGGGCAACAACATTGGAAGCGATGAGTGGAAGCTCGGGTTGATCTATCTCTATCTCTTCTCCATCATGAAGGGGATCCTCTTGAATTGCAAGTAGTCCCATAGCACTTCTCAACCTTTTATGTTTCTTTGAGAGTGAACCCTCTAAATCCTTCCTTGCATATACTTTAGGATTAGGATGCTCCTCAGCCTCTTTCCTTTTCCTTGATCTCATGAGTGGAGAAGAGTTGTATGTTTCTCCTATCGAAGTTGTAGCAGTAGCATCATTGGTGGCACTATGATCACTTTTGAGTCCTTCATAAGTTAGGATGACCTCTTGCTGCTTCAATATGACCACCTGTCCATTGACCCATTCCTTGGTATGAGCCTCGACAGGCTTAGTTAGAATGTCGAGGTCATCAACCTTTTGTTCATCCCAATCTATTGTTGGTATTGGTAAGTTGGCAACTACATTGTACCTGAGGTCCATTATGGTACTTTTGTTCTCTTCAACTTGGTCAGGTATAGGAAACAGACTCACCCTTTTTAAAAAGTATGCAGTCATTCACATGTAGTGCCTTGCATGTACCTCTGTTTCATCTTCACATTTTGCCCAAAAATCTTCAACATGATACATGTGGGCGTACTCCGGTCCTAGTGCCTTTTTATGTGCCCGTAAGGATCCATTCATGGGTGAGAAATGTGTAGGAAAAAATGATATTCTGCTAGCTCCTTTTCTAAATTTCCTATGTACTAAGAGGCTTGCAACTTGTACATCCCTTGGAAAAAATATAGAGGATAAGGAATCCCTACCAAATTCCTGCTATTGACAACTAAATGTACATGGCATAGCTACTGAAAGAGTTCTTGGGGTACCAAGGCAGCTTATTGGGCCTCTTTGTATAGATTTGGGCATGAATGTATGTGAATTTGGGGTATTGGATGAAAAATAAGGTGTACTATTTTAGGAACACCCGAACACTATGAGAGACTCTTCTCTTGAAATCCATATATCCTGTAGAAAAAGGAAAGATGAACACAACCAACCATGAAAACATGAATGTTAGTCAAAATATTGTGTAAGAAATATAATTAGACAATATATCATTCATAAAATCAAACTTCTACCTCAAGACATCATTAGCAATTTACTGGAGGGATATTGGACAACTAAAGCCTAGGGGGCCGAACTTCCTTGGTAGGAATGTCATTTAAAGTGTGAAAAAGGTGGGGCAACCCAAGTGGTTTCTCCTAGCTTCAAATTTTGATGGTTTGAAAGGATCATGCAGGAGAGGGCTAAATTTAGGTATGTGGGTCGAGATTGGTTTCCAAATCGTAGGTCTTTTGGATCCCTATTGGAGCGTCTGGAGATACAAGGTCAAAAAGCTATTGGGGTTCTGCCATTTGGAATAGCCAAAGGGAAATGGAATTCCAGGGTTGGAGTCCCAGGGTCTAGGACCCAAGAGGCTAAAGGGAAATTAGTGTGCCTCTCTAACTTTGAAATTTTTGAGTCCAAAGGGGTGGGAAGCCATTGGTGAATTGTCGTTTGAAAACAATGGGAAGCCATTGGTGAATTGTTGTTTGAAAATGGCGGGCGTTGAACAAAAGTTTGACATAGGTGGCCTAGTGGATTAGACCCAACACAACATTCAGGACTTTATGTTTTTCTTTGTTAAGTTCTAGGAAATTTGGATTGGGGGTCCTAGAGGTCAGCAGGATGGACTTCCTTTCCCTTTCATGTTGGCTCAGATGGGATGAAATCCTAGCGGTAGAAACCTGGTGGACAGAGCCTGGCAAGAACAAGGATGCCCAAGTTTATCAATAATTGTCTTCATGGTGAATAGAGGCTTAGGGCCTAGGAGATAGAAGGATATTTTTAGACAGTTGTTTGGAAATGATGAAGTCACCACAGAAGTCCATGGATGGAACTCCGCGAACTAGGGCTTGAGGACATGAGGGAACACTTCATTCTGTTTGTAACTCAGACAACAAAAGGTAAGGCAAACTCTGAGGTCTGGATGGATGGGTCCTATCCATTGTTTAGAATGATGATCATGATGCAATGTCTTGGGGATAGAATCTCATGGGAGTGGGACCTGGAATCAAGGATGGAGGTCAAGGTTTTCAAATTTGTTTCAAGTCCTGATGACTATCTGTCAAAGGAAGTCTGAGGTCGTGAGCTAGAGGGGCATGTCATCATTTGAATGTTATTTGATTTCTAAGTTTTCAAATAGCAACATGAAGGCCTATTTCTAGAGGGTGCAAATGCCCTGCATGAAGAAGAGTTCTGACAATGTAAAGTTTCATACTCAGTTTAGATGATATTCAGGAGATTTTCTTAGAATTCCATCACGTGGGTTTTTTAGGTTTAGCCCTACTTTATCAATTTAATGTGTTTTAATGTCCATTTATTAAATTTTTTGACACAAAATCATTGAAAACACAAAGAAAGGGTAGACAAAAAACTCACCACAAGATCCTAACAAAGATGGCAACTAAATCCTCAAGGAATTGACAAATGAGAGCAGCAAGCGTGAGGGCGGCAGGTGACAAAGGCAAATGACCTCTTAGAACTTGCTATGAACTCCTCTGGCCAACTGACATATGAAAATGATAGGTTGAACTAGATATTTATACCCCTAATTAGCATTTAATACACCCATTAATGCCCGTAGGGAGGACAAAATGGTTGGTGGGTTCAAATTTTTGGATGGCGGTGGCAAGTTCGGGACTTGGAGGCTAGAAGGACATGATCAGATGGATGCTTCAAAATTGTCATTTGGCAATAGATAGTGGAAAGAAGTCTAGGGCCTAAAGGATGATGCACCGGTGTAGGTTGGTCATTGGGAAATGATGAAGTTGATACAGAGTTACAGGCAGAGAAGTCTAAGAGATCAGGCCAGGAAAGGAAAAAGGTAGTCCATTTTGCAACAAATTCATAAGGATGGTGATCGAGAAGTTGGGTACTGGGGCACAAGAAGGTGAAGAATTTTAGTCATTTAAGAAAGATAGCACATAATGGAAACCCGCCAAGCTGGACCTGCTAGGCCCCGAGGCCATTGGTAGAAGCAAACTACCAAAGAAACTCTGCAAGGAACCAGGACTTAGCAAAAATGGAGGGGATGAAACATAGACAACTTAAGATGAGACTTTGGAGGCACATTTACCATCTAGGACACAAAAATGGGGCCCACAAAATGAGGTGGTGACAAAATGACCCCACAAGGAAAAAGAAAAGAGGTTCCCCATTCCAAATAGGGCGTGTGTCCTGAGGGCACAACAAATTGTAACTTTGCTGGGAAATTCCCTTGAGCGTTCTAAGGATAAGTATTCATTCTAAACCCAGAATCTCTGGTTTCGCAGACCAGGGGCCAATATCCAAATGAGAACTAGGAGAACAGGGTCCTTAGTTGGGTCAATCCACAAGACATCTCAGAAGTGTGTGTAGTGAATTCATTCATTTCCATAGAAACTATGACAAGTAGTTGCTAATCCAACTGAGCAAGCTACATAAACTGTCCAACACCAAAAGTAACATGTACATTGCCCCACTGCCAATCATGTGTCCAAAGCCTTGATGGAGTTGTCGTTGTGACCCTGTGGGTATTGTTCTACTACCAGCTAGTCATCCATAGCCCTGGTAGAGTTACCCACACACCCATATGGTCGCTTGATTTTAGTATTTTTTTCTATTATTTTGTTTTGATATTTATTTCAATGTTTCTTCTTCTCACTTATCTTTTTCTCAACCATGTAAGCACTAAAGCCTACAATGGGTTTGGGAACCATGGTGGCCACTGGAGCGGACTTAATATTTTTCACTTACCAGGATATCATAGTAGCCATTGTATAGTTCTTTGGAAATAATTAACATGTGTTTTGTGCAAGATCTAATATGTGCATAAAAGGATCCAACCAAGGGTTGATCTCTAAGGAAAAGTTCAAATGAGGAAACCATTCCTAGGTAGCATTTAGAGACCAATAGTCAAGAATGAGTGTTTAGCAAAAGAACACTATAGATGGATAGAAAAGTGAACCATTTGTTGAATGAGCATGACCACTACATCAGAACAAAGGAAACCCTCTTCGAAACAAAATAGCCAGGAGACAATAAAAAAAGAGTGATGTGAAACAACAAAACACAAGCAAACCCAAAGGTGACCTACTCTAACCTATGTACAAATATTTACAAAGAAGATCCCAACAGAGCTCAAGCTTGGAGGTAATGCTTTAGGTGTTGCTCATTGATTGGCAATGGGACATCTTCACCAGTTAAGGTCTTTAGGTAGAAAGCATTATCTCCTAGAATTTCAGCTATCTGAAAGGGGCCAAGAGAAAGCTTGTTGAATTTTTTGTCTCCCCCTTTCTTTTCATGTGCCTTATCCTAGTACAAGACTAGATCTATGATTCTAAAGGCCTTGATCTTGGCTCGACGATCAAACCAACATTTGACAATGCCTTGGTGTGTGGAAAAAAATTATATGGCGCAGTCTCATATGTCTTCTAAATGCAAGATCTCAGCTAACCAAGCTTCTCTACGGTCTTCCCCTTCATAAAAGTCATTGATAAACTGGAGGGTAGGGATTTTCAAATGGATAGTAAATATAGGTTCTAAGTCATAGATGAGGTGAATGGGGGAATCACCAAGGGCATCCTTTTGGCAAGTGCGATCTGCCCAAAGGGTGAAGTGAAGCTAGGTATGCCAATCCTTGGGATTCCTATTGAGCAGTTTCTTGATCATTGTGATTAGGTTCTTGTTTATGGATTCAGTAAGGCCATTACCTTGAGGATAGTAATTGGATGAATATTTAAGGGTAATTCCATAATCAAAATCCCAAGCAACAAATTTTATTGAAGCAAATGTAGGTCCATTATCACACACCAATGCATAAGGACAACCAAAGTGATTTAAAATGAAACTTTCTAAAAAAATTGTAAATACCTCAGTTGTACATTGCCTACATACAATTGCTTCCATCCATCTAGTGCAATAATCAGTAGTGGTAAGAATGTACCTATGTCTTGCAGATTACGGAAGGCTTACTGGACCAATGAAATTGACACCCCATTGCACAAATAGCCTCACCTCTAGAATAGGTTGCAGCGATATAATGAAATTCTTCTCCTTGGTAGTGGTAGTTTGACATGTGTGACAAGAGAAAACATGGCTATGAGATTCCTTGAAGACAGTCAGCCAGTAATACCTAGCTCTTAGTATTTGATGGGCAGTGGAAGGTCTAGACCCATGACCAGTGCCAAACATCTCATGAAATTCTTACAAGACTCGATCTACTTCTTCCTTGCCAAGGCATCTTAAGTAGATGCCTTCATAATTTTTCTTGTATAAAATGGACCCTTGTAGCATGAAACTACTAATTTTTAGCTTGAGAGAAAATTTATAAACTCCCTGTAGGTGAGGTAGGCACTTGTGATTTAGTAAATAATAAACAACATCCTTGTACCATTCTCCTAGAGAAACATCTTCTAACTAGTATTGCTGCATGGTGAGTTTTGTCCTTGCTTCTACTATTGCTTCAACAATTGTTCAAGTAAGTGCTTTTCCTCTCACTAATCTCATTGGTTGAATTTCCATATCATACTCCTGTAGTAACATGACCCATTTGGCTCTTTTTTTTCCCCATTCTTTTTCCATGAGCAGTGTTTTCACGATTGGGTCGGGGACAATGGTGAACACTTTATTATGTAGGATGTGATGTGTAAATTTCTTCACTCCCCTAATGAGGGCATATGCTTTTTTTCAATGTTGTGGTAGTGTAACTCAACATCTTTCAAAGGAGAACTCATGAAGGTGATCAGATGCTTGTTCCCTTCATCATCTTTCTAAGTCAGAATGTTGGCACAAGAATGTTCTAAAGCAAATGATTAGATGTAGAATGGCTTTAGATAGTTTGGGTTGATGAGCACAGGTTCCTCAGCTATTGCTTGCTTAATTTCTTCAAAGGCCTACTTGGCTTCAAGAGTCCACTTGATCTTGGCATCCTACTTCAGATTAGCATTGAGAAACTTAACAATCTCAGCAAAGCCCATGATGAATTTCCTCACGAAGTTGATCTTTCTGAAGAAGGATTTCAACTCCTTTTTATTGCCTGGTGGTAGAATCTTTAGCAAAGATTGGATGTGTTTAGGACTATGGAGATTCCCTACTTTGAAATGATATTTCCAAGAAATCTACCTTCAATTACTCTGAAGATGCACTTCTTCAGATTAAGGGAGACTCCAAACTCCCTACACCTTTGAAATAAATTGCATAAATTGGAGACATGATTACTCCACTTCTTTGAAAATACAGTCAAATCATCCATGTAGATGATTATTCATTTTCCAATAAAATCTTTGAAAGAAATGTCCATGGCACACTGAAAGGTTGCACCAGTGTTGATGAGCCTAAAAGGAATTCTTCTATAAGCAAAGGTCCCCCACTTGGTGGTGAACGTTGTCTTATGGCGATCTTCGTATTGCACCATAACTTCATTGTACCTAGAGTACCCATCGAGAAAGGACATCATTTGGTAGTAACTAATGATTTGCAACACCTCATCCAATGAAGGAACTAGATAGTTGTCTTTCTTTGAAGCTCTATTCAAATTATAGAAGTCAACGCATAATCTGATCTCCTCATTCTTTTTTCTGACTGGGACTAAGTTGGCCACCCACATAGAATGCCTGACTAGGAATATAATTCTTGCTGAAAGCAATTTCTACACCTCTTTGTATATGATTGGTTCTAGCAAGGCGTTGATAGGGCACTGCCATTGGCAGAATGGTCGCAGTTCTGTCTTGAGAGGGATGGTGTGCATGATAATATAGGTGTCATAAGTCTTAAGGTCTAGATAGCTCCAAGCCACCACATCATGATATTTCCATAAAGCATCCACAATCCCTTTCTTTTCCTCTATAGTACACACTTTGCCGATAAAAACATTTTTGATCTCCTCGGTAGTTTTGAGGTTGTGAGCATCACACTAGTTGCTTATGGCTTCCTTCTTTGTTTGTTGGTCCTGATCTCTAATATGATCCAAATCAAAAAATTTCTCCATTTGAACTATCCCTCAGGGAATCATGTTGGTCTTGAGGTCAGTTACCCCCTCTATGTCCAATTCGGCTTCTTCTAGATCAACTTCACCAATGATTTGGGTGGAAAAGACATCAGAGCTCGTGATAAACTCAAGGATGTGTTTATCATCATTGAAGACTTGAAATTGAGTGCCATTATCTAGGACAGATGGTGTATAAGTTAGCTTAATAGTGAATTTCTTGAGACCCGACAAGGATAGGGGTTGCAATGTGTTGGTTGCTTGAGGCAAAGTATCAACCATGTAGTTTTGAGCATGAGGGATCAAATGGATATTGAATGCATCCAACCCCTCTCAAAGGTCCCAAACCCTATGTCTATAGTTTTCCACTCTTCTGTCATGACAGTAGTATAAATTTTTGACTTGTTTAATCACCAATTCAAAATCACCAAAAAATTGCAACATCTTGACATTTTTCTTCAAGGCCATAAGAATACCATCAACTAAAGCATCATATTCTACTACATTATTGGTACAATAGAATTGAAGTTTATGGGTAGAAAAATAAGACTTACTTGTAGGGCTAATTAGTTCAAATCTAATGTTGGCTCCTTGCTTGGAATTGGACCCATCAAAGCATCATGTCCAAAATTTGGAAGGCTCTTTGATGTCGAGAACACTAAGGCAATCATTACCTTTAGGCTGTGAGTTGTCATTAATGACTCTTGAGGTTGATAGCTGCTTGGTATGGTGGGGAGTCAGCTACTCCAATGGTGCTTCCTTCTTAAGAGTAGCTAATTTCTTAACACATTCTACTGCTATTTGGCATAGGCAACATTCAAATTCAAAATGAGCTGCATCATGCACCCTACACCAATTGGGCAACATGAGCTCTTGAATTCATTTTTGTACCCAAGTTGAACTGATTTCGTATGCAATTTTCCATAAAATTCTGGAATCCATCCAACAATCCCAACATGCTATCCTCAGGGGTTTCCTCATCATTGGATTCTACCAGCATCTTTGTGCTCTAAGGCATATTAGTTAAATCAATTGGAGGGCCGCATTGCACCAGCAGGACTACGGCCACCATCCCTTCTTCTTGAGTCTTTGCCTCTTCTTGTTAAACAAAGGGACACTAATTCCCCAACTCAGTTTTAGCAATTAACACCTCACTTAGGTTGTTATATTCAGCAATCATGAACTTCATGTGTGGCTCTCGCTCGATGCGGATCTGATTGGGTAGTCCCTTCCATGGAAACCACATATGCGAAAAATCTATAGCGACATATCCATTCAAGGCACGGGTGAAGTCATGTCCCAAGATGATTCCACATGCATCAGGGATATCCACAACTTGGATGTCAATGACCTATTGCACCCTTAGATCTGTGGCAATCTGCATTAGGATCCGATTCATTTCTCCCACAATATTTATCTCAGTTTTTTTCAATTTAGTCACCTTTTTCCTTGAAGGTGTGGGGGTAATCCTAAGGGCTTTGCATATAGCCAGGGGCATGATGTTAGCCAATGCTCCTAAGCCAATCAAACAATTGTGTAGATTTTTTTTAATATCTAAATGGTAGTAAGGAAGGGTGGTGTTTTTAATTTTCTCTAGAAGAATCCCATGGGCATGTCCACTTGGGCCACTTGAGCTTTGTTTTTATCACCAGTCTTGTCCTTGATCTAGCCTAAAGGCTGATCCTTGAATATTTTCCTATTATTTAGATCAAATTTTTTCACCGATTGCTTACCCACGAGATGATTAGAGGGGGTATCTTTCCTTTTCCCAATGATGTCCTAGATCATAGGTTCTTTCTTGGGCTCTTCAAAGGTGACCCTTTTTGCTGACGTTTCATGTTTTTCTTTTGACTATGGGGTTCCATTAAGTATCCTAAAGAAGGCTTGCCTTATAGCAGGGACTTTAAGTAATTCAAAGGAAAATATACTAACTTTTACCTTGTTGAATTCTTCTACTACATATTCACCCATTTGTTCAATCTCATAATCAAAGGCTCGGCCGATGGCAGAGCTATCATGTCAAACTTTCATTTGACTAGACTGGCTTTGGGGTTGGCTTTGAGGCTGATTTTGGGACTTTTCCTTGGTGAAATATTGGGTAGGCACATGGGGAAGCCCAACATTGTTGCTAGCATTCAGATTAGGTGGGATACTAAAGTTATTTGGTGGGGTAGAAGTAGTGAAGGGTCCACCACCTACCTATTCCTGAGGAAGTAGGGAATTTTTCTTTGATGGAACACATGAACTTCATCTACATGTGGTTCTTCCTCATCTACTAGACCATTATCTACTGAATCAAAAGGCCTTGATAAGGTTTCTTCATTACTTACCTCTTTTACTTCTTCATTCTTAACGGGTGTGACCTTAATCTTGGGCTCGTTGTAATCACTCCATGGGAAGGGATCTCGATTGACCATGAGACAAGAAGAATCATAAGGCTTAGATGGGACGATGTCCCTATAGCCGAAGATATCAACATCATTTTGGACCTCTAATTAGAAGATTTCAGCAGCTGTCTAGAATTTAGGACAATCCAACTTAGAGTTTTTGCTTGTCTTGTGAATCCGACACCATCTAGACATAGTGGCCTTGGAAAGATACACTCCATTGGTCATCTTCTCATTGTTGGTAGGTTGATCTAGAGGAGTAGGAACACCCCCATTATTGGGTCTCATATTCCACATGTGATTCTACCTCTGGGAAGGTCTTCTCTCAAAGTTTTGATTTGAATTCTACCCTGTATCATAATTTTGTCTAGAAGAGGTATTGTCTTCACGGTTATCCCTACCATTTATGTTATCTCTGCTATCTCGATTAAGGTTAGATTGGAGGTTGCATTGGGAGGCCTATAGCTGATTTTTTTATTTCTAAGGTGTGTCATCTCTGTGGAAATTTTCTTTATCATTTTTCTCATCTCTTCCAATTTTTCTTTCTCAGTGTTGGTTGGCTACGACACTTGATTTTAGAGAAAGATAGGTGGGGTTGGTGGCTAGTTTTGATGTGTTGGAGGGAATTATAGCCTCGACAAGTATAATGGTACTTGTGGCTACTAAGACTACATCTATTGCTATTGGGGAGCCTAAGGATAAGTCTACTGTTGTTGAGGCTGCAAGTAAGAAGGCACGAGAGGTGCATGATTCATCGGTTGTCCAGGGTGTGGGATGATGGAAAGCTATGAAACCTAGTTCATAAGAGGTATTTAATGGGTGAAAGCTTGGTTAATCACTTGAACTTGCATTGGATGAGCCATCAGACCCAAAGAGCATAGTGGACTAGAAATATTCTACCCCAAGTTAGCACTGGTGACAACAGCTTCTGCATAAGCTTTCACTAGTTTGGTAAGCGGTGGAAACATCCTTTTTACCAATGCTAACATGATATTATCTAATGCTACATAGTAGATAGGTAGGGACACAACATCATTGTGTATGTATGGATCCTAAAGCCTCATGAAGGCATGATGGAAGTGAACATTGAAAGAGTCGATCAGTTCACTAATTTCTCTTTGGACAGACAAACTGTCAATATAGCTCTGAAGGGCTGATCGAAATCTTATACTTCTGCAAGAAAGCATTCTTCATGAGGTCCCATGAGGTAATGGACCCTCTCAACAAATTGATATACCAGTAAAAAGCCTCTTCCCCCAACGAGTACAGAAAGAGGTGGCATGCAATATCTTCATGATCAATCTGCATATCTTTAATTATTGTTTCAAATCTCTTGATATGTTCTTTTGTCATCCTTTGTGGGTCACGAGGATTGAACTTCATGCAAAAAACCTTTGAATTCTTAGGTATGTCATTATAAGCATTGAACTGTAGTGGGGAAGAATTTTGCACCAACCAAGCCATGACGAGAGGTGGGGGTGGTACATGTTGCTAGGGAACAACAATCTAGGCCTGCACCTACTATAAGACAACAACCTGGGACTATACCTAGGTCACAGCTGTTTGGACTGCACCTTGAACTTGAAGGCTCGGGAGAGAGGCAACTCCCTGACTATCGAAGATGAGAGGTGGAAAATAAATTTGGTATGGATGAGCAGAGTGGATGAAGGTGAAGGAAGTTTGTTTACTTTGAGGTGAATGGAAGGAGTAAGGATGTGAGGGAAAAGGTGAAGTGGGTGGGATGGAGGAAGAAGAAGAGGTTGTGTCCTCCCTCCTAGTTCTTCTTGCTCTTATAGGAGGCTACAGTTCTTGGAATTCTCTTGTGTTTGGCATCGACTTTCAAAATCTTCACAACCTCTCTAAGGAGAAAAAATCACCTTGATCTAGCTTAGTTCTTCCCTCCTTCTAGCTCCAATTTTGTTGATGTTTTTTTATGCACTTGTCAACATAGGTAATGAATAGGTGCTTCACCTCTCTTGAAAGACAATCTTCCACAATCAGATTGCAAAACACTATCCCAAGGTTTCTAATGTCAGGTCTTGACAATGCTTGGAATATCTTAGTTGCTTCATGTGATTTTTTGGAATCATAAGATGCACTTACGCAACTAGATATAAAGTGAATCCTATGAATTGAAGTTTCTAAGATCGACATTGATATGTATTTTGCTACAGGTTCAAACAACAGTATGAAACTCTAATGTTTTCCTTAAGTTTTATCTTTACAATGTGCAATGAACCTTGGCATAGGTTGTTTCTCAAAAAAAGGAAAAGAGCATGGTAGAGGGAAGGTTCCTAGATCTGCATCTAACTATGAATAGTGATCATGGAGGTTCCACTATGGACAACTTCCTTTAAACAATATTTCACTTAACCAAGAAGCCTATAGTATCATGAAATGTATGCTATCTTCCAAGGTTTGTGAACATTTTATCATTCATCCACCATATACATGAATGAATAAAGATAAAACTTTAAAGCAACTTCAAGTTTCAGCCTAGACTAACTTTACATAGTCATTTACCAGTAGCAAATAGCAAAAAGTGTCGACTGCAAAGCATCTACATAACATAAATTTCTACAATCACAAAATAGCATTACCAAATCTATTTAAGCAATCTGAAACAAACTAGAACAATAATGTAAATCTAACTAAAACATCTAACTAATGGATATTGAATCATGAAACATAAAGAGAAACTTAGAAAATGCACCAAAGTCAATGTATTTTCATTAAAAGTTTTGCATCCTATCTTTACAACAACTCAACTCTCTTAAAAATGAGAGGAGACCCCCTATTTATAGTTCCCAAAAGGTAGAATGAATGGCCAAGATGAGTTTTCATTGTGTGGCCAATATTCACTACAAGTTAGGGTTCTACCTACCCCTCAATATTTTGCAATTTAAAATACAACTTTTTCTTTATCCCTATTTTGTCCTCTAGTGACAACACTGTATCATTTTGTCTTTTGTTGATTTCCCATTTGTTGTAGCTACTCTGTCAGGAATTCCTCATTAATGATAGGGTTTACTTCTTGCTTCTTCAAAGCTATATATTAAATGAATTTCAAAATTATAGGTTTGATCTTGTCAACCTCCAAAATCTTGAATTGTAGCAATTGGTAATTCCACTCCTTGGAGTTGTCCATAAGATTTTCCTAGTCTTCATCATACTTGGAAGTGTGATCCCTGAATAGCTCTGACTGGGTGAAAGATCAACAAAAAAACTCATGAAGTTGGTGGTTATCTCCTCTAACATTCCATTCTCCATCCTTTTCTAAAAGTGGGGCTTTATTTTCTCTAGATCTATTTGTACTATAGGCATGTCATATCCTATCATCAGCCTTAAGTATCAGGCACAATATACTCTAGTTTCCTTGACCCATTCAATATTCAAATATACCTTTTCAAGCAACTACTCCAACTTTTCTTTCCTATTCTTGAAGTCTTGCTTCCAAACATCCATCATCCAATGATCATCCCTTTTGAATGCAAGTTCTTTTTCCCAAGTCATGCTTGGAAGTTTGAGAATATCCTCAATCTTCGAGTAGGTGGACTCATATCTCGTAGGGAAGTCAATGCAAAGTTTTCTTGTACCCTCAAGATATTGTTGCAGATCCAAGAAATTGTTTGTTTTCCTAACAACGTGGGTGATTCCCATGTTTCTAGTATATAAGACCTACCAGAACTATTTGTCCATAGTCTTATCCAAGTTCTTTCTTATTTCAAGCTTGTCTATTTTCTCTTTTGATTGCAACTGAGGTGGGGTAGAGGACATGGTGAGAATTTCCTCCATTGAGGACCATTGCTAGATATAAGTTGTCAGATCAGCCACTTGTGCTTTAATTCCTCTTTTGAAGTCTTGTCTTCTTGTATGAGATGCACCATGGTAGAAAGGAACTCCTGGAGGTGTTCTACTTTCTATTCTCTTATAGTTGTTCCTAAGTCAATAGTATAAATAGTATAGCTTATTTCCTCTTCTCCCACTAATGGTGTAGCTATTTGGATGGTCCTTGATCTAGAGGAATCCATTGTCACTTTTGACCTGACGTTGGGTTTCTTATCCTTCTTGGTAGTGATCTATGCTCGAGCTAGGATAGCCTCCAATATTTCTCTAGGATCATCTAGGGCAAGAGCTTTCTTTTCAAGCAATATTTTCAACCACTATGGCACAACATATTTTTCTTTAGGCGATTCATGGCTACTCTCCCCCTCTTTTGGTGGATCTCCATTTCTTTATCTCCGAGAGCATCTTCCTTCATTTTAGTGTCCTCTCCCTATTCCTCATCAGAGTCCTAGATGAACACTAGGCAATTGATAGGAGGCTTAGTAGGCAACCGTTCTTAGGGACCTTCTTCTTTCTTAGTCTCCTCTTCCTTTTCTCTATCTTGTTCATCCTTACATACATACTCCTTGAGTTGTTCAACTTTGGGAGTTTTGAAAGCTTGACCCTCCCTTTCAAGTTTGTTCTCTTCTATGTTCTCTTCTTCTCTATGATGAGGTGACACATATTCTAGTTGTTCCTTTGTAGGAAGTTTCACATTTTCTTCTATCTTTTCATCTTCTCACCCTTCTTCTCTTGGAGGTGACCTCTCTACTTCTTCCCCGACATCCATCAGTTTCTCAGCTAGCTCTTCTTTGTAGTCTAGATCAAAGGTTTGTACAATAACTCTATCACCGACATCCTCTTCGTCTCCACTCTTAGAAGACCCTATTTCTTTGTCTTCATGGAACACCTTATCAATTTTCTTGTGCTCATACTCAAGATGCTCATGGTACTCATCTACTTCATCTTCTAATTCCTTCAAAATTTCCCTTCCTTGACATTCCAACTCCTCAGATATTTTCATTGTGGCTTCCATTGCTGGTGGTCCTGTTGGAGGTTTCCTAGGTGGAGCACTGGTGAGGACTTGCGCTAAGGCAACTTGGATGGTGGGATTCAGAAATACTTGAGAAATCTCAGTGGGGACATTTTTCATGTTCCATGAGAATGCCTCTAGAAATGTGAGTGTGGAAATTGGTATTCTAGATATTGCCCTAGGAAGTGACGTAATGGATGACATGGAGGTGGAGGAAAGTGGAGAAGTTGTAGCGGAGGAGGAATCAACCAATATTACATGCCCAATTGGTGAAGAGGAGGCAAGATGGACCGATATATCCACTACTGGTGGTGATGTAGCAACTATAGCCTATGAAATAGGTGGAGGGGAAACAACATTGGAAGCAATGGGTGGAAGCTCAGGTTGATCTATCTCTATCTCTTCTCCCTCATGAAGGGAATACTCTTGAATTGCAGGTAGTCTCGTAGCACTTCCCAATATTTTATGTTTCTTTGAGGGAAAACCCTCTGAACCCTTCCTTTCATATACTTTAGGATTAGGCTTCTCCTTAGCCTCTTTCCTTTTCCTTGACCTTGTGAGCTAAGGAGACTTGGATGTTTCTCCTATCGAAGTTGTAGCAGCAGCATCATTGGTTGTACTAGGCTCACTTTTGAGTCCTTCATAAGTTAGGATGACCCCTTGCTACTTCAATATGACCACCTTTCCATCGAACCATTCCTTGGTGTGATCCTCAATGGGATTAGTTAGAATGTTGAGGTCATCAACCTCTTGTTCATCCCAATCTATTTTTGGTATTGGTAAGTTGGTAACTACATTGTACCTAGGGTCCATTACTATACTTTTGTCCTCTTCAATGTGGTCAAGTATAGGAAATAGACTCACCCTTTTTACAAAGTACATAGTCATTTGCATGTAGTGCCTTGCACATACCTATTTGTCATTTTCACAATTTTCCCAGAAATCTTCAACATGATACATGTGGGCTTACTCTGGTCCTAGTTCCTTTCTTATGTTCCCGTAATGATCCATTCATAGGTGAGTAGTGTGTAGGTGAAAATGATATTCTACTAGCTCCTTTTTCTGAATTACATACACACTGAGAGGTTTGTAACTTGTACATCACTTGGCCAAAAGAAAGGGGATAAGGAATCCCTACCAAATTCCTACTCCTGAGAACTAAATGTACATGGCACAATTGTCAGGAGAGTTCCAACAATATTAGCTGGTCATTGGGGTATCAGGGTAGCTTATTGGGCCTCTCTGTATAGCCTTGGGCACATATGTATGTGAATTCTTGGTACTAGATGAACAAGAAGTCATACTATTTTAGGAACTCCCGAGCACTATGAGAGACTCTTCTCTCAAAATCCTCTCAAAGTAGCCTGATGATGTGACCTACGAAGGTGTCATTTTCCCTGCAATAATCCTTCTTGAAGTTTATGAACTAGAGCTGGGGATATCTATCATAAACTTTTAATGTACAACCTAGTTCTTCATCAGGCACCCTGAACAACCCAGTGTACTATCTCTGTTTAGCCAATGCATAGACTAGGTAGGATGTCATATAGAATTTGGAGGTCCTTTTAACACTCATAAATTGCTTCTGGAAGCAATCACTTATTATTCCTTCCCAATAAAATGAGGCTAGTGTGGTGACATCCTTCTCCCCTAGGAGGATCTTCTCTATGAAATATACCATCCACTCCTAAAAATATGCAACAGTGGGAAGGCCCATCATCCTACTCAATAGAGTCACCAAGTCATCATAGTCTTTGTGGAAGTCACTGCAGAAGAGCTCTTGAGGAACCTTAGCAGCGCTACCCATTTTTTCTTTAAGCCAATACTAGTTTATAAGCTTTTTATAGCCAGTCAGGTCCTCGTCCCACATTGCCTTACATTTCGCTATGGTTGGAAGCTCCATGGTCCCAAAGGTAGGGATGTGGAAAGTTTTAGTTATTGTTCCACTTGACATATCAGCAAGAATGTTCCCATCTTTGTCAACTATTATTTGTGTCTGGTTGATATTCCTGCTAGTAAGCCATGATCAATTTTGGAGCTACAAGTGATGAAGGAAAGCCTACAACCTTAGCAATTCCACTGCTTTAGACTAGTCTTGCATTGTCAGTCTTAGGATGGACTCTAACCCTTTGCTTGAATTCATCAATATTGACATGGCCGATATTGGTATCTATAATCTCCTTCTAGTCCATAATGATTTTTGAATGCAGAGGATCTCCCTAGAATTGGTACTTCATCTATTCTTTGTCTTCTTTCCCATGGGGAACCTTGCCTGATTTCTTCCCTTTGTCTTTCTCCGCAACCGCCCCCAAGGGTCCTACACCTAGTTCCATATATCCTGCAAACAAAGGCAAGATGAGCACAACCAACCATGAAAACATAGAGATGTTAGTCAAAATACTTTATATGAAGTCTAATTAGATGATATATCATTCATAAAATCAAACTTCTACCAAAAGACATCAATAGAAATTTATTGGAGGGATTTTGGACAACCCGGGCCAAGGGGGCCGGACTTCCTTGGCAGGAATGTCGTTTAAAGGGTGAACAGGGTGGGGTAACCTAGGTGATTTCTCCCAACTTTATATTTTGATGGTTTGAAAGGATCATACAAGAGAGGGTTGAATTTAGGTGCGTGGGTTGAGATTGGTTTCCAAATCAAAGGTCCATTGGATCCCTATTGAAGCATCTGAGGATACAAGTCTGGAAAGCTGTTGGGGTTCTATCGTTTGGAATCACCAAAGGGAAATGAAATTCCAAGCTAAGAGTCCTAGGGTTCAGGACCCGAGAGGCTGAAGGGCAGTCAATGTGCCTCTTAACTTTAAAATTTTTAGGTCCAAAGGGGTGGGAAGCCGTCGGTGAATTACAGTTTGAAAATAGTGGGCATTGAATGGAAGTCTAGCATGGGCGGCCCAGTGGATCAGACAAGGAACAACGCTCAACCCTTTATGTTTTTCTTTTTTAGGTTTTCAAAAATTAGGATGGTGGGTCCTAGAGGTCAGAAGGATAGATTTACTTTCCCTTTCATGCCAGTTGAGATGAGATGGAATCCCGACAATAGAAACCCAACAGACGGAGCCTGACAAGAACAAGGATGCCTAAGTTTATCACTAATTATCTTTGCAATGAATAGAGGCTCAATTCTTAGGACATGGAAGGACATTGTTAGATGGCCATTTGGAAATGGTGAAGTTTCCACAGAAGTCCACAAACAAAACTATGCAAACTAGGGCCCACGGACATGAGGGAACACTTCATTCTATTTCTAGCTTGGACGGCAAAAGGCAAGGTGAGCTTTGGGGTCTGGATGGATGGGGCCTATCCACAGTTTCAAATGGCGATCCTAATATGGCATCTTGGGGATGGAATCACGTAGGAGTGGACCCGAGAATCAAGGATGGAGGCTGAGGTTTTCAAAATTGTCTCAAGTCCCGACGATGATCCATCGAAGGAAGTCTAAGGTCACGAGCTTGAGGGGGAATGTTGTCATTTGAATGTCATTTGATTTCTAATTTTTTAAATGGCAACAAGAAGGCCCAGGTCCAGAGGGTATGAATTCCCTACGTGAAGAATAGTGCTGACATGGTAAAGTTCCAGACTCAGTTTAGATGATGTTTAGGAGATTTTCTTAGAATTACATCACGTGGGTTTTTTAGGTTTAGCCCTCCTCTATCAATTTAATGTGTTTTCGTCTCCATTTATTAAACATTTTGACACAAAATCACCAAAAACACAAAGGAAGGGTGGACAGAAAACTCACCACAAGATCCCAACGAAGATGGCAACCAAATTGTCGAGAAATTGGCAAATGAGAGCAGTGGGCATAAGGTCGGTGGGAGACGAAGGAAAATGACCTCTTAGAACCTACTATGAACTCCTCTGTCCAACCTGACATATGAAAATGATAGGTTGAACTAGATATTTATACTCCTAATTAGCTTTTAATACACCCTTTAATGCCTGTATAGAGGAAAAAATGGTTGGTGGGTTCAAATTTCCAAATGGCGACAAGAGGTTTGGGGCCCGAAGGCCAGAAGGACACAATCGAAAATGAAAAGGATTCTAGGGCCCAAAGGATGGGGCATCGGCACAAGTTGGTTGTTGGGAAACAACAAAGTCGATACGGAGTTACAGGCAAAGAATTCTAAGAGATCAAGCCCAAAAAGGACAAAGGAAGTCCATTTTGCAACAAAGTCATAAGGACAGTGATTGGGAAGCTAGTTCATGGGGCACAGCAAGGTGAAGGCCTTCAGCCATTTAGGATAGTGAGCACACAATGAAAACCTGGCAGGGGAAACCTACCAAGCCAGACCCACTAGGCCCCGAGGCCATTGGCAGAAGAAAACTGGCAAGGAAACTCCATAAGGAACTAGAACTTAGAAAAATGGAGGGGATGAAACACAATCAACTTAAAATGAGACTTTGAAGGCATGTTAACCATCTAGGACACCAAAATATGGCCCACAAAATGAGGCAGTGACAAAATGACTTGACAAGGTGAAACAAAAGAGGGTCCCCATTTTGAATAGGGTGTGTGTGCTGAGGGCATAACAGATAAGTCCCTCTCACTCCAACCCATTTTCTTCCACTCCCTCTCTCTCAAGTCTCTCCCTCACACCCCCCTCTCTCTCTCAAGTATCTCTCTCTCACACTACATCTCTCTCTCTCAGGTCTTTCCCTCCCACTCTTCCTACCACCCTACCTAGACAACTCTCTCTCTCTCTCTCTCTCTCTCTTTCTCTCTCTCTCTCTTAAAATTATCCCTCCCTCGAAATGAATACATGCATACATACGTATAAGTTAACATACATACATATAAGCATACAAACATATAGGCACACATACATACATACAAACAATTATATATACATACATTTAATAGATTATCATTTAACACAAATTGAATCATAATGCAAATGGGTTATAACACCCTCACATTATGTCTTTCTTAGGAAACTCTTGACCATAAACACAAAACAAAATATGTCAAAACCATGAAATAACCCAAGCACATTATAAAATGCTCATGTTATTTCTTTCTTTAGGAATCCCCAAGCCTTAGGCTTGGTATTTTCTTTGGATTACCAACCCAAAGGCTTGGAGTGCCTTCCAAACGTCTAAAGATGTGTTTTTTCATATTCTACAAGATTTCACATAATTGTGTTCATGCTAACTGTCAAGTTTGCACATGTTTCAAGGTCAAAAAAATAAAACACTTGGGTAATGTTAGGGTCTCTCTTAGCTATTTCATGATGTAATTTTTTTCACATTTTGACAATGTTAAGCCTTTCATCTTTAATTTATTTTGTTTGTGTGTCCATTTTTTGGAAAAAACTAATGTTTAGTTTTTTTGTTATAAATTAACCATTCATTGAAATTTCAAATAAATTACATTTTTAGAAACTACACTCCATTCTACACATTAAAAAAAATCAATTAGTTTTCAAAATTTATAGGGGTAGCATGACCAAAATTTTGTTTTTCAGGATGTGTCCACTTTGAAAATTAGTAAAAAATCAAATATTCATTAAAAATTTATGAAAAAAATTGGGCATAAACTACATGTTATTAGCTAATTTCTTACCGAAGTGATTTTAAAAATAACAAAAGAAATTTAACCCTTTGAGGGAGCCACAAAAGTCGCTATGTTATGTTTTTTTGACAAAAATAAGACCAATTTATGTGGCTCCCTCTTTTGAATCCCTTGATCTATACCATTTAAAAAAAATAGTTTAGAAAGAAAACTCAAAGCACTTGCTACATTTTTTTTGTTGCATCTTAAAATTTTGAGTGTGACTATCCTCAATTTTTCATCCAAGGTCACTATTTTTTTATTTAAAAAAAATGTGGCCACTTAAGACCCCTTTTTGGCCCCCCATCTTTTTGCACTTACCCAAGTGCAACTTCTTCTCTTGGCTTGTGATTCATAAGAGATGTTTGGCTTGGGTGAACCTTTGGAAGTGTGGTTTTCAAGGCCCCTCCATGTGCATCTTGTGCTATAATAGTGATGAAAATTCTTCTCATCCCTTTTTCCATTGTTCTTTTGTTAGGATGATTTGGCATTTTTGGTGGGACTCCTAGAAATAGTCATGTGAGAATTCCTCCTCCTTGGGTGAGTTCTAGTGTTGGTTGGGGAATTATCTTGCTAAGACTTCTTTCCTACACATAGCTTGGAAAACTAGTCCTCTTAATATTCTTTTGCACATCTAGTTGGAGCACAACCATAGGATTTTTCTAGATAAGAAGCTCCAGATACAACAAATTTGGTTGAGAATTTTTTGGGTTCTCTAAGAGAATTTGGTGGCTAAGTGTGATATTTCAATCCCTTTGGATCTTGTAGACGTAGGATTGGTTCAATGTTTAGGCATTCCAATTGGTGATAAGGATGTGCCTAGGCCTCAGTTGGGTCAAAGTGATAGAGGAAAGGTTGCAAGGGACGGTCATTGGAGGCCACCTCCTATTGGGGTGTTGAAGTTAATACTAATGGATCCTCTAGAGGTAATCCTAGTCATGTTGGGGTTGGTGGAATTGGGAGAGATAGCTTTTAAGTTGATGAGTTCTTCTTCTTGGAGTACAATGGTTGGAATTCTAACAACTTCATGGAGGAATTAGCTATTCCCTTGGCTTTGAAAAGGGATTGCGCCCTTGGTTGGAGAAGGATAATATGTGAATTTGACTCAAAGGTTGTGATTGATTTGCTGAACAAGCACCAAGTAGAGGGTGTGAATTGGTAGTTGGTGGTGGTGGTTAGACAAATCATCTCTTTGGGTGGATTCCTAGAATCTATCTCCTTCCATATCCCATGGGAATAAAGTAGCTAATGGTTTGGCTAAATGGGCTTTTGAGTAGATGGAAAATTGGAGTGTTGAAGATTGGGGTGGTCTTCCTAAGAATCTTTCTCAGGAACTGGAGGATGTGATTATGGAATACATGAGATGTTTCTAGGCTAGTGATTGATGGCTCTTTATATTGGTTTTGATCCTTGGTGGTTTGGTTGTATTGTTTGGCTTTGTACTAATTTCTTGATTCAATAAAGTTTTTATCCTCTTTTTATTAAAAAAATAAAATAATTGTAAAATGAAATAAATTAAGTTTGAGTAAATAAAATAATTATTAAGTCAATAAAAATAGAAATAAAATAGTTTTAAGGTAATTATTAGATAAACAAAAGCACCTATTAAAATAAATAAATAATTATAAAGTAAAATAAAATAACTCTTAATAAATAATACAAATAAAATAAATTTATCGTTTAAGTAAAATATTTTATTTAGTATTCCATTTATATTAAAAATCTAAAAAGTATTTTTATTTACATTTGGACAATGACTACAAACTCTTGATTTCATTCTAGAACAACTCTCTTCATAATAAAACAAGTGCCATGTAGTGACTAGTATTTGCCTTTATATTATTGCAATTATAGTTTTGTAGGCTTGAAAAAATTAAATGTAAGTTTTATTAATGTGAATAAGAATAAATGTAAATTTTTTTAATTATAATATTTTAGTTTTGTTAAGTTGATATTGACATGGTGTAATGTTTTAAAGGTGGTGGTGTTGTTCTTGCCACCAAGGTTCAAACCTCGTTAGGGGTGGAATTGTTGAGTGGATATATTGGGGATGAGGTCCCCTATTTGTGACCTCATTGGTTCATAGCTTTGAATCAAAAGCATTTACCCCTTTTTATGGGCGGCGGACCTAGCTCGATTGGCTAAAGCATCCTATTGCAGGAAAGAGGTCATGAGGATAAGTCTCCCCACCATCCCTGTGGTATTGGAGGGCGTGTCATTCCAGCGCCACCGGTCACATGAAATTTTTTTACCAAGTGCACTATAGTTTATAGGGGAACGAATACCCAACCAATTCTTATAGTCTAAAAAAATATAAAAAAATAGTTATGTTAATTAGTTATTTGCATGCTTAGTAATGCATGCCTATATTATAGCTTAATGGAAAGATACATATTTGACACAATTTAGGTATATTTTAAAATTTTAATATATTAATACAATATTTACATAATCACATTAATTTTAATTATTATTTAAATTATATTAATAATATATTATTCATTATAATATAAATTGTAGGATAATGATGTATATATTGATATAAATAAGTTTGCAAAGTTGTGTTGTTTAGTTGTTTGGTTTGAAATTTGTACTCAAATTTTAATATGTTATCTTATTTTCCTATACTTGTTTGACTAGTTTTTTTTTTCTCAAAAAAATCACAAAAAATATCATTGACTTGTCAAGGGCCCTAACTAGGGTAGACCTAGGAGAAACAAGATGGCAATGGGAAGTGTGGACCATTTCCAATATCTAAAGGGTTCTATACAAAAAAAAATTCCAAAAGCAACAACATCCAACTTCATAGGTTAAAACTTTAAACCAATGAGAGTGATGATTTGATAAATCTGACTTCTGGTAATGAACATGTTATTATTTGTGGTAAATAAAATATATATGAGGTTTCATGTGAAATTCAAGAGTACTACTACCTTAAAGAAAGTGTTGGGGTTTATCCTCCAACAAATATTATGTATAAATTTCCCCATCAACTTTTACTAGGCTAGAAAAGATTGTGTAAGATAAGATTTCTTATCATTATACTTGTATATTGTGTCAAAAGCAAGCATCAAAGTTTCAAAGTTCTATATCTCTTGGAAGTGCAAAGAAGCTACTTGTTGATAGTTGTGTGTCCAAGACTACTATGGAAAATTTCTTTTAATAGTTTTTTTGCATAATTATTTAAAAATAAAAGGCAATATATATCAACCTTTCAAGGAGATTTCCTTCCTTTGCAGTAAGGATTTTTTTCTAAGAAAACATTAGTTGAATGTGTTATTTCTCTTTTAATTTCAGAGTTACAAAAAATGTTGATTCTGAGACTATAGGAGCATAAGCAAAGATGCTTATTTTCAAGCTTCCATATTGATATGATCTCTCAATTGCTAACTAATATTTATCTTAGAAAATATTTTATTTTTTCCATACTTATCTTTACAAGTTCTACTTATCTTAGTGCAATCATAAAACTTGTCAATGTTTTGCATGGTGAGATGCTCATTTTAATAGGGATGGGATCTCTCAATCACTATATTTTGATATTAAAGTAATAGCAATGAATGGTTTCAAGATAAAATATATTTCATGCAAGGTAGCATGGAAAAAAATAAAACACAAATACAACACTATAATTGAGCTATATTACATATGTGTTCTTTTATTAAGACCCCAGTATAGATCATGAATAAAATTCATGATAATCAAGAGAACCATTCCATATTCCATTTTAAACATGTTAAGAAGATAAGGCAACATGTCCTCTACCAATCAGACTATAAGGAAATGTTACTCCTTTTTATGTTCTCAAGATTACATATTTTGTTTTTAGCTTAAGTAGCATATTGTTGGAATAAGAGAAAGACAAAAAATCATGATGTAAATAAATAAATTAAACATTATAGAGTTGAACAGGCATCACTTTGAGTTTAGCGGGGGAGGAAATTGATAAATTTAAGAATAAATATCATGCTATCTCTTTTATCCTGTCACATGATTTCCCTCAAGGTCTACAAGTGAGCATTCCACCACTAGTTCATTAAGCTAACAGGGAAAATCATCAAGTTCCTGACATTAATATAATAGTACACTCTCAAGCTCAAGTAGCAATTCAAGTACATCCGGTAGCTCATGAGGGATAGGATGAAAACTTAGTGAACTATTTCCACAGGGGTGGGTAAAATGTAATGTTTATGTTAAGTTGTGTTCATACTACAAAATATACTAGTAAATGGGAATACAAGTTAGGGTGGCAAGATTTCAAATTCTAGGAATATGGGTAGTAGTAATTTTGTATAGTGGGTAAATTAGTTTTTGTATGTATTTTGAACAATTGGGTAGATAAAAGGCCTTTTTGTTTCCTCAGTTGTAAAGTTGATATTCTTGCCATCTTTGGTATCTATGTAATTATCTATTATAAGCTATTAATATAAATATAGGCACCCAGCCTTTTGACTAAAATAAAATTAAACATTATAAAGGAAGGTATTCATTACTCCCAAGTCTCAAGATAAATAGAGTCTTTAGGGAGTGAATAATCCTTGGTTACCTCAAAGTATAAAGCTCAAATGACAGCAAAAAATAAAGAATGCTTGAAAAACTAGATTAAATGACTAAAATATTAAGTACAAGAATGATAAGCTGAACTAAATAATAGAAATTTTAGATATTATTACAAGATATAAATTATAGAATTAGAAACTACATAACTCATAGATTCTTCTCCTAGAAGGAAAAATCCTCGGCCATGGATGACAATGCACTGTGGGGACATCTACACCCTACATTATCATCCTTGTCAAAACATGAAGAACCTTAAATCTATATTACTCAACTCCTCAAAGTTGAAAATTTGCACATAGAAAGGATGAGGAAAAATGTTGGGGCTGTTTTTGGGATTGCCTCAATCAAACCTGAGCCATTTTGGTGTCTCCACCTCCACGGATAGCTAGAGAGATAGAGATTGACAAAAATGACATGGAATTAAAAGACATGTGATAGAAGAAAAGCCCACCATGGAGGAGAGACCCTATGATGAATATAATAGATGAGACAAATGGATGATTATATATAGATGGGACAAAATAGACAAGAGAGAATTACTAGCAGTCTGTGGCTCCCCTCTTGGCTTGATAGACAAGACATGCTTGCTTGCAAGAGAGCCATGACTATTTTTTGTGACAAGAATCTAGAAGAGCTTTGCTATGAAGAGCAAGAGAGAAAAACATAGAAATAAAATAGAGCAATAGAATAAGATTGAATGAGAATGAGAGTGAAAAGAGAGCTTTTATGAGGTCATATGGGTGGGAAGAGTCATTGTACTCATAGTCCTACCATAATGACATGTGTCATTAGTAAAGGATACAAGATTCTCTCATTTCAAACTTGGAAAGTTTGAGGATGTTAGCATGTTGTGAGGATTTTTGCACGTCGTGCTATCATCCTACTAAAAAAATACAATAAATAAGATATTTGGATTGTTAACACTTCAATTTTGTGCCCTATGAAGTTGGAATCATGAAATTATGACTCATAGTTTTTGTCATTAATGTGGTGGGGTGCCATAAATGTAGTAGGCTAAATGTGCAAGCGTAAAATTGCCACTGTAAGGTACAATTTTATGACACTATATTTTTCCCCCACTTTAGTGAGCTAAATTTTTAGAGAAAAATCGGCTACAACTTAATTTTCAAAGAAAAAATAGCTACACTAAAGTAGTTGAGAAGATATACTTGTACAAATTTGAAATTTGAAATTTTTATAAATTTTCAAAAAAGGATATTGTAGATGTCGTAGAGATGGAATGAGTAGATACTGGTGATTCACCCAATGTTCAAGCTTGAAAAGGAACTATAGAGTTTGATGTGAAGTTTCATTTTTTAAAACTCAATATCAAGTCAGTTTGAAAATTGGAAGAAGCTAGCACGATGAGAAGAATGCTTAAGAAAAATTCAGTGGATCAGAAGAAAAATATGATGAAGAGGTTGAGATATGCCCCCTCCTGTTTTTCCCCCAACTAGGTGGGGTGAAAATAGAAATGATTGGAAGGAACATTTTCACCACAAAAAAAGGAAAAAATGCCCTATATATGTCCCAGGTGGACCCTAGAAGGTTCATTTTCACTATTCACAGTGAGGACTTCATTGACTTCTCAAGAGAGAAGTTATAAAAATTCCTCACAAACATGATTATGTAGCTCTAAGGATCAACTAGCTTCTCATATGAGTGATGAGGGGTGACCCACCATATGAGGTACACAATTTTTCACCCACTTAGTCATTTCAATCAATTTTCTTAGCTTATTGCTTTCCCCAAGTAACGTAGGCCTCCAACTAGCATGAAGGTGTTTGATTAGTGCACTATTTTCTTGACAATGCATCATTTTCCTTTAACCTTGTTGGCATCCATTTCATGTGTTGTCATCATGTTTCATTCAACTCAAATGCCAACATGCCACACAGATATCTATGTGGCACACTTTTGTCTTATAGGAAAATGTGAGAAGTCTTAGATGTAGAGAATTTTCTCATGATATAGAATGGGGTGATCCCACAATAGTGGGTTACACTTTTTGGTCAAACTTGACATTGAAATGAACATTTTGAATTAAATATTCACTTTTCAACACCTATAGCTACTAAACCATGAGGAATTTGAAGATGATACAAACTATTTATTTTTGATATTTTGTTTTTAGAATCTAAATATATTTTAAGAAAATGGAATCAATTTGCATTTCTTTTTCCATTTGATCCTTTGATAACTATTTTTAATAGTATACACCATTTTTAAAGAGTGGCATGTACTATAAAGCACATAACTTTTTTCTATGAAGGATAAAATTCTATTTTTTTGAATTTATATTTGTAACTATGATATCTAGAGCATGCATTTGGTTTCATAGTGTTTTATTGAATTTTATTTTCTTAATTAAGTTTTGAAGTCAAACCAATTACAATTTAGACATAGGTGTGCAATAAAGCACACAACTTTTTTTATATGTATTGAAATTCAATTTAGTTTTTTGTTGGATCAAGGACATCAGTATCAAGAGCATAGATATTTTTTAAATAATTTTTTGAGAATCTACGATTTTTCCACATGTGTAGAATAAAGAGCTTGATTTTTAGTGAAAAACCTATGTTTAATTAAACTAAAATATATATATATAATAAAACCAAAATATATTAAAACTATACTTGATGGAGAGCTCATTTTGAGGACTATAATCCTCCATCTAGGTTTGTCAAGTTGATTCCATTTTTACCCTCAACCTAAGCCTCAAAACCCAACAATATGCATACATTAATAGATAGAGTGGGGAAAGTGAAAAAAGGGGGCATTCTAACAAACCCCCCATATGACACAAGTTGGTGTTTATTAGAAGGGGGTTTGATTAGAGGGGGGGAGGGGTTCATTCAAAGGGGGTGGATGTCATGCATGTTCAAATGAAGCCCCTTCATTCAAAGCCATTTTGAGGTTTTTTAATGGGTGTTTCTAATTTTCTTTATGCAAAAATTATAACCTACTATAGTGGGTTCACCCAATGTATTAACGCGAAATTTTATTCTATTGCAGGAGTGGCCCAAGATTCATGAGCATGTCAATGGAGTGATATTGACATTACTGCATAGTCACAACAATGAGATCTATCTTGATTAGGGGGACTTATAGTGGGTTCACCCAATGTATTAACGTGAAATTTTATTCTATTGTAGGAGTGGCCTGAGATTCATGAGCATGTCAATGGAGTGATATTGACATTACTGCATAGTCGCAACAATGAGATCCATCTTGATGAGGGGGCCTTTCTACAATGGGTCAGCCTTTGTTGGGTATACACTATGTTGGAGATTAGATTCCATACACCCATGCTCATGGCATTGATGGAGTGGTGGGATGTTGACACATCAATATTTTATCTCCCAACTAGGGAGATTATGGTGACTCTCAAGGAAATCTATCGAATCACAAACCTACCCATCCATAGGGAGTGGGTGGCCTAGGAGGAGGGTAGGACAACATAGGATGCACAAGCCATGTAGTAGTACAACCTAAGATGGGTCATCTAAAAGGATGTATGTGGGCGTATATACATATGTTAGTTCAAGTAGAGGTGAGTGGGGATGCCATTCATGTTAGGGTTAGAGATGGTAGATATCTAACAATTAAATGCAAATTTAAATAATAAATAGAGAAACTAAAACATACACAGAATAAATCATAACATAGAAAATTTAACGTGGTTCACCCAATCTGGGCTACATCCACCAAATCATAGCCATCCAATACTTTTATTATCCAGTGCAAAACCTATTACAATCTTGCGAATAATCACATGTTTCATCATACTGTAACCCCCATCCCAACCCCTTTTAACAAGCTTTTAGAAGCTTCCAGAATTAGGGTTTTACAAAGTTGGTTTTCTTTCTTTTTTGGAGATTTTTCCTTTTTCGCTGATGATGCGAAAAAAATGGAAAAAAAAAATTCTCGGGGGCTGTGCCCCCGAACCCCTACTTTTCGGGGGCTGCCACCCCCAAACCCCCGCTCGGGGCCCTGCCCAGCCCCAAAGCCTGGCAAGGATAGGGGGATGGGGTGTACAGTATACCATGGGCTATACAGTATAGCATGATCAGTCGCCAGATACCAACAATTCATGTATCGAGTCATGATTTTCATCATCATGCTACATGTAGTGATAGATGAATGAGGCTCACACCTCTATGGTAGCCTCTTCCATTGTATTCACTTGATGGATGAGAGGGGAATAATGTATGCTTGGGTTAGGAGCATGCTTGCACATCTCTACCATGACCTCAAGCACTATGTGCATTATGAGTACCATAACCTCACCATTTACAAGTGTAGGTATTTGAGTATATCCACTATATGAGGTTGGTTGGGTTTCCCCTTGACCTAGAATATAGTACTCCTAAAATGCATGCATGCCCCCTGGTGTATGATTAGAAGTACAATGAAGTTTATTTTTGTTGGCTTCAAATGGATTCTTTATGGGCGAGAGATATTATATGGAACCCTTACAGGTAGATGGGAGTGTGGCTAACCAATAGGAGGAAACTACATAGGATGCAATGTGATTGGCTCTTGGTAGGTTGGTGAGACCATATTATAGTTCCATATTATTGGTACTAGGTATCTCAACAATTTGGGAAAGTTCGGACCATCCCTCTAATGGCTCTAATGTACATATGGTCATATAAGAGCATGGCCTAAGTAAGATATTGGCCTTGTCTGGTGATCACAAACGTCCCACTCAGTGATGATGGATTGAATGATGATGACTAGCCCCCAGTTCTCCTCACCGATGATGTTGGCATCATAGTCAACTTTTATGCCTAGTGGTTGACAATAGCTCTAGCCCTAATTTTCCTAGCAGGTGCCCCACAGGTGACATTTCTAGTGCTCAAGGGTTAGGAGGGAAGGGTCCTACCAGTGATGATGAGGAGGGAAAGGTAGAGGTAAGTGGAGCACTAAAGAGACTAAGGTGATGGTGACAAGTATCATGACCTCCACCCGTAGTTCCCATCTCATTGGAACCACTTGTGAGCCAGGCAGTTGCACCTCCTTTGACACCAATAGTAAGGCTGAGCATAGTGCCACCCCCTAATCCACACTAGTAGGTTGGGGACATAAGTACAAGTGTGATACATGTTATTTTATTTCTATATTTTCATTTTGATTTTTTCATATATATAATTTACATGTTTTATGATATAATATTGATATCAACCACTACTTTGTGGTTATGTAAGACACACAAGTGGATCACTTTCATTGAGTGATGCATTGTAGAGGCAGCCCAAGCTATCAAAGTCCAAGGGTTAGTCCTCGACATGTGTAGGCTCCATCAGAATGGTTTCATGCCCATTTATTCAATCCTACTACGTGCCTAAGGACAAGTGAGGAGACTCGGATGGAGGTTGTGTAATGGACCACTAAGTTGACCACTATGATTGGGTAGCAGGATCAATGGGTGATAGAGCTCCACACTACCTTATTTGAGTGAGACAAGGTTGTGAAATGGGAAAGGAGTGTTGAGAGGGAATGTGATTCCCTACAAATCTAATTTGATGACCTCAATAGGTGGGTGGAGGTGTCAAAGATGACCCCACTGGTCCTCAGGTATAGGAGCTCTAGTAGGAGCTACAATATGCTCAACAGTGGGAGGCTTCATTGTAGGAGTAGTTCGCATAGTTGTAGGAGGATGTAGTAGAGCTCAAAGGGTTGTGATCATGAAGTATTTATGTGTTGTGGTCACATTCTTATACATCTATCTAGCACCCTCGTCTACTATCACCACTGCCAGAGGGCTTAGGATTCCATGCACCTGAGGGTTAGAGGTCCATTTTTTTATGCCAAATATTGTTATAAACCATATCATTTTTTATGTATAGAATCACATACAAATATGCATACACCATATTTTTGACATAGTAGTGTGATACTTGTACATGAATTTTTTGAGCTATATATATATATATATGAGATTTTTGACTAGCATCATCATGTTCATTATGTGTACTTTTGTTTAATGTATGGTTAAATGTGGTGGAATTGTGTTTATGGATGTATGATTAATTAAATACAATGATGATCTAATTTCCTAACCAAAATACTTAATCAAATACAATGCATGGTTACACAACATAATAATAAAGCACATGTACATATAATTCCTAATTAAAAAAATTAATTACATACACATGTTCACATCATAACACAAAATAGAGAGATAATTATGTTAATAAAATATTCTTATAGCATAATGAGCTATGATCCTTGGATAGGAACGAGTGCCATTCACATGCCACATAGACCCTATGCATAGTATTGATGGAGATGCATTACATTGATCGATTAGAGGTGTACCATCCATAGACGATAATTCATACACACTAGAACTATACATGAAGATGATTATGTAAGGACCTATCCAATTAGCTTTGAACTTCCCTTTTGATCAGAGTACACATTTACACTTCTTTGAATCTCATAGAGAATGAGATCACCTACTTTGAAAGCATGAGAAAGAACACCTTGATTGTAATGCTTAGAAATGGATCATTGATAAGCTTGGAGATATTTGTGGCCTACAATCAATGCTCATCAAGAAACTCAAGTTGGTTGAAATGCTCAACACGGTATGTGTCATCATCTATCAACCATTTAAGAGAAATACACAAAGATGAAATTTCCAACACTAAAGGAATGATAGCCATGACATCATACATAAGGTTATACGGTGATGTACCAATAGCCATATGAATTCTCATACAATAGGCCCACAAGACATAAGTTAGCTAAGTATTCTAGTCTTTACTATGTTTATTTACTATTTATTGAAGAATCAACTCAAGAATTTTATTAGATGCTTCAGATTGGCCATTAGAATGAGGATAATATGCTGTAGAAAATTAGTGTTGAATATGAAAATTTTCCAAGAATTTCTTCACCTCTTTGTTCTTAAATGAAGTACCATTATCAAAAACAAGGGTAGAAGGCAATCTAAAATGAGAAATGATATTGTTTAGAAGAAACTACTGATTCCTTCAGTGTTCATGGATCAAAGTGGAATAGCTTCAACCCATTTCGTAAAGTAATCAGTTGCTATGATGATGAAGATATGTCTTTTAGAAGAAGGAGGTGATATTTTTATGATAATATCTAGCCCCCATTTCATGAATTACCAAGGAGAGGTTTGATTTTGAAGCTTTTGGGTAGGAGGTCAAATTAGATTACTATGTTGTTGGCATTGAGGGAATTGCTTGACAAAAGAAAAGGAGTCTTGCTCCATTTTTTACCAATAATATCCCATGTGCATTAGCTTACTCACTAAGGATTTACCACCAAATTTTCCAACCCTAGAGCTTGAATGAGCTTCTTGAAGGGCAAGGGGTATCTTATCTTTAATGATACATTGAAGAAGGGTCCATTATAAGATTTTTGATAAAGAAAATTAGACAAGATAATGTATCAGACTAAAAGTTTTTGAATTTAAGTGAATGTTTTTAGTCACATTGTCAAGAAAATTTCTAGTGTTTAGGTAATTGTAAATGTGGTAATACCATTCCCCTAAGTCTATGTGAGCTCACACAAGACTATATCATTCAGGTCGATCTAAGACAACAAGAGAGAAAAGAATGTAAACAATGAAGTGGTACTTTTCTACACCATCATCTATGGGTACAAGGGAGGTTGTGCTTGCCATTGCATCCACATGAAAATTTTCTCTCTTAGGGACACTATCTATCATGAAGGAGGAGAAGTGATCAAGCAAGGATAAAGCCAGATCTTGATATTGAGATAACTTATTCTACTTAGCTTGATACCCTTTGATGATTTGATTTACAATAATTTCAAAGTCACCATGAATGTGAATATGTTTAATTTTTAATTATATCATAGCACGCAAGCCAACAACAAGGGATTTGTACTCAATGATGTTATTATTGTAGTGAAATTATAATCAAAAGGATAGATGAACTGACTTTCCTTCGAGTGAGATTAAAACTACACCTTCCTCAAAGAAAATTTGATATCTCAATACATTAAATTACATCTCCCAAATAGATTCATGGTCCAATCTAAAGATATTTTCATTTGGAAATAAATCTAGATTAGGAAAGGAATGGGATGAGGGAGTTTTTTCCAATTGATCAACAATAACTTGTCCTTTAATTTATTTCTAAGATACAAACTTGATGTTGAATTTAGAGAGTAACATTACCCATTTTTCCAACCTTCCTAAAAGATTGGTTCTATTAAATAGATGTTTATGAAGATCACATTTCACAATCACATGGGTTGCGACATGGAGAAAATAATAATGTAACTTATACATTATAAAAATGAGATCAAGACATTGTCTCTTCATGGAAAAATATCAAGTCACATAATTAATCAAATTTTGAATAATGTAATCAACCACTCTTTCTTTACCATCATCATCATGTTGAGCTAATAAATTTTCTAAGGGATGATGTGATATAGATATATAAAGTAAAAAGGGTCTATCTTGTATAGCCAACATCAAGATAGGAGGATTGGCCAAATAGCTTTTGATTGACTCAAAACATTTTCCACACATGTCATCACATTAGAAACAAACATCTTTCTTCAACAAATTCATTAATGGAAGAGTATGATTAGCCAATTGAAATACGAATCTATGAATTTCCTAAATCTTCACTTGCAAACTAGATAGTTGAGATACATTTTTAGGTGGTGGAATGTTAATTATTATATCAATTTTATTTGTGTCAACTTCTATTCCATTGTGAGAGATGATAAATCCTAAAATATTTCCCACATCTACACTAAAGATACTTGATTAAGAGGATTTAATCTCATCTTATGGAGTCGAAGCCTTTCAAAGATAAGATGAAAAATTTTGTTGTGATCTTAATGAGTCATAGATTTAACCAAGATATCATAAATGCAATATTCTAAGATCTTGTGAATGAAATCATGAAAGATAAGTCATTGCAAATTGGTAAGTGGCTCCAACATTCTTTAACCCAAACGACATGACTACATAACAAAAAGTACCCCAAGGGGTAGTGAAGGCTATCTTATACTAATCTTTTGGGTTAATAAAAATATGATTATAGCTAAAGAATCCATCCATTAAGGGAACTAAGGCATGGATTATAGTTGATTCCACGATCATATCAATATTAGGCAATGAAAAATCATTCTTAAGTGAAGTTTTATTGAATTGAAAAAATTGATGAAAATACAAATCCAACCATCAGGTTTACTAATGGTGACTATATTCTATATCCAAGGTGAATAGTCAATCAAATAGATAAATCCAACTTTCAAAAGCTTCTCTGTCTCAAACTTGACTAATAAGGCAACCTTGGGATTCATTTTACAAATATATTTTTTTAACAAGCTTGGCATCAAGACATAGAATGATATTTTGAACTACTACATATTCATCAATACTAGGCATGTCCTCATATGACCAGGTAAAAATATCAAGATAAGAATGCAATAAATCAAAATTTTGTTTAGAGTCTTTGAAAGAAATAAATTTTCCTACCTTAATCAACTTTTCAAAAGATTTAGGGTACATGAAGACATTAGAAGTATCTACTTTAGGGATATTACTATGGTCCTCAGGATGAGGTGCAAAAGTATTGTCATCTACATTAGAAAAAGGAACCTCCTCATCAATACTCATAATGTATTCCCCAAAATATGTCTATCTATTCAAGAAATAAAGGAATCATTAATTATGGCACTGATAAGAAGGTAAATGAGAATAGGTACCTAATAATTCTTCTAGCACCTCTTTCAAATAGAATACATCTAGAGGAACTTCATTAGAGTCTACCTTATTTTCAATTAATTCAGGATGAAATAATTCAAGAGGAGGCTCAATAGAAATCATGTTGACCATTCAACCATGGTTTCCTCCTGGAATTTGAGTGATGATATCCAAGTCTAATAGTATGCCCATGAGAATCAAATTATATGGGTACTTTAGTACCTTTCTCATTATGTCCATAATCGTTACCTCCATAACCATATTTAGAAAGAACATTTAAACCAGGGCCATAATGTGTTTAAAATTCTTGGAAAGGAGGGGAATCAGCATAAATAGCATCATTCCAACTATGGCTATCATACTCAGAAACATGGTCACCTTCCTTCTTATCATGAATACAAACACTAGCCTCCTTAACAGTAGCATGATTATCCTTCTTAGAAGAGGTGTGACCATTCTCCTTAGCAAGATCATAATCATCTTCCTTAGCAAGAGGACAATTGGAATTTTTAATGGAGGTGTATGAGATCGTAAAAATGTCTAGGTGGATAGGATCTACTTTGTACTTTTCAATAAAGGATTTGATAAAGTCAAAGGATCCCCAATCATCATTGAGGCATGCATTCAATTCAAAAGAAGTGGAAGGGGTAGACTTAGGATTCTCTATTTTGGGATGATCTCCTTTAGGTAAATTCATCTCACGAGTGACTTTTGAAACAAGTACTACCAGAGCAGATGTCAACATGTTAGAAGATAACAAAGGAATAAAGTTCTTAAAACTAGGGGCAACCAAGTCTTGACTAGCAACTACTATTTCACACAAGTGAATAGCATCTTAGTTGGCCTTGATTATATTACTTCATTATTACCAATAAATTTCATAGAATGATGCAAGGTAGAAGTGACTACTCTGAAAGCATGAATCTAGGGTCTTCCAAAAAGAATGTTTTAAGTAAAGGTCCTAACCTAACATAAACTAGGGTGGGAATGGTAGCGGGTCCCAACTTCAAAGGAAAGATTAGCATGCCTAGGGATTGCCGATCAACATTTAATGAACCCACGAATGTACAAAGAAGAAGCAATAAGAGAAGAATAATCAATTTTAATTTTAGGTAATAATTTGATGCTACATGCGTTGAGAGTTGAACTAGCATCAATGAGAGCACACCTAATACCAATGTTATTAATGTTAGTTATTATCATTAGGGTAAAACACAAAGATGTGTCACACTTTCAGCCAAATAAATGTTTCTGAGCGAAATATTTTCAGCTAGAAAGGTTTCACCCGACTAGGTTTCGACTGAAACCATATGGCCTATTACATGGCACATAGGTTTTGGTCGAATAAGTTTCGCCCAAATCCCAAAAAATTAAATTTTTCCTTTTCCTACTTTGAAACTGGCTTTGAAATTGTATTTTTTAATGTGCAAGGTTTCTATAGAAAGGGTTTCAGCCGAAACCCTTTCTATATAATCTATTTCTATCAAAATTGTCTATGTGGCATCCTAGTTGGTAGCCAACTCAACTTTTTTCTGAATTTCCTGAAACTTTCAACTTTAGCTAAGTATTTCTTTAGTCAGAATGAGTTTTCTGCAAAAAAAAAAACCTTTTGTAGAGCTCAGAGTGGAGAATCCAAATATATAATTTTTTTAATATTTTGATTAGTTTAAATATATTTTATTTTTAAAATAATGCAAGTAGTTTTTTCAAATGAAAAAAGAGGTTGATTACAAATTAAAAAAAAAAGTAAAACTTATTAATTTTTTTTAAATCTTATATGGGGCACAAGAGGACAAAGTCTTCTTCAAAAGGGTATAATTTTTTTTTTGAAAATGATTAAAAAAATGGAAAATAGTTGATGGCCCGTGAAAATTGTCAAATACTGACATGTTTGACTTTAAAACGTTATTATGAGAAAAATATACATCAAAATTTGATTTTTATTTTTCCATGCACAATATATTGAAGTCACCTATTTGGAGGAAAAAAATTAGGGAGAACTGAAGTTTTTCTCAATTTGTTTCTTGACAGCCCGTGAAGTCACTCTTTTCTAAAATTTTCAGCATTCCAAAATTTGTCCTTAAATTGATAAAAGCATAATGAAAACAATTTTTTATAAAATTTTAAAAATTACAGCAATAAACTTCATCAAAAGTTCTACATTTCATTAGTGTACACCATTTTGAAATTCAAAACATAAAGACCACTTTTATGTGGTCGAAGCTCAAAAGAAAAAATTGTTATTTGTCGATTCCTTTATAAAGTGTGACAAAAATTTGTGCTTTTACCCATTAAAGGATCTTCTTGATCTTGTACTCCAGAGATGGGAGTTCATGTGTATAGAATGTAATATTCAGTGAATCTGCACGAATATGATCCATCAATGCATTCACATCCATTGGCCTAGCATAAGAAGGAAAGAAAATATTTTGCAAGGCCTCCTAAAGCATTCCTTAGGAAAATAGAGAAGTTTGAAGAAAATCCCAAAGTGAGATCTTGGCAAGAGTAACATGAAGTTTCTCTACAAGATCATACTCACTAGGTGCTTTAGCTACAAGTTTAGGTTCTTGAGGAAGGCTTGGTTGAGAAGGTGGTAAATTAAGGTTTTGTTGATTCCTTATAGTATTGTAAGTGTGGGCTATAACTCTACAATAGGAAGCTTTAGATTGCATCAATCTCATGTAAAGGTCTGGTGTTTTGTTGTGATAGGAACCCCACAAATAGAATGAATTATTTTGAGAGATGGGCTATCCATAGTCACGTAAATGACTGGTCTCTTAGGTCTTTGAGGGGTAGTGGAGGCTACAACCACATTCATAGAATCTTTGACTTGTGAAGAAGAAGATAGTTTAGATGAAGAATTTTTTTTATTAGATCTTTGGATAGAAGGAGACACCTCTAAGAAATCATCTAGTGCATCATCCAACATATCAAAATCTTCTTTTAAGAATGTATTATCGAAAGCATTAAAGTTTTGAAGAAATAGATCTGACATTATTTCATTCATGTTGAGTTTACCAAAATGTAGAGGGAATTCGCTACTCTTGAGTCTCAAGACAAATAGATTCTTCAGGGAGAGAATAGCCCTTGATTACCTCAAAGTATAAATCTCAAGTGACAAAGTAGAAAATAAGTAATGCTTGAATAACTAGATTGAATGAATGCTAAGATATTAAGTATAAGAATGATAAGCTGCTAAATAGAAAAAATTGTAGATATAATTAGGAGATAAATTATAGAATCAAAAAATAGAGAACTCATAGATTTTTCTCCTAGAATGACAAAGCCTTAGTAATTGATTAAAATGCACCATGGGGACATTTTCACCCCACTTTGTCATCCCTATTAGAACAAGAAGTAAGAACCTTAAATCTACAATACTCAGCTTCTCAAAATTGAACATCTGCACATATAAAGTATGAGGAAAAATGTTGGGGCTATATTGGGGCTTGTCATAGTCAAACATCCATTTTGTTGATTCCACCTCCATGGATAGCTAGATAGATAGAGATTGACAAAATGACATGAAATTAAAAGATGTGTGATAGAAGCAAACCTATTATGGTGGATATCCCCTATCATGAATGTAATAGATGAGACAAATGGACAATTGTAAATAGATGAGAAAAAATAGACAAAAGAGCACTACTAATAACTTCTATGGCTCCCCTCTTGGCTTGATAGGTGAGATATACTTACTTGAAAAAGATCCTTGACTGTTGTTGTGAAAATAATTCGATAGAGTTATGCTATGAAGAGAAAGAGAGAAAATATGTAGAAGCATAATAGAACAAGAGAAAAATAACAAATAAGAATAGGTGAGAATGAATAAGAATGAGAGTGAAAAGAGAGGTTTTATGAGTTTGGATGAGCAGGAAGATTTTTCACACGCACATTCCTGTCATAATGGAATGTGTCATAGGAAAAGGATGTGAAATTCCCTCATTTGAAACTTGGAAAGTTTAGGGACACTAACACATCATGCAGATGTTTGTGTGGTGTGATCATCCTACTCAAAACTTTACAAGAAATGAGGTATCCAAATTGTTAATGCTTCATCATTGTCCCCTATGAATTTGGAATTTTGAAATTATGACTCAATAGGTTTTTTCATTAATATGGTGAAGTTCCATAAATGCAACAAGCTAAATGCACAAGTGTGAAATTTCCACGGGGTGGAATTTTATGACATTGCTTTTTGCCCCCACTTTAGTGAGCTGAATTTTTAGAGAAAAATCAGCTACACTAAAATAGTTGAGAAGACATAAATACAAATTTGTGTTGGGAAATTAATTGTTAGTGTTCACATATTGTGATTTGTTAACACAACTCATGTAGCTATTTGTGATAATTTGTTGAGATTGTTTGTTTGTTGAGTTGTTAAAAAAACTCTAATAATTAGTGAGTTGTTTCTAGTGTAGGAACTAAAACTCCTATAAGTATGTAATCCATTAATTGTATGATATAGAGAGTGAAGCACCATAATATTCATGTTAAATTTTATGTAGCTTCTGTGTCTCTCCCCATATTTCTTATATGGTAAAAGAGCATGTATTAAAAGATATTGGGGGATTGATTTTTCTATTGACCAAACCATATCTTTAGCTCGACGTATTTCCTTCTACTCATTTATGGTTGGAGCTACATTCATTGATAAATGACATAATCTACAATTCATAGGGACCTTGTTGGGTGTGATCTGCAATAGTGGCACGATCTATGGTGGTTGACAAACTTGTGTATTTCTTTGGATTGGCCTCTATCTTGTTTGGCACCTGAAACCTCGGAGAATTTGATTGAGTTTGGAGGAAGAATCTGAGTATTTGTGTGGGTTGTGCAATTTGCATGCTTGGAGGTCTGAGAAGCTTGGCCTAGACTTTAAGGCACCAAACCAGTCATGTGTGAATGATCAAAGAACCAACAAAATATGGTGTGTTTTTTTATTTCCATCAATTTCATTTAAAGCTCTTGGCATCCATCATGGGGCTTGAAACCATGACCACAATGTTCCATTCCCATTTTGCACCAAAATGGCTAAAGTCAAGGGAAAATTTCAATGGCAATGGTAGTTGCCTATGTTGTTCGAGATCGAGTGGCAGTGATTGGTAATAAACATTGTGTTCTTATACAGTGTAATGTGAAACATTTTATAGTATGGGTATTTTAGATTTGTGATATGTATGTTTCTTTCTCTATAACTTCCCTGATGTATAAGCATAGTGGCAAACAAAAGCACCAGAGTGAGCCAGTTCATGGATCTTGAAAGGTTTTGTGGGAGGATCCAAAAAACCACACGAGGTGGATAGTTGATGGGTTTTTGTTCATGTCCAGGTTTGTGGTAAACCTATGTGAAAACCATGAAAGGTTGATGGGAGGTTCCTTTCATTTTGAATCAAGATCATGACTCACAAGAGTTTGGCCTATTGAAAATGTAGGGTGTGAGTTCTTACCATATTCACACTAAGGGGGGGAATGTTGGGAAATTAATTGTTAATGTTCACATATTGTGATTTGTTAACACATTTCTCACGTAGCTATTTGTGATAATTTTTTTATATTGTTTGTTTGTTGAGTTGTTAAAACAACTATAATAATTAGTGATTTATTCCTATAGTGTAGGAACTAAAACTCTTATAAGTATGTAATCCATTAATCATATGATATAGAGAGCGAAGCATTGTAATATTCATGTTAAATTTTCTACAACTTCTGTGTCTCTCCCCAAATTTCTTATAATTTGAAATTTTGAAAATTTTACATATTTTCCAAAAAGGATATTGTAGAGGCCATAGAGTTTGAGCGGGAAGATATTGGTAATTCCCCCACCATTCAAGCTTGACAAGGAACTACAAAGCCTAACCTGAAGTTTCATCCTGCAAAACTCAAGATCATTTTTTGTTGTTGTGTGAAGTTGTGGTTGCATCCAAGGGGGATTCCAAGATACATGCATCGTCTGAAGCTTGGAATCCATCTTTTTATTCTTTGTACATAAAAATTTAGTTATGTCTAAAGGAGATGATGGGCTAGTGGAAGCTAGTCTTGATGTAATTTTCAAGGTAGTATCCTTAAGGAGAGGTCATTATCAGTAGGGTAATTTTTTGAGCTAGACATGGTGAAAGGAGTTACACCATCCAATATTGATTCTAAGAGCTTGCTAACAAATGGTGAAATAAAAGTTGGAGAGATTTGAATGATCAAAATTTTGAACAAGTGAAGTGTGCCTCCACAAGCATTGGCTAGCCTTCTTCATCATTTTGAATATGAAGTTGGTATGGTCTCTATTGGGAATTACAAACAATTCAATCTCAAGAGGATAGTACAAAATTCAAGTTGAAAATCAAGCAACAACTCTAGGATATGCTATTACATAAAAAAATCTCTTAGATTCAGGGACCTTGTCCTTGCTTTCAAGTATCAAGATCAATATTCTTTTAGTGGAGGTATCAATATGCTATTATAGAAAAAAAGAGTAGTATGATAGGATAATTACCTTCTCAAACTATGTAAGGTCTACAAAATGGTTGCATGCGGACAACCTATCCATGCTTATAAAATATATCTATAAACTCTACAAGTTGAATAAAGTGTATAGTGAAGATTAAATCTCAAATATAAAAATAACTATCAAAGACAATTATTTAACTATCAAAAAATATTGGTCGCGCCCACAAAAGGATATGAAAATCATGGCAAAACCTATCCTGGGAGTTGGACACTCTAGCAAGTGACTAATATCTTTTCATGGTCATTCATTTACTTGTCAAACCAGGGAATGTATACTTGAAATGGAGCGGCACTATAAATGCACTAAGAACTAGTTTTAGTCACAACTTAACGAAAATAAATACTTGGAAAGAAATTCTACCTATGCTATAGAAAGGTAATGCAAAGTTCTCTTAACTCAACCATAATTTAACCAAAGCAGAAATCATAATAGCTACAACTGAGAAACAAACTATGAATTGGCCTTATGCTGTAGGAACAGACATAGGGATGGATTCTCGATGCTACAGGAACAATATAAGACTGAGTTTGCACAGAAACTTCAAAGATGAAATCTAACTTATGATCAACAGAAAATGAACGGCTAACTAACTACAGCTAAGTGGGCCCCCTTAGCAAGCATCAACTAATTACGCAAGTACTAAACTCAGAACTTCATCAAATTTTATTCATAAACTCAAAATGGTATACATTGTTCTGTTCATATGTAAACTAACAACAAACTCTATATCTTGCCATACAGACTCTACTTTTATTATCATACTAACTTTTACATGATATCCTTTCTATCTCTCTATGCTTGCTCACTCGCACAGGAGGAACACTTATTTAAATCAGGTAAACAACTAACTAACTAACCCTAACAAAGAAAGATGTGGATGAAAAATGTATCCCAAAATCGAGGAACAAACTTCATAAATGAGTTTATTCGTTCAACCCAATCCAAAGAGAGTCTAGCACTCCACTCTTTCCAAATTAATTGTTATTTAAAATCCTTCCCAATAGTTTCGGTCAAAGAGTCTTCGCTAGAGCTTCCTCGAATTCATGCAAGAAATGGACTTTACTGTAAGGCCAAGATCAGCTACGCCTGACTTGATCATACTTTCTTCAACAACCTGCAAAACACAAGGTAACAGATGCGAAAGAAAAGACACATGGCACATACACAATATCCATTCATTAATCACATATTTAAATCTATTTCATCATTCAAAAACTACATGTGTTATACCAATCATTTGGGGAGTCAAACGGGATAATAAATATAGACATATCAATATGGTAGGCTATAGGAACATGAAAGTGTACTGCTATAGGATATCCCCTAATAAAAGGTTTCAAAAGAGTTAAACAACCATGAACAACAAAAGTGAGGGTAGTAAAAGTACACCATGATATCCAAATTATGAGCATATTTTGGGCTCATCAAATATTACAAGCCATTTAATGGTAAAAATGTAAAATAAAAAACAATTAGATTGAAAATGGACATATTGCATCTAGAAACTTGCTTTGTTCATTTGAACAAACTCTATATTATTGGTTTAGGATATATCCTTTATGACACATCATGTGATTATTCTCATTAATATCAAAAGGATCTCTGACAAGGGTAGCATGCAAAATGAATTTTTCACTTTCAACCATTCACCTTATTATATATAACCCTAGTATTCCTCTTTACCTCTTCACCCCTATTAACCTTAGCTTCACCATTCTCGAGATCCAATGTTCTTACATACAAATACAATATTTTTAGCTACAATATATGACATGAGCATATTTTTATAAGCACTTTTGTTATGGTGCATTTATTACCATAATTATCAAGATGACATTTATGAGACAATTCTTGCAGACAATTGACATAAAATCATATGATAATTATTTAATTTTTATAAATAATACCTATCTACCAGCCTATATATATATATACTTAATCTATATACCATTTGTCATTTTGTTCCTACATGATCTATTTTGCTATTGGGTACCCCTAATTTTATGTGCTTACATGAATCATATTAGATTTAAATTATTACTTTATTGTTATAAAAAAAATATTTATGAGAATGAAATCATGTTTTTACATTAAATATTTGTAATATTCTTAAATTGTATTTTTTTATTTTTTATAGTAGTTTATTTTTTGAAAATTATTAATATAATATTGTTATATATTATAATAAGTATTTATTACAAGTTATTTATTTTTAATTATATATATAAATTAAATTATTAGAATACTATATTAATAAAAAATAATTTTGGTTTAATAATAATTAGAGTATAAATAACTTTTTTGCAAGTTTTTTACAAATAGAATATATATTCTATTAAATTATTAGAACAAAATAGTTAAAAAATTAATAATTTTTTTTTAATTTAATAATAGTTTAGATTATAAATAATTTTTTTTAGGTTTTTCCAAATGAAATATATAATCCTATTAAATTATTAGAATATTATATTTTAAAACTTAATAAAAAATTAATTTAAATTTAATAGTAATTAGAATATAATTTAATAAAAAAAATTTAAGGAGAAAGAAATTATTCCCTAAGAATATGTGACCCACTTAACTTTTCATTACAAGTTTAGAGATTTCATTATTATTTAATTACTATGAATTATTTATTATTATTTTATTGTTTTCAATTAAATGTGTGGGATTCATTAAGTTGATTATTATTGTAAATTATTATTTCAACAAATGTATATCTATATCTATATCTATATCTATATCTATATATTTATTTATTTATTTATTTATTGTCAAGTAAGTGAAATAATTCTTAATTAAACAAAATACCTCTTGAATAAGTAAAATAAAGTAATTGTAAGATAAAATCAAAAACTCTATAATAAAGCTAACATTTATTTACTTATTATACAGAGTTAAAAGTGGAGTAAAATGCATTCCTAAAAATCACAAAAATAATAGTTCATTTTCATTTTTTCTAAAAAATAGTTCATAACACCCCAAAAATTTTAGCCAATCATGTGCATGAAAAATAATTATAAAAATTTATAAAGTTAAATATTTGACATGTTCACTTTAAAAAAAATTAATGTTATTGGAAGAAGATAATTTTTTTAGTTTTTAATTGATTTAAAACAAATTATTAATAACTAATTAACAAAACTAATAAAAATAGTTATAAACTAAAGTAATTCTCAAGTAAATCTAGAAATTTTATATTGATTTAAGATATTTATAGTGTTAATTAATATTCCTATTATGTTTATTAATAAATATTAATCATTTGACATGCAAATAGTTTTCAAAATTTCAAATCTTTGTTGGGTCATTCTAACTATTATGCCCTTGCTAATTCATTATGGTGGTAGGTTTGAACCTTTACAATGAAATTGTTGGTATTCATGCTAGTAACTTCATACTCCAAACCCTCACTAGGCCAATATGTTTGTGGACTTTGTGTCCCTACTAGACTACTAAGCTTGGAGGTTTGGACTATACATATTAATTTAGTGTGTTCATGTAGAAGATGATGTTCCTCATTTGAGATCTCTCCTAACTTAGACTAGGTTAAAAATTATCATGTTTATAGCCTATATATATATATATATATATATATATATATATATATATATATGTATGTATGTATGTATGTATGTCAATATTCATACTATGTTTATTGTTAATTATTAATCATTGACATATAAATAATTCTCAAATTTAAGTTATTAGCTTTTTATTTATATTTAGGCCTTTATGACATTGTAAAATGTAACAAAATAAAATAGTTCTAAAACAAAATCTTTTTAATAAATCTATCATCTATAACTAATATTAATAATATATATTATTATATTAATTATTTCATGTGTATGGATGTCAAATTTAAGCTATGAGATTTTTATTTATATTTACTTGATCACAACATGAAACTCCTTAATACTATTATGCAATGAAAAATTTATAAATATTTTTAATCATATAAAAAATATCAATATAATCATGTTTGAAATATGTGTGTGGGTATGTGTGTGTATATATATAAAAGGGCATGGCAAATTCATCATCAGCCATTCACCAACAGAAAATTCACTGCCAACAGGTTAAAACTAAATAACCATATTAAAAAAATGAAGAATCATTTCATCTGCCAACTCAAATTTAAAGGTAAAGACCAACCATTACACAAAACATAGAGAATACAAAAACTTCAAGAGCTGAAAAATGATGCCAAATGCAAATAAAATGCAGTTGAAATCAAAGAATCATTGCCAACATGTTCTCAGTAGTAAGGTAAATATCTTCATACGCAAACAACAGAAATAGAGATCAAAATATACGTAGAAAAAACTTTTTCATTGTATATAAAAATACCCAGTTTGCAATGGCATCTTTATATTCCCTTGATCATAATATTTTACCTGAAATCTATATGCTCATATTGCAGGAAAAGACAAAAATAACCTTCTTTAAAGGAAGACAAGATGTGTTTTCTATACATAAAAACAGTACGAAGTAGAACATTTCTCATTCCGCTAAAGGAAAATCCCAGTGAAAACTAACTAAAACTGAAAATCAGAAAGAAAATCAGAAAGATGGTGAGCAATAACAACAACAATGGTAAAGCTCAACAATCATAGAAAGAGTCTAATTATATACTTTTATAGGTCTTATAGGCAAAGCTGGCCTAAATGGCACTAAAATTGTAAGCGATCACTGTTTGAGGGATCTTTTATTGTAACTACTCTAGTGCCATCACAAACAAATTTGGAGCAATGTTTCAATCTGCCCCCTTTCAAGTCAGACTACCGAATTACTTACCCTCTCCTCAACTGAACTGGCCCTTCTAATAGGCACAATAAAAATGAATAACAGATCAATGCAGAGGAATCATTGCAATGCATTTACAGTTGGTTAGGCCAACCTCAACTGTTCAGTCAAAATAAACAAATGATTTCCATCATTAGAAAAACTCGTAATGGATAGAAAATAATAGCAGAACCTCTGCTAATTTAAAATAAATTAGTTTACAGTATGCATGCCCCTGAAAATAAATGCTACAATTATTGCTCTCGTAAACAGATCAATAGAATACAAAATTTAGCATTTGCTGTTTGATGTTTGCCATGTCACATTTCCAGGCTACCATGTCACATTTCCATGCTACCTTGGTAATTCTGAACCATGGTTGCTCATTGAGGGATCTGAACTAACCATTCCATTCTCCACTGAGCCCACGGCCTCCTTCCCCTCTGATTTCATAAGCTCAATCAAATACACTCCCCCATCAGTCAAACCAATAGCGAATTGGTTAAATTTATGTGGATGTGCAGCAATTGCAAGAGGATAGATATTGTCACTGCAGATGGGAACCAAGAAAAGTTCCATTAATTTAGATTAGGTAGAGTTCAAGAAGTGTACCATAACATGTGCATAAATGGCACCATACCTGCTCGTGCCTGATGGCAAATATGAAGAAGGAGGGACACGGAAAATGGGCCTTAAGACATCTGCATCGAAAACACCAACTGCACCATCAAAGAAACTGGCATAGACTAGTTGGCTATCACACGAATATTGGGCACTTGAAATT
>VDFB02058242.1:173265604-173539670 GCA_007258455.2 Sequoia sempervirens | reverse complement strand
TTAAATTTTTTTCTTGCAATAAGATAGGTCATTTTGCATCAAGGCATTCCCTTTTTAAAATCCATCATCTATCACACCTTCATCAGCAATAAGATAGGTCATTTTATATCAAGGTGTTCAAAAATAATTCCTAAGCCAAGACCTAAAAAGCCTAGATTTCAAAGAAAATGTTATTATGATGTTGATGAAGGTGTGACAGATGATGAATTTGAAAAAGGGAATGAATGGGTATCAAGGAAAATAATCCTATGTCTACTGAATCTACTAGTTGCACAAATGTGGATAAAGCTCTAGCTACTTGAACTAAATGGAAAGATGAATGGGTGATTGACAGTGGATGCTCTCATCACATGACAGGTGATAAAAGTAAATTTGTGAGCTTGGAGAAATATGATGGTGTTGTTGTCAAATTTGGTGATGACAAAGCTAGTATAAGCTATGGCAGAGGATGCATTTCTCTTGATGGTAAGCATAATACTAATGATTTCTGATATGTGGAAGGCTTGAAGAATAATATTTTAAGTGTTTGAGAAATGGTTGATAAGGGATATTATCTTCAATTCAAGGATGGAAAGTGTAGAATATTGGGGAGTTTTGGAAATGTGATTGCATCAGGTACAAAAAAAATGTAATATCTTTCACTTGAGTGCTGCAAGTAAAAGTTGTTTGTTTGCTCAAGTTGATGAAAGTTGGTTGTGACATAGAAGAATGTGTCATGTAAACTTTGACAAAATTATCAAGATAAGTTCTAATAAGGCTATGAGAGATCTTCCTAAGTTGCTAAAACCTACAAATTCTATATGCAAGGAATGTTAGTTAGGAAAGTAAACTAGAATTTCATTTCAGAGCAAACAACATTGTTCAAATGAATTATTGGAGCTTGTGCATACTAACTTGTATGGTCCTTCTAGAGTGAGAAGTCTACAAGGATACATGTATTTCATGTTACTCATTGATGATTATTCTATAATGATGTGAGTTACTTTCTTAAGGGAAAAATATGAATCTCTGGAGAAGTTCAAGACTTTTAAGGTTATGGTTGAGAGAGAGACAGGTTTGAAGATTAAATGTATGAGATTAGATAGAGGCGGTGAATTCACTTCCGACAAGTTTAATTATTTTTGTGAATAACATGGAGTAAAGAGACAATTATCTACCCCACAAACCCCTCAACAAAATGGAGTTGTGGAAAGGAAGAATGGGACAATTGAAGAAGGTGCTAGAACAATGATGCTTGAAGGAAATGCTCATATCTATTGGAGATAAGCTATGAGTACTATTTTTTACACTCTCAACCAGGTACAAATCCAAGGTGATGATACTGGTAAGACTCCTTATGAGCTATGGTATGGTCATAAGCCTACTATTAGATACTTCAAAATATTTGGGAGAAAATGCTATATCAAAAGAGATGAAGATATGGGAAAGTTTGATGCTAGAAGTGATGAAGAAATATTTCTTGGTTATTTCACTAAGAGAAAGGCCTATCGATGTTACAATAAGAGATTGAGGAAAATGGTTGAAAGTGAAAATGTTAGGGTTGATGAAGATATAGGTACACCATCTAGAACCTATGGATATGATTCAAATGATCAAAATGATAGTTGTTGATGTCAAAAATTGACAAGGTAATAGTGTCTTATGGGAAACTTAGTTTATGGGGGACCTTTTGTGCTAAACTGAGTGACCTCCAGATTTTTAAAGATGTCAAATTCTTCTATAATGGGGTTTGGAAAGGGAAAATGAAGTAGATATATATAAAATAAAGTCTAGTCTAAGGCGATGTGCCAAGAATTAATTATAGGCATGATAAATCATAGATCTAAGGGCCCAATTGGTGTTTATAATGTTCCAAAAAAGGTAGAAACTGAAGATTAGAGTATAGATAATCCACTCATTGACATAAAATATCATTGCATACATTCCTACTACCAAGAAGAGTCACAAGACATGGTCTAGATCATCAAACTTGAATTCAATATATATATAGAAGTTCTCAAATGAAACATCTAGATAAATAGCAACATAGTTCAAAGTTTAATCAAATAGCATAAAATAATAGAAAGGCTAAACAATTGGAATAGTTTGAAAGTCTTTTTCAATAATAAAAATAGTAATAAAGACCTAATTTTTTTTCCTAAAATCAATGTTACTTCAAAATCTGGAGCCTTCCCTCAAAACAAAGAGAAGTATATATAGTTGAAAACTCCCACCGCCTTGGAGAGTAGTAACAGAAAAGATTTCATGATCTTCAACAATGATGAAGAATCTCTAGGTTGGTGCAACAGAAAAGCTTCAAAACCAAGCATTCGGCCACTCTAGGCTCAGGTGCATCCCCTGCAAATGATAGTGGTGGTCCCAAAAAGGTCAAGCAAGAAAGTGTCATCACCCTGTAAAGTAATTATGACACCCGGTGGCCAATCACAACATTAGGTTCACTTCATTCCTCACATAAATGTGAAACTTGTTGAAGAAACACGTGGAAACATAGCACTACTCATGTTAATATTTTTCTTTCTCCATTGAAGACTTGCGCCAAGGTGACACATGGCATGTGGGTAGAGCTTTACTCAAAAGTGAATTGAATCGATCATTGATTGTGCGTAGCAATGACATGTGGAAGCATAGCAGGGCCTCCCAAAAATGCAAAGGAAAGGAAAGCTCTAGGGAGAGTGGAGCAAACACATGGAGGGGAAATGAAGATTGATAAAAAGGCTGAGTGACCTATTTGTGATGTGTGGGATGATACTTAACCAAAAAAAGTACATCTGAAGGAAGCATGCTGCATTTATATTCATAGCTTTTGGTGACTACTAGGGGCGTTTCGCTTGAGAAACAGAGAACCCAAAATTTCTCTAGTTTGCAAAAAAGAGTGTCATTTATCAGGTAATGGATTTAGAACTTAGAAAGAGCCACCCACAAAGGTGACCATTCATCCTTAGATGGCCTTATTATGCTGCACAAATTTTCATGTGCTCCAACCAAGTTGAGCTCTTGCTTATAAGGTAGTATCTCAGGAAAATCGGGCCCTACCTCACAATGAAAGAATAGTTGTGCAAGTAGGTGAATAACTCCCTCAATGTCAGTTGTAGTGGGAGGATGGTTGAAATTCCTGAAAGCATCTAGATCATTCTCCTTCTCTCCTATTCTTTCTACAATCTATTCAGCTATAGCAATGGAGCCATCCTCAAGGAATGAGGACAGTAAACCCATCTCACTCAATCTGGAGAAATTCTCCCACATTTTGTCCACTATTTTGTTTAGAGTAGCTGTGACTGCCTTGGTGCGCTCGAAAGAAGAATGACAATGAATAAAATTGTTTTTCATCCAAGCAACAACATTCTGATCTTAAATTTTTGCATTGGCGAGGTCCTCATCAAAGACCGAGTATAATTGGTTGAGTATATCCTTTGCTTTCAGAACCTTTTCTAAAATAAAGTGTGGAAACTGCTCAATTCTACTATGAGCTTGTTGGCTCAGTATTGTCACTTTTGTGATGAACTGGAGCATGGGCTACAGTGTTAGGAAAAAATCTTTAATCTTCTCCCAATGACAAATATGTAGTTTCCTAACCAATGGAATAATATCTGGCTATGCAGGGGAGGACAGGAGAGAGCTTTTAAGAGAAGCGATCTCCATGTCCTTTGAGTTAATGGCCTCAACCAACTCTGCACTTTTTCTTTTCTTAGACACTAGTTGCTCCGCGGAGCTGCTAATCTCTTTATGCTAGTTTTCCTCGACTCAAGAGTGATTTTCCAAATGCATGTCAAGAGAGGACCATGTCTCGTGAAGTTCTTGTTATAATTTGGCCTTTAGGCCCTCAAATTCAACCTCTTTTTCTTGTAATTTATGCTAATATTGAGCTCACTGATGCTCTAAAGCCTCATTCTTTTGTGCCATCCCTTGATCATATTCAATGCGGCATCATTCCAGATCTTTGTTTCTTAACTAAAATTTTTGTTTTTCCTCCAGATGCTTAGTCTGCAGCTCATTAACCATAGCAGGGTTGGTAGTTTGAACCTTTGCAAGCTCCCCTTGGAGTCTGTTCCTTTCACTCTCTGCTACCAACACCCTTTCTGTCAAAATCGCAACATCCGCATCCAAGGATTTCTCTTTTTTCTCCAAAAGACTAGCCCTCTCCTTTAATGCTTTAAACTACTCATCCATTTTCTTTAGCTGGCGACCAGTTTTAAGGAAGTCAAAGGTGACCACCCATTGTGTTTCCTCCATAAGCTCCACCTTATCCTATGGTCATGCCACCTTCATGTCAATCCCTATTGCATATACTTCATGGTCCTCTAGACACATCTCCCCTTGAGGCTTGTTTACCATCGGGTAAAGGGTCACAAATTTTAGCACCTATTGTATCTCATCATAGAGTTTGTATCTTTGGTTCTGTAGGCTTACTATCCTCCTTAGCCTTGCACTTTTGTATTCTATTTGTGCATGCCTCCTTTCCAAAGTCAATCTGTGCCATGAATTGGGCTGGTGACTAGACTCGCCTACTTACGAAAGAAGCACCAGAAGGTAGGGCATATGGAAAGGTGATTTTGGCAGGCTCGAGAGCTTGCTTCTTTTGGAATGTAATAGTTTGTGGGGAGAAAGGGGGGACATTCCAAAGCTTGTTTTGAGGACTAGCAAAAGGGCTTGCTACTTGCCACTGTTCAATTGGTTAACCAGTGGGAGGACTCATGGGCTCGAATGGTGAGGGAGGTGCCATTGTAGGGTTGGTTTGTTGTGAGGGAAGAGGAAGATTCACAATGACATTGGAAGTAGGGGTGCTAGTAGAGGGAACGCCTTCAGAAAATGAGGCAAGGAAGCCTTGAGCAATAGCATTTGGCATAAGGTTGCACAAAGGATTAAAAGCAAGTGGAGTGAACTGTGAGAATTAGGAAAAAACCTCTCATATGCATTGAATCAAAGGTAGGAAACAAGGGGCCAGTATTCATAGCAAGGATTGCCACAAAGATAGTAGATGATACTAGGGATTGAGAAGCAAGAGAAGGAGAAAAATTTACTTGTTGACTGGTCGATGGTAGCTCTTGAATCATTAGTGATTCCTCCTCTTCTTTGGTCTCCTGGCTAGCCGCAAGTGTCTATCTTCTGGTGGGTTCTTGTGAAATCTCTCCAATAGTGGCCTCCATATGCTATCACTTTGTGGGTGGGGTTTCCCCAACTTTGGCGGTTATTGTCGACTATTGTTGCAATACTCTAGTTTCCTTAGCATACCAAGTGAGTGTATGTGAGGCCCTTGATACATTAAACCACACATTTGTAGCTACATAAGCGGACTATTCCACAGAGCTCTTCTCCTATGGTGTGGAGGATGCGGAAGTCCCTATTTCTTCTTCTTCTTGTTCTTTAGACTAACCTTCCAGGTCATTTCCTTTTTTAGTGCTAGATCTGAAAGTTGTGTGCTCCTCATCCCACCATTTTTCAAATTCTTGATCCTCCTTCAGGCTTCCATAAGGAGCATTCAACTGTCTAGTTTCCTAACGATATTTCTAGAAAGCTCTTATTTTTTCACTAGTCCATTGCTCATCCCTCTATAACTTGTTGTACATGGTGGGATCTATCTAGAAACTATCCTTAGCCTCTACCATGATGAAATAAAACTTGTGCCATGGCTCTCTGTTATCCTACATGGGGATATGTGTCAATTCAACAAAAAACTCATCTTTGTCTGCCCACAGGTTTCAAATATTTTCCCAATAGGGCCAAGGAGCATGAGTAACCTTCATGTGTAGTTGTGGCAGGTCACCGAAAGGGTTGTACTCCCATTTATCACACACCAAAAATTTGGAAAAATCATACTAAAAGATATCATGCTACTTACAGAATTGGAAAGTTGGCCCTCATTAAGAGGCGTGCACCATCTCATTGAAGTCCATGCCACACATGAATGCTAGCATTGAGAAATCATCCTCCATATCTTCAACAAATGATCCATGTGGCAACAAAATATTTTGTAGCTTAGTGCCTGGGACTCCCTTCTTACCAATTTCTTGCATTAGGAATTTTGAGCTCTTTTTCATCGCCTTCCATGTATTTTCTCCCTTGGTGGGAAAGAAAGACTCAATCTACTCCTTTCTGGAGCTTGGGTCTAGAATGCATAGCATATGCCAAAAGGATGGTGGGGTTATGTTAACACTTAAAGTTTGACCCTTGATGCAGTGGGTGCATGGGTTATAATGCTGAATAGCCGCATCAACTATCTTTGGGAAATAATGCACCTGTGGGACCATTTATTGTGGAAGTCTATTGAACCAATCCTTATTTTCTATCATTGTAGCCACCTTAGGTGACTCCATTCTTGCATAGGTTACTTCTCTTAATGATTTATGGTTTTTTGTGAGGCGTGGGTCATGTATATTATCCTATTCCTCATTGAACCATTTGTAATTCCTATAATCCTTGGGTCTATCCAGCTGCATAGTATTCACCCTCTTCGGCTTGCCTGGTATACTAGGAGTAGCATATGATATATCATCATAGATGTACACTTCCTTTGACCACCGTATATCCACAAGCAAGGGCTGGTCAGCTCCCTAATGAATTTGTTGTGATGGGATCTCAACCTTTCTCTCTTTTGACAAAGGCTTCTACAGGGTTTGAATTCTCTGTAAGCTTTACTCGGCTCTAGGCATGCAAAAAAATTTCTTCACTTAACTTAGCATATCTCAAAAAGGAATTTAAGCATTAAAAATTTTTCATGCAATATTTTAGCTATCTTTTCTCAAGGTGGTAGAGGAAAGTAGGATTTTGCATTTAATTTAACATGTACTGCTAATTCGTTGGCTCGTGTAAAAGTGGAGTACCTGACAGCCGAAGTGACAAAAGGCATAATTATATTTGGTAACTATGTGATATGAGGTGATTTCCTTAGAACTTGGGCCAAAAAATTGCATTTTAATTTAGCATTCATATGCATGGCAATTAATATCCTAAATGGAATGATTAAGCCAAAGCAACAACTGGCACTTGAAAAGATATGAATCTTGCATTGGGTTCTGGGAAATGCCTATGAAGTGACACAATAGCCTTTGAACTATGCATCTCATAGCCGATGAGCACCACCATTTTAAGCTAATTAATTAGCTTTCATTAACTCTACATGCATTTAAGTTGTAATTTTGCAAATGCAATCGGTCAGGAAATGTGAGTAAATGTAGGCACACTTATCAAGTTGGCATTTGGTTATCACCACATCTTTTCGAAGTAGATTCACATGCTTTTCCTCAAATTTTCTATAAATAGGCCTATAAGCAATGAGGAAATCACACTTAGCGTTTGATCCATTTTTAGCAATAGATTATTGGTGCAGTATTTAGCTTTATTAAGTGAGGCTTCTCATAGGCAAGGTGATAGGAAAGTTTCAGGAGCAGTTGGAAGGTAGTAGCATTGTGTCAGTACCATGGACACTCTGATTAGACTAGTTTCCTACAAGTCACAGACACCTTTTCTAGGAGATATTTCCACTAGGTGCCTAAAGAGAATGACCAAAAATAACCACTCACTAGCCTTAATAGCCATGAAATGGGTTCTGGGTAGGGACTGCATAGAGTATAAGGACAAATGTTGTGTAAACATTGACATATCCTCACACTTTGTTGCATCAATGTTAGACATTGGTATCCCCAGGCCTCTAATTCTGAAGTTGGTCAAGGAAATCTTCCATAAAAAGTATGTGAATGGACTTGGTGAGGTCATGGATCACTCTGCATATGGGGTAGGCCTACCTACAACTAGTGAGCTCCAAAACTACATTGAGGAAGAAGCGGTTGTCCCATGGCTTTCATTTCTCAATGGATTCTTCCTTCAGAAACATGACGAGCACCAATGTCAAGTCACCTAGGCCCTGCACTTCCTGTTTCTCATTTACAACATAGTACCATTCTATATCATTGATTGGTACACTGACTTTAGAAACCTAGTGTTCCCTCCACCAATGGTTGCTCCCAATGATTTTTCTTCTACTGCAAAATTACCTACTGATGAAGATGTGGTAGACACTGATGTGAATGCATCAATTGCTACTTCCCATGCTCTTGGATGAAGTGCCTCATTGTCTCTATGTTTCCTTCTATTAAGACTACACCACCCATTTCCAATTTTTGTATATATGCCTGAAAAAGGCCATAGATATAGCATATATGAAAAGAATAGCACATATAGTCATATACTTTTGAATTACGACTCTCTTAGCCATTTTTTTCCATGTAAAAATGAAAGAATATATATATAATGACATATATCTTTTATTAAATTCATGACTCTCTCTTCTTTTCATATATCTATTATATGGGTTCTCTTTCATTAACATATCTACTTTTTCCTTTGCATATTTAAGTGTATTTTTTTTATTATTTTTGTAAGGAAAATTTACTACTCTCCTCCCTACAATGATGGGTGCTTAGTTTTGAAACATGAATTAATTTCTAAAAAGACTGGCCAACACAAAGGGAAAAGAAAATAAAAGCATCATTCACATATATACAATAATAAAATTTGTGGCCTAATGGAATAGCTTAAGATGAATCCTGTTGATGGGGATTCCCAAGGCTTCATGTTCCATGCTTTCTAACTCAAAAGATTTATGATCTTTTCACTGAATAATTTTAAAAGGACCTTCCCATAGGCTATCAAATTTCCTGTGTTGACCTAGCTTAGCAACCCTTTCATTATATTTCAACACTAAGTCTCCACACTTTAGGCCTTGTTCGGACACCTTCTTGTCAAACCATCATTTGACCACTTGCTGGAATTTTTTCATAGCTATTAGAGACTTCTCCCTTTTTTCTTGTACTTCTAATAGTTTAGAAAGCCAAACTTCCATTGCGTTATTTTGTTCTATTTCAAGAGACTTCAGCAATTGAAGCGCTAGAATTTCCATAGATATAGGAAATAGTGCCTCCTTTCTGTATACTAACTCATAAGGTGAAGTCTTAAGGACTTTCTTAGGAGTTATGCGGTTTTCCCAAAGCATCAAGTGGAGGTTTTTGTGCCATTCTCTTTGGTACTCCGAACTAATTATTTTAAGGAGTCAGACTAGGTTTTTGTTTGTCGACTCAACTAGGTCATTTCCCTGCAGGTAATAATTCGATGATTTCTTAAGGAATATGTCATTTGTTAATAAAAAGTGACATACCTTTGTGCCTAGGAAAGCTTTGGAATTATTAGAAATGATAGTATTCAGAGGTCCAAACCTTGTCACTAGCTCTTCGAGGAAGTCCACTATCTCTACCTTTGTTGTGTTTTTAAGTGGAACAACTTCTATCCATCTTGTGAAATAATTTTTAGCTGTTAGAATCCACTTGTGTCCAACAATGGACATAGGATTGATCATCCTGATAAATTCTAGGCCCCATTGTGAAAATGGTTCATTTAACACTATAGGCTTTAGAGGCATTGCAAAATTCTTCCTTCTGCCTGTGAAGAATTGGAATTCCTTGCAGGACTTCACCAGGGAGTGTGAGCCATTGAAAAGTATAGGCCAATAGTAACCCACACACATGATTTTGATAGTGATTTTATTAATGGAGAAATCTTCACCCACAACATTGTTGTGGAAAGTGTCGAGGATTCCCTTTGCTTGTTCTGTACTCATGCATCACAGAAGGAGACCATTGAAATTCCTTTTGCAAAGGATCCCTTCTACTAGTTCATATCTGCAATTCTACAACCGATAGTATCTCCTATTTGGGAGCAAAGACCTAGCAGATGATTTCCTATTTGCATGAACCTCATGCTATTTGTTAGCCAACAACCCTCAGACTCAAGTTCATTCACCAAAACATGCTCTGGTTGCTCTTCCTCAGTGAGTATCTCTTTGTCATGCACCATGTATTCACATAGTCTTCTCCCACAGATGGTTTTGGTGGGTTTGAACTCAATGTCATATTCAAGGATCTTGGTGATCCAATTAGCTCTTTTTTCTATGATGTCTCCCTCCATGATATATTCGGGTGCACTAGAATGCACAACATACATGATCACTTTTTTGCAAGAAATTAGATGGAAATTTTTTTTAAGTCCCTTCACTATTTAAAAGGCTTGTCTTTTGATGAAATTATAATTCATCTCATATTCTTTTAGGGTCTGGGAGTAGAATGCCACTGGATGTTCTCTTTTTCCTTCACTATCATTTTGAGTTAAGACAGTAGCAATATTGGACTAGCTATTGAATACATACATTATAGTCCTTAGATAAGTCTGGATTAACTAGTACCGGAGTTGAGGAAATGGAATCCTAACCTCTTTAAAAGCTTCTCGAGATTCCTTTTTCCATTTAAATGCTTGATCCTTTTTAAGCATCAGGGTGATTGGCTTAATTATTCTTGCAAAGTTAGAAATAAACTTGCTAACAAAGTTTACCTTGCCCAGGAAGGATTGAATGCCTTTTTTGTTAACCGAAAGGGGAAGTTCCTTGATGGATTTCACCCACTCAGGGTTGATTGAAACTCCTTCTTTGGACACCACATGTCCTAACATCTTGCCTTGCGGTACTTTGAATGCACATTTTTTTGGATTCAAGGAAACCCTGAAATCCTGGCATTTCTGAAAAACCATTTCTAAGTGATCAAAATGATCATCCTTAGACTTAGAAAACACAGTAAGATCATCTAGATAAATTAGGATAATATTATTGATGAGCTCACTGAAAGCAATGTCCATTTCCCGCTAGAATGTTTCCCCTACATTTGATAAACCAAAAGACATTTTAGCATATGCAAATGTTCCCTACTTTTTGGTGAATGTGGTCTTGTGTTGATCATCTTCTTTAACTCAGATTTGATTATAACCAGAGAAGCCATCAAGTAGAGAAAACATTTCCAATCCCGCTACTGCTTGGAGGATTGTTTCCATAGAAGGAAACGAATAATGATCCTTCAGGGATACTTTGTTCAGGTCTCAAAAGTCCACACAGAAAAGGATATCTCCATTGTTCTTTTGAACTAGGACCAAATTGGATACCCATATGTTATGCTTGATTGAGAAGACAATTCGCGAGTCGATTAACTTGTTAGCTCCTGTGCCATTAGCGCTTCAATTTTGGGGTTCACTTGCCTCTACTTTTTTTAGACTAGTTTTGCACCCTCTATCAGCTCAATGGTGCGTTGGATGATGTTGAGATCATATCCCTTTAGGTCATCATAGGACTAGGCCACTACTCCTTCATATTTCTCATAGAAATTGATGATCCTCTATTTATCATGATGTGGGACATCCTTCCCAGCTCGAATGTTTTTTCCATCTAAGACCTGAAGGTCTATATAGTCACTTTTATCTACCACAAACTTCCTTCTATCATTTCTTGCATCATCACAGTGAAAAAGGTTTTCGAGAATAACTAATCCTTTCATAAGCTTGTTAGATTTGAGCTGCATGATTTTTCCTTCATAAGCCTCTGCAATCTTTGGTTGGATTTTATTAAAGAATTCTCCTAACTACTGGATGAACAATGCAATGTGTTCATCACTTTCAAACACTTGCCAACTTTGATCATTATCAGGAATCGCTAGTCAAATTATTACTCGCACAGAGTGTTTGTTATGTATCAGGTTGGAGGCCGGATCAAACTAGGATCTGATTGCTAGCATGTGATCTGCATCACCATTTTGGTCTTGGGAAACATTATAAATGTTGAAGGCTTCAAAACCCTCAATTAGGTCCTAGACTCGATGTTAATAAGACCTCATGCAGACATTTTTTTCCACAAAAATTCCCCGAACCTGGTTGATCACTAGTTTAGAATCTTCAAACACCATTAGTTTCTTGATGCCCATTCACTCCACAAGGCTTAAACCTTGAACTAATCCTTCATATTCGACTTCATTGTTTGAAAAAGTGAATTGGAAGTGGAAAGAACTTAGTATTTTTTCATTTTGTGGGGATACCAAACATATCCCTGCTCTAGCGCCTACTTTGCATCTTGCTCCATCAAAGTACAACTTCCATAACTCAAATGCTTGGCCACCTTTAGACTCTTTGGCAACCTTTGGGATCACTTGACCTTTGTCATAAATGACGTAGGTGCCCAGTCCCATAGCATGGTAATTTCCGAAAGGGTCACTGGCCATGTGTTCACTCAATAGAGCATTTTCTTAATCATTTCGGTCCTCAGTCACCTGTTCATCCTCTAGTAATTCAATGCAATACATTTCTTTCTTAGTGATAGAGGTATGCGCGACTTCAAAATTAATCATGGCTTCATTTGCTCCATGTTAAGAATGTAAAGCTTTCGATTCTATCTTCATTTTTGCACCTTGCTTGGTTTTGAGGATCAAATGTGACCAATCCAGGGAAAGGTATCTGCCTACTCTTCAAGTAAACTCTAGCGATAAACAAAGGTCAAACATGGGAGGAAAATCTATGATCATAGTGTCTTGCGACATAGTGATACTAGGGAAAGAAAATAGAGTTAAAGGGAGTGCCTTGATGATACCTATGGTCTCAACTTTGTTTCCATCAAGCTACATCACTCCTCTTTTCATAGGGTCATAGCCGAGTCCTAAAGCTTTAGCTATTTGTTTAGGCATGATTGTGGTGCTAGCACCAGAATCAATCATAGCATTGTGCAATAATTTCTTCCCTATAATGAGAGTTAAGAAGAAGGGTTGAGGCTTCGGCTTATCTCTAACTTTAGTAGAGTTTTCTACTATGTTGGTCATAATGACTTTAGCAGGAGACAATTGATCAACAACCTTTACATTGGCTAACTGCTATGTTGGCTTTGCACTAATCTTCACTTGTAGAGCCTTTTGTAATAGTGTCTTCTGCTTCGGGATGGCTAGAATGTCCCACAAAGACACATTAGTGGATGACTTCTTCAATTGTTCCACCACAATAAAAGGTGGAAATCTTGGAGGTTTCTGATCCTTTGCTCTTGTTATGATGATTTCTTCTCTGACATCGACACAGATGTATCCAAGGGTCAAGTCCTGATGACCTGTCATAAACTGACCCAAGCAACAACTGTAGTCAATACATCAAAACACTCTCCATGATTATCATGAATCATTCATTATTATCCACTTGAGACTTATTTTAGAGGTTGAAGGGTTCGCTGAGGTTATCACAATATTTTCAAGATTGCACAATCAAGAACTGATGGTTTTGTGTCATATGCACACTGGCTATCCAGAACACCGCCGATGGGCCAAGGAGGCAACTTTCCACAATCTATCAAATGATTCTCAACTTTGACGGCAACACTATAAGCATTTGGTAGACTAGCTCCCCCCAAAGACTTGATCATCATAGAAATGTTGGGGTGGATAGACATTAGATAAAATATGAATGCCAACTCAGAACTTGGGTGGATGGTAACAAGTATCCTCTACCAATTTGTGTGGAATTGGGCATTGAAGTCCATCATAGCTTCTTGGGGAGCTCGTTTTATGATAGAGAATTGATAATACAATGAGGAGTGATCTTCATCATTTGAAAATATCTCATAGAATAGAACTTCAAGCTCATCCTAGGTGTGGATAGTGCTAGCTGACAATGTCTGGTACCAATCTAGTGCTTTTCCTTTGAAATATGTGGCGAAGATCCTTAGAGCTATGTTCTGCACAGTGATCCCATGCACCAAACACACATTTGCCACATCTTGTTGATGTTTTGTAGGTGTTGTTGAGCCATCTCTGGTAAACTTGGGTATAGCTTTCATAGTTGAGACCGGGATAGTACCCCAAATACCAAGTTTTATTGGAGTTGCTACAAGACTTTTAGCATCCCATGACACATAATTTTTGTTGGAAGCTAGCAACATGGATAGAGGAATGGGTGGTGGGAGTGGAATAGTTACCAACTGACTTGTGGCCTACACTGTTCCTAGTGGTGGTACTAGTAAAATGGGGTTGTTTGTAGTTTGGAATCTAGTTATAGGTTGATGGCTCATACACCCTTCTAAAGTGAATATTCATTTAAGCTCTATCCCACCGGGCATGCTAGAAAAATAACAAACTGTTGATGCCAAAAATTGACAAAGTAATAGTGTCTTATGGGAAACTCAATTTATGGGGGACCTTTTGCACTAAACTGAGTGACCTCCAAATTTTTAAAGAAGCTGACTTCTTCTATAATGGGGTTTGGAAAGGGAAAATGAAATAGATATATATAAAATAAAGTCTAATCTAAGGTGATGCACCAATAATTAATTATAGGCACAATAAATCATAGATCTAAGGGCTCAATTGGTGTTTCTAATGTTCCAAAAAAGGTAGAAACTGAAAATTAAAGTATAGATAATCCATTCATTGACATAAAATATCATTTCATACATTCCTACTACCAAGAAGAGTCACAAGACATGGTCTAGATCAGAAAACTTGCATTCAATATATATAGAAGTTCTCAAATGAAACATCCAGACAAATAGCAGCACCGTTTAAAGTTTAATCAAATAGCATAAAATAACAGAAAGGCTAAACAATTGGAATAGTCTGAAAGTATTTTTTAATAATAAAAACACTCATCAAGGCCTGGTGTATTTTCCTAAAATCAATGTTCCTTCAAAATCCAAACCCTTCCCTCAAAACAAAGAGAAGTATATATAGCTGAAAACTCCCACCACCTTGGAGAGCAGTAATAAAAAATATTTCACGATCTCCAATAATGATGAAGAATCTCTAGGTTGTTGCAACATAAAAGATTTGGAACCAAGAATCTATTCAATCTAGGCTTAGGTGCATCCCTTGCAAATGATGGCAGTGGTCTTGACAAGGTCAAAAAAGCAAGTGTCATCACCTAATAAAGTAAATATGACATGTGACGGCCAGTCACAGTGTTAGGTTTGCTTCATTCCTTGACTAAATGTGAAACCCATTGAAGAAACATGTGGTAGCATAGGGCTTCAAATGTTAATATTTTTCTTTCACCGTTGAAGACTTGCACCAAGGTGACATGTGGTGTGTGGGCTGATCTTTACTCAAAAGTGAAGGGAAGTGATCATTGATTGTGCACAACGATGACATAGGGAAGCAGAGCAGGGCCTCCCAAAAATGCAAAGGAAATGAAATCTCTAGGGAGCGTGGAGTAAACACATGGAGGGGCAGCAAAGATAAAAAAAAAAAGGTTGAGTGACCTATGCGTGATGCGTGGGCCAATACTTAACCAAAAAAGTACATCTAGAGGAAGCATGCTGAATTTATATTCATAATAGTATAGGTAAAGGAAAGCAAGTTCAGACTCCAAATCAAGTTCAAATCATTCTGGTGAATCAAGAAAATCAAGTGGAAAGAGATACTAGTGAAAGTTTAGAAGAGAGGTCACAAGAGCCTAAAGTTCAAGAACATCTTAAGACTCTGAGGTATGTGAGACTAAATCATTCAAAAGATCAGATTATTAGTGATAAGAACAAAGGTGTTCAAACTAGGAGAAGAATTGTAGAAGAATATTGTTTGATTTCAAAGACTGAGCCTAATAGTATAAATGAAGCATGCAAAGATGAACATTGGATCGAAGCAATGAAAGAAGAACTGATGCAAATTAAGAATAATGATACAAGGATTCTTGTTCCTAGACTTAAGGATAAAAATGTAATTCTAACTAAATGGGTCTTTTAGAATTAATTTAATGAGCAAGGTGAAGTTGTTAGAAACAAAGCAAGATTGGTGTGTAAAGGATGTTCACATATGGAAGGAATTGAATTTGAATAAACTTTTGCCCCTGTTGCTAGGATTGAAGCTGTGATATTATTTCTTTCTTATAATGCTTACAAAAACTACAAGGTTTATTAGATGGATGTCAAGTCAGCATTTCTAAATGGTGAATTGGAAGAAGAAGTGTATATTAAGCAACCTGATGGATTTCAATTGATTGATCAGGGAGATATGGTTTGTCAGTTGAAGAAAGCATTGTATGGATTTAAGCAAGCCCCAAGAGCATGGTATGCTAGATTAGACAAGTATTTGTTGAAGCTTGGATTTAATAAAGGTACTAGTGATAGTAATTTGTATTTCAAGATTGATGATGATAAAGAATTGATTGTTGAAGTCTTTTTTGATGATATCATTTTTGGAGGAGATGATAGTTTGTGCATGAAGGTTGTTGATGAGATGCAAGTGAATTTGAGATGTCTATGATTGGAGAGATGAAATTACTTTTGGTATTCCAAATTACTCAGTTAGATAAAGGGATCTTTATATCTCAAACCAAGTATATGAAAAAATTGCTTAAGAAGTTTGGTATGGAAGATTCAAAGCCAATCAGTACATCTGTGGTGATCAGATATAAGTTAAGACAAGATGATGATTCTTTGAAAGCAAACCAGACTAGATACAGATCAATGATTGGTGGATTGCTTTATTTGACTCAAACTAGACCTGATATCATGAATTTTGTATGCATTGTTGCAAGATTTCAAGCTGATCCTAAGGAATCTCATGTGACAGCTCTGGAGAGGATTTTTAGATAATTGAACGGGACAACTGATTTTGGCCTATTGTATCCTAAAGATGATGATCTTACTTTGAGTGCCTTTACTAATGCTGATTGGGCGAGAGATGTGAATGATAGAAAAAGTACTAGTGGTGGTGCATTTTTCTTGGGAAAGAAGTTGATTTCATGGTTAAGTAAGAAGTAGAATGCCATTTCTCTATCTATTGTAGAGGAAGAATACATTGTTGCTACTAACAATTGTACTCAAGTATTGTGGATGAAGTAGATGTTGAAAGATATCAAAGTTGTGTATGATGAACCTATTACCATATTTTGTGATAATTCAAGTGCAATTAACATTTCTAAGAATCTAGTGTTTCATTGAAAGACCAAACATATATCTTTCAAGTTTCACTTTTTGAGAAAGAAAGTGAGTGAAAAGGAAGTTAGATTGGAGTATGTTCCTACTAAGGAATAGATTGTAGACATCTTTACTAATTCGTTTCCTAAGGATACTTTTGAGTACCTTAGAGGAAAGTTAGGGATGATTACCCCTCCTAACTAGAATTAAGATGCATTATCTTGCATCATTTTTTTCATTTCATAGTCATATCTTGATCTGGATTGATGTTGTGGTGGCTGATACTTAGGGGAAATAGTTAGATGTACATATATGTGGTTTAGAGCTTATGTGGAGAAAGGAGATATTTATCATTGATTTAAAAAGGGGAGAAGAATCATGTGAAAAACTTTGTGAGGAGATGAGTCATGTGAAAGAGTTGAGGAGAAAAGAGTCCGAACCTAAGGGGGAGTAAGTGCTAAGACAGAGTTGTGTCGTTGGTGTTTTTCACATCATGTGTTTCTATCAATGCCAAAAGGGGAGATTGTTGGATGTTTTGGTTGTGTTGCTAATGTGTTGTCATTGATTTCAACACTATTATCATTAATGTCATTTGAGGCTATACATGTTGAGGATATTCAGAAAATTGTAATAAATATGTTGCAGGTTGTCTGTGATGCAGTGAAGTTCAATCTATTGGCATATTCAGTACATTGATAATCAGAGGTTGTGGATTAAATGGTTTCTTGTCGAGTATATCTAGTTTATCCATGTTAAGTTTCAAAGATCTGCATGAAGATTTGATCAAGTTATGAGCAATTATGTTCTAACAGTTATTCTGGTTCTTCAGTTTGTGTTCCTAAATGAAGATTATGTGATTCTAGTAATTTCAGTTGTTTTAGATGCTTCTCTAGTGATTCATGATGTTTTTGGATGTTTCTAGATCATGCTCTATTTGTGTTGTTGGTCCACATTGATCATTGTGCTCATGATTGGTGATTTTCTCTTGTATGTTCATGATTTTCATGTTCATGGTTGACATGGCGATTGTAGCGTGCTGTGGATCTTCATGGAGTAATTTTTTGAAGTTTTTCATGTTTGAGATATTATCTTGGGTCTTCAATATATTGTGGTCAACCTTGGTTGATTCACATTAATAATTGTTTATTGTTTTTGGTTGAAAGTTTGTATTCATTTTATTATTTTGTTGAAGCCAACATGTAGTGATGTAATTTCTTGTTGCAGATATATATAAGTGATTGCTTATATCATTTGAAGGTGTGAATGTTTGTGAGATGTGTGAATAAAGTACAAATAATTTGAAGGCAGAGCAGAGTGTGAAGAAGAGTGAAGAACTGTTCATGTGCTTAACTAGGACTTATCAAGATTAATGACCCATCCCTGCTCTTCCCATGGAAGATGATAAAAAGGCTTGTAGCTAATGAAAGGATGGGGGTATAACAAGAATGAGAAACTAGGAAAAAATGACAATGGTTTACTACAACCTATCATTCCTGAGAAATGTCCAAAGAATCTTGGCTTAGGATGTCCTACTAGCAAGGTTACCCTTATTGGAAAAGGTACTTTTGCTAAATGAATTGAGGCTTCCTCTTAGTTACCAACATCCCATGATACTACCCTAGATGACTTCCCCCTTGATGTTGTGAACCTATTTGAGAATAGCTCCCTCTTCATGATATCTACAACATCCTTCACCCCAAGCAATCACCCAACTAAAATATGCCTGGTATACCCCCAACTCATTGACTTGGACCAACGAGGACCATTGATTCTATATTTATTCAAAAAAGATGAAGCAATTTCAAAATTCATGGGACATCACAAAAACATACCATAGGAAGATCACAAAGTGGGTTTTGATATAGAGCTAGAAACATGAGTGTAATACAGGGAGACGATTGGATCCTTCATTCACAAAATTGATGAAATGCAACTAACATGCAGATCTCTAAGTGAAAACCACACAATGGAACTCTCTAATCCTAAAATAGTAAAAGAAGGATGCATCTAAAGGTGAAAACCTCTTTGACACTCCCAAGGATGAGGGATTCAATCTCCCCCTTAGTACAATGAATCCAAAGAAGTTAGCAATGCTAGCAGAAAAGTCTACTCTAGTCAATGTGGGAACAAAAGAAGCACCCAAGATCACTTTCTATGTCAAATCCTTGTGAGACAAAGAGCAGAAAAACTTAGCAGTGTTCTAAAAAGAGCAAAGAACCAACTTTGCATGGTCATACATAGATATGCCAGGGCTCGATCCAGAAGTAGTTGTGCATCATCTAGCATTCTACCATGAAGCTAAGCCAGTGAAGAAAAAATTAAAGAAGATGCACCCTTAGATAGCAAATCTTGGTAAAATTTGAGTTACAAAAGATTCTTGACATTGGATTTATCCAATCGATTGATTATCTTGAGTGGGTTTCAAATCCGGTACCAGTCTCCAAACCCACTAGGGGCATCCGAATATGCATGGATTTCAAAGACTTAAACAAGGCATGCCTAAAGGATGATTTTCCTCTTCCTAACATTGAACTCATCATGGATTTAACAACAATGGATGAAATGTTGTCACTCATGGATGGTTTTTCAGGCTACAATCAAATCATAATTTCCAAGGAGGATCAACACAAAATTACATTCACTTGTCCATGGGGAACCTATTGTTGGAACATGATTCCATCTAGGCTAAAGAATGTAGGAGCATCCTATTAGAGAGCAATGACCCTCATCTTTCATGACATGATCCAAAAAATAGTTAAAGATTATGTGCATGATATTTTGGCCAAGTAAAAAAGAATAAATGAGAACATAGAAGTCTTGGGACCTATCTTTGAAAGATTTGAAGAATACAAAGTACAACTAAACCCAAAAAAGTGTTTCTTTGGGTTTACATCGGGGAAAATTCTTGGCTATATCATTTCAAAAAGAGGGATAAAAATTGATCCAGAAAAAGTAAAAGACATCCTAGACATGGAACCACCACAAACATTGAAACATCTGAGAGGGTTACAAGGAAGATTGCAATCCATCAGAAGGTTCATAACACAATTATCAGATAAGATCCACCCTTTTTAGCATCTTCTCCATAAAGGAATAGCTTACAAGTGGGATGAGAAATGTGATAAAGCTTTCCAACAAATCAAAGACTATCTATTGACACCTCCAATACTCATTCCTCCAATACCGAACAAACCATTGATCCTATATATCTTAGCAACATCAATGACACTAGGTTCTCTTCTAGCACAACATGATGAAAATATAAAGGAAAGGGCTATCCATTACATTAGTAGAACCTTGGTAGGCTATGAAATGAATTATTCATCCATTTAGAAAGCATGTCTAGTAGTGGTTTTTTCTTCACAAAAGTTCAAACATTAAATTTTGTTGCATCAATTTAAGCTTATTGTAAATATCTACCCTTTGAAATACCTATCCAAAGAAACTCTCACTAGGTGAATGGTGACATGGGTAATGATTTTGACTAAATTTGACATAGAGTATGTGGAGTGAAAGGAAATAAAAGGAAAAGTGATCATAGACCAACTAGCAGAAGCACCTATTTATGCAGAGAACCCATTGATATCTAACTTCCCTGATGAATTAGTGTTCCTTGTCAATCTAATTGATCATGGAAGATGTACTTTGATGGATCATTTACCCAATATGGATTAGGGGTGGGTATTCTCTTTTTCACCTCTCAAAGTGATTGCATTCTGAAGTCATACATGTTATCATTTTTGTGTACTAACAACATAGCTAAGTATGAATCCCTGATCATAGGTGTAAGGATAGAAATTCAATGGCAGATACAAGAGTTGAAAGTCTATGGAGACTCATAGTTGGTTATCAACCAAGTTAATGATGACTATCAAACTAAGGATGACAAGCTTACTCATTACAAGAAGATGGTAGAAAGTATCAAGGACCTTTTCATTGATATAAGTTTTGAAAAAAATTATTGCACTAACAATTGAGCAACATATGCTATGGAAAAAATTGGATCATTGTTAGACATGTCGCACAACGACCTTCAATATGAATTCTTAGTAGAAAAACTTCTTGTACCAACTTTCAAAATCCCAAAATCTGAATTTTTGTGTGTCATTGTTGGTCCTGGATCCTAGTGGTATCATGAAATATTCACCTACCTTAGCAAAAGAACCCCCCCATCTGATATCACCTCCAACCTTAAAAACACCTTTGTTAATTAGGCATCCCGATTTGTGATCCTAAGTGATACCCTTTATCACCGAAGCATTGAGGGGACATTACTATGATGTCTTAACCAAGAGGAAGCCTTGAGCACTTTAACAAAAGTACATGATGAGATATGTGGTTCTCATTCTAGTGGTATGATTTTAGCTAAGAAACTATTGAAGATAGGGTACTACTGGCCAACCATGGAAAGAGAATCTCTTCAGTATGTGCAAAAGTGTGTCTAGTGTCAACAACATGGAGATCTTATTCATGCTCCAACTCAGGAGTTGCAACCAATGGTCACAACTTGACCTTTCTCACAGTGGGGGCTTGACCTCATAGGAAAGATCACTCCAACCTCATCTAATGGCCACAAGTTCATCATAAAATAAATTGAGTACTTTACCAAGTGGGTTGAAGCCATTCCTATGACCTACATAAGGAGGAAGAAAATTTCCAAGTTTATCTTGAATTAACTTTTCTATCATTATGATGTTCCACAAACTCTTATCTTAGACAATAGAACACCCTTAAAGAACCAGGATGTAAAAGAGCTATGTCAAAGATTTAACATCTAACATTGATTCTCTACCCCATATTACCCCCAGGGAAGTGGTTAAGTTGAGGCTAAAAACAATACCATTCTAAAAATCCTAAAGAAAAATGGTCAGTGAAGTTGGTTGTGACTGGAATCTACAATTAAATCCTACTCTCTGGGCCTAACAAACCAGTATCTGCACACCTACAGGTGCAACCCCTTTCTCCTTGGTCTACGAATCATAATCCATCTTGCTTATTGAGGTTGAGCTCCCATCACTGCGAGTGTCACTACAAAATCTAATCACTAATGAGGAATACATAGTATCTTGATTGAATGAGCTAGAATTCTTGGATGAGAATTATCTTGATTCCCTTAACCACTTACAAGTATACCAAAATTGACTAAAAAAAATCTATAACAAGAAGATCAAGTGTTGGTCCTTCCAAGTAGGGGATCTTGTTCTCAAGCAAAATCAAAAAAATCTTCTAGATCAGGATAGTAAAGGAAAGTTTGAGCCTAACTAGTTAGATCCCTTTGTCGTCACAGTAAGCTATGGATTAGGAGTATATAAAATGTCAACACTTGAAGGTGAACCCTTGTAGGAACCAACCAACAACTTGTATCTTAAATTTTTTTATGCCTAGTCTTAAAGGGTGTAGATCTAAAAATAAAAAAAGTAAAAAAATGATCAAAATCCAAAATAAATAAATAAAAAGGATTGAAAATACTAAAGAAAAAAATCATCCTCTAGTGAAAACCACTTTGGTGGAACTTTGGACAAGTACCTTGGTGAAAACTTGGTAGACAGGTGCCTCACGTAAATGAAGCACCTCCATCTATCTTTGGCTCTTTATCCTATAATTCTTTGCATCACATCCATCCATTGCATCATTCATCCTATTTATTCCATCACCCATCCATGTCCATATCATAGCTTGGAATTGTGAAGTATTATATCCCCTTCAGTACTACTTGGCATATTCCTAAGGTTAGTTTGTCCTACCTATATCAAGGTAGTCTATTGCATAAACATTGGGGAAATTCATTATGGATCAAATTAGGTTCTTTTATATCTGTGTAATGTTAATATGAGTAACCAAAATGAATTAAACAAAACAAAAATGAAGCATTAAACTGAAGAAATTGAAGTAAAATTAAATAAACAAGAATTATTCAGAGTCGTTCCATTTTCTCTATCTCCAGTGGGGGACACAGTATTCATGGGGGACATGTATGCTTGCTCACTTGGATGAGTGTGTCGACAGTTTGGTCGGATTTAGGGTATGCCTGTGGGTTCCACTATTTATGCACAACGACAGCTAGAGCTTGCAGTGTGGGGTCCATAGATTTCGTATGAGGTAGCAATGGCAGAGTTCACTAGTTTAGGAGTGGTGATGTGGGATTACCAAGTTGATGTCCTTGATGCAGGGACAACGCTAGAGTATAGCTAGTATGTGTTAGAGCATCCTGCACCATGTATGTTTGATCCTGATGAGCCTATGGCACCAGTTACTGCACAGAGACCACAGAGAGGCGGTTAGAGATGACAAAGAGAGGTAGCTTTAGAGGGTGACGATTTAGAGGGAGATGATGATGACGAGAGTGGAGATAGTGATGATGATGAGGAGGGAGATGATGAGGAGGGTGGAGGTAGGGGTGGTGATAGAGGTGGAAAGAGAGGTGGTAGGAGAGGTGGCAGAGGTGGACCACGGATGAGACATACGGATCCATCACCTTCAGTAGATCCAGTGGTGTCAGGTCAGATATCCTCTCTATAGAGTACAGTGCAGAGTTTACAGAGTCAACTAGCACAAGCACAGACCCTTATTACACAGTTGCAGGGACAATTGACTTCAGTTACTACTGAGAGGGATACAGCCAGATAGCAGGGTGAGTAGGCCATTGCTTTGGCAGATAGTCTACAGAGAGTAGCAGCTAGCACCCTACCTGGTGACATGATGAGAGAGGTGACCAGAGCCACCCGGGAGGCCAAGTTTTATAGGACCAGATATCATGATGATGTTCCACCTAAGTGGAGAGAGAGTTATACATAGTCACGGTCTACCCATAGTCGCTCTTAGGCTACTAGCATGGGTGTGACACAGCCATTACCTCCAGGAGGACCATCAAGGACAGGCGGAGCGAGTCCATCAGGTGCAGGTGGTATAGGTCCCAGACTAGCACCATCAGAGGATAGCACTGCCTAGTGCATTGTACATGATGTTTTCGTGATACTCTATTGAGACATTTGTAGACACCCTAAGATGATCTCATTTTTTATGATGATATATCATGTGTAGTTGACATCCTTGTACATTTTGACATTTTTTGAGATATATGAAATGCAGTGATGATTTATGATGAGATAAATGCATCTATTTTCTATATGCATGATATGTTATGATTTGATGGTTTCTCAATTTTATGCTTATGATGTATATGTATGCATGATTTATAAGATGAATGAAATCTATTGATGAATGATTATATGAATATGATGGATGATATAATTTATGAATGCTTATAAATGTTTTGATTATGATGTATGCTTTTGATTTTATGACTTTCTGATGCAAATATGTATGAAAAATGTATGAAATGATGTTTTTGTGAATGTCAAAATATACTCAGTCATGTGTGTGAAAAGATATGAACCATTTGATACTTTGCCAGCTTTTGGGAAAATCTTATAAATGCAAAATGCAAATTCTAACATGAATGCAATCTATACTAATTATGCAGGATATTCGTACAATATTCCCATTTAGAGAGCTTATTTATGCTTTTTGTATCATCATAGAGCATTGAAATGTTGAAAGTTAATACAAGCATCAAAGGGTATGTTAGCACCAGTGATAACCTGAGTATTGCTTTCATGATTTTTGATATAGCAAGTTAATACAAGCATCTAGGTATAATTGAACTGAGATGACCTGAGTATTGCTTGCATAAATAGACAAGAGTTAACCTGTTTCCCATCCAAATTCTAAAATGTCATCAATGGTACGTAGTAGAGCATGTCTCATGACTAATTTGCATAGTACTAATGATCTCCTCGCAAATAGCAGACAAAGAAAAATCATACTTCTTCCTTGATTTTCTAGTTTAGTACATCATTGAATTGCTCCAGAGATATGATAGAAAAATTGAACAACCATTCAAATCTTGCCTAAAATATTTCAAACATTATTCAGATTAAGATCATCCAACTTAGTTATCATCATTGATGTTCTCGTTTCGATAGTTGTTTGGATCATGTTGTTTTGATGTCAATTTGTATTGAATAAGCATGTTGTGGTTGATTTGATACGGCAATGTTTGTTGTGTTTTGGCAAACCATCTTGTGTCTATTTGTGATATTCAAAAAAGCTCGTTGCCCCTCTCTTGTTTAGTCTATGTTTATATTTTTTCCCCCAGTATAAACACAACCTAAAGATTAAGGATATGTACAAATTTCATCAAGCCATGATGAAACATAAGGATTCCTGTCATATGATATGGATATGAAAGATATGTACAGATGATAGATATGAATGGATGATGCCTAAAGTGAATGCAAGACATAAGATAATAGATAGAGGAGCCTATTTTAATCACAAGTAGTGCCTATTTGCCAGATTTTCACCACTTGTTTTTATTGCACTTTTTCAAAACTTTTCTGATTTTTTTTTTTTTGGATTTTTTTTAGGACTTTTTATGATTTTTTTCTGATTTTTTTAGGACTTTTTATGATTTTTAAAAAAAAAATTTAAGACTTGATGACTCAGACATAGAATTTCTTCAAATGAATGCTATTGATCAGCTCTTCAAATAGGTCCCCTTCTGACGTGGATAACTGATATGCACCAGAACCGTATGCTGCAATGATGACAAATGGACCAAGCCAGTTTGGTTCAAATTTCCCTTTCTTTTCTCTATCTTGCTGATTACATGGATTTTCTCTCAAGACTAAATCACCTACTTGAAATTTCCATGATTTAACTCTGTGATTGTAGCTACGGGACATAATCTATTGATAACCCTTCAAATGGTCAACTGCATGTTGACATCTTTCATCTAACAGTTCTAGCTCTTGCAGGTGAGATATTATGTAGTCTTCATCATTTATCAATCCCTTAAGTGAGACCCTCAGCGAAGGTATTTCAACCTCTAGTGGTAAGATTTCTTCTGGTCCATAGACCAAGGCATATGGGGTAGCTCCTGTTGGTGTGCAAATGCTGGATCTATATGCCCACAAAGCTGGATTTAATTGGACATGCCAATCATGACCGACTTCATTTACTGTTTCTTCAAGATCTTCAAGATTGTTTTGTTGGAAGCTTCTGCTTGACCATTACCTTTTGGATAATAAGGTGTAGAAAACCTATGTTGGATGTGAAATCTTTCACAAAGTTCATCAACATCTTGATTCTTGAAAGGCCTCCCATTATCAGTAATGATAGAATTAGGAATTCCATATCGGCAAATGATGTAATTTAGAATGAATGAAGATATTTTTTTACCGGTCACGGTTGTCAAAGGAACAACTTCAATCCATTTTGTAAAATACTCCGTAGCCGTGATAATGAATTTATGCCCATTTGATGATGAAGGATGAATTTTTCCAATAATATCTAGTCCCCACTGAGAAAAAGGCCATGTCGGAGTAAAAGGTTGCAGCTCTTGTGCAGGTGCATGAATAAGATTCCCATGGATGTGGCATTTAGAACACTTCTTGACAAAAGTAAAAGAATCTTTCTCCATGGTAGGCCAGTAATATCCCATCCTGACAAGTTTCTTAGCTAAAGTCAAACCACTTGAATGAGTCCCACAAATACCACCATGAACCTCTTGTAAGGCTTTTTCAGATTCATCATGTTCAAGACATCTAAGGAGTGTACCATCAAGACCACGTCGGTAAAATATGTCGACAATCAAGGTATAATGGGATGATTGGCATATGAAATTCCTTTTTTGGTTGTGGGACAAATCCATAGGTAAGATGTTGTCTTTCAAGTAGGTATAAGTCTTGCCATATAAAGGGGAATCAGAACCGGTTAAATGGTATATGACTTGGGTCTCAGGATTATCATAGGTGGGAGAAAACAATTGTTCCACCAAGAATTCGTACTATTTTTGATCTTCTGACAATTGTAACAAAGAAGCAATTGTAGCCATTGCATCTGCAGCTTTATTATCAACCCTTGAGATTTGTGAAAACTTGATTGACACAAAATACTTTTTGAAATTATCCACCATGTTCTTATAAGGTAGCAACTTATCATCTTTAGTCTGATAATCATCATTGATTTGATTGATGACAAGTTGTGAATCACCATAGACTTGCAGCTCTATAATCCGCCATTCTAAGGCTATCTTTATCCCTATAAGCAATGCCTCATATTCAGCTATATTATTTGTACAAGGAAACATCAATTGATAGGATTTTGGTATATTATCTCCTTCAAGTGTGACAAAGAGAATTCCTTCCACCGATCCTTGTTGCGTGTAAGATCCATCAAAGTACAATGTCCATGATTTCTGAATTGTTGCTGTGAAAACATCTGCATCAGGAAACTCAATATGCATTGGATTTTCTTCTTGTAAAGGTGCTTCAGCCAACTAATCTGCAATGACCTGTCCTTTAATAGATTTTTGATCTACATAGTGAATGTCAAACTCACTTAAGATCATTACCCATTTTGCAAGTCTCCTTGTTAAAGTAGCTCTGCTTAAAAGATATTTCAGTGGATCAATCTTGGTTATCAGCTTAACTGTATGAGCCAACATATAGTATCACAACTTTTGAGAAGAAAACACCACTGCGAGGCAAGCTTTTTCTATGAAAGTGTAGTTTAATTCATGACTTGTTAAAGTTTTGCTGATATAGTATATGGCCCTTTCTTTGCCTGTAGAATCCTCTTGTGCTAGTAATGCTCCCAAGGACACTTCTGTTGCTGAAATATATAGTATGAGTGGCTTTCCTGGAATGGGTGGAATTAAAACTAGTGGTTTCATAAGATATTGCTTGATCTGATTGAATGTTGCTTCACATTTGTCTTCCCATTTGAATGGGACATTCCTATGCAATAAATGTGTAAATGGTAAGCTTTTGTCTGCCAGTTGAGCTATAAACCTTCTGATGGACTGTAGTCATCCTTGCAATGATCTAAGTTGACTAATATTTCATGGTGGTGGCATATTCATTATAGCTTGTACTTTTTCTGGATCAACTTCTATGCCCTTTTCTGAAATAATGTATCCTAGGAGTTTTCCAGATGTAATGCCGAAGACACATTTCTTTGGATTGAGTCAAACATTGAACTTCTCCATTCTAGTAAATATTTTCGACAAGATTTCTAGATGTTCTTCTCGTGTGTGAGATTTAGCAAGTAAATCATCAACGTAATCTTCCATGAATGTATGACGTAATCTTCCATGAATGTATGCATCATGTCATGAAAAATGGTTGTCATTTCTCTTTGATAAGTAGCTCCGGCATTCTTTAACCCAAATGGCATTACATTCCAGCAATAGGTACCCCAAGGGCATGTGAACGCTGTTTTATCTTGATCCTCTGGTGCAATTTTTATCTAGTTGTATCCTGAAAATCCATCCATTAATGAATACATTGCATGGCCAGCAGTTAAATCAACAATCATGTCTATGTTGGGCAAAGGAAAGTCATCTTTGGGACAAGCTTTGTTTAAATCTCTAAAATCTGTACAAACTCTAATCCTTCCATCTGGTTTTGAAACAGGTACAATATTTGAAATCCATTCTGCATAGTCAATAGTCCAAATGAATCCAACATCCAAAAGCTTCTTTAATTCTTCTTTGACCAATAATGCAACATGTGGATGCATTTTTCTGAGCTTTTGCTTCATAGGTTTTACCCCTGCGTTTATAGATAAATGATGCATTATCAGATTAGGATCTAACCTTGGCATATCAGCACATGACCAAGAAAATTTGATTTGATTCTCCTTCAAGAACTCCATGAATTTTAGGACTTCTTCCACCATTAATGATGCTGCAATTTGCAAGATTTTTGGCTGCTCTGCTATACTTATGTTAATTGATTCTATCAGTTCATCAAAATAGAAGATCTCTCATGACAATGCTTGGGAATAGTGTCAAGTTTCTCATCCTTCAGTTCCTCAAAGAGGTTTTCACTATCGGATTCACTCTTTATTTTTCTCTTATTGTGATCTACCACTGCCATTTTTTGGTTTTCACCAATAGATCCATCTTTTATTTCATTTATTTTGCAGCTAAGAGACTTGACACCCTCCTTATCAAAATCATGAGTATGAAATTCTTGGATGAAACAATTGTTTTCCTCATTATAGGAACAAAGGAAATTTATAATGTCCTCATCATCATGGAATGTAGGGATGTGGATAGGTGCATCATTGTCCCAATCAATAAGTTCTGGATAAACTAAAGGCATAGGATCATTAGGTTGGGTAAGGTCTTGAGGTGTCAAAGTCATGATGTGGTTGTCATCTTCATGGTAAACAAGGTCTATGATGGTATTCTCCTATTGATTGTCAATCTCGTTAGAATCTGATTCGTCCTCACTTGAGTCATGATCACTTTGTAAAACATAATCAAGTGGAGGCCTTGAACCTTCTCCTTGTATAAGAATAGGTGCATATTTGTGTATGATATCAACTTGTTTGTCTCTCCAAAATTCATCATTATAAATGGTGTCCCATTCATATTCATTAGAATCAGTATCTGAACTATTCTGCAATTGGAAAATTGATTCATGAGGTTTATTTGACATTGATCCTCCTTCATGAGTTGATTGTGCTTGCTGTGAAGTAGATTCTTCTTTATCTTTACCATATCCAAGTCCTGCTTTATCACTTCGATGTATTGAAATAGGTTGAATTGGTTCCACGATTCCTTCTCTTCTCTTTCCTATAGGACCATTTCCTTCATAGCCCATTTTCTGCATGATAGCGTACCCCTTACCATATTATTTTGTAGGTAACTTAATGTGCAAGAGAGATTCATCTTCATCTTTGTATAGCCAACTTAGGATGTCCCTATCTTCAGCTTCTTCTTCAGTGGTGTTGGCTTTAATGAATTTTCTGTCAAACTTTGTGATTGGTACAGAAGCTTGGGATGTATAGGCTGTTGCAATCTTTTGATTTGATAAGGTTGGCTGACCATGTGACCTCGAAGAAGGAGGTAAGGTAGAAAGAGATAGTGAATATTCACCTACCCCTTTGTCTTTAAAATTTAGCTTAGTGTCAAGATTCTTTGTCAATTCTTGCAATTGGACTTGTAGATTCGAAGAAGAAATAGCAAGAGCCTCCCTATTATGTGGCACAAAGGCATCTTTAGTTGCTCGAGATTTGAACAAGTTTGTGTGCTATTGTAATTAGCTTGTATGGTTATTTCTTGTCCATCATATGGAAACTTGAGGCATTGATGGTATGTTGATGGTACCGCTTGCATATCATGAATCCATGGACGTCCCAAGAGTATGTTATAAGAAAGATCATGATCTAGAACCTGACAAAAGGTATTTTTCACAACAGGTCCCACTTTGATAGGTAGCATTATTAGTCCTTTAGAAGCTCTTTCTTCATCATCATATGCCTTAATAGTTATTTTACTTCGTGGATCAATAGAATTTTCTGATATTCCCATAGAATTTATTAGCTTTAAAGTACAAATGTTTAAACTAGCTCCTCCATCTATTAAGACACGTCTAATTTGGTGTTTATGGATCATGACTTCAAGATAGAGCGATGAATTATGTGGATGTGTCATGGAGGCATCATCTTTTTCAGAAAATGAAAGACAAATGGGGGAAGACAAATGTCCCACCATGGCTTGAAATTTGTTTACATCCAAATCAGTGCCGACAGTTGTGTTTACAAGAGCTTCTTCTAAAATATTCTTGTGTATGGGGGATATTTTGAGAAGTTCAAGGATGGAGATTTGAGCTGATGTTTTTCTCAATTGATCAACCAGATTATATTGAATTGGAGGGGAAATAGTTGTTTTAGATGAACTTCCTTTTAAAACAACCTTTGCTTGTCCTCTTGTACTCACATTAACCTGTTGATATGCTTGTTTTCCCTTGATTTTGATAACAATAACCCGTTGATCATCAACATAGATGTGATTGATTATATTGTCTTCAACATTATTTATGCTTTTGGCTTTTGCATCTGATGTTTCCCCCCTTTGATAATTCAGTAAAGGATCTTTGAATGCTTGATGATCATCATTGGTATGGTGTCCTTCAATTGTAATGGTGCCATTGTCAATTAAATCTTGTACTAGATTTCACAAAGCTTGAAAATTATTCATTCTATGACCTTTACATTGATGATAATTGCAATAATACGAGTCATTCCATGATGGTGGTTTGACTCGTGGCTCATAATCTCTTTGTGGTGGTAAGGTGATAACCTTATTATCAAGAAGCTCCTTGAGAGCAGACTCAAGAGATTGACCCAAAGTGGTAAAATTCTGTCTATTTGAAAAGAATGGAGGTCTGGACGGGTTTGATGTTTGGGTATTTCCAAGATTGTTATTGAAATTACCACGATTATCCTTGGTGTTTTGATTGGTCATGCTTTCTTGTTTGGAGGTTTGTCCTTGTTGATTGTTGCTTCCTTGTTGGTTGGTATTTGCTTGTTGATTGTTTTGTGGAGCACTTGATAGATTAAAGATAGATGGTCTTGTTTGTAGATTATTTGCATCTACTATACCATCATTGACAACATTTTTATTTATGTTCCAAAACCTTGTTTTATCGTTGTTGTTTTGGTTGGAAGTACTTGGATTATCAAGTTTTATCACTCCTCGTTTAACCAAGGCCCCTTCAATTGTGATTGCATTTTCAATCAATTTTTCAAAGTTATGAGGACAATGAAGGTTAAGCCTATATCTTAATTCTTGATCTAGGCTATTGATGAAGATATCCATCTTCTCCTTTTCAAGAATAGGACGGGAATATCGTGTGAATAACCTTCTCCATCTTTGCAAGAACGTAGTGAAGGGTTCTCCTACTTTTTGTTTCACTTTACAAAGATCAAGCATTGTTATCTGATGTTGGATGTTGTAGGAGTATTGTGATATAAATTGATTTATTAACTCCTCAAAGGTTTTGATGGGTGGAGTGATCTTAGAAAGCCACTCCATAGATTGTACACCTAGACTTTGTGGAAATAACCACATTAAGTATGTATCGTCATAGGAAAATTCTAGACTCATATTTCAGAAATCCCTCACATGGTCAATGGGATCAGTTTTTCCATTGTACCTATCATATTTAGGAATTTCAAAATGTTTTGTAAATGGAATCATTTGAAGACTCCTATCGAATGGATAAGGAGATATGTCTTCCAAAACATATTTCTTTGTTGTACCCCCTTGCATCTCCTTTATTTTCCCTTGTAATTCTTTTATCTGTTGAGTAAGGGCATTAAAGTCATTAGGAGGAGTTTCAAGATTCTATTTAATCCCTTCTATATTGAAATTGTGAGTTAACTTAGCTCCTTGATTAGCTAATGAAAGAAAATATCTTTCTTTGTTTCGTTCTAAAATCCTTTCCATAAGAGTATGGAATTGGGGATCTTGTTCTACTTCTTGAAGCTTTTCTTCTGTTAATTCGTCAACATTAAATGTTTCCTCTTCTTTCTCATTATGGTCACCCATTTTTCTTGTAGTGGTTTCTCCCTCATCTTTTTCCATGTGTTTTTGAGATCTCGTGAAGACAGGCATAGGTTTTGTTCCAAATTCTTACTCACTTTTGATCAAAAAAATGAAATAGTGCAATTTGTGATAGATATGAAAGTCATGATAGAATGAAGATTCTATGACTTACAAAGGTTTCTAATCTTTAGCTTTTGTTGTTCCCTAATTGAAAGGATGAAAATCCTGTTGGTGGGAATTTAAGCAAAAGATCTAGAAAATGATGATTTTGCACTTTATGAAGTTTTGATCATAGCTTTGTAAAAGGATGGATTTTGTGATGGATTCCTAATGTGATCTGAGTTCTCTATTGTAAAATTTGATTTGGACGAGTAGAATATTCAATTGCAGGTTGGGGAATATAACAGAAATGAATACATTGACTATGGTTATGCCTCTGAGAAAGGGCTCTTCTTTGAAAGAAAGCTTGTGAGTACAATGGTTCTATAGCATAATCATCAGTGAAAACTCTAACACAATCATCATACCTATGAAGAAAGGTTCTATATTTGAGTAAAAATTTTTGGCTTTGATACAAGAATCATCTTTTCTTCAATAGTTTCTTGTAGTTAAGGGGTTTCTTTGTCTTTTTAATCCTTTTGAAAATGGATTTATTTACAAAAGTTGTGGATTTCCAATCTCATAACATGAGAGTAATCAATGTGATAGTGAGTCTTGGATTATCTTAATTGAATTAATGTATTGAAAACACATCAAGCAATTTGTAGAGTAATTGTTTTAAGTACTATGCTAAACATCAAGTGTATGATCAAAATGTTTTTCAAAAATTGTTTTAATAGGTTTTACACATGATAAGAATTTCAAACAGACTCACTCTTAGTTCACAAGTAGGTCATCATAGTAATCAACAACCCACATCATAAAATTGTGTCAACTCACACAGCCATGTCACTCCCGAAAGGGCACCCGTGTTTTTGTCTTTTCTAGGTGCGTACTCAAAGTGATGGAAGTGGATACCAAATCCCCTGAGCAAACAATCCTTGGTAGTTATATGGTGAGTATCTTTGGGGTAGATTCTCCCCTCCCCTGTACTGTGATTAATATGACGTTCAAAAATTGACTTCAGTTGGATACTACACTAAGTTCATAGTAAAGGTTTCCGTTTAGTGCAGAAAATGATAGACTCCCTCGAGAGACCTCCCTACCTTTAGAACAAAGGCTTTGGGGATGGTTATTAATGCACACTACCGTCAAAAGAGGGTTTCCCCAATTTTTCTTTAAATTTTAGAGTGGGGTGGAATAGCCTGGCTTTGGCTTGAACCCACTTGAGTCATTCCTCTTGGGTGAGTACTTTTTCCCACAAGAGTAGGCTCTCTAAAAGTTTTTAATAAAACAAGAAATTTCATAAAGGGAAAATGATGAGTTTGGCATTTTGATCACCCAGTTAAGGGGAGAGCATAGGCCTATCACCGTTTTAAAACAAAGCAAACAAGGATTGAATTTTAAGCCCAAAATAAAAATTTTCTATGCTAAGTGAAGATGTTGCTTCACAAAAACACAAAATTCTTTTTAGCCCAAAATCAAATGTGAAATGACTATCCTAGGATTGCTTAATTCCATTTATGTGTCTACCCTAGGATTGCTTCATTTTAATTATATGACTATCCTAGGATTGCTTCATTTTATTTAAAGTTGTTGGCTATCCGCGATTGCGTCAGATTCAGTCAAGTTGTATTTAAATTACAACTTACAGTTTGCAGGTTTCTTAAAAAAAAAAATGCACTATAACAGTTATTATAGGCACTGCAAGAATCCTCAAGGGTGCTGCAGGAATCCTTAAGGGTGCTGCAGGAATCCTTATGGGTGCTGCAAAATGGCTTACCGGTGCTGCAGGATGGCTTAGGGGCACTGTAGAATGTCTTAAGTGTGTTGAAAAATGGCTTAAGAGCATTGTAGGATGGCTTAAGAGTGTTGTAGGATGGCTCAGGGGTGCTGCAAAATGCTTCACGGGCGCTGAACTGGGTATGAATATTTCTGAAACGTGTTTCTTGCGCTAATCCGTTGTTTTTGGCTGTAACCTGTCAGAGAAACCTACAAAAAGATGTTAAAATAGGGGTAAATTCCACACAGTGGCAGCCAAAAATGTGTAATGTTAATATGAGTAACCAAAATGAATTAAACAAAACACAAATGAAACATTAAACTGAAGAAATTGAAGTAAAATTAAATAAACAAGAATTCTTCAGAGCTGTTCCATTTTCTCTATCTCTAGTGATTCTTTTGAAGCTACTGTTGTTAGATTATGTAAGCTTTGGCTTCTCCAAATGGCAATCTGCAGAATGAGTATACAAAGTTTCTCTATCCTATATGCTGGTGGAGGTGAGAATGTTGATGCGGATATGCACAGGGGCTGTGGATTATGCACAGGGGCTGTAAATTGAGGATGAGATGGATATGCTATCAAATGAGAATGCTAAAAGACTTATGAAGGCTATGCTATTGCAAATTGACTATAATTTTCCTGTTGAAAGCTTCTCTTCATTTGCAAAGACCCGATAGTCCTTTTTATAGCTTTTTGCAGGAAAAATCCTAGCTGGAAAGGATCAACGGCTGTAAGGTTGTCTGGTAAGTTTGAATGGTGAGAGATGGAGAGGTTGAGAAGAAAATGGAAGAGGTTGGGAGGTTGGAGAGAAGAATGGATGCCTGTTTTCAACCCATGGGAACAAGCTTGCACAGAAACAAAGGAATTTAATTTTTTGTTTTGGCAGTTTTGTTTCACGGTTGTTGAAGATAATGCAAATTAAATAAATAAATAAATAAATTTATTTAATTTCATATGAATTTTGAAGAAATTAAATATTTTTGAAATATTTAATTTTAGAACTATAGAAGACTTAATTAAATATTTAGAATATTTAATTTACAAATAGACTTTAGAAGAATTAATTAAATATTTTGGAATATTTAATTATAATGTGACTTTAGAAAGGAATTAATTAAATATTTTGGAATATTTAATTGTAAATGGAATTTAGAAGAAAAGAATACTTAATCTTTATTTGAATAAAATATTCAAGCCAAGATTATTGATAATTAATATAAATAAATCGTAATGTTTATTTAATTAATTAAGAAATAAATACGAAAAGATGATTAAATAAACTTATTTATTTAATCGAAATGAAATAATGAACAATATAAATAAATTATTTAAATTTATTTATACGCAGATGGAATTCAGAGATTTAATTAAATATTAAAAATATTTAATTAATTACCAGACTATGTGATGTGACCATTTTTAGGTGTATACAATATCTTAAGGTTATTGGAAACCTTATCAAAAATCCCAAAAACATTCATAAAACTTCATCAAAATCCAAAAATAGTCAAAAAATTATAAAGTCAAAATCGCAAAACAAATCACTAAAATCATCACATATCCATATCCAACTCATCAACACCATGCAAAAATCCAAAACATCTAGAACACATAAAAATCCCTAAAAAGGTCAAACATTGAAATACAAAAACAAAACTTCATCGAACTACGAGTCTCTAAGCTTGAACGTAGGCACAACCATCACTGATGTGCCCCTGACAGTCTTTAGGAGCTTGCTATAATAAACTAAAAATCCATCATCTATTCATCTCTCATTGTTAATAAGTGATGTCAATTGAACTACATGGTCTCTACATGTATAACGTAGGCAAGGATAATCTTTTATCAACCCTTGAGGCCCCTAGGATAGGTCTTTTAGGTTAGATTCTTGCTCAAAATATCAGAAAACCTTAAATATTCAAATATTGAAAAACCCCTAAACATTCAAAACTTAGAAAACACAAAAAAAATGAAAATTGAAAAGCCCAAAACATTAGAAAACATTCAAAATACCTAAAGAACATCAAATATCTTAGAGAAAACCCTAAACAACCTCAAATAATCAAAAACCAAAAAAATTCACATAAAATTTCAAAAAGACCAAAAACAACCTCAAAACATTTTCAAAATACTAAAAACATTGAAATATCCAAAAAATCCAAAACCACCCATCCCATTTCACTTTCACCCGCAATAACCATCATCCATAATAAAAATATCATCACCTTTAACCTTTGGCAAAATAAATAGAAATCAAGTATAACAAATCATTAAGTGAGAACCTAAAGGTCAAAATCTAAAGTCTAAATCATAGGTAAATGCATCAATGAAGTTTGTATCAACAACTTATCACACACCTCATCCTAATAAAAAAACCTAATCAACATGTCCTAGGATGCATCCTTCTTGCGATGGACATCAATATTAGAAATCACCTTAGCTAAATTAAACTAGAAAGAGATATAGATAACACTAACTGTTTTTCTTTGATCTTCTCTTATGATTTATCTTAATGACCCATTCTGAGGACCTCTCGATGATGTTTATTAAAAATATTTAGAGAGAAAGGAATGGGGCATAGATCATTATCTTTTGTTTGTTGTGCTTATGGGTATTCTTGTAAAATATTCTTAGCACATACTTGCTTAGTTGTGTGTAGGAAAGTTGTTTGGAGTACATTGTTGACAATTGTGTATGCTTTGATCTGATATATTCTAAGCTTCTAACTTACATTCCAATGAGGTTTCCATATGTCAAGGTGTGAACAAGAACTATCATATATTTTTGTAGAGTCAAATTCTATTACACTAGATACAATTCCATCTTGGTTATCAATACCTTGATGCATTGTGTCTCTGTGTTATATCAAAAATAAGGAATGACAAAAAATCCCAATCCCAAGATATGAGAAAATCATCTTCATCATCTCTCATCACCATCTCTAATAAAGTCTTGGTGGATCATGGACTTGTACTTTTTGAATCAATCTCAAAATCAATGGTCAATCCATTCTTCTTATTCTTCTATCTTTATTAACAATTCTATCCAAGTATCAAATATGTGTGATATATCAAAATATACATGAGGCTACCCATAGCTAATGACTATTGATACATCTTGAAATCTATCTAATCAATATGATATAGCATGCCAGTAATCCCTCTTCCACTGAGGCATAATGGGGTATCTATGTCATCTTCAGCTCAACAATCTAAAAATTTTCCGCTCTTTGATTCAAAAGCAACCTAAAATCTCAAGCATCTCAAGCAAAAGCCTGAATTTTCACCTATTGTGAGCCTGATCAGAACACTTTATTCCCCGATTGATCTCTTGAGCAAGAAATCAACCATATTTTGATCATATTGATATTAAATCATCTAGCGAACTTTCTTCCTAGCCTTGCTAGCAAATCTTGATCAAATTTATCAAATCAATCACCATTGGAATATATCTATCCCTACCAATCCTCATGTTATTCAACACAATCCTTTCCATTGTTGTGAATCCTCAACAATGTTATCAATCAATCAATCAGATCAATCAACTTTAGCTTGGCTATCAACATCTCAAAGAGATCATCGATATCCATTTTTATATCGTCATCGGCATTGAAATCAACATCAGTCTTTGAACCATTGCAATGAGTACATTGCTTCAAAGAGGGGAAAAATGGAGAAACTTAAAATTTTCCTAAATGATATCATGCACTCGAATCAGATATACTAACATCATTTCCTCCTAAAACCCATCCTCTTTTCGCTTAATTGATTAAATTAGCCTAGCTATTTAATTAATTATGTCATTTGCATCTATTAACCTAATTACTCTAATCGATTCAATTCTCCCCCTTTCGTTCTAACATTTCATCCTATTAAATAAAATAAATCAAAGTATTTAATTTAATCCTATGTCTTTTTATTTAATTAGATAACCCTAAGTTATTTAAATAAATATCATTCCACTTTCCTATTTTCAATAAATCGCTTTATTTAATGAATACCATGAAATTCCCCTAATTGCATAGTTGAACCTTTGTTTAATTATCAATTACCTAATTAAATCTTATTCCCCCACTTGCAAGGAATATTCCAAGGGAATATTCCCATGGAATATTCCTTCCCCTTTTACACATTAAAACTTTGTTTTAATTTGCTAATATCTATTTTCCTCACCCATGAGAATATTCCAAAGAAAAATCTCTCTCCTCACATTTGAAAAAATAAATATTCTCTTTCATAATGAACTTAGGAGACTTCATGTGAAATTTAAAAGTGTGTTTGTTTGACATAATAAGAGCCCTTGATTCTTTCCTTGATCCATGTGCTCATTTATTCTCATCTATTGATGAGAATTCATGATCCATGTTTCATCTTTCCTTCATCCTTGACCATTGATTAACCTTTTTTTATCTCAACCCTTCATTTCTCATTTGTCCTTTTATAAATAGCTCACTATTTGGAGACAAATGGATCCATCTTTTTCAGAGAAAACTTGTTCTGTTGAAATCACTCACACTCACACTCATATTTAGCACATATTTAGTATAATTTCAACTTAATTACTTGCATTAATTAGCTTAGCTTCCATTAATGGCTTCCATGGTAACTTAGATGCATACATTTAGCTTGTTTATTAATTAGGGTTTCAATATTTTTAGCTTAGAATCTATTTAGATTAGCTTTCCATGCATCCATATCAATCATCTTAATCTAAATCATGTTAAAATAGCTTGCATCATGTTAATCCAGTTTTAAAACATGTAGCATCATAGATCTATCATTAGTTTCATTAATTCTCTTCAATAGAATCAATTAGAACAAGATCATTATCCAAGGGATTGGGAAAGGGTCACCGTTCCACATCAACATGACACCACTCCCCCAATAGGATAAGTTTCAATGTCTTATATTAGAGGTTTAATCAAGCTTTCATGATTTAATATGACAGTTTTAATGGCTTCTTTATCTTTGCATAAATTGAATGATCTTATTGGGATTGACATTTAGTGGCATAATTATACTTCATATATCCTCATGGATCAAGTGTATTCAATCCATACTAATCTATCATTCACAATATCATATCCAAATATCCTTAATGACCCTTCATAGCTCGGCAATGGGAAAGTGACAATGTATTACTGGAGGTACAAGTATTTTGCATGAAATGAAAGAAGGGATCTACTCTTGGGAAGTCTAGGAAGGAGCATGTGTAGTATGTGTAATGGGAAAATTCCAATGCAAAACTAGAGGTAGCAAGTACTAGAATGTATGAAATAAAAAGGAATTTGCTCTAAAAACACTTGAAAAGAAGCAAACCAAAGTGAATGAGATAGATATCTTTTTGAATGAAGAGATTCTTCTTGCTCTTGAGAAGTTTGAAGGAAGGTTCCTATGCAATATGTGGAATGGGAAAATGGAAATGGAGAAGTGGAAAACCTCAAGAGGTTTGGTATTTGGTAATAATTTGTGCAGGCAAAGAAAGTGAGAGATGATGCTATAGCTGAATTTGAACAAATGAAGTCAAATATTCTTGAACTTGAGAGAGGGGGTGGTAGAGAAAGACCTAAGTAGGGTTCCAAAGATATAGCTGAGAGATATGAGAGAGAGGGAATGGGAGAGAGAGGGAGTTGGAGAGATATTGAGTGAGAGAGAGAGAGGCAGTGGGAGAGATAGACCAGAGAGAGGTAGAGGGGGTGGGAGAGAGAGATATGAGAAAGAAGCATTGAGAAGGTAGTGAATTTTTTGAAAAAATGCCTCAAATAAATGGGGTCTCTCTGTAATGTACATCCCTAGGAGACCCCATTTCTTTGAGGATTTTTTTCAAGCAACTCATTGCCTTGTCTATGCTACCACATTTTCCATTTTGTGCATATCCTATAATTATTCCAATCCTTGACATATCTCTTTGATGTATTTTATCAAACAATTTACATACCTTGTCCATGCTTTCACATTCCTCATACATGCATGCCAAGGGAGTTGCAATTTCTCATACATATACACTAGGCTTGATTGTGATACAAATAACTATTTTCCATTAGTGTCTGATCCTTGCCATAGTGGGAAGAATTTAACAGTGACAAGAGTCATCTATGGTCTTTAGCAAGCTAAAATTTACAACAAAAAGAATTAGCACATGCACCATGATAGTCAGACTATGGTAAAATATCATAATAGAGGTAACTTTGATTGTCATTTCCCTAGCTCTGGGCAAGACCAATCTCAACCCAAAACATTTTATAGGGTTATTCCCAATAAATACAAGTACGTTCCCCTTATCTTGGTCTTATCATGTCATTTTGTATCACCTAGAATGCTAGAAAGTAGAAATATTATGTTTTAGCTATTTATCTTTACCTAATTTGAAAACTTCATTTCAAAAGTTAATGAATTATCATGTTTTTATTTTTGTGTAGTCTAGACACCTCATATCTCAATATATCATATTTAAATATCCTTAATAGAGGTTCAAATTCATGTTTCTATAAATAGGATTAATATCTATGAAGTTTTTTGTCAGGAAGGTTGATTTGTGGTCTCTTAATCTCCAATAATCCAATGCCCCTATGATCTTTGAGAAGACTTGCATGCCTTGAGTTTTTGTTTGTGAGGCTTAGTTGTTGCTTTCCATTTTATTTTTTCAATAGTTTTATGATGTTTTCTTTATCTATGATCTTTAGATCTTTTTAAGGTCTTCTAATTATGAATTACATGGTGTATTTGAATAGATGAAGTCAACGATTCTTGAACTTAAGACTTCCATGGAGAAAATAGAATTGGAAATAGATGATAAGGAGAAGCATTGATGATAGAGTAGCTGATCTAAAGGTGAAAGTAAAAGATATGAAAAATAAGTTAGAAGATCATGAAAAGGAATATTAGGAGGTGTTAATAGGTATGAGCAACAAACATAATTAAAAATGTGTGGATGATCACATTGCAACTGCAAAAGCAATAGTTCAAAGTGTTGAAATTTAAGACAAAAAACAAAAAACTAGAATTAACCACTTAGAAAAGGAATTAAAAGATAGGAAGAATATTTTATCATCAATGAAAAGGAGGTTAGTCTTCTCTAAAAACACTTTGAGGTTAGTTTTCATTTGATGGAAAACGGGTCAAATGCATGCAATGCAAAGTTACAAGGTGATCTAACTTTAATTATGTTTGTCATTTGACCAAACCGACTCTTCCAACACATATGCATGGGTGGTTTTATGCTAGGAAAGGTCATGTTTTGCACCGAAACATGCCAAAAAATTTTGAGCTACATTTTATTGGCAAAGTCCCTTAAGAGACCAAAGTGCAAAGGGGCAACAAATTTAGACAAGTGATTACTCAAAAAATGTGGTACTTAGAAACATTCCATTTGAGGATACAAGATTATGTAGGGGAACTTTATAATAACCTCTCTTATTTTTTGATAGCTCCAAGTCATTTTCCTTTGGTGAAGACTTTTTAGTTGATCAAAAATGCGTTAGTTGCATGTAGTGTAAAGTGGTGTAACTTTTGTTCTATTCATCGTACGATCGAACCGATTGTTCCAACATGTATGGGTGGGTGGGTTTATACTAGAAAAGGTCCTATTTCACACCCAAACATGCCAAATGTCCAAGCTACATTGTACTGGCAAAGTCTCTTAAGAGACCAAAGTGCAAAAGGGTAGAAAACTTTGATAAGTAGTTACTTAGAAATCGTGGCACTTAGAAACATTATTTTTGAGGCTGCAGTCCATCATGTAGGGCCCCTCTACAATAAAATCTCTCATTTTTTAATAAATCCAAGTCATTTTCCCATGGTTAAGAGTTCTTAGTTAATGGAAAACATATCAGTTGCATGTAGTGTAAAGTTGCAAAGTGGTGTAACTTTTGTTATGTTTATTGTACAACCAAACTGACTATTCCAACACGTCTAGATGGGTGAATTTATGCTAGAAAGGATCCTATTTCACACCCAAATATGCCAAAATAGTGTGAGCTACATTGTATTGGAAAAGTCTTTTAAGAGACCAAAGTGTAAAGGGGCAGAAAATTTTTATGAGTGATTACTCAGAAATTGTGGAACTTAGAAAATATACATACGAGGCTATAAGATCATGTAGGTCCCCTCTATAATAACCTATCTCAGTTTTTAATAGCTCCAAGTTGTTTTCCAATGGTGAAGAGTTTTATGTTGATGGAAAACGGGTCAGTTGCATGTAGTGTAAAGTTGCAAAGTGTTGTAACTTTCATTTTTCTCATCATATAACCAAACCAACTTTTGTAATATGTCCAAATGGGTGGGTATATTCTAGGAAAGGTCTTGTTTTAAACTCAAACATGCCAAAATAGTATGAGCTACATTGTAACGATGAAGTCTCTTAAGAGACCAAAGTGCAAAAGGGCAACAAACTTTAACAAGCGATTACTCATAAATCATGGTACTTAGAAATTTTTTTTCTAAGACTATTGGATCATGGAGGACCCATCTACAATAACCTCTCTTGGTTTTGGATAGGTCCAAGTTATTTTTCTGTGGTGAAGAGTTTTCAGTTAATGGAAAATGGGTTAGTTGCATGTAGTGTAAAGTTGCAAAGTGGTGTAACTTTCATTCTATTCATCAAACAACCAAACTTAAAATTCCAACACATTTGGATGGGCACGTTTATGGTAGGTGAGGTTCTTTTTTGCACCCAAACATGTTGGAACAGTTTGAGCTACATTATACTGGTGAAGTCTCTTAAGAGTCCAAAGTACAAAGGGGTATCAAACTTCAATGAATGATTACTCAAAAATCGTGAAATTTAGAAACATTTTTTCTATGGATACAAGATCACGTAGGGCCCCTCTACAATAACCTCTCTTTATTTTTGATAGCTCCAAGTCATTTTCCTATGGTGATTTTTTTTTCAGTTGATTGAAAATGGGTCAGTTACATGTAGTGTAAAGTTGCAAAGTGGTGTAACTTTCGTTCTATTCATCAAACAACTAAACTAACTATTCCAACATATCCAGATGGGTGGGTTTATTCTAGGAAAGGTTTTTTTGCACACCCAAACATGTCAGAACAGTTTGAGATACATTCTACTAGTGAGGTCTCTTAAGAGACCAAAGTGCAAAGGGGCAAAAAACTTTGATGAGTGATTACTCATAAATCATGGCACTTAAAAAAAAATCTGAAGCTATGAAATCATGTAGGGCCCCTCTACAATAACCTCTCTTATTTTTTGATAACTCCAAGTTTTTTTCCCATTGTAAAAGTTTATATGATGCCCCAAACATTGTCAGATGCATGTAGTGTAAAGTTGCAAGGTAAGCTACTTTTATTTTTCTCTTCATGGGGTTAAAGAGTTAGCACCAACAGGTCTAGGTGGGCACAACTACACTAGGCATGGTCACCATTATTTGTTATAAAAGGGTCATAGTCTTTCCAATTTGAAGGGTCACAACTTTTTTCCTTTGAAAAGTCACAACCAAATTCATATCATCACTATTCGTGAGAACCTAAATTGATTTATTTGCAACTTTTTAGATATGCTTGGGGAAAAGGAAATTCTTGAACTTTCAGTTGGTTTTGTTTCTATCATGCATGTCTCTTGAAGTTTTTTATTGACTATTCCAAGCATGCAATTTTAACTTTTAAAGTTGCATTCTTCTAATTATTGGGTTCAAATTCATGTTTAGAAATAGGATGAATATCTATGAAGTTTTCTATTGGGAAGGTTGATTTGTGGTCTCTTAATCTACAATAATCCAATTCCCTTATGGTCTTTAATTAGACTTGCATGCCTTGAGTTTTTTTTGTGAGACTTAGTTATTACTTTCTATTTTCTTTTGTCAATAGTTTTATGATGTTTTATTTATCTATGTAATACATGAAGCATGAAGCATACACGCAAATTTCCTCTGTGAATCACATGAAACATTACTATATTCATATGATTGATTTAATGTTCAATAATCTTACAGGAGAATAATGTTCAAACTTTATTATATATTTACAATTATAGAAAAGAAGAGTGCATGGAAAACACTTGTATTTTAAATATTTGAAGTAAACCATCTACAAATATCCATTAAACCATGGATTGTTAATGCAAATATGGACACCATCAATAAAAAATATTTGTATTAACCAAATATCCATGTAGGAATACATCAATATATATTGATATAAGTATAAAATATATACAAAATAGCCATATAGGCTTACAAGAATGCCATATAGGCATACATTGTCAAGTATATGCAATAAAAAATATGTCCAAAAATTCCATATTAACACACAACAAAGGACCCCAATCAAAATTCATTTCCCTCTAGGTGAAGAAAATAGATGGGTGGCCTTTGTTGGTCAGGGGGATGTGGATGCGCATGACACTCATCTACTTTGAATTTGAGGACTGGTCCTATTTAGTTCCTGATCAAGCTTTAGTTGTTACAATAACAAGTAAAGACATTAGTATATAGAAATTACATTATAAAAAATGATATATTTAACAAAATAATCACTTACCACCACTAAATGATCACTCTCCTCAAGCAAAATATCTGCATGCTTAAGCTCTAGTGTGCCAATGTCCTATAGAAACCATCCTAATAGAAATTGAAATACAAATCAATAATAATTTTATTTTTCAATAATAAAAAATTATAATAACAAATGTAATTTGAATTTTACTAATCTTCATCATATCCTCATGAGAGCCATTGAGTTTTCTATTGCAGGAGATACACCACACTCCATTTCCCTATCAACATAGGGAGGTGTTTCTTCTTCCATCATCTAAAAATAAAACAAAAAATTATTTAATCTTGAAAACTAGAATAGTGATGTAGGTCATGGCTTATAATGCATGAGATAATAAAAAAAAGAGAACTTATTGAACTATATATTTCTTATTATTATGCTTACTATTTTCCCTATCCATAGTTTGTTCAAAAGCACCTGTTTTAGGCTTTTATCCATAGCAGCAATGCAATGGACTATTTGATAAAATGTTTTGGTAGAAATGTATAAAAAAATGTGGTAGCATAGAGAAGGTAGTGAAATTTTATAAAAAAATCCTCAAAGAAATGCAGTTCCATGGTGATGGAATTCCATGAAAATTTTTCTTGCCATGGCATTCCATCACCATGAGACTGCATTTCTTTGAGGAATTTTTTCAAACAGTTAATTTCCTTCTCTATGCTATTATGCTAGGATGGGTTGGATGGTATAGTCTGGTATTGGTTATGAGATGGAGGGGGATCATGACATGAAGAGGAAGGGGTTTTTGATCATGAGGGGAAGAGGATCATTAAATGGGGTGGAAGGTGTACTTTGAGACCACATTTCGAGAGTTATCATACAATGGAGTGGAAGAGGTAATTTGATATGGACACAGAAGGATTTCATTAGATGAAGTGGGGGAGAGGGGATTTTGAGAGGGGGATGAAGAGATATCTTTCTCTTGAGATGGAAAGATATCATTAGATAAGATGGAAGTGATATGTTGTTATTGATTGGAAATGGGATCATGAGATGGAATGGGATCATATGATGGAGGAGAAGGGTTTCCTTGATCTTTATATGGAGGGAAATCTTTGTTAGCATGCTTTGGATTAATAGATGGACATCTAGTTCATTTAATATTGATGGTTTGATGAGGGAGGAAGGTTTAAAGACTCTTAAACTTGGCTAGAAATATTGATAGGGGATTCATTTAATATTTAGGGATTATGTTTTATCTTGATGTGGGAGTGATGAAGGTGGATGCTTGATATGAGAAGATTGCACCACTTTGTTTTTGCATGGGGAAACAAACACCTTTACAAATAGTCCTTGGAGGAAGTTATTGTGAGATACATGGGATGAATTTTCTTTGTAATAGTGGGGTGATGTGGATTTTAAGGATGTGGGATTTGAACAAGTGGAATAAGAGGTGGAAGCTTCCTTGGATTGGTAAATTGAGGATGAGGATGAGGACCTTGAAAAGGATTTGGAGAGGAATTTTGGCTAAAGGATTGGTTTCCATTTTTAAAGGAAGGGAAAGGATAAGCAAGAGGAGATGGATTGGGATTGGATGAAGTTAGGGAGGATGGAAGCTTAGCACCAATTCCAAGGAGACATCTAAGCATGGCATCCATATAATTATGGAAGTAGTAGGTGAGGATAAAATTAGTAATGGTGGATGGGGATGATACGAATGAGACTTGAGTGGATATTTGGATAGGGGATAGCCATGTGCTCATAAACCAGTTTGGTGAGTGCTCATATCGCTAGTAACTAAGGATCAAGATGTTCCCTTGGTCTATCCTATGTAGACCCACCACCTCTACCTTGGAAGTCCCACATATCAAAATAGTTGGGGATTTTGTTGAGGAAAAACTTGTAGTAGAGTTTCCTCAAGAAGTATTGTGGGACCTCATTATTGTTGCATGGAGGATGGTCAAAAACCATCCACCACCTCTACCCAAAATTATCCTTTATCCCTTGGTGGTTGCGCCAATGGATATGAAACCTCTTTCTTGTAGGGTTTAGAGGTTGATTTTCTAATGGGTTAGTGAAAAGTGAACACAAGTCAGATTTTGTAATTTTTTCATTTTTAGCTTGTGTGTAGGATAGTTTATCTACATAATATTCTCCATACTCCCATCTCTTCTCCACCCAACCACTTAATTTATTGCTAATTGAATCTACATTTTATAACATAGCTTCAAGTGATTCTGCAAGTGTGGTTCCTTGTAAGGTTGAACTTGCAAAATATTTCAACCTCACAATTAACTCCTTAATTTTTTTTATTATTTTCAATTTCCCCCATTAAATTTTGTTGAGTTCCAAAGGTATTTTGAGGAATTTTTGAAGGTTTTTGTTGTATTTTAGGTTGTTCTTCACTAGGTATTTCGAGTTGAGGTGAAGGAGGATTTTGAAGAACGAGAGGTTGATTATCATTTCTTATAAATTAAATAAATTTACATCAAAAAACCTATTAAATATACCTATTTAGAAACAAAATCACAAAAAAACCAAACAAAACTTACTCCTAATACTTCCTTAATGTTGTGGTAGTATTTTGGTGAAGACTCAACAATGATTTGATGAAGAATTTTGTCTCCAAGAATTCGAGTGTGCTTTTGTGGGTTTGAAGGCCGCGAGCTTAGAGAAAAATGAAAAATGATGAATGTTGCCATTTTGTTATAAACAATTATAACATGCTTGTGTTATAACACGAGTGCATTATAGGCTCGGTATAACCAAGCCTTAGGCTTGTTACACCAAACCTAAAATGTGAGCGTGTTATAATGCATTTGCATTATGGATTTTAATTTTTTTTTTAAAGTTGGCCACTTTTTGGCCCCCCATCTTTTTGCACCCACCCACTTGGCCCTATAAAATTTATTCCAAATTTTATTTCACCAAGGGACCTTTGTACTTCCAAAAATATATTTATCAAGTACCTGATAACCAGAGGTAATAGAGAATTTACCTTTCAAGTCATGACCCCACACCAAAATATCTCTCTCAAGAAGACAATTTTAAATCCTCCTAGCCAAAATGTGAGTGAGCTCCTAAAAAATCCTAAATTGATCCCCCAGGAGGCCACTCTTGTGAGTCCTTCCAATTGTACAATATAGTCAGAGCCAAAACATGAGGGGTTTTGAAATCCTCCACCTAACTCCAACTAGCCTCTAGAAAGATCCTACACAAATCCTGTAAGTGAGGGTTTGTTAACAAAATAGGAGGATATCCATCTGAAGAGTTAGACAAAAAGAGAGCATCTGAACCATGGTTGAAAATGTAAAATATCCCATTTTTAATTAGCTTGGCACCCCTTTGAGGTTACTCCACACCATTGAACCTTTACCCAAAAGACTATATCTAGGCACATCCACACACTCCACATCCTCAAGATATTTTTAAGTAAGGATCTTCGCCCAAGTTTGTTGTTGTTGAGAGCACCATTGCTAATAAAACTTAGCTGACAAAGCTTGTCCATCCAAATCAACTTGGCATAAACCAAGACCACCTTCCTACCTTAGCCGACACACATCCTCCCACTTAAGATGACTCCACTTCCTCAAGAGGAGATCACCAAACCAGAGAAATTGATGAAAAAGACTCTTGAAGTCTTTGAGAAAGATAGTAGGAGAAAATAACACAAAACATCTATATAATAGGAGAGATTGAACCACTGAATTCAAAAGAGTTACTCTACTTGTAGTAGAAAGCCACCTATAGGTCCAATGCCTAAATCTTTTACAAAACTTCTTAATAAAATATTACCAAAGAAACCTTCGAAGAAAGTACATAGCAAGGGATTCCAAGATAAACAAAGGGAAGTGATCCAATTTGGAATCTAAGAATCCTAGCAATTCTTTGTTGAATAAGCTTAGGGGTGTTAAAAAAGAAATGGAGGATTTATCCTCATTGATACTTTGCTCTAATACAACCAGATAACAATCAAAGGTCTTCCTCAAAGTAACTGCTTCATCCACTCTAGCCAACCCCATCAAATCCATGTCATCGACAAATTGGAGATGGTATTGGGAGGCACATTATTACCCCAACACCATCCCTAAATAAGACCAAACTCCAAATGATAGCTAATGAATCTCTCAAGTCCCTCATCCATAAGAATGAATAGGTATGGGGATAAAGGATCTCCTTGTCAAAGGCCCTGGGATGTCCCAAAAATCTTGGAAGGCTCCCCATTGATAACAACAAAGAATGAGGAGGAAGTGACACAACTCGTAACCCACTCAATCTAGGCATTGTCAAACCTAAAATCTCTCATAATCTTGGATAAAAAATCCCATCTGACATGGTCATAGGATTTTTCCATGTCTAACTTAATAAAAATATTATTTTCATTGGAAGAAACCATGGAATGCACAATCTCTACTGCAATGAAAACACTATCAAGAATCTGTCTACCGGCCACAAACCCACCCTACTCCTAAAAAATTAACCTGTTTAGCCATGACTTCAAGAATTTAGCAATCAACTTTGTAATTATTGTGTACACCACATTGCATAGGGAAATTGGTTTGAAGAGATCCAAAGAATTAGAACCTTCTCCCTTAGGGATAAGAGCTAGAAAAGTAGCACTAAAGGCTCTTAACATTTTCTTATTTCCTAGAGGTTCCTGGACAACCTTGAGAAGATCAAGCTTGACAACCTCCCAATACTCCTGGAAGAACTCAATCAGAAATCCATTAGGTCCGAGGGATTTACCTTTCTTCATCTTAAACACAATAGCCTCCACCTCCTCCAAGGAAATCAGTTTGAGAAGTAAGTCATTCATTTCATTAGTCACCAAAGGGGGGATGTAGGCTAAAGTAGTAGCTTCTCCCACATTAGCTGGAGGGGAATCATTGAAGAAAAAAGTAGAAAAGAATTGAATATATTCTTAATAAATCTCGGTAGTGGAACACAACTAACCACCTGTTGACGTGGTTTTTGTGACCGCACCAAACAGCAGAACAAAAATAGTCCGAAGGCTACTCCGTTCTCTCTTGATCAAAGTATTCCGTGTGCTAAGATTGCGAGATAGATCACACGTTCAACTCCAAGGTTCTGAAATACTTGGAACACCCTTAGTTGGTTGATGTGTATTGTTGTGTTCTTACGAGGGGACTTACACAATTGTTCAGGGTTCTTGTAGTTAATAGTCGGTGTATGCTTTGAAGGGGTTCTTGCGTGTATGATTTGGTAGTATAGTACATTTTCCTAAAGCTAACTAGGAATATGCAGAAAGTAAATGAGTATAGGGCCTAAGAAACTTATGTTCTATTCTAAATGCAGGACATGTGGAGCTCAATTTTGGTAGACTTCAACTGAATTTTACCTAGCCTCATGTCGGACAACCTTAGCAAAATTGATGCAATCTTCAAAGGGGATAGCAAGAGATGTTCAAATTATAATTTAGCATATGTACACCATCAAAATGATGCATATAAGTACACAAATCACAATCAAAGTTAAACTCAAGATAATTTCTAGTCGACCACGCAAGGCAGACTTATCATCAACAAGCCGCTAGTGGTATGGAATAAAATGAATCTACCTCAATAAAACACCACACATCAAAGTAAACTATTTGCATGAAATGAGAATTAAGCTACTTGGATCCGAAAGGAAGAAGATACCTTGCTAGCTATTCATGACAAGACGAATTCCACCATCAATGAAAATATCTATTATCATGAAAATGTTACACAACAATCTCCACAAAAGTTTTCAAAGGGAAAACTTTCTTTCTTCTCCACACTAAGAAAAATGTCTACTATGCTCTACTCTCTAATCTCTAATCTCTAGCTCTATTCTGATTCTAATCTCTATTCTAATCTCTACTGAATTACAAATGAGGGGGACTCCCCCTTTTATAGCTAGCCCAGTCCAAAAGACGGCTAGGGTTACAATCAATAGAGTGGCCAAAATCGTGCCACCTCAGCCTTAACCCTAAAAACTGCCAGAATGGGGAGTGGTACATTAAATGAATCAAAGATTCCCACTCACTCCCAAAAATAGTAAAGGAAATAAATGCCCACAATCAATCTTCTAGAAGATCCTCGTCCAGTAGTGCATTCTCGTTCTCCTTCTCTCCGGCTGCAAACTCAACGAACCTGCCAAGTACAGCCTCAACTTCCTGAACTGAAATGGGCGGAATGCAGTCCAGCTGAAACTCTAGTACTGTGACTGAATGCTCGTGCCTCGTACAAGAATTTCTCCAAGCAATCAAGGAATCCTGCATGTTCTGGATCAAGGTGGAGAAAGTGGAGGTGTTCTCAAAATCATCTTGTACGAAGGTCTTAACATCTGAAAAGAAAGGTGCTAGCCTGCCCCTCAAATTATCAACATTAACTTCATCTGGATTCGACTGCCTAGAAAATATGGCCTCGAATGTATTCTAAACTCCATCAATGATATTGGCCATAGCCTTATGTATCCTGGCTGAATCCGCCTATGCTGCGTCGAAGAAACCACATCTCGTGATCGCTGAAGAATACCATCGAGAGAAATCATATCGGTCATTCTCCTGAATGACATCTCCATCAATCAGCAATCGCAATGGAACATGCCTCAATGCCTCAAGATGCTGAATTACTTTACTCTGATAGATAGAAGCATCGCCCCAAGCATGATCAACCACCTCCATCCATGCCAAAATACTAGAGGCCTGCTGAAAAGAAAAAGAAAGATTCTCCATAAACTTCTCTGTCTCAGCATGAACTCCTATGACGCACTTATCTACCTCCTGTGCCATCTTTCCTAGCTCCACCAAGCCACTGATTGACTCTCTGGGTATCTCTGCTGGAGGCTCTATCATTGGAATCTCTTGCCCATGAGAATGAGACAACTGCTGTACATATCCAATTAAAGCCTTATGTTCTCTTTTCAACTTCTTATACTTTCCTTCCTTCTTGAATAACCTATCTTTGAGGGCGAGGTAGGAGTTATCACACTCCTCTATAATCTGCGCACCAGTGGGGTGTCCTAGATCCAAAGTTGTGACCACATAATTCTCAGGCACTACTTCATTTCGGTCACAATCAACCCATGGCACAACAACGTGAAGAGTACGGGAACCATCCTCATCAGTTGAGATCTTCAAAAATTTTCTTTCCTTCTTCTTCTGTGGAGGTGCACTGATCCTGTTCAAAAATTCTTCCATCTCAACTGCTGGATCAATCTCCTCACTGGGGCTTCTCCTCATTCTATCCTTAAGCCAATCAGGCACATCGTATTGTATATCAAAGGGTTGCTGCTCTTGTGCCTCTACCTCTCTAACTTGCTCAACCTCTACATCATTCTGGCGAGGCTCATCGTCCTCAAGTGGCTGAGTGTCCCTTGAAACTATATCATCATCATCATTCATAGCCGCCTCCAATTCCTGCTGAAACTAAGGGTCAGTAATAGTCCCCTCATCATCCTGCCGATCAACCCTAATAGGTGCGTTGACACTCTGGCCAACCGACTCTCTTCGTGGAGGCTGATTATTATCTTGTGCTACTTGCACCTGATTCAATGCATTCCTTTGATCATCAAACAAAGACACCTCCTGTATACTTGGAGAACGTGTCTCCAATGGTGTGGGTGATGCAACTGCAACTCGTGGAGGTTCTAGCTGAACAGGCTCCTGTTGAACTAGCTCTTTCTTTTTGGATTTTGGACCTCATGTGATCTGTTTCTTTCTACCAGTGGTGGGTGTCCTGTGGTCTCCCATCAAATTGTAAGTCAAAGCAATTGACCTACTCTTCAACCTGTTCACTCGCCTATCAACCCATGCTCTAGTAAATGTTAGGACCGGGATAGAAAGTGTGTCTAGGTCAGCCACCTCAGGTTCTGACCAATCTGGGAGCAAAAGTGGAGTATCTCTTGCTGCTACATAGTCTAGATGGACAACGTCCATATCCTCATTCACCTGGTCTGGAACCGGAACAACTTCCCACTCCCTGATCAAAGTAATCGGCAACCGAGAGAACATCATTTTCCTGACTTCAATCTCATCAGCTGCATCAGCCCAATAGTCCTCAATATTTGCCTTGTGCTTAAATTCTTCTGACAGTACCCATTTGATGTTGTGATGTGGGTCATAGTGCTGTCGGCTGGTGTGATATGAGAAATGATAAAATTGAAGCTTGCTCTCGGCTTCTCTGGCTGCCTGTATTGAGGGACACACTTCATCTGAGTTGCCCATGACAATTGGGAATTCAATACCTCCCTTCTTCTTCTTCTTTTGAATCTTATCGTAGGTGAGCAATTGCCTAGATATCTCTAGCATCAATATTCTATCGGTTGGGTACTTAGGCAGCCTATATGGATACGATGAAAAACCTTGCGACCTAATGTAAGAAAACCTTGGAAACTGTATAAACCAGCACCCATACCTTTCAATCAATTCTTGGGCCTCCCTCAAGATTCTGTGATGTAACCGATCCTGAAGCAATCTCGTGATATGCATGGTGAGGGCATCGTTGACACGCTTGTAATGAGTAGTACTTGCCAGGTGCAACTGCGGACAAGCGTCATAGATTTTGAATTGGTGAGAGCCACAACCAACAGGATCTTTGTAGGAAATTCCTCTATACTTCGTCATATGAGCTAACATATAAATGATGTGAGAGCTCATGTAAAATGTCTTCGTCCTTCTAAGGCTCTGGAGCTGCTCATGCAAATTATCACTGATCATCTCGGCCCAATTGATGTAATCCTTCCCTTCCAGCATGGGATTGATGTAGTAAAACATCCATGGCTCAAAAATGAATGATTGTGGGCAACCGTCAACTCTGCTCAGCATCATAATGAGATCACAATATTCTTGCTTCAAGTCATCTGCAATAATTTGTTTCGGCAGCTTCGTATGAGAAGGCTTGGGAGTGCTCATCCAGTGAGTGTTAATTGTCTCCGTGCATCTCTCGAATGCAGAAGCGTACATCCGCTCAGCTCGTTCTCTGGATTTGTAAACCATGTTTCTATGTACTGGGATCCCGAAAGCTTCACCAATGGCAGCAGGAGTAAGATTGGCTAGCACTTGGCCATTTGGTGACATGATCGATCTGTGATCCTTCTCATAATAATTGGCACACTCCATCATCAACTCCAAGCATTGAATGGCTGGTGGGAAACCACTAGCTGCATATAATCCACTTCAAACAATGTTGTGCGAAGTGGTCGAAGGCCGATGACTTCCAATCCCCAACATTCTATTCTTGAAGGCCTCTAGGTTGACGGAGCCCAAGTTGGTGTCTGTCAGCTTGCCCAACTTTGAAATGAACTTTGATTCTGGCATGAATGTCTTGCTCAGCTTCTTGATCACAGCCTGTCTGGATGCACCATTGTTATCCTTGCCAGTCACCCTTGCCTCAGCCATCTGCAACACAACAAACATTCATTAGCAAATTAATTTATAAAATAAGATATTGTGTAGGGGCTGCAATTGAGTTCTTAAAACTTGAGAAGTTACAACATTCAGTTCTTCTGCAAACCTCAACTTCTCCTTCACAAGATTTTGAACTTCAACACTTAGAAAATACTTCTAAGTAAACTTCAGTGACTTCACTATTCTTCAGCAATTCCAACCAGCAATCAGCAAGTCTGCACTTCCTTAAATCAGTAAGCTTACACCTTGGTAAATTCGTACTTCTTACTTGGCAAGTGCACACTTTTTAAACACTCAGCAACTTCCCACCTCAAGGCATCCTTCTTAGCATCAGCAACCTCAAATCTCAGCAAGAAATAAAACTCCAACAATCAACAAGTTCTCACCTCTTAGAGCCTCAGCAATATTCGAGCTCTTCAACACTTGCAGCCACTTGAATTCAAATTTCTCCACTTCAGATTTTGGAGACCAACTCAAGTCAAGTCATCCCTCTCAGCTTCTATTTAGCAACACTCAGACTTAGCAAAAATTTTGAACTTCAAGCCTTAGCAATTCTCAGCAACAAACTTCAGAGCAAATTCGACTTCTTCAACAGTGAGAAATGAGTGAGAGACCTCTTCATTTTATAGCCAAAAATCAAATTCTAGAAGGAGCCAATTATAGCCGGTACATTTAATTTCCACTACTCCACTTCAAGAATTCAAATTTTCCCTCTCTAGTCTTTCTAACACTTGTCCGAGAACCTCAACCTTCTGGAAGTTTGACTTTGACTGGCATCTTTGAATTTATTTTCAAAAAATTTAGTTTAAATTCCTCTTTTTAACTCACCAGCCGGAGCTCTGCCACTTGAATTCAATTTTAACTCCTCCTCAGGTCTAGAAAGTTCATCTTTGAAGAATTCAATCAAAATCATCTAGGCACCTCACTTCAAATTCATCATTTGGAGAAATTCATCTTGAAAACACATTTTATTCACTCTGCCTTAGAAAATTTTAAATTCTTCCTAAGGAAAATTCACAATCTAAGCACTGGTTAAATTCTTGACTGAAAAAGTGTTGGCGAAGTGTAGAAGACTTGGAAATCCATCTATCATCGCAAATGTTTAGTACCCAGAAGAGAATTTTCTTCAGAATGCTTTGAATCCATGGGTACCCAACGACCGGGTTCATTTAATTTTTAAATTTTGAACCTTAGAAAATATTATTTTATCAAATTAAATCCATTCTTTGCCTGTGATTATCCTGTGTTTCTCTCACTTGAGAAATTCGAGTTCATCCTGCATTATCATCATTCTCTGACTTCATCCCTGAAAATTTTTCCGGTGTTCCAAGAAGAAAATTCATCATCCTGAGTTCTAGGTGTATTTTCTAAGGGAGAAAATATTTTTTTCCTTAGAAAATTTAAATCATCTTGCACTTTGAGAATTTTCCTTAGAAAATTTTATTCGTTCGCCAGTGGTGGAAATTTTATCAACTTCACTTAGAAAAATTTTATTCATGCCTAGCACATTTTATTTCTCACTCACCACTTTGCATTTTACTTCACACTAGGAAAATATTCATTTGAAGCTCCAACGCCTTAGCCATATTTTATTATTTTTTTTACTCAACATCTTAGGTGCATATTGTGTCTAAAGGAAGATATTCATCTTGTGCTTAGAAGTCTTCACTTCCAACACCTAGGCAACACATCCACAAATCACCTTGCAATATTCTCTAATATATATCACCTTGGGCGCATATTACTTGAAGAGGGAATTTGAAACCACGCCTAACATCACCTCACACATATTACCTTGGGCGCATCTTGCACTTGAAGAGGGATAACACCTAGCATTCACCTTGCTTTCACCATGCCATGAAGTGTTTCACCACCTTTACCTCATTTACCACCTTATCTTCACTTTTACAACCTTAACTTGGGCGCATTTAGACATGCAAGAAGGATGACTCTTCAACTTCCATTTTTTTTGTCTCTACTAGACCTCTTTTGGGTGCATTTAGGCATGTATGAGGGATAAGAAATGTTGACTTGTTGAATTTTTTTTATCTTGTTTTTATCTTGGGCGCATTTTCATGTAGGTGAAGGATAAGAATTATTGACTTGTTTGACCCACTTCCCTCTTGGGCGCATTTTAGCCTTGATGGAGGATGAAACTTATAACCATGCCTTGGAGTGACCCTTCACCTTCCTCGTTTTCATCTTCACATGCATGCTTTTGGGCGCATTTGGCTTATGGAGAAGGATGAATTTGTTTGACCACTTTGACTCTCTTGCAATTTGGGCGCATTTTACCCCTTGAGGAGGATGGGTGCATTTTGAGGGGTGAGGAGGACGAGTTCAATACTTAGAAAAATTTTCAACTTCCATGAGTTTCCTTTGGGTGCATTTTGGCCTAGCTACAGGATGAAGCTTGTTGACTTTCATTGACCACTTGCACTTTGGGTGCATTTTGGCCTAGATGAAGGATGAAACTTCACACTTAGAAATTTTCTAGCTTCCTCATCTTCCTGGGTGCATTTTGCCATGGCTGCAGGATGGAGTTCCAGACTTAGAATTTTTTTCTCATTTTTGCCAGTTTATCCATGCCCTGCTATTTATAGTAAACCCTTTGATTTTTGCATCTCTGAAGCTTAGAATTATTCAAAATTTTGGACACTACATCCTCATGACCTTATTGTCCTATTGACACTGCCATTTTTAGCCAGCCTGCTATTTTTAGCCCATTTCTGAAAGTGATTTACTATAAATAGCAACTGCTTGCTTCTGATAGTTCCACTACTTCAATTAACTTGAAATCTGAATGATGCGATCCTCACCACGTGACCTGTCTGTCGATATCAAGGCATGCACTTGACTTGCTATTTTTAGCCTGTTTCCAAAATGACTTACTATAAATAGTAAGTGCTCCGTTTGATCTCAAATTTTACCAACAGATAGCCTGAAGGATGCTGATCGCGGTGGTTTACACTGGTTTTCAAAAATTATGACTTTTAAGCCCTCTTTTCAGGCTCCAAAGCTGGAAACCCTAATCTGCTCTGCATGCATATCAAATGATCTCTTTTTCTCTTCGTTTCTGTTGCATTGCGATCAGCTTGTGATTCTGAACTGCTGGGAAGCGGCTGCCAGGACACACCTACTAAAAATAGTAAGTTCCTTACTGAGTGATTATCTTCTTTTGCATGTCACACCATTGCAAAGCTCTCGAAAAACCCATCAGGAATCATCCGACATGCAAGCCCTAAAAATAGCCTCAGAAGACCAAATTCTAAAAGTTGTCATCTCGTCTTGCATGTTATATCATCGCGAAGGTCTCGAAAAACCCAGAAGGAATATCCACACATGCAAAGAAAAACTCTCCATCTGAGTCCTGAAATTTGTCACAGAAGCTGGACTACTAAAACTATAAAGTTGTCTGTTTTCACTCAAATTTTTCCTGCGAGCAGCCTGATGTGCTCCGAACTCAATGTGACTGTCGGAATCTCAAAAATGTTGATGAATGGCCTGCAATTTCACACTTACTAAAAATAGTAAGTACTCAGAATTTGATGAAAATCTGTTGGGAGCCTGCTGGAAGCATACTGACAACAATGTTAAGCTCAATTTTCAATTTATTCACTTTGTTTGACCTTGGACTGACTAGGAAAAATGAAACCCTAATTTTTAGACTTGGTCAATTTTATGCTTAAGCTCAGTGACAGGTGCAATCCTTGAAAGGTAGACATTAGAAGAGAGAGAGAGAGAGAGAGAGAGAGAGAAACCCAAGCCAGAAGACCAGAATGGAGCAAAAAAATTAGGGGGTCCCCATTTTGAATGGGGCAATGTGTGAAAAGGTCACAACACCACCCTCAGGGGATTTGAGAGAAGAAATAAGATCTCCTTTCCTTCTATCCTTTACCGAGTTGTTAAAAAAGTAGTATTCTTGTCACCTTCCTAGAGCCAATTGATACAAGACTTTTTCTTCCAGAATATTTCCTCCCTAAGCTCCCATTCCTCGACAACCTTTCCCACAATCGCTTCCAATCTACTCAACTCTTTAGAGAGACCCTAGGCCCATATATGTTGAGTGATGGAATCCAAGTGCTCCTAAGTAGGCCTTTTTCCCTAAAAGACATTGCCAAACTAGTGTCTATTCTAACATTTTATCTTATAATTGACATACTACAACCTCTTGGAAAATGAATACATAGTATCACCAAAAGTTAGCCTCCCAACACTCCACCAAACAAGAACCAACTATTAGGGTTAGAGATGGCAGATATCTAACAATTAAATGTAGATTTAAATAATAAACAGAGAAACTAAAACATACACAAAATAAATCATAACACGGAGAATTTAACGTGGTTCACCCAATCTAGGCTACATCCACCAAACCGCAGCCATCCAATACTTTTATTATCCAGTGCAAAACCTATTACAATCTTGTGAATAATCATGTTTTTCCTCATACTGTAACCCCCATCCCAACCCCTTTTAACAAGCCTTTTAGAAACTTCCAGAATTAGGGTTTTATAAAGTTAGTTTTCTTTCTTTTTTGGATAATTTTCCTTTTTCACTGACGACGCGAAAAAAAATGGCAAAAATATTTTTCTCGGTTGCTTGAACCCCCACCCAGGCCCGGCCCGGCCCCAAACCCCCGAGGACGGGGGCCGGGTGTACAGTATACCATGGGCTATACAGTATAGCATGATCAGTCACCACATACCAACAATCTCCCACTTGGAGACTGATCCTGGAAAACACTGCTGCACTTACAACTCCCACTGGAAATAAGGACCTTGGACCTTGCTACTTTGTTATACTTGAATTCAAATTGAAGGCCAACTGAAGCTAAAGAGGAGCTCAGCTTCTCCCTTGCACCAGCCTAAACATATCCACGGATTGACATCTATGAATCTTGGCCAGCTTGACCTGTCCATCTTCCAACACCGACCAAATGAAATGATATCTCAATTGTATGTGTTTGTGTTTTGTTTTAGAATGCAAGGAAAAATTCTTTGCAAGATTTATAGCACTCTGACTGTCTGTAAATAAGTAATTTCCATCCTATTGTTTTTCCAACTCATCCATGAAAAGTTGCAGCCATATCATCTCCTTTGCTGCCTCTGTTGCAGCAACATACTCTGCCTCTGTGGTGGATAAAGCAACCACCTTTTGCAATCGAGAAATCCAACTCACTGCTGTCCCACCAACTATAAATACATAACCTATGGTACTTCGCCTAGTATCTATATCCCCTGCCAAATCTAAGTCAACCTAGCCTTTTAAATCAGTATTAGAGCCCCCAAAACATAAACACTTATTGGATGTACCTCTCAAATACGTGAGAATCCATTTTACTGCATTCCAATGCTCAACTCCAGGATGACTCAAATACCTACTAACAACTCCTACAACATGTGAAATATCTGGTCTCATGCATACCATGGCGTACATTAAACCTATAGCTGAAGCATATGGTACCTTGGACATTTTTTCTTCCTCCTCTTGTGTCTTTGGACACATATCCTTAGTCAATTTAACATGACTAGGAAAGGTGTGCTGACAACTTTTGCATTCTCCATATGAAATCTCTGCAACACCTTTTCAACATAATTAGCCTGAGATAAAAACAATTTTCTATTTTTCCTATCTCTACAAATTTTCATACCAAGGATTTTTTTGCTGCACCCAAATCCTTCATAGCAAAATATTTTGCTAATTGTTGTTTTAGCTCACTTATGTGATCCATGTTAGACCCAGCTACAAGCATGTCATCAACATATAAGCATAAAATAATGTAGCTATCATTATCCAACCTCTTAAAATAAACACAATGGTCAGAATTACACCTATTGTAGCCTTGCTCAGCCATAAAACTGTCAAATTTCAAATACCATTGTCGAGGTGCTTGCTTCAAGCCATATAAACTTTTCTTCAATCTGCACACTAGTTTCTCCTTACCTTTGACCTCAAATCCTTGTGGTTGTTCCATATATATTTCCTCTTCCAAATCACCATGGAGAAAGGTTGTTTTAACATCAAGCTATTCTAAATGCAAATCTTCAGCAGCCACAATACTTAAAACAATATGAATAGAACTCATTTTAACAACAGGAGAAAAAATCTCATCAAAATCAATACCCTTTTTCTATGCAAATCCCTTTACAACTAATCTGGATTTAAATCTTTTCTTACCTCCATCCTCCTCTTTCAACCGATAAATCCATTTGTTTGGTAAAGCCTTTTTCCCTGCAGGCAACTTGCATAATTCCCAAGTTTGATTTTCCAGCAAGGAGTCCATTTCTTCTTTCATTCCATGCTCTCACTGAACCTTGGTATCCACCTGCATAGCTTCATCATAATATTCTGGTTCACCAGCATCCGTTAACAGAATAGTATACAAAGAGGGAGAGAATCTTTCTGGAGGTCTACTTACCCTTGAAGATCGTCTAACAGGAGTTTGTGGTATTTGTTGCTGTTGTTGTTGCCTAGCATGAGGAACCACTGAAACATCATTGTTGGGAATATCATCCAACACTACATAATCATTTTCTTTCTTCTCATGCTGTAGCAACAGATCTTTGTACAACACTTTTTCATTGAATATGATATCCCTGCTTCTCACAATTTTTTGATTTTCAAAATCCCAAAGCCTATAACCAAATTCATCAATGCCATATCCAACAAATACACATTTCTTTGATTTTGCATCAAGCTTGGTTCTATTTTCAGAATCTACATGTGCAAATGCTTCACAACCGAAGGTTTTGAGAAAATAATAACTCACCTTCTTACCCTTCCATGCTTCCTCTGGAATACCACAACCCAAAGGATTAGAGGGACCTCTATTGATTAAATAAACAACAGTGTTTACAGCCTTTGCCCACATTTTTAAAGGCAACCCAACATGCAATCTCATAGTCCGTGCACGCTCCATTATTGTTCTGTTCATGTGCTCAGCCACTCCATTTTCTTATGGAGTCCTTGGAACCATTTTCTGCCTACAAATACCATTAGAGGAATAATAATCTTCAAACTCTTTACTGCAATACTCACCATCATTATCAGATCTGAGACATTTTATCTTTTTTCCAGTCTCATTCTCAACCAAGCTTCTCCATTTTTTAAAAGTTTCAAATACATCAGATTTCTGCCTAAAAAAATAAATCCATACCTTCCTAGTTGCATCATCAATGAATGTAACATAATACATAGAGCCACTGAGAGAAGATACCTGAGCTGGTCCCCATACATCTGTATGCACAAGCTCCAATTTCTCATCTTTCTTTTGCTTCCCATCCTTGAGAAAACTAACTCTCTTTTATTTTCCATAGACACAACTTTCACAGAAATCCATATTAACACATTTTAGACCTGGTAAAACATTATTTGAATGAAGTACTTTCATACCTTTTGCACTCATATGCCCAAGTCTATTATGCCACAGTGCTGATTCAGAGTCCACAGCAATTGTATGATCTTCTACCTGCTTAACTGCAGCAACTGTTCCTGAACATTGACCCTTTTCTATAATAATTAAAGTAGAAGGAATAGTATGTCCTGTACAAAGATATAAGGTGCCTACTTTCACACCTTTTGCTACTAAGGCACCCTTTGTGACCTTCCAATTTTTATCACTAAATGTAACAACACAACCTTCATCATCTAGTTGCCTTGCTGAAATTAAATTTCTGCTTAACTTTGGAACATGCCTTACCTCATGTAGTAGCCAATGATTCCCATTCTGCAACTTAATCTTGATTCTTCCCTTTCCAACAATCTGACAGGGTTCGTTATCTCCTAAATAAACCAACCCAAAATCCCCTTGGACATAATCAAGAAAATAACTTCTGTGGGGGGTAGCATGAAATGAAGCCCCTAAATCTAATACCCAAGAATCATCAGCATTATCAAGGGAAAGAATCAAAGCATCCTCATCAGATTTATTACTTACCACATTTTCCTCTTTGCTTCCTTCCTTGTTGTCTCCATCTTTATTTTTCCGAGACCAACAATATTTCTTCAAATGACCTGGCTTACCACAGTACCAGCAATCCCTCTTGTCTCTGGATTGGGACCTTTTGTCCTTTGATTTTCCTCGTGACTTCCCATGATTTCCAGAATTGTTTCCTCTCTCTTTGTTCTACCCTTGCTTTTTGCATTCAAAACACTACCTGATGTGGATGTTCCACCTGAGCTTTTCCTACAAATTTCCTCGCTCAAAATAACACCAACAACATCATGAAACTTCAATGTATTTGAACCAGAAACAGAATTGCTAATAGCCATTACCAAGCTATTCCAGCTTTCAGGAAAAGAACACAAGAAACTTCTAACTTCTTCATCAAAATTTACTTTTAGAGAGGTTAATTGACTAGTGACCGTATTAAACTCATTCAAATGATCAGTAACTGACCCACCTTCTACCATTTTCATATTAAATAAACGCTTCATAAGAAATACCTTATTCGAAGCGGAAGGCTTTTCATATAACTTTTCTAGGGTTTCCATCAAATCTTGAGTTGTCTTTGCTTGTTGTAATATTGAATGCCACTGATTGTGCCAGGCATAAACGAACACTGCCAAGAGCCTTTCTATCCAAGATCTCCCAGTCCTCATCTGACATTGCTGTAGGTTTCTTGGCTTTCCCTTCCAATGGCCGCCATAAATCCTTCTGATAGAGATAGTCCTCCATCTGCATCTTCCATAACTGATAGTTCTACCCATTAAACTTCTCAACCTTCTTACCCTCGTCTGCCATTACTTCCACTCAACCGTGAGACTCCCACTCAACCGCGAGACCTTCACACAGACGATAATCAAAACACAACCTCACTCTGATACCACTTGTTAGGGTTAGAGATGGCAGATATCTAACAATTAAATGCAGATTTAAATAATAAACATAGAAACTAAAACATACACAGAATAAATCATAACATAGAGAATTTAACGTGGTTCACCCAATCTGGGCTACATCCACCAAACCGCAGCCATCCAATACTTTTATTATCCAGTGCAAAACCTATTACAATCTTGTGAATAATCGCATTTTTCCTCATACTGTAACCCCCATCCCAACCCCTTTTAACAAGCTTTTTAGAAGCTTCCAGAATTAGGGTTTTACAAAGTCAGTTTTCTTTCTTTTTCGGAGAATTTTCCTTTTTCGCGACGACGCAAAAAAAATAGCAAAAATTTTCTTGGGGCTTGTGCCCCGAACGAAACCCCGCTTTTGAGGGCCCGAACCCCCCCGGGGCCTAGCCCGCCCTGGACCCCGGTGAGGACGGGGGGCCAGGGTGTACAGTATACCATGGGCTATACAGTATAGCATGATCAGTCGCCACATACCAACACCAACTCATGAAGTGAAGCATCCCAAAGCCACATAAGATGAAATAAAAAAGATTGCTTTTTAGAATATCTATACATACAAGCAGAGAATTTGATTGGTCAATGATTAGAGCCCTACTAGTCTAAAATATCAGAGCTAGTCCTCCATCTATTAGAAACCCAAAATATTGAAACCAAAAAACTATCCATCATTTTCACAATAGTTGCATCACCAATCCTCTTATTGTTTTAGGTAAACATCCCATTTGAGGGTTTGATGTCCACCAAGTTTAAAAGAGCTCCATTTTCCTTGAGCAGATCCAAGGAGGGGTCCAAACAAGAAGAGCCACCCATTTTCTCCTCTAGGGAGGAGATAGTATTGAAATCACCTACCAAAATCCAAGGAGAAAAAGGCTCCAATGAACACAAGTACCAAACATGAGACTAAAAATGTGTCTTTCCAAGGAAATCAATAGGGGCATATATGTTAGAGAAAAGAATTCTCTCACTCATCTTCAAACTAAAAGGCACAAGAGAGATAGAGTACCTCGAACAGAACCACCACAAAGGAATAACTCTATGTAGATCCCATAAACAAGAAATTCCTCCAAAGCTACCTACATCCCCACACATTCGCACAAGTCTCTACCCAATATCTTAGAATCCAAATTCAATGTAATTTCCATTGAAAACTTGGTTTCTTGGAGGAAAACTACATTAGGTGAATAAACATGGATAAAATCAAGAATAGCCTTTTGTCTAGGGATGCTATTCATACCCATCACATTGCAAGATAGTACAATCATAATTGGGGTTGGGAAAAGTGAGAATCAATAGTTATTGTGTGAGTAAAATATGTGTAAAAAATAACAAACACACCTAAATAAGACATTATACCACTAGATTTAAACAACAATTAATCTAATTAAAGAAGAAATCCATTGAAAGCATCTTATTTCTCTCTATATCCAAATATTTATCAAATAAATGTGGCTCTCAGATTTGTTAAGCATTGTGAATGTTAAAATGCCAATCTAGAAAATGAGATACTATTTCAATGCTGGAAATTAATCCTATATGATAATTGCTAAATGATTTGGTGATAATATTGTAGTTGAGAATGACATGAAACTAATAAAAGAAACTACTGTAAACTAAAATACAGCTAAACGAGAAGCCATGATTATGATTTGATACTAAAATGATTGCTATTACTATTTTATATTTGCTCAATGCTTAATTTCTCTAATGATATTTTTGTAGAGTAAGATTGCACAAAGTTGGGATCCATTTCCTATAGAAAGAAGCTATATTTATAGATTCCTGACAACATATTTGTGATGTGGCAACAATAAGGGCCTGGATTTGATTTAAAGGATTCAATGGTGAAAGATGAAGAAGCCTAAGAAGATTATGGAGCTTGTTCCTCCCCACAAAAACATTCAGCCAGAGGATAGGAAGAATCAATGGAAGAAGATGAAGAAGTTTTCCTGCAATTTATCTCCAATTTGTCTCCAAATTTGTCTATGAAGGATGAGTTGAATTAATTAGATATCAAATATCTAATTTGTTAGGTGGATATGATGAGTGAAAATAGGAAATAGTTGTAGAAACATACTTTAATTGAATATTTGGATTTATTCAATTTAGCAAAAGAAGATATTTAATTTAATAAAACAAACTATAGAAATTTCTTTATTAAATAAACACGAAAGAAATGTGGTAATTAAATAAAACAAAGTATGTGTACTTGTTTATTTAATTAAAATAGAATGATGTGATTAAGATAGAATATAGAGAATTAGATAATTAATAATTAAATAAAACAAAGTATTAATTTTTTTTATTTAATTAAGATGAAATAATATGATAAAGATAAAAGAATAAAATTGAACTATATAAATAAATATTTCTATTTATTATAAGTAGATGTAAATAGAAGGGTTAATTAATCAAATAAATTGTATTTAATTAATCAGATATATCTAGACCATTTTTAGTTGTATACATTTTTTCCCTCTTTGAAGTGATATGTGTTTATGCATTGCTTCAAAGAAAATTTTGTTGTTGTTGCCACTATTTTCAAAATAATTTTCAGTATGCCCCAGATGTTGATTTCCAGGTGATGATGGATATATGCCCCCTCGTGAGATAAATCAATCATTTTTTATTTTTATTTTTTGAATTTTTCAAATTTTTATGATTTTTGTGATGATTTGATGATTTGATAAAGATTTGATGATGCAACGATTTATCTGGGTATGTGTAGGATCATGGGGGTCCAAACTAGGCCTTTAAGTGGTGATGAAAATTCAGAAAATCAGAGTTAGGGAACTCGACATAAAAATTTGAATAGGTTATTAACATAATTTGAAAAATATGTAAGAACAAAAGTTGTAGAAAATTGAATTTAGTTTCTAGGCTACTAATCCTTTTTTGGAAAAAAGTAAATTTGTTTTGAGAAAATTTGAAATTTCAATGCAGTGGTACTAAATTTTCAAGAAAAAGATAAGAAGCAGGTGTGTGTTTGACCACCCTAAGTACAAGGAAAACATAATATTTTTTTCTAAATTTTTAAATATAAGTAGATGACACATGTCTGGATGTGCAAGATTTTTTTTGTAATTTTCTTCCACGTAAATAATTAGTTATGATTTTCTTACTAGAACTTTTTAGAATTATTAAATGTCTGTGTCTGACCACCATAACTTGGTCAAAAAATGAAATTCAATTTTTTTTGTATCCTATAGTATGTGAAGTATAGAATGTGGTGCATCTTGTAGATTCAAAAAATGTTAAGTAGTTTGAAAGTTATAAAAGTTTTTCAATCAACCTATCAATCAGTACTTTAGAGGTAATGTAGGTAGAAAATCAATAATAATAATTTATTTAATTCAAAATAAGGAAAAAGTTATATTGGTGGAAAGCTGAATTTTTTTTGTATAAACCCTTTTTGTTTGATGAAATTTGGGTAAAAAAAAGTCATCAGCCACAAGGGCGAACTTCAGAAAACTAAACAAAATTTCAAAAACACGTTTTTTGGGTTGACTTTCTAGGTTAGGAAATCCCAAACCAAATCTTGAACGGATATCTGTATTATATTTTTGTTATATTATTTATAATACATAATATTATATAATATGTATTATTATATTATATATTATTGTATTATATATTATATTGTATACTATATAGTACATATATTATTATATTATTATATAGTTGTATGATAATGTATATACCCAAATGATATGATAACACGACTATATGCATGCTTTTGGATATGATGTTTCTATGATATATGACATAATGATGTAAATGGAATATAATGCACTATATTTTTGATATTTCAAATGCAAATATATGATGTAATGAATGGATGAATGAATGATTAATATGATGATACTTCTAATGTTTGACGTATGATATGAATTTAGTGTTAATGAAAATGCGACTATGTAGATTATTTGTTTCTGATATTTTTCTTATGCAATTAGATGATGTGATGCACAAATGAAAAAATATGGTATGATAAATGCAAATATATGATTGAATGTATGAATGATTTGTTGAAAAATGAGGTGTTTTCTTAGCTTAATACTCTGTAAAACTTTAATATTGCTGATCTAAGTAAGTCTTTTCTTTGTTACATATATTCTTTGTGGGTGATTATATTGATTAATCCATTTTACTGTTGTAGAATGAAGAGAGAAGTTGATAGAAGAACTAGACAGGATATTAGAAATATCACACAAGATATACCGTGGAGAAACCCTTTCGGGAAAAAATTCCACCAAGAATTATATTATTATTCAATCTCTAATTACAATAGCTCCAATTCTTGCTTGAGAATGCTTCTTTTTTCTTTACCAATCTTCTTCACAACCTGCAATAACAATTATTAAAACTCTATTAAACTTGAATGAGATATAGAGACAATATGCAACCTTGCAATCTCCAAATGGTGATAATTACAATGCATAAGCTCAAGCCCTTGAAAAGGTACACCATATTCCTTCAAGTAGAGTTATTCAATGAAGACTAAAGCTTACAAAATGTGCATCATGCATTTGGGTGTCCCAAACTAAAGCTACAACTTCTCCTTCACTTCGGTGATAATTCCAAAGCTTTTCCTCAAAGTTGGTGCCCTTAAGTAAAGCTACTTAACTGAGCCTTTAGAAATATCTTATCATGCATGAGACGGTAAATCCAATAAAGAATCTTGGGCACCCAAGTTGTCTCCAAGTTCTTTATAGTTAACTAAAACATTTACTCAACACCATTCCCAAAGAATGGTCATCCCTTGTTAACTGGAGGTAGTCCCTATTATTTGTCATACAACTCAATGTTATTTAGCCATGCATTACAAGTTAACTGAGGCTAACTACATGCAACTCAAAATAATGAACATGCATGCAACATACACTTGCATGCAACTGAAGATTTAATTGAACTGAACTAAACTAAACTTAATTGAACTGAATTGAACTAAACTAAACTGAACTAACTAAACTAAACTAATTCTGAACTAAACTAAACTGAACTAAACTAAACTAAACTGATTTGAACTAAACTTAACTAAACTTCAAGCATGCAAACATCAAATCCTAACTCCTAGGATCTTTACATGCATTCAGAAGTGTTAACTGTTACTCCGTATAGTTAACTGGACACAAGGTGAGTTTCACCTTACCATGTGAGTGTCCCATGTGTCCCTATTATTTAGGAACTCACTATGGACGCCCTCACATGCTTCTTACATTTAGAATTAATTACAAATGTCAATAATCATGATTATTTCATCAAATATTAATCTCATCCTAATCTTAGTATTGTTGAACACACTCCAAGAATCTAGGAGATACATGAAATAATTAATGTTTAGGATTTGCAATTGAATGGCAACCTATTTCCAACATGATTAAATGATATAATAATGCTTTCTAATGCATGCAATGCAAATTATTATGAAACTATATGATAATGATCATGTTTTTGTTAGTGTCAAGTATACTCAATCCATTAATGATAAAAGATAACATCATTTTTGAATTCTTCACCAATCTTTAGAATAAACTACTTTACAGTTGCAAAAATAACATAAATGAAATCTAATTGAACCATGCAACTCTATATATGCCAAAATTGTCACCTTAACAGTCTATTTATCGTGCTTTTTATCATCATTGAGCCTTTAAAATGTTGAAAGTGAGTACAAGCATCAATGGTATAATTTAGACCAATGATGACCTGAGTACTACTTTCATGATTTTTGATATTGCAAGTTAACACAAGCATCTAGGTATAATTAAACCGAGATTTCCTGAGCATTTTTTGCATAAAATTTCAAGAATCGATCATTTTTTTATGTGAATTTTGAATGTCATCAGCGATACTTTGTAGAGAAATTCTTGTGACAATTCACACAAAAATATGTTGTCCCTCAATATTATTTGGCAGTAATGTCATAACACCAAAGTTGAGGTATCAGGTTGTGCACATGGTGATCTTTTAGTTTAGTTCTTCTTGCATGAGTTTATATACCTATTATGATCTATCTTGGCATCATCACTTGCATTTGGCATATTCCAGTGATTGATATGTTTTACAGTTTGGTTATAGTTAGCTTGGCATATTGATCAAATTTTAGTTTGATATTATAAAGTTCATTTGCATATTGTATATTTCTGGCATGCTTTTTAAGACTTCATGATAACATTGTTCAGGTGTAATGATAAGTTGTTTATCCAAAGCATGTTCAAAAGGCACATTACATTTTTATAAGGCAACACATTGCCATAGTGCATCTACAAATAAGGTTTGATGACTACTAATATAATGTGGGTATCATTGTGAGGAAATCCTTGATAAGTGGCAAAATGTGTTTTCTCAAAGATAATATTGAAATGACAAAAGGTTGCAATGATGGTGTTTTATAAAGTCAAAAATAATTATTGCATTGTTGGTGGAAATTATTTTGTTTGTTGAATGGGAATTGTTTCCCATCATAATTCTCAAATTTGAAAAGACATTATGTCACAATTGAAATCTTCTATGAAGCTTTGATGGGCATTGACACTTGATTCATTTTTGTTTGTTAGGGTTTGTTACCCTAAACATGGCGACGCTAGTAAGCAAAGCTTGTTTCAGAGGTCGGTTGCATGGTTTTCAAGGGGACAAGAAATTACACTAAAGAGCAATAGTGAAGATGTTTCGGTTGTGCTAACATCAAGTGTAATATTTTTCTTTTTCTTTGTGTTTATAGTAACCCGTGTGCATTGGTCTATCTTGTTCATAATTCTGATTAGTTGAGTCGGGATCATTGAGTTTATCTAGGCTTGTGTGATTTCTGGGTTAAATCAGTTGTTAATAGTAACCTGTGCAAATCTTAATAATGGGTCTATGTGGTTAATATTTTGTTTGAATAACCCGAGCAAATCTTTATGTCAAGATTAGAAAGAAATCATTCATGATTATCTTTGTGTCGGGTCTATAAATACATGTTTTTTTTGTTAAAGAGAGTCAAATAGAAACCCTAGTCAAGTCTGCTATTGAGGATTAAGGGTTTATTCAAATGTTTGTTGTTGTTTGAAACTTGTAAGCTGGACATTCTTATTTTTCTGAGTTTATTGTGTGTTTGGCTATGATTAGTTATCTTGGACAAGGGTGTCAGTTTTTGCAAGGTAATGATAGTTAATTATTGATTATTCTTAATGCATTCTTAGCAACATGGATGTTGTATAGATCAGATGGATTTTGGTTAAGCATTGTTTGCGAAAATTTTCTCTTACAACCGACAAAGGAAGTTTCAGTTTCAGTTTTTCAATGGAAGTTGGTGATTTAGTTTTTCAAAAGGGTTTTCCCAATTCTACTTTTGAGAACAAAGAACATGTTAAATACTACATTGTGCTCATATTCAAAATGATGAGAGATTTTGAAAAGAACAGAATATATGTTTCAGAAAGGAAATATATATATTGTTTTGTGTAGTTGGAATTTGTGACTTTGATTCTAAGGTCACTACAGAACAAAGTATGTAATTCTTGAAATAGAGATCAACTCTATATTTACAATTCTTTCATACTTGTAAATTTCAAAAGACTATTAGTGAGATAGCACTATAAGACTATCAGTGAGATAGCACTATAAGACTATAAGTGAGATAGCACCATTGTCAGTGAGACAAATCAGCCAGTGAGGCCAAGTTTGAGTGGTTTTATTCCCCAAGAGGGTTTCCACTCAAGACAATCTTTGTGTCAATATCTTATATGTGTTTGTTCATTATTTGTTCATTTAATTTATATTTCATAAGTTCATTCATGATCTAAAAATTGTTAAAAGAAATAAAAAGGGTTAATTTTTTTGTTAACACTGATTCACCCCCCCTCTCAGTGTTAACTGTACTCCAACAAAATAATGATCAATTAATAGACAACAGACAAGGAAAATACCATTTTCCTTCCTAGATTCTCTAGTTCAATACATCATCGAGTTGCTCCAAAGAAATGATAACAAAATCAAAGTACAACATTTGAACATTCAAGCTAAAGTGATAAAATCATGATTCAAAAGAACATCATCCATCTAAAGTTTGGATTGATTTGATTTTAGCTGTTTGACATGGATGGTTGATTTTCTATTTTTTTTTTTTATGTTTGATGTATGTTCAATGTTGGGTTTCACTGTGATCATTGTGTTTGTTGTGTTGTCATACTATTGTTTGTCTATTTGTTTAAGCTCAAGTTTATTGCCCCCAACGAGTTTAGGATTTTTCCCCCAAGCTAGGGTGAGACATGACCACAAATTTTCCAGGATATGTACATGAGGTTTTCTTTTCAAATGATAGGCGAAATGGTGGTGAAAGTGAATGATCAATACATGCCTCCAATAGATGGAAAAGCTAGTTTAAATCACAAGTAGCACCTATTTCTAGGTTTTCACTATGTTTTTTTATTGCACTTTTTTAGATTTTATGATTTTTTTGTATTTTTCATGTTTTTGTATTTTTGTATTTTTGTATTTTTTTGTATTTTGTATTTTTTCAATTTTTTTGTATATTTTTTGTTTCTTTTTGTCACCAAGATGCCTGTTTGCTAGGTTTTCATCAAGGCGACCATTTTCTTAGAAGTTTAACCATGCACTAGATGATTCAGGTGTATAATTCCTGAGGTGGAGACTATTGATAGGTTCATCAAACAAGCCCCCTTCATGTGTAGACAGTTGATAGGCTCTAGATCCATAGACTGATATGAGAACAAAGGGATCTAGCCAGTTAGGTTTAAATTTCCCTTTCTTTTCTTTGTCTTGTTGATTTCGAGGGTTTTCCCTTAGGACCAAGTCACCAATCTAAAATACTCTAGGTTTTACTTTGTGATTGTAGCTTCTAGACATTCTATGTTGATATGCCTTTAAATGGTCCATAGCTTGTTGACGATGTTCATCCAACAGTTCCAGTTCTTGAACTCTAGACACTATAATCCTCATTTGATATAATTCCCTTTAGTGACACATGGAGTGATGGTAATTCTACCTCAATAGGTAGGATGGCCTCTGATCCATATCCCAAGGCATAAGGTTTAGCTCTTGTAGGTGTCCTGATGTTGGTTTGGTATGCCCACAAAGCAAGGTTTAGTTAACTGTGCCAATCATGTCCAACATCATTAACCATTTTCTTTAGGATTTTCAGAATATTTTTGTTTGAGGCCTCTGCTTGTCCATTTCCTTGAGGATAGTATAGTGTTGAAAAACAGTGTTGGATATGAAACCTCTCACATAATTCCTAAACATCATGATTATTAAAAGGTCTACCATTGTTTTTGACAATGGATTGAGGAATGCCATATCGACAAATGAGGTAATTCAGTATGAAAGAATAATTTTTTTTTCTAGTGATTTTTGTCAAGGGAACAACTTCTATCCACTTTGTAAAGTACTCTGTGGCCATGATTATAAATTTGTGTCCATTGGATGAAGACGGATTATTGTTTCCTACTAGGTCCAATCCCCATTGACAAAAAAGCCATGTTAAAGTGAATAGATGCAATTCTTGTGTGGGTGCATGGATTAGGTTACCATGGATTTTACATTTCTGACACTTCACAAATTGAAAAGACTCCTTCTCCATGTTTGGCCAGTAATACCCCAAATGGAGGAGTTTCTTTGCTAGAGTTAGTCCACTTGAATGAGTTCCACAAATACTTTCATGAACCTAATGTAAGGTTGTCTCAGATTCATTATGTTCTAGAAACCAGAGAAGAGTACCATCTAGACCTCAATGGTAAAGTATGTCAGCAATTAAGGTATGTCATGTGGTTTGGCAGATGAAGTTGTGTTTCTAGTTTTTGGAATGATTGAGATGAAGGATATTGTCTTTTAGGTAAGCATAGGTCTTTCCATAGATTGAGGATTCAACATCAACTATATGGCATATGGTTTGAGATTTAGGATTATCATAAGCAAGATTAGACACTTGTTCCACCATAAACTCATAACAACCTCATTTTTTCTAGAATCTGCAAGAGAGAAGAAATTGTCTCCATAACATTAGAAACTTTGTTTTCCACCCTTAGAATTTGTTCAAATTTGATATCTACAAAGTACTTTTTGAAATCATCCACCATTTTCTTATGCAGCATCAAATTCTCATCTTTGGTTTGATATCCATCATTAACCTAATAATTGACTAGTTGTAAATCTCCATATACTTGTAGCTCTGTGATCTTCCATTCAACTACCACTTTTATGCCAATGATTAATGCCTCATATTCAGCTACATTATTTGTACATAGAAACATGAGTCTATAGGACTTTGGGATGGTATATCCTTGAGGTGTAACAAACAAAATCCCTGCACTTGACCCACGTTGTGTGTATGACCCATCAAAATAAAGCAACCATTGTTGTGTTGTCATATTAATAATTTTTGCATCAGGAAACTCAATGCTCATCGAATGATTATTTGGTAGTGGATCTTCGGCTAACTGATCGACTATCACCTGACCCTTGATGGATCTTCAATCTACATACTAGATGTCAAATTTACTTAAGATCATGACCCACTTGGCTAGTCTTCCTGTTAGGGAAGCTTTGCTGAGTACATACTTTAATGGATCAATCTTTTCTATGAGTTTGACTGTGTGGGTTAACATGTAATGCCGCAACTGTTGGGTAGTAAATACCACTGCTAAACAAGCTTTCTTGATGAAGGTATAATTTATCTCATAACCATTCAGGGTCCTGCTAATATAATAAATAGCTTGTTCCTTTCCCTCAGGATCTTCCTGTGCTAATAGAGCACCCAAAGAGATCTCAGTTGTTGCAATGTATAGTAATAATGGTCTATCTTTTGTAGGTGGCATTAGTATGGGTGGTGACATCAGGTATTACTTTATTTGATTGAAATTTGTTTCACACCCTTGATCCCATTTGAAAGAGACATTCTTATATAGCAAATGATTGAATGGATGGCTTTTTTCTGCTAATTGGGAGATAAACCTCCTGATTGATTGTAGCCTACCCTGTAGAGACCATAGTTGACTGATATTCTTCGGTGGCAGAATTTCCTTTATGGCCTTGACCTTGGAGGGATCCACTTCAATACCCTTTTCTAAAACTATGTATCCTAGAAGCTTTGTTTATGTAACACCAAAAACACATTTCTTAGGATTTAATCTGACATTGAACTTCTCTAATTTGGCAAAGATTTTGTCTAGGATCTATAGATGTCCTTCTCTAGTATATGACTTTGCTAATATATCATCCACATAATCCTCCATAAAGGTATGCATCATGTCATGAAAAATGGTGGTAATTTCTCACTGATATGTAGCCCCTACATTTTTCAACCCAAAGGGCATGATGTTCCAGTAGAACGTTCCCCATGGACAAGTGAATTTTTTTTCTCCTAATCTTCTTGTGCTATTTTGATTGTAACCTAAGAATCCATCCATTAGTGATAACATGGCATGTCCTGCTATTAAGTCTACAATAATGTCAATTTTTGGTAAAGGAAAATCATCCTTTAGGCATGCCTTGTTGAGATCTCTGAAGTCAATACATATTTTGATACTATTATCTGGTTTAGAAATAGGTACAATATTTGAAATCCACTCAGTGTAATCAATAGATCTAATGAATCTAACGTCTAACAAATATTTTAGCTCTTCCTTTACCAGCAAGACGATATGCAGATGCATTTTCCTTAGTTTTTGCTTCAAAGGTTTTATCCTAGATGGTAGAGATAAATGATGCATTAGAATGTATAGGTCTAAACTTGGTATATCAGAGTAAGACCAAGAAAAGTTAATGTGTCTGTCTTCAAAGAAATTGATGAATTCAGGCTTTTCTTGTTCTGTTATAGATGTTGCTAGATGTAGAATTTTTTCTTTTTATGTCACAAAAAGATTGATAGAATGTGTAGGCTCCACCAATAATGATGACCTTTCATGATAGTGTTTTGGAAGGGTGTCAAATCTCCCATATTTTGGTGCCCCAGAGAGGTTTTCACTGTCAGATGTGTTCTTTATTTTTACTTTTTCGAGATCTAATACTGGTATTGAATGGTTTTCATCATTAGAGCCATTATTCATGTTTTCAATCTTGCAATTGGAAGATTTGACACCCTCTTGACTCAAAGCGTCGTTATGAGATTTATGAGTAGAACTTGTGTTAGGTGTGTCATAACAAAGGAAATTAATGATAACATCAACATTTGCAAAGATAGGTACATTAATAGGTTCAGTTGGTTCCCAATCAATAAGTTCAAGATGTATTAAGGGTAAAAGGTCATTTGATTGGCTAAGGTCAATGGTAGTGAGGGTTCCAATAGCCATGTTGTCAAGGTTGTCAATAGTGATGTCAAGGTCTATGATATTACTCTCCTCCAAGTCATCTATTTCACTTAATATTTATTCATTATCACTTGAGTCATCGATATTTTTTTTATCCAAATACAAGGAGTCTAGTCCTTGAACTTTGTCCCTCATCACTTGTGGGTGCATACTCTTTGATGACATCAATTTGTATTCCTTGTATGATACTTCAGATAAAGAATCCCACTCATATTCATTGGAATCCATTTTAGAACTATCCCTCATTTGAAGGATCCTTTGAACAACTTTATGAGTGATTTATTCTTTTGTTTCCCCTGTATAACCCAGTCATGTTTTTTCCTTTGGATGAAGTGTAAGAGGTTGGATGGGTTCTACAATGCCCTCTTTTCTTTTTCCAATAGGTCCTTTTCCTTCATACCCCATTTTCTCTAATATTGTTTTTCCCTTTCCATCTTGATTTGTCTTTATGCCAATATTTGTCGATGTAGATGCTTCCTCATCTTTATAGAGCCAATTGAGGATGGACTTATCTTCAAATTCATCTTCTAAAGTACCTTCCTTTACAAATATATTATCCAAAATTGTGGTAGGTTGTGATGATTGTTGTTTTAATTTTGATGGTTGTCTATATGATCATGGAGATGGTAGCAGCTATGAAAGACATAGAGATTTCCCAATGGAATACACTCCCATACCTTTGTTTGTTAATTGGATATTTTCTTTGAATTGCTAAGATAGTGAATTCAGTTGACCTTCATTATTTGATGGAATGGAGTCAACAACACTTGTATCTTTTGACTATTCCTTTTTCTCAACCCAGTTAGATACAATGTTTGGTTGTCTTTCATTGTTGGATGAATTAGAAGTGTTTTCTTCCCTATTATGGGGCACAAAAGTGTCTTGAGCTATTTTAAGCATGTTACAATATTGGGGATTGTTGTAATCAACTGAAATAGTATTTTCTTGTCCATTAATAGGAAACTTTAAGCATCGATGATAAGTTGAAGGTACTACTTTCATTTTGTGAATCCAAGGATGTCCCAAGAGTATATTATATGTCAGCTCTTTGTCTAGCACTTGGAAAACTATATTCTTCACAATTGGTCCTACTTGAATAGACAACACAATCAATCCTTTGGAGGAGCTCTCTTCTTCATCATAGGATTTTATTTTGATTTTCCTTCTGGCATCAATAGCATTATCAGAATAACCTAGTGCATGGATTAGTTTTAAAGTGCAAATGTTTAAACCAGCTCCACCATCAATTAGGACACATTTAACACATTGTTTATGGATTAAGACTTTAATATGAAGGGAAAAATTGTGTGAATGATTAAGTGATACATCATCTTGTTTAGAAAATGATAGGAAGTGAGGTGTTGTTAAGTGTCCCACCATAGCTTGGAATTAGCAAACTTCTAGATTATTGGGTATCATTGTGGCCACAAGAGCTTGTTCCAAAACCTCCTTATGAGATAGTGAGATTTTAAGGAGTTCTAATATTGATATTTGTGCCAGTATTTTCTGCAATTGATCAACTATGTTGTATTGATTTGAAGGGGTAGTAGTGGTTTTAAATGCAACTCCTTTCAATATTACCTTGGATTGGCTCCTTGTTGTCACATTGACCGATTGGTAATCTTGCTTTTCCCTAATTTTTGTGACATTGATTTGATTGTTAGATGTGCCCATGTTCAAGATCAAATTTAGTGGTATGATTTCATTCATTCCAACGTTATCAGTTTGATTATCAACGACACCATTCTTTTCAGCCTCAAAAATATAATGAATAGTGATGTCATAAATGTAGTTTAAATTTTTACCTTTACTATTTGTAGAAGAAGATTCTCCCTTTTCATAATTTGGTAAAGGATTTTTAAATGTGCTATGATCATTGTTCATTTGATGTCCCTCTATGAACACTTTCTTGTTTTCAATCAAATCTTGTACTAGATGTTTCAACTGCATACAATCATTCGTTTTATGTCCTTTATTTTTTGTGAAAGTCACAATAGTCTGTGTCATTCCACCAAGATGGCTTTACTTTTGGTTCCCAATTTCTTACTTCAAGTAATGTGATAAGTCCATGTGTAAGAATTTCTCTCATTGTTGATTCTAGTGTTTGTCCCAATAGTGTGAATCTTCTTCAATTTGATGGTATTTGATATGATTTTTACCTTTAGATTCTCCATTGTTCATATTTTGTTTTGATTAACACTTTGATTGATGTTTTGGTCATGTTTTTGATTGGTCTTTGTAGTTGTTGTTGTCAAATTAAATACTAGTTTCTCATTTGTGTCTCATTTGTAGCATCATTATTACCAGTATTTCTATTCTTTTGCCAAAACTTCAGTTTATCATTGTTGTTATAGTGATTCAAGGAGTTTTTATTATTTGATCCTTCATTGTAATGTTTTATTACCCCTCTTTTGACCAAGGCTTCTTCGATCTTGAGCCCGTTTTCAATCAATTTCTCAAATGTAGTTGGGCATTGTAGTTCAAGCTTGTAGCTCATTTCACCAGTTAGGTTGCCAATTAATAGTTCCATCTTTTCCTCTTTAGGTATGGAATGAGGATACCTAGCAAACAACCTTCTCCATCATTGTAGAAATGAGAGGAATGTTTCACCTTTTTTTTTTGTATTGTAAAGGTCCTTTATTGTTATCTCATGTTGAATATTATAGGAGAATTGTGAGATAAACCTGTTGACTAGTTCCTCAAAAGATCAAATTCCTGGTTATAGTTTAAAGAACCATTCCATACATTGACCTCCTAGGCTTCTTGGAAATAGCCTCATTAGATAAGTTTCCTCTTGTGTAAATTCTAAACTCATGGTTCTAAATTCCCTCACATGATCAATTGGATCAGTTTTACCATTGTACTTGTCATATTTTGGGAATTTGTAATGTCTAGGAAATGGTATCATGTCTACACTTGGATCAAAAGGATAGGGGAAAATTATGTCTTGTAAAGAGTACCTTTTTGTGGTCCCTATTTTCATATCTTGAAGTTGTTGTTGTAAGTTTTGCATTTGATGTGTTAGGACATTCACTTGATCTATATTTTGTGGTTCAGTTTCAGCTCCTACAGGTGCTTCTTTTAGTCAATTAACGTCAAAGTACTTTGGAAGTTTTGCACCTAGTTCAGCTAGCATCAAAAGGTATTTTTCTCCATCCTATTCAAAAAAAAATTCCATAAATTTATGAAAGTTAGGATCTTGTTGTGTCGTTTGGATATCCTCTTCAGTTATTTCATTACCATCATTTTGGTGGAATTTGTGAAAGGGATTTTCCTCAGCCATGGTATTTCAATTTATTTCTCTCTAAGTTTTTGTATTTGTAACCTTGTTAGAATTGGCATACAAGTGTTGGGGTTTTCAGTAAACTTTGATCTTTTGTGAAGTAGTGCCAAAGATAATAACTAAGTCAAATAGAATGATAAATTCTATTGATGTGACTAAGTTATATTTTTCTCTTTTCTCTACCGTTTTGTTTCTTGATTGTAGGATGACTAATCTCGATAATGAAACTTAACTTAATAGTTAAGAGTTGTGTTTGATAATAAGGAACGTTAAAATTGTAAGATCTTGGTTTAATTTGAAAGAGTTTGACTTGTAAGGTCCAATTTTTCCAAGCTTAAGACACTAGTTTGACTAAGAAACTATTTTTTTTCTGATAAAGATCTGAGTTCTAATGTCCACTATCTGATGGGAGGTAAAAATAGCTCACTGGTTTTTGATTCTATGGATGCACTATAACAAAATATGAATGCATTGATAAATTGGGTATATGCACTATTAAACAGGGTAGATGTACTGATAAACTGGGTAGATGCACTAAAATAGAGTGCAAATGCACTAGTATTTTGGGTAAATGTGTTGACAGACTGGGTGTAGATTTGTTGCAAAACTAGATAGATGTGTTGAAACAAAGCTTGTATGATCCGTTTAAACAAGGTATATGCGCTAAAAGATTGGGTAGATGCGCTAAAATAGAGTGTTGTTGCGCTAAACTGGAAGTGGTCAAAGTTCTATCTGTTTGTTCTACTTTTTCTCAGTAAAATGATTGATTCTAGGGTGTAATTTTCTAACTAGTGAATATTTTGGAGAGGTATTTTTCTTGTAAATCTTGGAATTTGATGATCTAATTGGATGATATCTTTTGAAAATGAATTCATACACACAACAACAAGTTTTTAAATATTGTTTCTAACACTACGCATTAAACAAAGAGTGTGTATTCTAGAATTAGGTCTGATTCTTTCAATTTCCACTAGTTTGACACAAATAAAGACAATTCAAGCACTTTTCTGTCTCAAAAGGTCACTTAGAATATCACAACCCACAACTTGCAACTATGTTAGCTCACACAACCTTGTCACCCCCTAGAGGGCGTCCTTGTTTTTCCCTTTTCTGATTCTTAACCAAAGTCGAATCCTCCACTTTTGGCTAAAGTCTCTGATAGTTATATGGTGAATGTCTTGGGGGCAGATTCTTCCCTCCCCTTGCACCGTGATATAAAAAGTGTTCAAAAATTGACATGGTTGGATTCTACACTAAAGTTCGTAGATAGGGTATCCATTCAGAGCGGAAATTGATAAAATCCCTTAGGAGACCTCCCAATATTTAGAAAAAATATTTTGGGGATGGTTATCTTTCACACTTCCATTGAATTGTGGGTTTCCCCAAATTCACTTTTGATTAGAGTGGGTTGGAAAACTTGGCTTTGGTTGTTCCCACTTAGGTAGTTCCTATAGGGTGAGTACTTTTTCCCACTACGGCGGGCCTTCTAAAGGTGTTGATAAAGTAGGATAGAAAGTCTAACATTTTGATCACCCAATTAAGGGGAGAGCATAAGCCTATTGCTTTTGAAACACAATAGACATGGGGTTCAAACTATTTCTTTAATTAAGCTAGATGCACTATCTTAACCAAAGGAAAAAAATAATAATGAAATTAAATCCCTGCAAACACCATTAGTAATTTGTAAATTTGTCTTTGACCGGCGTAAGTGTTTCCAAAAATTATCTTTGACGAGCATTTTTTGGTACCTGTGACAGAAACCAGTGATTAATTCTCAGATTTTCAAGATTCTGTAAAAATACTCAAATGCACCATAACAATAATTAGATGTGCCAAAAGAAAATGTGAATGAGCTGAAATAAGAGTCCTATGTGCTATATAAATTGATGCATGTGCTAAAAGAAAGGGTCAATGCGTTGAAAGGAAACCCTTTGACTGGTGAAATAGGATACTAGATGCATCATAATAGTGGTTGTATGTGCTGAAATATCTATTAGATGCACTGTAATAGTACTCAGATCCACTAAAATAATCATCATATGCACTGTAAAAACTCTCAATCATGCTAAAACAATACACGTTAGAAGCCTTCAAGCATACTTTTCAGAAAAAGATGTTAAAAATGGGGTTTTTCGGCCCCACGGTGGGTGCCAATTTATGTGTGAGTAAAATATACATAAAGAAAAACAAACACACCTAAATAAGACATTATATCACTATATTTAAACAACAATTAATCTAATTAAAGCATAAATCCATTGAAAGGGTCTTATTGCTCTCTATCTCCAAAGATTTATCAAATCATTGTGGCTCTCAGATTTGTTAAGCACTGTGACTATTAAAATGCCAATCTAGAGAATGAGATATTATTTGAATGTTGGAAACTAATCCTATATGACAATTGCTAAATGATATGGTGATAATACTGTAGTTCAGAATGACATGAAACTGATAAAAGATACTGTAAACTAAGATGCAGCTAAATGAGAAGCCATGATTACATGATTTGATACTAAAATCATTGCTATTCTAAAATCATTGCTATTTTCTCAATGCTTAATTTCTCTAATGATATTTTTGTAGAGTAAGATTGCACAAAGTTGGGATCCATTTCCTATAGAAAGAAGTTATATTTATATAGATTCCCGACAACATATTTGTGATGTGGCAGCAAGTTAGGGTTTGGATTTGGTTTGAAGGATTCAATGGTGAAAGATGAAGACACCTGAGAAGATTATGGAGATTGTTCCTCCCCAGAAAAACATTTAGCTAGAGGATAGGAAGAATCAATGGAAGAAGATGAAGAAGTTTGTCTGTAATTTGTCTGCAAATTTGTCCATGAAGGATGAGTTGAATTAATTAAATATCAAATATCTAATTTGGTAGGTGGATATGATGAGTGAAAAGAGGAAATAGCTATAGAAACATGCTTTAATTGAATATTTGGATTTATTCAATTTAGCAAAAGAAGATATTTAATTTAATAAAACAAACTATAGAAATTTGTTTATTAAATAAACATGGAAAAAATGTGGCAATTAAATAAAACAAAGTATGTGAACTTGTTTATTTAATTAAAATAGAATGATGTGATTAAGATAGAATAAATAGAAGAATTAGATAATTAATAATTAAATAAAACAAAGTATTAAATTCATTTATTTAATTAAGATGAAATAATATGATAAAGATAGAAGAATTAAAAGTGAACTATATAAATAAATATTTTTATTTATAAGTAGATGAAAATAGAAGGGTTAATTAATCAAATAAATCATATTTAATTAATCAAATTTATCCAAACCATTTTTAAATGTATACAGTTCTCATCAAACTAGACTCCACCAACATCTCACTAGTTAACTTCACCTTTTCTTTGTCCTTCTTCCTTCCTAATTTAAGAGTCTTCTCAAGGGTCACTTTTTTAGGAGGTTTTTTCAATAGGCCTAGAGCAAGAGAAGAAGACTTTCCTTTACCCACTTTCCCAACACCTTTCTTTATTGGGAGATTAGAACCAAGGGTATCAAAATCCATAGTAATCTTTGGCACCAAACCAACACACCCAAATAGAGGAGCTAAGGGAGGGACATCCATGTCCATCTGAGCCGATTGACCCTTCTCTGAAACCTGAACTAAGCTAACATTAAGCTGAGTCCTAGGATGTTCCTCACTAATAAAGCCATCACCTACTTCCCTATACTAAATCCTTTAAAGCATCAAATATGTTAAAGGTTTCTTCTTCTTGCATGTCTTTGAGAGTCCTCTTTTGACCTATACATCTATTATGGGACTTAAGAGGTACAAAACCATTATTTTCTGCCACCATCCCCTGAATAAGATCCTTACTTTTGTCCAACTTTGGGGAAAATTTAGAGGGAACACTAGTTATACCAATAGCAATAACAAATTTAGGATATTTCCACTAAAGGTGACCATATTCATGACATAAACAACATCGAAAAGGTAATGCCTCATAATCCAATTGTTGGGTCCAAAAAATTGACCCAATGCTCATGTTAATTGAATCCAACAGTGGATTATTCAAGTCGATCTCCACACACACCTGAGCAAAGGATAAAACCCTTTTATTTAGTATTTATTGAGAGGGTCCAATAGGATTTCCAAGAAAAAGAGCAATCATCCACAATATATCAGTTTTCCAGCAAGTTCCAAAGGTAGACAAGGGAGATGCACCCAAACTGGAACCCTAGAAGGGAGTTCCTCAGTAGAGTTGAATCCCACATGCCATGGTTTAATAAAGAGGCCCACCTAATTGTAGAAGTATGACCCCCCTTCAAACACCTGATTTTTGTCAGTAATATAGGAAAAATCCACCATAAAGAAACTATTGGCCATTAGTAATATATCAAAATAACCTTCAAGGTTCAAAGTTTTTCAAACTTAAGAGTCAAGAAAGGGGAGTGACACATACATCCCCATGAATTTTCATATCAACACATGATTGGTGTATTAATCAACATCCTTAGCCACAAAATCAGGTTGAATAACTAACACCAGACATTCCTACAATCTTTCCAAGCACCCATTCTCCTTATGTAAACAAAAAACCCCCATTATTCAACAAACCCTTGCTAGGGTTAGCCATACTCATAGAAGATTTATTTCCTCCAAGCTAACTGATCTTGAGATCAACCTGCAAAAATAATAGATAGAGCCAAGCCTAAGAGTGCCAAAACCCACCTCTAAGAAAGCACAAGAATATAAAGATACCCCTGAGAAAGCATACAATAGATGAAATAAGAAAATGGAAACCAAAAAAAAAGTAGACTTCCCTCCTAAATGCACAAAAATCCCCACCCAAATAAACAATAACCACCGCAACCGATCTAAGAAGGCATGAGAACATGCAATGAAGGTAGAAAGCATGTAGTCATGGCCTCACAAGTCCCAGGCTGACATGAAGAAAACCCATGCCTATCGCCATCAAGAATTATTTTATTTTATTTATATTTTCTATTTTATTTTATTTTTATTCTTAAGTTATTAAATAATTATAAAAATAAATCTTAAGAAAGTTTTTTTTATGTAAATAAAATAGTTTCAAATTGATATTTATGGATATTTTTGACATAAATATATTTAAGATATTTCTATTAATTTACCTAATAGATTTTTATTTTTATTATAGTTATATATACATATATACATATATACATATATATATATATATATGTATGTATATATATGTGTGTGTGTGTGTGTGTGTGTGTATGTGTCTATTAATCTATATATACATATATATGTGTGTGTCTATATATATATATAAAGAGAGATATGTAGTATAGGCACTTCAAGATATATTTTGGCTTCTTTTAAATTAATGTGTTTAAGCTATCTATAATAGTATTTAATGTGGATACACATTCTATGATGACATGAAAGCATGGAGTGTGAATGTGTTAATGAAAAATCTTTTACCTTTTATTTTAAATTTAACAGTTTCATTTAAAATATTAATATTTATAGTAGATAATTTTAAAGTAAAATAAAATCATTTTTAAGTAAATAAAATAATTTTAATAATCAATAAATATAATTATGATATCTATACTAATTATTTTATATTATCTATTAAGAATTATTTTATTCTTAAATTTAAAAAAACTATAAAATAAATTGTTTAGAAAATAAAATAGTTTTAAACTTCCTAAGAATTTTAAAAAATAAATCAATACTAGTTATATGAATTGTTGTTGAGAAGGGTTGTCAATTTTACTATTTAATTAAATGTCTTGAGAGATGTTCTAATTTATGGTTGGTATTTTATTATTGTATTCATTTTTCTTTATATTAATATATATTATTTTATTATAAAATTATTAATAATTTTAATTGCAATATCTATATTTATGTGATAGATTAATATCTTCTAAATTTATATAGCTATATGAAATGTATAATTCCTCCCCCTTACATATTTTTCTATCACTTTTATACCTTTATATTGGGGACCACATTGTTTCACCTCCTTAATAGTACACTCTTACATTACCTTACCTTCCTTGTACATTGGGCAACTTGCCTTTCCCCCATACATTCCACTTTGCTATCCACTATGGATCTATATCACCTTACCTATATAATTTTATGTTTGTAGATGTCATTTTAATAGAATAAAGCACTATAGTGACCTACATCATTACATATGTGTTATATATGTTCTCACATACTTATTTTCACACTCATTCGATGTTATATTCTTTGGCTGTTTCCTTAGCATGATGATGATTTCTACATGTATGCAAAAATAAGACATAAATATTAGTTTATAAAAATATACAATTGTCATAACTTTCTTAGGAGATTCATAGGTTTATTGGGATTGTATGTTACATCCTTAGGATAGTTATAGCTTCATTAGGATAGTTATAGCTTCATTAGGATAGTCATATGCTATTTAGGACAATCATATGCTTGTTAGTACTATCATAGTTTCATTATGATTTTCATAACCTTTTATAGATAGGTTTTAACTTCATTAGGACTTTCATAACTATCTTAGGATAGTGATAGCTTCAATGGGACTATTGTAACTTCATTAGGTTAGTCTTAATGAATGTATAATAGTAATAGGCTCATTACGAATGATAACAATATTACTCAAATGATGAAAAAAATTTGTTCTATTTTTTAATATGACCATAGAGTGAGGAAGAAGATTAGTTAAGAAAAATGGGTTGTTATTGTTACTCGAATAGAACATATCTTTTGCAAATACCATAGAAAATTTAAGAAGGTGGTATCTTAAAGAGTTAGCTCATTATTATATCCAATTGGTATTCACTAGATGTTGCTTAGTATGTAAAGAGTTAGTTGATAGCTCATACAATTGTATTGAAGATGGAAATGGTTGCTTGGAATCATTAAAAGGTGAATTTATTGATTACAAGTCACATACTGAACTCAATCATGTTGGAAATTTAGATCTTCCTACTCTCAAACCATCAAATTCATGTAAAAAATAGCATTTATGGGGTATGGAAAATGTTAATAACAAAGCTAAATGCAATATCTTGGTGTAGGTTGTGAAGTAGATTTCTATGAATGGTACTTGTCAACCTAGAAGAGAAAAAGAGTTGGGGAACAACACAAGTTATTTTCTTCATCACATGTTATCTTGCGAGAGAATTTGGATAAATATGTGTTTGTGATCTAAACTACTATTTTAAAATCCCTAATATTTGATAACATTCCAAGTGCCTGGGTGTCAAACTCGGAGAAATATCAAAAACTTATATTCAATTTAGGCAATTAAGGACCAATGGTTGAGGTAGGTAAGACATCCTTCACTTTTGGATTTGCAAGATAAATTTGGTTTCCCTAAGATGCTAACTTGATGACTTAAACCACTACATAATACCTTACTACAAACTATACACAATACATAGTGTATTCCAATACTGGTGTCACAATATACCCATGTGCTAGTTTGGATAGGTAAGGTTGGGCATATTACTAACAAATACCATACAAATTAAAATAAAACTTTGAAAGGTTCTTTAATTTGATTTTTTTGGAGGGTGTTCAAGATGGTAGGAAAGAAGAAAAACTACAGACTAATGCATACATCAATTTGGTCCATGGAGTCTCTAGATTTTACAATATGTAATAACTGAAACAAGGAAATAAATTGATCAAGTTACCACAAAATACTATTCCCTTTTAACTACACAAGTAATCTAGGCTCTACACATGCAATTAGGAAGAACAATAGATGGTTGCAAAATATGAAAAAAATCTACTTATTAATCATCAAACATATAGATACATTTTCTTTATTATAGTGAAAAGATACTATGTGCAAAAGAATTACAAACTTCTCATTGAAAACTAATCAATGATACATCAGAGAATGCATAATACACATGAGGAGATAGTTTTTTTGTGGTTGATTGGTCCTATAATCATTCACTCTTCAATTTTAAAAATGCTATTACAAGCATATGATGCAATCAAGATCATTATAATACAAAATATCTATACCCTGAACTAAATATTTGAAACATAAAGTTTCCTATGTATAGCTTTCTCCACTAGTTCTAAAAACTCTTCTCTCTAGAACAATGTCTGAACAAAATTTTTAGTCCTTAGGAAAATAAAAAAACTTGTCTTTATAGTTTAAGAATAACTTAGATGATTTCAAACCTAAACCCAATCTAATTAGGGTTTACAATAGGGAATAATCTTGATCAAATTTCATAAAATATCCAACTTATGCTTTAAAATCTTGAACAAATAACCCTGCCATAATGACTCTAACACCATGAACATACCTATTCATTTACGACTTAGTGAATGCAGAGTAGAAACTCTAGAAACACCTATAGAAAATTCTAGGCCATCATGGCCCCACTGAAGAATTGACACCTCTAGCATGCAAGGATAAGGGTGTCACCTTGAACATTAATGCATCATAGAGAAAAGGACACAAAATCAATTTGTAACTGATCACATTTTATTTAGTTGTTAAGAATATTGCAATGCTATTACTTTTTACTTTCTTGTGAACATGACAATGCTAGTTGTTACTTGGTTTAAACTTGGGCCATAAATCAACCTTCAAGGCCAAGATCAACAATCACATACCACCCTTAAAACTTTAAAACACAACTATTGATATAGATAGGGTGGATGGTTGATGCTTGAACCAACATAAGAAGACACAACATGAAGAAGATTATAAGCTAGATACCATTTTATCAAAGACATTAATTTATCAATTGTGGTTGATCTAGTCAACCCTTAGACACTCTCCCATACAACATATAGTCCTTTGATAATGGCACACACTAATTAGAATACTCTACACATTACATCACTCTATTATTTGCATTGAATCCCTAATAACATAGAATTTTGACAACAAAAATTTCTTAGGATGGATCATAAACATCCATATGTATGATTTACGCTCACAATGACATTCATGTATCAACCAAGAATATAGAAAAAAAATTCACAAGTCAGCCACACAAAAGCTTCCTAATCAAACTTTCCTAAATTTGTGATAGGTCAGGTCCAATATCCCACACAACAATAAAAAAGATACAACATGCTATATAGTTCCCAATGTAGATATATCTAATCTTAATGGTCATATAATTATCATCTCTAAAGAGAACATGCCAAAAGCTTCTAGAAAATTTGAACTAGAACATCAACCTAGTCAATTAACTTGTACAGTGACCCCTTATTCACTTCAAATATTCTACCAAATGAACACCAATTATGGAAATTATGGAATAAGATATACCACACAAAAACATACTCCCCTCCCAAACCACAAGACATAAATCCTATACAAGAAGAAATATGGAGAAAAACATATTACCAAAAAATCACCTTTTTTGGGTAACATACCTTAAACATTTCATATCATACCTATAGATCTCTCGAATTGACAAGATTGGATGGAGCAATATAGTACCACAAACATCCCTCAATCAATTTCATCATCATATCTAGTCACAAATTTATTTGAAACTCATAATTTTGTGGTATGGAATGATAGTGTTATGCATTCTCTAATCTTCTTGATGTCCTTGCATCAATTATTGAATCAAAAAATATATATAACACCCTTATGATACTAGATGAAAAAAATCTCCCCCATTTTCTATCGATGTCAAAGGATAACTGCTTATTACTCAACCTAGTTCTGAAATACTCTACAAAATCATCAAGATAACTTGTGGTAGGGAGTCAACACTCCCTGTTTATTGAAGATATCCTCAATTGATATGTCCAAATCTTCTATGTCAAATTCTCATCACTTCTAGTCCTGTAAAACATGATTGGTGTGAAGATTATCACAACCCCTAAAAATGTCACTGAAAACCATAGTGTGTTCCAAAATCTTAAACAATTAGTTATGATACTTTGTTTTTGTGATTTTCTAAACAAAGACTAAGGAAATTAATCATGTACCCTTGAAAATATGGTAAATTCATATCACCTCGACCACCAATGGGTAGCCATTCACTAAGTTTGAATATGGGTTTTCAATTTTAGGATTGATGATTGTTGCAAAAATTTGACATTTCCTTTTTGAAATGACATCCCCTTTTTTCATTATGCAGACATGTGTTGCCATTTTGGAGACTCATGGGAGCAAGATACAACAAAAGTAGAGCCCCACTAATGGTAGAAAATTCATGAAACAACACGGTGATGACACTTGGTAGAATTTCAAGGTTTTGGGGAAAGAAACAAGATGGCACGTAATTTCCCATGAAGGCTTTAGCTTGAGCAATGAGAATTAACATTTTCTTTAATACATGTCTGGATTTCGCTAACTCATGGGGGCGAATGTGTTTGAAGGAAAAGGTTTTATGAAGCAAATATCTTTTGTGATACATAATGACCTTTGATGCATGTGCCTTAAATACAACTTAAGGAAAATAGGGAATGAGGGGCTAGTCATGAATGATAGAAAGGTGCTTAATAGAACATTATAAACAAACATTAGCCCCTAACATATTTATTGAGTAAGATGTGTGCCATGAATTTTGGGACTCATGAAGGGATAAAAAGACAAAACAAGAGCCTCCCCAAACTAAAGATGGTACATGATATGTCGATGCATTTCCCAGGGACCTAAGGGACTTAAAACCATAGAGAAATATATTTAAATATTTAGGGAAAAGAGATCATTTGGTTTCCTAATGCAAAGGGTTGGTTAACACATGGAAATGACACCCTAAAGTTGTAACTTGAGTAATAGGTGACCTTCATAATTGATCAATAGGGGAAATAAGAAAAGTGTGAGGGTTCATTCTTCCACTAGAGTTTTTAGTAGAGGATAGGGTTTATAGATCCCTAATACATGATTTTCATACCTCTCCCTACACAATTCAATGTTTTCAAATTTTCAAAAGGTCAAAAATTCCACAAGAGTGTAAAATTTTGCAACTGGCAACAATGGATCTAGTTGGAGACATGTGCCTCTTTTAGGCACAATGAGAATTCAAATCTTTGGGTAGCAGACCAAAAAGAGGAACAACAAAAAATAACATATCATACAAAGGATCAGAGAACCTCAAACTTAGGGGAAGTATTGCTTGAGATGTTGACCATGAAATGGAAACTTTATGAAAATTCTATCCAAGCCTCTGAGGTAGAATGTTCCTTGACCACATTCTTCAACAATTTAATAGGGTCCAACCCACAAAGCATCAAATTTACCATGCTTTCCTTTGTCTTATAGCTAGGTATTCCACATGAGAAAAAGATCCCCCACCTGAAACTCTCTTTTGAAAACCCTCTTATCGAAGAGTTACTTCACCTTTTGTTGTATCAATATTTTTTTTCATGTGTACACCTCTTGCTTTCTTCTTGTTCAATCAACTCATGAATTATTTTAGAGATAACAATCTCTTCTTCTCCCTCAATATTTTGCAATAACTAATATACTAGTAACTCAAGGATAATAAAAAACTTGGCCTCAAAACCATACAATAACTCAAATGGACTCATTCTAATAGCCTTCTTATATGCTACCCTATTTTCCTATACAAAAAATTTCAACTTATCATCCCATATTTTCTTATTTACATCTAAATATTTTTTATAATATTCATGATGGACTTGTTTCTTGATTCAACTTTCCCATTTCCCTATGGATGATAAGGTGATGAATGGGTTAAATAGATTGCATATTGTGAGGACATGTTAATAAAATCCCTAGATCTAAAACACATTGTATCATAAAAAACAACTCTTTATGGCACCCCACACTTGGTGATTACATTTTTTAGTAGAAAATCAATCACTATCTTTGAGGTAGAATTTCATGTAAGAATTTCTTCCACCAACTTAGTAAATTAATTAGTGGAAACCAATATCCACTTATATCCACTGCTTTATTTTTCTCCAATTTCCCCTATGAATTCAAAACCCAACTACTAGAATGGGGCCTACACTGAAATGGCTGTGAGGGGAAGTGCACTTGAAAAATTCATCTTTCCAAAAAATATTTGGAAACAATCATATCCTTTTATAAACTTGGACACATCCCTGATAATGTTGGCCACCAATAACCCATCCTCATAACCTTATGAGTGGTGGTATTTAACATGTAATGTCCACCACATAATCCATGGTAGCATTCCTCCATAACCTTTATTGATTTCTTCTCATTTAAAAATATTAAAAGTAGACCATCAAGGTTTCTTCTCATCAACTATCCTTGGAGCAATACATACCCTGGGCCTCAAGCTTCAAAGTTCTCTTTTTCTTATCATTCAATTCAAGAGTACAATTCATGTTTTCCAAATAAAAAATAATGTCTTTATACCAAGGGTAATCCTTTAGTGGATGTGGAATAAAGAGGGGATCAAAGTTAACCTAGTGGACTTTAATAACATCCAAATTTTCTCGAGTCATTAATTTTACTAGGACTTGACCCTTAACCAATTTAGTTGTTTGTATCTCCATGTCATATTCCTAGTTCTTGTTGACCTATCTACACCTTTTTCCTAATGCTTCCTACTAGAAAAAGATCTCTTACAACCTTATATGGTACAAAAGGAACAATTTTATCCCATATAATGTAGGATCTAAGGTTTTTCATTGCTTTGATAAGGGCATATGCATGATTCTCCATCACATAATATTTTAATTATGCATCTCTCGGTGATTTTATAAAGAAAGATATGGGCTACTAATAACAATATTTACTTTTCTACAACAAAACTGTATAAATTATATAAAAGAATACAAAGGAAAGAAATTGAAAGGGATTAGAGTAATTTTGAATTTCCAACATTAGAACCTTCTTGATTGAATCTTTTATATCCAAAAATGAATCACTTGATTTCTTATCCCAACTAGAAGATTGACCCTTCTTCAAAACATTAGATATCCAGACTTTGTTTTCTTAGCAAAGTTGGAAAGAAATCTCTGAAAAAAGTTTATCTAGACAAAGAAAGATTGAAATTATTTGATTGTTTTAGGTTGAGTGATAAGGTAAATAGCTTTGACTCTCTCTAGATCAATTCTTACCCCTTCTTTATACACAATTTTACCCTCTTCCACACTAAAAACACAATTCTTAGGATTCAAATATATCCCATACTCTAGGAATCTTTGGAAAACCAACTCCAAGAGTTTGCAATGATCATTTCAATCCTTGGAGTAAGCAGTCAGGTCATCTTGGTAAACAACCATCAAATCCTTTATTAGGCCCACAAAGGCTAGATTTTTAGCTCTTTGAAATATGGCCCCTATATTTTGAAGTCTAAATAGAAATTAAAACATATACAAAGGTTCCCCATGGTGTAGTGAAAGTTTTCTTATACTAACCAAACTCATTTACCATGAATTGATTGTAACCTGAGAAGCCATCCATCATATACATTAGCTCTAAGACCATCACTCATTGCAACAAATGGTCCATGCTAGGGAATGTATAATTATTCTTGAGGGACTTGATATTTAAATTTCTAAAGTCCACACATAGTATGATGTGCCCATTCTTTCTTCTATTTGGAACAAGATTAGACACCCATTCAAAATATTTTATTGGATTAATAATACCCTCTTCTTTTAGCTTCATTAGCTCCTTTTGAATTTAAGGAGTAAGAGTAAGATTGATAGGACACTACTTCTGTTTGAATTTTTTTTCACCAAGCTCCAATAGAATGGTATGTTGGAACAAATCTTCCCTATAAGCCTTTAATACATCATAAGACCATGCAAATAATTTATTATATTCTCTTAACAATGCAATCAACATCTACTTTTTTGTAGGTCTTATTTTTACCAAAATAAACCATTTTGTGATCTGATTAAGTTCCTACGTTTACACCTTTAATATCTTCTTCTTTGAAAGACTTACTTTTGATCTTGTAACAATAAACATTGTCAAACAATCTATCCAATGCAACAAGACTTTTAGAAACTGTATTGATTTTGAGTTGGATGATTTCATTCCAAAAGAGGGTCTCCTTTCCTTCTTCATCTTTCTCCACCATGGATTTCCAATCAATTTTCTGGTTTTGAAAATGATCAATATATCTCAAAAACTCATAAATTTGTTGATCATCACTAAAAACCTAATAGTTATATATATACTATCTTGAATACTAGGCCTAGTGAGAATCTCAACCTCATATTTATAATGATGGAGAATAGAATAAAAATCAAATCTAGAAGTTGTTGCAACAAGAGCATCAACAACCACATTATTTTTTCTTTCCACCTAGGTGATGTCAAAAGCATCAAAGGCCTCAATAGTATCCCAAATAATATTCCTATACATTCTTAACTTATTAAATGTAACATAGGTGCCTCTAACCTAATGTATCACAAGTGTTGAATCACCATGCACCTTGATATATTTAATTCCATATTTAGAAGCTATGTTTAGGCCAAGTAGAAAATCTTCATACTCTACTACTTTATTGGTGCATTCAAATTTCAGTATGTAAATGAACTTGTAATCTTTGCTCTCAAGGGAAATCAAGACAATTCCCGCACCATTACATTCCCTTGAACATGAACCATAAAATATATATTCCAAATTCCATCATCTTGATGAACATGTGAGGGTACCAAACTAGGATAAATTTGTTGAATAGATTCACTATCACAACAACCTATCAAATTATCAAGTTCTATATCAAGATAACAAATCTCAATATCAAATTATCAAGTTCTATATTAGGATAAGTTTGTTGAAAAAATTCACCATCCTAGTAACCATTCGGCTCTAGTTCCTCCCAAAACCATCTTATTTGTGCATGTGGAAGAGTTGGTACCCCTGAAAATTAACCCTAATAACCCTTCCCCTACTATTTTGGAGGGCTTAAAGAGGAAATACCCCATCCCTGAGGATGATCTTGGTATTGATATTTTAGCCACTCATCCCCCAGAGAAAAAGAAAAATGAGGTCAGGTTGGCCCAGTCAAGTGTTGTGGCTAGGCTTTGTGAACTAAAACACAAGAAGGTCAACAAACTTGCAACTAAAAAGAAAGGGAAAGATGTGCCTCAACTTTTGAGGGTTCTTCTAGTCTTTGAGGAAGGAAAATGTGCCGAGGAAAAAGATTCTAAGGGTGATACTATGGTGGGTGCTAGCTTTGAGATGGGGACGAAGCAAACAAGTGTGAGAAGATCCCATAGGTTGGTGAAACACAAGAAAGGGACCCCTATTGATGATATCTCCAAAGACTGATTCCAAACTAGTGGCAAAATTGAAGGAACTATAGCTACTGAGAAGTAGAAGGATAAAGGACCCATAGAAGACCCTTGTTACTTTTTTGATTTGAACTAGATGCTTTGGGAGGACTCTACCAAGTCGTCAGATTCTAGGATTGGTGCTGATGTGGAGTTCCAGAGCAAGGATGGCAAGGTGGAAAAGCTCAAAATGTTGTAGTAGGTTGCTAAGTTGAATTGTAGATTTAACTACCTGGCCTATTTCACTATCAAAATGATTCACAGGTTGGCTCTCACTCTCTCGAATATGGTCAAGGAGGAAATGGAAAAGAACACCATGGATGAATGCCCCAATTGGATTGGGGAAAATGTGTTAAACATCCTGGTCAAAAAATGGGAGGTTGTAGATAATTAATGGTTGGGTCTGTGTTGTGTTGTCTCTCTGTTGTTTCTAGGCTATGTCTGTGTCTCTATTTTGTTGTTTCTATAAAATAAATTTGATGTCTAATGGTTTTACTCCTTTTTGGCCCTTTGGGCTTGACATGTAAAGGGTACAACACCCTATAAATGCTACTTATAGTATCAAAAACAAATCTCACTCATGAGCTCATTAGGATTCTCAACAATGATCATCATTTTCTTCACTCTATGCAATTGGACATTGTTTTCACACATAGGGATGGTAGCATAGGATAAATCCATATGGATACTACCCCCTTTGAAGCTTACCATTTCCTTGATAATAACATACCCCACTTAGCTATACAATACACTATGATAATATCCATTAAGAATAATTTCCTAGGGTATGCAAAAATTTTCACAAGGACATTATTTACTATTCTAATCACATTTACCTCTTGAGAATCCATGGCATAAAATTTTCCATAGGACTTAAAGACTTGCAGGATTAAATGGTTCATGACCTCTAATGGCATCACATTACTAGATGCTCCAGAATATAACCTACATTTATGAACTATCCAACCATTTATTAAAAAGAAGTGTAAAATGGATCAATACTTTGAGTGTTATCTACAAAGACAAAACCCAGATAAATTTTAGGAGTTTCTTATATGTTGACTTTATCTACTCCTTCACTCGGAACAACTATAGTTTTTTCTTGCAAATAAAAAATAGTAGGGGCACTAAAATATGATAGTGTCCTCTCTTTTTGTTCATGGATCCTCATCAATTCTCTAAGTGGCACTTGAAGTTTTATTTGAATAAAATCCAAATCCATTTCAATTGGTTGATATCCAAGAAATGGATTAGAAGATGAGACTATCACAACATTAGTTTCAGGTATGAAAAGAATTACCTGACCACCAACATCAAGTTACTTTTGAAGAGTATTTACCTCTTTTCCAATCTCTTCTACCACCTTTATTTTTACACCATCTACAACAACTTGTTGATTTCCCATACCTATAGTTGATATTTCAACCTCTTTTATCTTTGGGACATACACCTTTTGTATGGGTGCACCTCCTGGTTGATGCATCTTCTTTCTTGGTTAGGAATTTCCTGCAACTCTATTTGTTGCTTTTTCTACATCAGATTCCTTTTACTTTTTGTTGTTCAAATGTGTATATGATATATTTAGACTAGGTACATAATTTTTTTTATCCTTGGCACCCAACTATCTATTCTTGAGCTAGTAATCACTCTATACTTGAATTAAAACAACCTTAGTGAGAGCCTCGATATCCTCTTTAGAGGTATTTTCTTTGTTATATATGTGCCTCATCTATTCATTATGTTATTCAAAGTCTCTTCTTAGAATTTCAAAAGGAATATGACTCCTATCATGATCATTTTGACAAAATTTCTCACCCTTATAAGCATCCAATTGATCTATATTGGCATCATCATAACATTTGGGTGTATCCTCAGGCTCTCAGAATTCACTTTCTTTATCAAGTGTAACTACAACATCACACTTCAATTGATCATGACACAAATAATATGTACATCATGCCAAAATGAATCTTGTTGAATATTCAAATCACCCTTCATCAATGGATTAAGGGTGTGTCTCTCATTATATTTTTTGTTTGAGCTTAATGACGATGACTACTTGTCATTACCTTCAAGTTTTTTGGACCAGTCATGATTATAGGGCCTATTGTGTAATCTTTGACCCTAATAAAAATGTGTAGGAGCAACATTAGAGGACATAAATTTTTCATTATTTTCCACCTTGTATGAAAGATATTTCATGGCTCCCATTAGCTTGTCTATTCTTTAGTAGTGAGAGGCTTGTTAGAAGTTGTTACACTTGGTTTCAAAAGTTTTATATCAGCTCTCTTTTTTTCTTTCCTAGATACCTTCAAATTAATCTCTTTATTCATAGTAATTACATATGATTCCCTTAAGGTTTGAGGGACATTGTCCTTGATTCAATGTCTATCCATGCATTTGGTAATTTAGGAAAACAACTACTTTGATTCATCACATTACCTATTAGAGTTGGAAAGGTTACCTTGTGAAATTTGGTCCATGTTATGCCTCACAATATTTCATATAATCTTCTTTTAGGCAGGCCTTGGATTCATGAGATGAATGGAGCACCCTCTACCATTGATATTGTAATGAAATATGTTTATGACAACAAATTTTACATGCTAAAATCTGATCTTGAACCTAAAATTTATTTGATTTCCTTGAAATAAGGACAAGATTCTTTGAAAGAATGGAAATCAATTGCAAAAGTGGAAGCCACAAAGGAAGAAGAACATGAGAAGAACAATGATGAATTCACTAAATTTCTAGAAGATGGTTGGGGTTCCTTAGATTTCACACCAACATTCATGGGAGAATACAAGATCATAAACAAAGAGTATGAAAAGGGAAAATAAAAAGTGGTAATGTCAACACAAGATTCAACACAAAATTTGAAAGCATCCACCTCAACCACTTTAGAACAAGAAAATTACACTATAAAATTTGATGAAGCTGATTATGAGCAACCACCAAATCTGAAATAAATGAAAAAGGTTTATGGATGAGGTTATGAACTTATGAAAAAACTTGGGTATAGTGGAAAAGGATGTGGTACTAGAGAACAAGGTATTTGTGTCCCTACAAAGCCTAACACACAAGAAATGACTGATGATCTTGGTTATTGTCCCTTGAAAGGAACAAAAAAACCTTCAATCAATATCAACACTCTTACAAAGGATTCTTCTAAGCCAACTTTAACATTAGTTCATCTTGAATTGATAGAAACTAGTGGTCTTGGTTATTTTCCTTCAAAAGAAATGAAAGAAACAAAGAACTCTTCGCTTAACATTAATGTCATCACACAAATAACTCCTAGGACATGTCTTAGTAATGATTTGAGTTCATTATATTTTATGTCTTCCTTTAAAGAAGAGTACAAAATCCTGCAATCTAAATAGTCTTGTGTAAGTATGACATCTTCTACTAAGTGAGAGATATCTTTGTCAAAAAATAAAGGAACATCCTCTACTATTGATCAATAGGGTATCTTGTCGAGACTTCTCCAAGATTGATTGATATCTCTTCCTCTAAGAACATGAAAGAAATTTTATTACAAGAGCTCATTTTGTGCATATCACAGAGTTTGAAATCTAATGAAATACATTTATGACAACAAAGTTTACATGCTAAAAGTTGTTCTTGAACCTAAAAGTTGTTTGATTTCCTTGAAAGAAGGACAAGATCCTTTGAAATAATGAATATCAACTACAAAAGTGGAAGCCACAAAGGAAGATGAACACAAGAAGAACATTGATGAAGTCACTAAATTACTAGAAGATGATTGGGGTTCCTTATATGTCATACCAACATTCATGGAAGAATAAAAGATCATAAACAAAGAGTATGAAAAGGGAGAAGAAAAAGAGGTAATTTCAACACAAAATTTGAAGCATCCACCTCAACCACTTTAGAACAATCAAATTACACAACAAACTATGATGAAGTTGATTATGAGCAACCACCAAATTTGAAATAAATGAGAAAGCTTTATGGAAGAGGTTATGAACTTATGAAACAACTTGGGTATAGTGGAAAAGGATGTGGTTCTAGAGAACAAGGTATTTGTGTCCCTATAGAGCCTAACATGCAAGAAATGACTAATGTTCTTGGTTATTGTCACTCGAAAGGAACAAAAAACCCTTCAATAAAAATCAACACTTTTACAAAGGATTCTTCTAAGCCAACATTAACATTAGTTAATACTTAATCGATAGAAACTACTAGTCTTGCTTATTTTCCTTCAAAAGAAATGAAAAAAAATAAAGAAGACTTCACTTAAAATTAATGTTATCACACAAAGAACTCCGAGGACAAGTATTAGTAATGATTTAAGTTCATTATATTTTACGTCTTCCTTTAAAGAAGAGTAAAAAATCTTACAATCTAACGAGTCTTGTGTAAGTATGACATCTTGTACTAAGAAAGAGATATCTTTGTCACAAAATAAAGGAACATCCTCTACTATTGATCAAGAAGGTATCTTGTTGAGACTCCTCCAAATTTGTTTCATATCTCTCCCTCTGAGGACATGAAATAAATTTTATTACAAGAGTTCATTTTGTGCATATCATAGAGTTCATAGCCATTCTACTAATGAATGTAAGGATTTGGGTAACAAAATTCAACATATTAAGGAGTGTGGTGATGTAGAGCAGGGGTGGACAACTCCAAAACAACCTAAATCAACCAATCTTTAAAGCCTAAAACATGGTGGCAACAAATTGAGTTTTTTGGCCATAACATTCAGTACAAACATCATCTCCAAAATGTAAAGATAGTTCTAGATACCCATTTGGGATTTATATAACATATCTCAAAATTAGGGTAGGTTACTTTATATAGAATCCTTCAAAAAAACCTTGTACCAGGACCCATTCACCATGGGGCAAATGATTCCCTATTAGGGATACCAGAGCAGCAAGTTTTCACAGTTCATAAGCTTCAATATTAGATTCAAAGTTTCCTATAAAACCGCACCAGGACCCATAATTCAACACTGGGCGAATGAGTCCTTGGAGGCCTATAAAAACCTACTTTTCTAAGCTTTCTAGTATTTTTTGTACTTCATAGACTTCCTGGTAACCTATAGTACCAATCTGAAAAAGTTTCAGGAACTTCTATTTTATGCATCTAGGTCAAAATCATCCATTTAGTGTAGCCATTTTTGAATCATTCCAAAATCATTCAAGTAGCAAAAATCATCAAATCTAAAAAATGTTTACATTTCTAAAACTTTGCATAATATGGATAAAATTAATTTTCACTTTTGCATAGATAATGTTTACATTCATGAAGCTTTCCATTAATTTGATAAAAGTTCTTTTCATTTTTGGATACACATTGTTTGCATTCTTGAAGCTTTGCATAAATTGGTTAAAAGTACTTTTCATCTTTGGATATACATTGTTTACATTCTTACAACATTGCATAAGATGATTAGAATTACTTTTTCATTTTTGGTCAAACAAAGGTTAGTATCATATCTTTCTAATCATACAAAGAAATTTTTTAACTCTCACCCTTATAAGAATGCTTTAGTGAAAGAGAATACTGTAGTGGATAATTGAATGACAATCAAATTTGGTCTTCTCCTAATATCTCTCCTATTCATGATGAAGATATTTTGGTACATTAGAAGATCCAATTATTGAGTGCCATGAGACTCTTATTTGTTTCACTTCCCCTACTAAGAAAAACATCATTGCACAAGAGGATACCATCATTGATAAGCAATACAATCTAACCATTGATAAATCCATTACTTGTGATGAAGTTATTTTAGAACAACCAACCTTTAAATGTCATGAACATCTAGTTTGTAGCTCTCCTAAAATCTCTCTTTCTAGGGAATATATCATGGCGGAAGAAAATGTGAACATTGACAATAGTAATTCCTTAGATGAAGATGATGAAGTGAAATTAGATTCCCCTTCACTAAGAGATCATGAAAATAAGGACAAGCCTTTTGAGGTTATGCAAATTAGATATCCCTTGAAGTGGTATTGGGTATGTGTAGGATCATCATGGAAAAAACATGGCCTTAAGTGGCAAAAAATTAAGAAAAATTAGAGTTAGGAAACTTGATGTAAAAATTTGAATAAGTTATCTATATTATTTCAAAAATATGTAAGAATAAAATTTGAAGGAAATTGAATGTAGTTTCTAAACTACTAGGTTTTTTTTTGTTTTTTAATTTTTATTTGGTGAAAATTTGAAATTTCAATGCATTAGTACTTAAATTTTAGGGAAAAAATAAGTAGGTGTCTGTCTGACCACCCTAACAACAATAAAAGGATAATATTTTAGATATAAGTAGATGACTCATGTCCCAATGTGATGTATATTTTTTTGTATATTTTTTTCAAGTAAATAATTAATTATTAATTTTTTATTACAAATTTTAAAAAATATAAAAAATCATATGTCTAACCACCTTAACTTGGTAAAACTTCATGAAATTCATTTTTTTTTAATCTTATAGTATGCTAACCATAGAATGTGACGCATGTTTCATATTCAAAAAATGTGATACTATTTGAAAGCTATAGATGTTTTTCAAATAGGCTATCAATCAAGACTTTAGTCATAATTCAAATAGAAAATGAATAATAATTAGTTATTAAATTAAAAGTAAAGCATAATTTATATTGGTGGAAAGTTGAATCTCCTTTAGAAACCCTTTTCACTTCATCAATTTTGGGTTAAAAAAAAAGTTGTCAGCCACATACCCTACACATACCAATCATATCGCCACTTTTTGGCCCATCGTGATCTTGCACATACCCTCTCCTAGGCCACTTCTTACCATCTATCCACCCTCAAAACAACCACAAGTTCAAAAAAAAATCACGCTTATCTTAGAACCACCTAAAAGGCAACTTGATAATGATAATGTTTCACAAAAATTGAGTTCCAATACCATTTCTTATACATATAACACAAGGAATGATCTACAACCAATACAACCAACTCCAACATCCCTTCCATTTCCTAACCCCATCTTGCCTAGTGCTCCTCGTTTTCCTTCACAAAGTGGAAAGTAGTATGATCTTGTTCAACAACTTAGGAACACTCCTGCTAAGATATCATTATGGGACCTTATTCAAGCCTCCCCTCATTATCCTAACATGATTCAAAGTGCCTTACAACAAGTTCCCACCCCTCCTAATGTGCAATCAAATGATGTAGCAACCCAAATTCAAACTATAACTCCAGCCAACTTGGACATTACTTTCCATCAAGATGAGCTACCTTCATTAGAAGAGAAAAAGCAAAATGAAGTTTTCATGATAATAGCTTACATTAATAGAATTGGGATAAGGAGAACCCTTGTTGACATCAGTTCGACCCTTAATGTGTGTAGTGTGAGACTATTGGAGATGCTTCATATGAATAAGAGTGAAATTGTCTTAGATTCATTGCCCATCTATGGGTTTGATAATGTAGGAAAACAACCATTTGGAGTCATCACATTGCCTATTAGATTTGGAAAGGTTACCTTGCAAACTCCGGTCCAAGTTATGCCTCACGATCTTTCATATAATTTTCTTTTAGGAAGACCTTGGATTCATGAGATGAATGGAGTTCCATCTACCCTTCATCATGTAATGATATACATTTATGACAAAAAAAAATTACATGCTAAAAGCTGATCTTGAACTTGAAAGTTGTTTGATTTCCTTGAAAGAAGGATGAGATCCTCTGAAAGAATGGAAATAAACTGCAAAAGTGGAAGCCATAAAGGAAGAAGAACACAAGAAGAACATTGATGAAGTCACTAAATTGCTAGAAGATGATTAGGGTTCCTTAGATTTCACACCAACATTCATGGGAGAATACAAGATCATAAACAAAGATTATGAAAAGGGAAAATAAAAAGTGGTAATTTCAACACAAGATTCAACACAAAATTTGAAATCATCCACCTAAACCACTTTAGAACAAGTAAATTACACAAAAAACTTTGATGAAGTTGATTATGAGCAAAAAAAAAATCTGAAATAAATGAAAAAGCTTTATGGAAGAGGTTATGAACTTATGAAACAACTTGGGTATAGTGGAAAAGGATGTGGTGCTAAAGAAAAAGGTATTTGTGTCCCTATAGAGCCTAATATGCAAGAAATGACTAATGGTCTTGGTTATTGTCCCTTGAAAGGAACAAACAAACCTTCAATCAATATCAACATTTTTACAAAGGATTCTTCTAAGCCAAGTTTAACATTAGCTCATACTAAATCAATAGAAACTAGTAGTCTTGCTTATTGTCCTTCAAAATAAATGAAAGAAACAAAGAATTATTTTCCTAACATTAATGCCATCACACAAAGAACTTCTAGGACATGTCTTAGTAATTATTTGAGTTTGTTATATTTTACATCTTCATTGAAAGAAGAGTACACAATCTCTCAATCTAAAGAGTCTTGTGTAAGTATGACATCTTGTACTAAGCAAGAGATATCTTTGTTGCAAAATAAAGGAACATCCTCTACTATTGATCAAGAGGGTATCTTGTCGAGACTCCTCCAAATTTCTATCATATCTCTCCCTATGAGAACATGAAATAAATTTTATTACAAGAGCTCATTTTTTGCATATCATAGAGTTCTTGTTCATTCTACTAATGAATGTAAGGATTTGGTTAAAAAAATTCAACATCTTAAGGAGTGTGGTGATGCAGAGAAGGGGTGGACAACTCCAAAATAACCTAAATCAACCAATCTTTAAAGCCTAAAACATGGGGGAAAAATTTGAGTTTTTTGGCCATAACATCTAGTACAGACATGATCTCCAATAGAACATATCTCAAAATCAAGGTATGTTACTTTGTACAAAATCCTTAAAAAATGGACTATCTTATCAATTAAGCCTAAAACATGAAAAATCAGACCTAGGGCATCATCAAAACACATGCAAAACTCAATATGGAACCCTAAAACTTTGGAGCATGGAAATATATAAAATTTTAGACTCCCACACAAAAAATAAAAAAAAAATCCACCATGGAGACCATGATAAATCATATATTGAAAGTCACTAGTTACCCTACCTAGGGTTTATGACAGTTTTGAACTATTTTTTTCCAAAATTGCAATATCTCTCTTGAAACTCAACAAAAATAGATGATAAAAAGTGAATTATAAATTAGGTTCATATGTATTTCAATCATAATTGGTCTGAGGTCAAGATATGGAATATAAAATTCATACCACATGTTGCAACAGGTCGGTTACAGAAAAATAATGAAAGTGTCAGTCACCAATTTGATCATAACTTACATAAAACTCAATGAAAATAAGCCAAACGAATTGAAAATGAAAGATAACTCAATAATCTATCACAACCAATTATTTAAAGATCATGAAAATTTCATAAAGTACCATACCACATCAAAAAATAGTGTTGCAACATTCAGATTTGCAGAAAACAAAGGAATTTTATTGCTTAAACTTCAAAATTGTAACCACCAACCTTGGTTTCGACCACCCCAAGGATATTTTATTATGTATCAACAATTTTCAACTATTTTTCAAAATACAACCATTCTAATTCCTTCTTTTACACCATGTGACTTCAAATTCCACAATTTGCAATATTTTAGACAATATTGACAACTTTTAAAACCTATAGCAACTTTTACATTTTTGACAACTTGACCACACCTATCCTCCTAAGACCTCATCTAGACCCTTAAAAAAATTAATATGATCCAAAAGGACCTTATTACGTAATAAATATACAAAACCAAAATAATGACAAACCAAAATCTCATGGGTGATCTTGCACCATACTCCCGGGCAAAGAAAAGATTCAAGCTCCACTTGAATAGAAGGTAGCAAATTGAGAATCAAGACTGAAATACCTTACATGATTGCATAGACCCCTACATATGACCTTATTTCAAACAATTCCATAGTGGCTTCATCTTCACTTGAGGTTTTTGAACATATCTCATAGGTAGGTGAACTTGGAACAAAAAAGATAACCTTGATTTCCCTACTTCTCACACTCTTTTGGTGACCTTATCAACATAGTAACATCTTCCCCTTGCTTTTATTTGTCATCTCCAACCTAAAATTGCTTCATTTCTTCATGATAAATTGGATACAGTGCCATATCACCTTTCTCTTCTTCAATGACTTATTTAATTTTGAACTTAGGCTTCTCATCCCTTAAGTTTACCATCACAATCAAAGCATCATGTCCCCTCTCTTTATATCTCACCATTAGGACAACAAACATAATTTCTTGATCAATGGCACTACTCTCTAAAAGAAGTAAATCATCACCAACCTTCAATATCTCCTTATGAAATGCCTTCAATGAAAGTGTATATACTTCACCTTCAATGGGAAAGAAAAAATATTAAGTTTTACTTTCCTTTTCAACGCCATCAATTCTCAAGTTCGGAAGGGGCTTGGACTGAAAATCAACAATACAATTCTTATCATCCAAAACTATGTTATCCAATGTTTCTCTCTCCTTAAGGTCTACACAATCAAGAGACCTTTCCTTTTCTCTGGCTTGTACAAACTCCTTTTCACTCACCAACATAGCACTAGAACCTATTTGTGATTCTTGACTTTCCTCTTTCTCAAATGGATTTTTCTCTTCCATCACTAACAAAGATTCTCCAATATCTAGTGTTGTTGTCTTCTCTTTCCTTCTCTTCTGCGTGATTTCCTTGATAGGAAATTTAACCTTCTTCCTTATTGGTAGATGCCAACCACTTGCTTGTTTTTCTCTCTCAAGGAGCTGTTACATTTCAAGTTCCATTATTTTTTCCATTTCTTCTTGAATTTATTTCATTTTCTCCGAGGCTTGCCTCAAATCTATTATCTCTTCAACATCCATTTTTTTTTACCTCTCATCCTTCTTCTTTATCTCATTTCTATCTTTTCTCACCACTTGTTTCTTGCTTGGTACCTCCTTACTCTACAATTCTCCATGGAAAAATCTCCTCAATATTTCCATTCTCCTTCTACAAACAAGTCTCTTTAACCTTGCTTCTTCTTGTCTTTGTGATACCTCACCTAGGTTTCCTCCTTTCTTCACTACCAAGTCTTTTGGAATCCAAGTTCTTCCTTCAACCTACAAAAAGACAACACATAAAATCCAAAAACTTATCTTGCCCAGATATTCAGGCTTTGATACCATGTGGTGTTCTTCCTTGTATTGATGCACCGAGTTCCTCTAATTGATACTAATTTCTATTCTATTATTTTTATCATCAATCATCTCAGCTCATCCTTGTCTTCCACTAAGTGGGGGTAAGGGGTTAGGTTAGCCTTGTCCTTGTATGGCACTTATTGATTTTCTTGTTTGGCTAGTTGACCACCTTCCATGTATATATAAGAGAAAGCTTGGGATGTGGATGACATGCCTTAAGTTGGCTTGCATGTGATGAACTAAGTTACCTTTAGTTGTTGCATTTTTGGGGCAACCCACTTATCGATGATGTAGTTTCATTTGGGAACATATGACTTGGCATAGGGATTTCCATCTAAGCTCTCATGTCTTGGGATAAAACATTGGCTACTTTAAAGAAATTGCTCACAACAATGGTGTTAGCAACCACTTCAAAGTGGGGGCATACATCGATAATATCTTTCGACATTTTCTCATGTTTCATGGTGTGATTTTATTTTTTCTTGTGATGCATCCTTTTCTTGGTGGTGTCATTGGGTTTGTTGTCCTCCAAGAATGTGATATTTCTAATTGTATCATTTCCCTTAGTGGCATGATGAGAAACAAGGCATCCCATAAGTCACAATATGATATTCTTTACTTTTACTCTCTTGGAGACATTAGGTACAATTTTCCCTAAAAAGAATACCTTACACGAAACACGATCCCCTTGAATAGAAACCTATAGACATAACATTCAAAAAGAATATAGCATTTTCATACCTTATCAAAGTTGTCAGGAGGATAACTTTGGTATGGTGTGGGAGGCTAATATGATTCTCTCATTTACCACCTTTTTGGGATACTCACCTAGTGGATGGCTTGAGGTTCCACTACCCCAGAGTGATAATGCATGTTACAGACAAACAACCTTCACCTTGTCCACATTTTTCTACACAGATTGTCAAATTTTGATCCTTGTTTTGGACAAAAAATTGTGTTCCACATCGTGTTGGAAAGGTTGATGCTTGATCCTTTATTTTCCTTTATTTTCTTGGTCTTTGATAGGGTATGATTGTGTCTCTTTTTCATTGTTTCATACATAAGTGCCTTGAATGTCTACTTTAGTGTGAGTTTTTCATGGGAAAAAATCTCACTAAAGTGGGGGTAAAATGTAGTAAAGGAAAAATTATCCCGTTTTCCTTAATTTGGGAATAATTAACTATAAATGAGCTTAATGTTGCCTTGATTTAGTATTACAATGTTTTTTACACATTCGCATTAAGTCTAGGTCCCTTTTTAATAAAATGGACTTAATGATGCCTTATTTAGGGTGTTGTAAAGTGTATATTTACACTTTCACACTAATCTAGGGCTTTAATTAATTAATTGATGTTTAATTTTCCTTAATTGGCCCCTTAAATTAAAATCCAAGCCTTATTTATTGCATTTTTTGAGGGATAAATCTCCACACTCATTAATAATATTTCACAAAACTTAATTTTGCAATGTTTGATTCCTAGGATAGTGACCTAGGACACATTCACCACCTAGCTAATGGGTCCTTCCTAGCTCCTAGGACCCCCTTTTGGCATATTATTTTGCATCCTCGAAACATTTCCTAGTTGAGTGTGCTAGGAACCATTAGCCACCTAGTGAATGGGTCCTCCTTAACTTAGGAAAACCCTTTTTTAACTTATTCTTGGCAGGATTTTAATGATTTTAAATCCTAGATTTGATGTCAGCTTGTTTTATTTGAATTTTGGGATTAAATCTTAAGATAAGTATAAATATAAGGTTAATTTACATAGTTTCATCTAAGAATTCTATGCAATAATACCAATGGTTCACAAGAGAATTATAGAGCATTCAAGAAGGCATTTAAGGGAAGATTATTAAAGTTTTATTGTAGCAATCAAGGATCCAATTCATCCTATCAAAGTATGTGCATGTTGTGAATCTAATATTATATTTTAGCATTGGTGATCAAGTTCAAGTCTTAAATTATGTCAAGTTCTTGATCAAGATCTACACTCTTTGAGGAAAATCCATGCCAAGTTTTAGATTTGCAATCCAAAGTTCAATTGAGGATTAGTGAGTAGTAACATTATATTGTTCATTCATCTCTCCTTTTATGCATTGTTTCAATTTAAGATTTAATTACCAAAACGAGGTTTGACCAAGGAAAACCCATATTCCCTAACAATACAAATTTTCTCCTCTTAATTGATGTGTGATTGCAAGTTTTAGGTTGAAGATTAATTAGAGAAATTTTTTTGTCAAAGTTGCAAAGTTGTAAATGTTGTCATCTTTGTTGCAAGATCATGGAAAGTACTCTACATAATTTATTTCTGACTTTTAGGAGCTGAGCACTTGAAATCTAGGAGTGTAGATATTGAAGAACAAGATTCTAAAATTCATTTTCCAGAACCCTAACAAGGACCCATTTGTCGTTGGGTGAATGAGTCCTTAGTGAGGCCTGAAACAACACTTTTCCAAAAATGTACACATCATTCTAGCATCTGAAATCCTTCCTATTTTTTTATTAGAGGTTAAAAATGGGTTTTGATGGGGCCCAAAACCCAATACAAAGAAAGATAGGTTGAAATTAAGATACAACATAAACCATCAACAGCCCCACAATAGCCTCAAAAGATAAGCAAGATTACATATGCTGCAACTAACACCTAAACAGGGGCCTAAAACCCTTGAACAACCTAGTTTTAAACTGGGACCAAAAACCCCTTAGGTAGACACAAAACTTGTATGCATCCACCAGACATCAGCAAACCAGCCACTCATGGAAGACACCACTGAGCCAAAAAGGATAATCAACATAATGGTGTAAGACACCATCAGACCTCTAATCAAAAACTTGAGCAAATACAAACACCCCACCTCAATAGGGAAGATGGAAAGCACAACAAACCTTTGGGAACTAAGCCACTTCACAAACTAGGAAGGAAACTTCAAAAAATACCATCTAGTCAGCAACAAAGCAAGAAAAGCCAAAGAGCCAAGAACTAGCTCCAGCAACACCAACTTCATATAGACCTTCTAGCACTGGGAAACCAACTCCACAACCACCTCAAAAGGAGAGAGCTCCCCTCTAATGGAGAGGATGCTACAAGCAACAAGACCACCGCAGCCAAAAATCACCAGCACCCTCCACCTCCACCTCAATAGGAGAAATACCCACCTCAATTAGAATAGCTGAGGGAGGCCCACCTCCATAGGACCATAGGAGAAAACTACCACAGTAGTCAAGAAAACAACCATAGCATCCTTTGGTATCCACTGCACCAAAAACAAATTGTGGACAAAGATAAAATTCTCAAAAAAACACGATATGTCCACCTTAACAATACTCACAAAAGAACTCATTTGGGAATTCAAAAACCTAGTAGAAATCCCATCATTCAACACCTTCAAAGCCTTCACAGCAAGCCAAAACAACTAAGCAAACATAGAACAAACATGAACCAACTCAGCCCAAAAGGAGACCACAATCCCCAGCACCAGCCACCCAACAGTAAAAAGAACCCAAGCCAAAAGACCACCAGAGGTAGGGTCCCAACCTTAGAAAGAAAGAGAACAACCAACCCCCAAGAGGAACAGGGGAGCCCAAATAGGAAGGAAACCAGGAGAAAAGCCAGCAAGAAAGAACACCAAGCAACCCCAACACATCAGTCAGAGCTAAAGATAAGCCAAGACTCCCAACATCCAGCCAGAAGGAAACAACACCACTCCTCAAAAAGGGGAAAAGAAGAACCCATAACCTTCCAAGAAAAACAACCCCCAGAGAAGAACCACGAAACAAGTTGCAAGCAGAAGCAAGGGTCAACTAAAAAGAAACCAGAAGCAGAAAAGGAAAGCAAGAAAAAACACCAAGCCTTCCTATTATGCCAAATAGGAACAAAAAGAGGCCCCAATTGCAACCAGACATCCTCAAAGAAACCCACACTCACTAGAAGCTTGGAAGGCAGCTAGAAAAATAGGTCCTTAGCCACCACAACCAATAGCCAAGGAAGAAAAAGCACCAAACACTAGAACGACCCAATAGCCCCACACCAAACCCTTAATAAAGGAGAGTCAAGAGGAGAATAGGAGGCCATAACCCTCCACCACAAGACATCGGAACCAACAAATCAAAAGAAATAGAGAGAGTTCCAACACCCACAAGCATCTTCCAGCCCCCATAGCTCAGGAAAAATACCAGGGGACTCAACAAATAGAAGCCAAAGAGACAGGTTGGGCAACACCCGAACCCCAAACAAGCAGCAAAAAACACAGAGGCCCCCATCCAAGAGCAACCATTTGCCACAAAAGGACACTTGAGTAACAGGACTGTAGGGAGAAGAGGCCAAGGTAGATACAACCATCCCCCATCCCAAACAACTCCACCCAGAAGCAAAACAAACTGCCTCACCCAAGCAATTGAGGCCAACAAAGAAGAAAGGAAACGAATGCACCAAGCATTCGGCCAGAACTAGTGCAGGAGCACCTTGTTGGATTCAAGCCTCCATGAGGCCATATTGTATAAATTCATTAAATTAGGTGTTTTAATGTTTTAATAGGTTTAATGAGCCATTTTATATATGTTTGAAGTCATTTGGAGTCATTGATGAAGGTTTGGTGTCATTTAGTTGAAAAATGAAAACATTGTCAAAAGTTGTCAAATGTTGTCATAACAACTTTTCTTGTTAAATGACAACTTTTTAAAAGTTTTTAAAAAGTTTTTAAATGGTAGTTGTAGGTTTTTTGGAGCATAAATTGATTGTACAAGCATAAAAATGGGCCTCCAAGTCGAATGTGGGGTTGGAATGTAGTTTTGAACAAGAATTTATGAAGAAAGACATGGATTTTTCTACAATTTTCAATGTTTTGACCTATTCTTTTACATGGTACGGCTTTGTATGAAGTTTTAAAAACCTAAAATTGATTTTATTGATATAGGAATGAAATATCTTTCATTTTCAATTGTTTTGGTGTTTTTTCATTGAGTTTGGAGAAAGTTATGATCATTTTACTATTGACAGCCCTATGGGATTGTTTTCTCTGAAAGGTGCAAGTTGTTGCAGAGAGTGGTATGGATTGTATAGATCAAATAAAGACCTTAAACCTATTGAAAATATTATATATGTGAACCTAGTTTCATTTTCACTTTGTTTGATCAATTTTCATTGGGTTTTGATTGATTTATGACAATTTTGGTGAAGACTACCCAATTCAGGAACTAGGGTTACTAGCAAATAAGAAAAATTCGTATCTTTTTATTCCACCATCAAAAAGTGATAAAAATTGGTGAAATTTTTTTTTTTACATTTTATAAAAACCCTTTAAAGGAAAAATATTCATTTATTCATTTTCATGAGTTATGTTAGATTGTGTGTTTCATTTTGGTGGAGAGTGGTCAAAGAAACATGGTTTTCTTGATGTTTGAACAAAGCTATGCATAGTTTGTTTATGGTTGGCCTTAAATAATTGTTGTCTCATATTTGGATGGTTCTAATGAGTTTTTGGGATGAATCTAAGCATGTTGAAATCATTTACTAAGTCTTATAGAGATTGGAGTCTATTTGTGTAAGTTGGAGCCCATGTTGCTCAAGCTTAATGGATTGAGATTGCCTCAAGAATAAAGAATTTTAGTTGTGTACTTGATTATTGCCAAGAATATAGAGATTTGGTGTGAAATATCTTGCTCTACATCAAATTGGTATCAGAGCCCAGCAAAAGGTCTGGGTTAGTGTTGGTTTGTGGTTTTGTGTTGTGGTTGTGTGCAGGTTAAGAAGAACCTGATTGCTGCCAAGGAAGGCAAAGAAAAGTTGAATAGAAGCAAGGATAGACTTTCTTGTGAAGATGGATTTGGTGAGAATATTGGGAAGAAATTTGCTGGCAGAGGACAAGAGGAAAAATAAGAAACAAGAGGAAAAAAAAGAAAGGAAGAGAAAAGAGGAAGAGATGAGGCAAAAAGAGATTGAAGAATTAAAGCAAAGGTAGATCAATTGCTCAAAAGAGTCACAAGTTGGCACTTGACCATGAAAAAGAAAGTTGAATGGACCATAAAAAATATTATTAAAAGAAGAAAAATACAAGCAAGGATGGCAGAAATTGAGGCAAAGGTAAAGTTTTTTGAGCAAAGCAAGTTACAGGTTGAGATGCATGATATTCCACTTATGTTTGAAGATGAACAAAGTTCTTTGATTGTTGAAGAACACATTGATGTTGAGATGAATGATATGGTTGTTAATAATTAAGTAGTTGATGAAATTTTTTATGAAAAAGTAGAGAAGGTTGTTCAGGTTGTTGATAAGGTTGGTACGGATCCTCAAGATGTTGTTGATAATAAGGTTGATAATGAAAATGTTGCAGATTTGTTTGCTAATGAGATATATGCAGATTTTCAAGGATTTGATGCAGGCTATATATGGTACTCTAATAATGAGAGTGAAGGTATAGATGTTGTTGCTAAGGTATACGCACAAGAAATGGACCTTTGGGACATGAACCCAACAAATTTAGTAGAATATTCAATGGTAAAAGTAGAAGAAAATGATGAAGAGTTGGTGCCTACACTTGAAGAAGAAAAGGATAAAGGTGAAATAGATTTGCAATTACAAATTGAGCCACCAAAGTATGAGAATGAGATATTTACTTCATTGTTTCATGATGAGACTAATAGAATTTTCAGTTTTCTCAATGTAGAAGTTTGTTGCTATCATGAGACAACAGAAATAGAGACATTATGGTTGCAGGAAAATCATGGTGCAAGGATTGTGGATGAGTTTGAAAATGTACATGATGGGAAGATGGAAAGAAGATACCTTCTTCTTGTTGTGTTTGTAATTTCAAGGAAGGAAAAACCATGAGTTAAGATGAAGATACAAATTTTTTTGATTACTAGTGATAGTGAGGATTCATTTTTATTTCCAGGTCCTTTACTCTTTTCTCTCTCAAGGGACTTGAGTTTTTTCTTCAAGGGGAGAATGGTGCAGGAGCACCTTCTTGCATTCAAGCCTCCATGAGGCCATATTGTATAAATTCATTAAATTAGGTGTTTTAATGTTGTAATAAGGTTGAATGAGCCATTTTATATATTTTTAAAGTCATTTGGAGTCATTGATGAAGGTTTGGTGTCATTTAGTTGAAAAATGAAAACATTGTCAAAAGTTGTCAAATGTTGTCATAACAACTTTTCTTGTTAAATGACAAATTTTTAAAAGTTTGTTAAAAGTTTTTAAATGGTAGTTTTAGGTTGGTTGGAGCATAAATTGATTGTAAAAGCATAAAAATTGGCCTCCAAGTTGAATGGGGGGTTGGAATGTAGTTTTGAACAAGAATTTATGAAGGAAGACATGAATTTTTCTACTATTTCCAATGTTATGCCCTATTATTTTACATGGTATGGCTTTGTATGAAGTTTTACATACCTGAAATTGATTTTTATTGATATATTAATGAACTATATTTTTATTTTCAATTGGTTTGGTGTTCTTTCATTGAGTTTGGAGAAAGTTATGATCATTTTACCATTGGCAGCCCTATGGGATTGTTTTCTCTAAAAGTTGCAGGCTGTTGCAGAGAGTGGTACGGATTGTAAAAATAAAATAAAGACCTTAGACCTATTTTAAATGTTATATATGTGAATCTAGTTTCATTTTCACTTTGTTTGATCAATTTTCATTGGGTTTTGATTTATTTATGACAATTTTGGTGAAGACTACCCCGTTCAGGAACTAGGGTTACCAACAAATAAGAAAAATTCATATCTTTTTATTCCACCATCAAAAAGTGATAAAAATTGGTAAAAATTTATGTTTCTACATGTTCTAAAAACCCTTTAAAGTAAAAATATTCATTTGCATGAGTTATGTTAGATTGTGTGTTTCATTTTGGTGGAGAGTGGTCAAAGAAACATGGTTGTCTTGATGTTTGAACGAAGTTATGCATAGTTTGTTTATGGTTGGCCTTAAATCATTGTTGTTTGATATTTGGATGATTGTAATGAGTTTTTTGGATGAATCTAAGCATGTTGAAATCATTTACCAAGTCTTATAGATATTGGAGTCCATTTGTGTAAGTTGGAGCCCATGTTGCTTAAGGTTAATGGATTGAGATTGCCTCAAAAATGAAGAATTTCAGTTGTGTACTTGATTATTTCCAAGAATATAGAAATTTGATGGTGTGAACTCTCTTTATCTGCATAAAGAACCCAGACAAGGTCCCCATCCCAATTTCCTTCTCCCTCACCATCCTCCTCTGCACAATTCAAATATGTGCTCCCGCCACTCCCACCTGCGCTCCCGCTCGATGCCATTGTGTTAAGGTGATTGTTAGAGGTGATTTAATCCTTCCTATTTGTTGTTCTAACAATTAGGTTTATTTTTTTATTTTTATTTATGCATTTTAACCCTCATAAATTGAATGAAACACTAAGTAAAATTAGGTTTACCCATTTGGTTAATAACATTTGTAGTGCACCTCTTTTTCTATGTTTCAGGAGCAATATTGCATCAACCAAAAAAATGTTGTTTCTTTTCAATAAGGGCCAAATTTTGCAAGTTACTATTTTTAGTAAGCCTTTATTTATGCATGTATGGGAAAAAAATATTACATATACCTCCAGAATGGTAAATTTAATTCAATGGTGAAGAAATCACTTCAATATAATTTGTCATTTTAGAGATTAAAATTTTAATTTCTGAAAAATCTTGTTAAAAAATATTTGAAGTCAATTTTGAAGCACTCAAAGGCTATGGATGGCCCCAAAAATTGGTCAAAAAATAAATTATCCTATGGTACCATTTTACGAACAAGCATCTCCTCGAGAGCTTTCCAAAAATGTATTATAATTGAAAATTTAACAATTGAATTGAAAGTTATGACCCCAAGAAGTTGCACTACCAAATTTAATAAAATTTCAAAATATCTTCTTGTGGGGATTACAGTTTACAGAAGATTCCAAGGTGTTTACACATTCTAGATAAAGGATATGAATGTGGTTACAGAGGGGGGCATAGTAGAGTAGGTTGCGGATTTGATTTTTTGATTTGTAGATTTATGTAATTAGAAAGCCCATGTGATGTCAGTTGCAATGTTGTAATTTCATTTTCATTTTAGTGATAGTAGAACATCTTGGATTCCTTATTGTAATGTTTTGTGCAATTCTCTATTGTTGTTATAATTTTCAAATTGTAAGGGGAGTACCCTTCATTAATTTTGCAATAAAAAATCCCTCATAATATCATCTCATGAGTATGCTATTGTCTAGGAGGATCTTGTACCATTCTTTTATACTTTCCTCCAATTATTGCACAAAAAGCTTCATCTTGACATCCTCATTTTTCAATTTCGTATTCATCAATGACATCACTGAAATGCCTTAAGTGATCATCACTAGTGATAACATTATTACCTTGAAATTTTGGTACTTTTCCTCCGATCTCAACTGGAATTGGATTAGGGTAATTGTAGATACCACATGAATCCAAGTTTCTATAACTTTATAATCCCATTGGTTTCCTAACAAGGTTAAATATTTTGGATTTCATTCTAGGGATAACTGTAGCATTCTTCTCTACATTTTGTTGAATAATAGGCACCTGCTAAATTGGAACAATTGGTGTAACATTTTTCAGGTTAAGCATTATTTTTATGTTCATTAATCTAAGAAAAATATTTTGGTCTCTCTATAATTTTTACCTTTATTTCAATATGCTACCTCTCTCTAAGATGATCAATATGTTCAATGTGTTGATATAATTCCAATTCTCTACAGTTAGCATCAAACTAATTATTTGGGTCAACATCTTGGAATGAGGTTTCAACCTCCTATTCTGAGAACTAAGGAGTATCATGTCTACCCTCTATCTAATTCCTCATAGTTTGAAGCCTAGTGTTAGTTGTAGGGGTGACTTCAAGCATACCAAAAGTTACATTCTCTGCTCTAGGGTTTATTTCATTTTCATAGCTATAATCATGTTTGTAATTTCTTCTAGTCATTCTAACCTTATTTTCACCTAAATATTCTAATGTTACTACTCTAAATCCCTATAATATTTTCTTCTATATGAAGTACTAATCTTTTCAATATTTCTTGAATTATGTAAAGGATACTTACTTGGATTTTTAGCTTTCCAATTTTTTGTCACCTTTTCTCACTAGCGGAACTACCTTCAAGAACTTCTTTACCTTTGAAAAGATGATCTTTATCCATTTTTATCTTCTATTACACATTTCTAGATATTTTTCAATGAAGTTTCCACTCCTTGAAGGAGAAAGTATTTGATGCTAACAAAATTCTAACTTCAAACCAAAATCCAAAACGTCTTGTACTATCACCAATTCCTTTGAAATTTTTCTTTTACAATCCTATATCAATCCCTAGAAATGGTGCCAATTTTTTTGTGATCTAAACTATTAGGCCCAAGTCCCCAAGGTTTGATAACATTCCAAGTGTTAGGGGTGTAAAACTTGGAGAAATATCACAAACCTATATTCAAGCTGGGAAGTTAAGGACCAATGGTTGAGGTAAGTAAGACCTCCTTCACTTCTGGATTTGCAAGATCAAGGGGGGTTTCCCTAAGATGTTGACTTGATTATTTAAAACATTGCACAATACCTTACTGAAAACTATACCCAATACACATTGTATCCCAATATTGTTGTCACAATATACTTATGTGCTAGTTTGTATAGGTAAGGATGGGAATCTTACTAATAGATACAACACAACTTAAAGTAAAAATTTCAAAGGTTCTTTAATTTGATTTGTTTGGAGAGTGGTTAAGATAGTAGCAAAGAAGAAAAACTATAGAATAGTGCCTATATCCATTTGGGCCATGGAGTCTCTGGACTTCACCATATATGTAATAATTGAAACAAGGTAATAATGTAATCAAGTTACCACAAAATACTATGCCCTTTTAACTATACAAGTAAGCTAGGATCTACATATGTAATTAGGAAGAACAATGTATGGCTATAGAATATAAATAATTTCCACTTATAAATCCTCAAACATACCCATACATTTACTTTATTATATTGAAAAGATACTATGCAAAATCTCTCCATAGATTTTACAAACTCTTGGCTAGAAAATTAATCAATGATACATTAGAGAATGCATGCTACACATGAGGAGACACTTTGATAAGTTTTATTTTCCCTATAATAATTCACTCTTCAAGTTTACAAATGCTATTAAAATAATATGATCCAATCAAGACCATTACAATAAAAAATATCTTTACCTAGAACTAAATATTTAAAACATAAAACTTCCTATGTATACCCTTCTTTGGTGGTTCTACAATATTTTCTCTCCAAAATAATGTCTGAACAAAATCTTTGACCCTTAGAAAATAAATAAAAATTGCTTTTATAGAGCAGGAATAACTTAGATGATTTCAAACCTAATCCTAATAAAATCATGGTTTATAATAGGGAAGAATTTTGACTAGATTTCACAAAATATCTAACTTGGCCCTCAAATCTTGAGTAGATAATCCTACCATAATGGCTCTAACACCATGGCCATACCTCTTCATTTATGACTTAGTGAATGTAGAGTAGAAACTCTCACAACATATGCAAAAAAATCTAGGCCATCATGGCCCCAAAGAAGATTTGACACCTGCAACACACAAGGGTGACACCCTTACTAGTAATGCATCATAGAGAAAAGTACACAAAATAAATTTGTAATTGATAAAATTTGATTTAGATTTTGAGAATATTTTTGCACCATTACTTTTGAATTTCCTATGAAATAACACTACTAGCCATTACTTGGTATGAATTTCAGCCATAGATCAACCTCTTGAGGCCAAGATCAATAATTTCATATCACCCTTAAAAATTTAAAACACAATCATTGATTTGAATAGGGTGGACGACTGATACAAACCCACAAAATAAGACACAACATGAAGAAGCTTATGCGCTAGAAACCATCCTATCATAGACATAAATTTATCAATTATGGTTGACCTAGTCAACCCTCATATACTCTCCTATATAGCATATAGTTATTTGATAATGATGCACACTGATTGGAATACTTTACATATTAGATCACTCTATTATTTGCATTGAAGCCCTAATAACATAGCATTCCAGTAACCAAAAATTCTTAGGATGGATCATAAACATCCATATGTATGATTTAAACTCATAATGGCATTAATCTATAATCCAAAAACATAGAAATGACATCCACAAGTCAGTAACACAAAAGCTTCTTAACCAAATATGCCCAAATTTGTGATAGGTTGGGTCTAATAGCCCACACACCACTCTAGAAGCTAGAACATGATATGCAGTTTCCAATGTAGACATATCTAGTCCCAATGGTCATCAAAATGTCATCTCTACTCACATATGCCATAAGATTTTGTTGTGTTTGATCTAGAACATCAACCTGGTAAATTAAGCGATATAGTGACCCCTTAGTCACTTCAAAAATTCTACTTGATGAATACCAATTTCAACAATTCTAGAATAAGATATACCATGAAAATACATACTCCCATCCCAAACCATAAGAAATAACTCCTATCCAAGAAGAAATCCAAAGAAAAATATTTTACTAGACAATCTCCTTATCTAGGTAACATACCTTAAACATTATGAATTAGAACTACAGATCTCTTGAATTGATAAAATTGGATGTGGCATGATACCATAGACATCCCTCAACCAATTTCATCACCATATCCAGTCACAAATATATACACAACTTAGAATACTTTGATATGGCATGACAGTGTTATGCATTCTCTAATATTTGAAATGTCCTTGCATCAATGATTGAACTAACCAGTATATCCAACACTGTTCTAATACCAAATGAAAAAAATCTTCCTCTTTTTCCATCAATGGAAAAGGAAAACTACTTATCACTCAACCTAGCTTTGATACACTTGACAAGATCACCAAGATAACTTGTGGCAAGGAGTCAACACTCCTTGTTTACCCCAAATATCCTCAATTGATATGTCCTAATTTTCTATGTCAAATTCCCATCACTTCCATTCCCACAAAACATGATTGGTGTAAAGATTATTATGAACCATAAAAATGGTGTTGAAAATTATATCTCATTTTGGAATCCTTGGAAATTAGTTCTAATACTTTGTTTGTGTGATTTGAGTAACAAAGACTAAGGAAATTAAGCCTATACCCTAGAAAATCTAGTAAATTCATATGACCTCTACCACCAATGGATTGCATTGGCTTAAATACACAACCAATGGGTATTTGTTCACTGAGTTTGAATATGGGTCATTTATCTCAAGATCAATGGTGTTTGTTGAAACTTGAAATTGGATTTGCGAATGACATCCCCCTTTTTCATTATGTGGACATGCATCACCATTTCAAAGAATCATGAGAGAAAGAGATTACGCAAATAGAGCCTTGTTTATGGTAGAACTCTCCATGAAACAACGTAGTGATGACACTTGGAAACATTTCAAGGTTTCCACAAAAGAAACAAGATGGTACACCATTTTCCCATGAAGGCTTTAGCTTGAGCAATGATAATTAGAATGTTCTTTAATACATGCCTACATTTTTCTAAATCGCAAGGGAAAATGTGTCAGAAGGAAGAGGCTCTATGAAACAAAGAGCTTTTGTGATACAAAATGAAATTTGATGCACACGCCTTAGAAAAATTAAGTAAAATATAGAATGAGGGGACTAGTCATAAATGATGAAAATGGTCTTAGCATAACATTAGCCCTTGAAATATTTATTAATACTGATACATATGTCACAAATTTGGGGACTCGAAAAGGGAGGAAAAGACAAAAAAAGAGCCTCCTAAAATTGAATAAGGTATGTGATATACCAATGCATGTCCCATGGGACCTAAGGGACTAAAAACTATAGAGTAATATATTAAAATATTTAGAGAAAAGGGATCATTCATTTTCCTAGTGCAAAGGGTTGGTTAACACAAAAAAAAGACACCCAAAAGTTGTAACTTAAGCAGTAGGCGACCCCAATGATTGGTCAAAATGGGAAATAAGAAAATTTAAAGGGTTTAGTCATATGCTAGGGTTTTTAATAGAGGATATGGTTTAAGAAGCCCTAATACACAATTTTCATATGTCTCCCTACACAATTGAAGGTTTTCAAAATTTCAAAAGGTCAAAAATGCCACAAGGGTGTAAAATTTTGCAAGTGTTGATAATGTGAATTTATCAGATGCATTAAGTATTATTTAACAAGGAAGCATGGATTTTTTAAAGGTATATGTCTCTCCACCTTAAATTTTCCAAAATTTTATGGGATACATTGTTTTCTTTGAAGATCGTGAAAGCTTCCAAAGGGTGTCTGCATATATGCAAAATGGAAACATTATACTTACAGTGTAGCTTGGAATGTTGAAGAGAGTTGGGGTGAAAAATAGGACCATTCCTATCATATAAATGACCACTCAGACATGTTGGAATTGATGGTATGGCCCCACAATGCACATAATGAAAATTAGGCTACCTTGTAATTTTGCATTGCATGCATCTGACAATTTTTGATGTAGTAGAAAAACTTTCACCATGACCAAAATGGTTTTGATTCTTCAAAATTTGAGAGAGGTTGTTATAAATGGGCCTCATATGCACCTATATGTTTAGAAAAAACATTCATATGTGCCACTAACTCTACAATATAGTGCATCAAAGCTTGATAACTTTTGCACTTAGGGATTATAGGAGAAAGCACCAACACAATGTAGAACATAATGTTTAGGACATTTGGGGTGAAAAATAGGACCATTCATAGCATATAAGTTCTCACCCAGATGTTTTGGGGTTGACAATTCAGCCCCATGATGTACAACAAAAATTAGGCTACCTTGCAACTTCACATTGCATGCATCTAACAATTTTTGGGGCAATAGAAAACTTTCACCATGGCCAAATAGTTTTGATTCTTCAAAATATAAGTGACGTTATTGTATAGTGACCCTACAAGATCTTTTATGTTTAGAAATAATGTTCCTATGTACCACAAATCCTAAGATACAGTCTGTCAAAGTTTGACAATTTTTCCACTTAGGGCTCTTAAGAGAAAGCATCGACATAATGTAGCCTAGAATGTTTAGGAAATTTGGGGAGTGAAATAGGAGCATGAATAGCATGAAACTACCCACCCAGACATGATGAAACTAGCGATTTGGCCCCATGATGAATAGAACAAAAAATAGGCTACCTTCCAACTTCACATCGCATGCATCTAATGGGTTTTGGGGCAAAAAAGAAACTTTCACCATGGCCAAATGGTTTTAAGTCTTCAAAATATAAGAGATGTTATTGTATATGTGACCTAAAAGACCCTATAGGTTTATATGAAATGTTCCTACATACCATGAATTTTGAGATACAGTTCGTCAAAGCTCAACAATTTTTTTCACTTAGGGATCTTAAGAGAAAGCATCGACATAATTTAGTTTGGAATGTTAGAGTGAGTTGGGGAGTGAAATAGGAGAATTAATAGCATAAAAAAACCAACCTAGACATTTTGGTACTAATGGTTTGGCCCCATGATGAATAGAACAAAAATATACTACCTTGCAACTTCACATTGCATGCATTTGACAATTTTGGGGCAGTAGAACAAATTTCACCACAGAAAAATGCTTTTGATTCTTCAAAATATGAGAGAGGTTATTGTAGAGGGGCCCTATGAGACCCTATAGGTTAATAATTTTTTTTCGTACATACCATGAATTATGAGATACAACTTTTCAAAGTTTGACAATTATTTGCACTTAGGGCTCTTAAGAGAAAGCATTGAAACAATGTAGTCCAAAATGTTTGGGTGAGTTGGGGAGTAAAAAAGGATCATGCCTAGCATAAAATTTCCCACCCATATGTTTTTGAACTGACGGTTTAGCCCAACGATGAATAAAACAAAAATTAGGCTACCTTGCAACTTTACATTACGTGAATCTAACAATTTTTGGGGTAGCAAAAGAACTTTCACCATTAAAAAATGGTTTTGATTATTCAAAAAATTAGAGAGGTTATTATAGAGGGTCCCTACAAGACCCTATAAGTTTAGACAAAATGTTCCTATGTACCATGAATTCTAAGATACAATTCGTCAAAGTTTGACAAATTTTTACACTTAGGGCTCTTAAGAGAGCATCAACACAATGTAGTATAGAACACTTAGGAGAGTTTGGGTGCAAAATAGTACCATTTCTAGGGTAAAAATTCCCACTCAGATGTGTTGGGATTGATGGTTTGTCCCCATGATGTACAAAACAAAAATTAGGCTACCGTGCAACTTCTCATTGCATGTATATGATATTTTTTAGGGAAATGAAAAAACTTTCACCATAGCCAGATGGTTTCTACTATTAAAATATGTGAGATGTTATTTTAGATGGTCCCTACATGACCCTATATCTTTATACAAAAATTTCCTATGTGCCACAAATTTTGAGATACAACTCATCCTATTTAGTGCACTCTTTTCTATGACATGATCTATGAAGGATTATCACAGTAATGGCATGTGCATCTTCATGAATTAGTTGTCACATGATGTAAATTAGAGGAGATATACAACCAATCAACACAATCTCAATAAAAACAACTCACCAAGTCACAAATCTTCAAATTCTTCATATCACATCAAACCTTCACCAACTCCTTGTAGTATTGTCATTTGATTGAAATGGGTATATCTTTTAGAGAAGGCCCTTTCAACTCAGTACCAATAGCTTTTCAGAGACCCATCAGGGCATACAAAAACATATCACAAACCCTCAATTGGTTACCTTTGAACAACTTCACCAAAAAAAGACTCTTTCGCTGACCTAGACCTCAAATTAGGTCTCTTTTACAAAGAACCTTATCTCCAATCTTCTTCCCAACCTATAAAATCACTTGGGCAGCATTCAAAAGGTTACAAAACCAAAGAATCCACCAATTTTATTAGAAGAACTGGCCTCCAAAGCTACTAACCTTGAAACCTTCATTTTTAGCAATTTTCATAGGGTTTTATTGAAAATTAATCTTCCAAACTTCCTCTAGCCCTACCACCACTTCAAAAATCCTCCAATATCCCTGCATATGCTCAAAAAATTGACAAATTATGCTGTCCCAACAAATTTCATGCATTACCATACTCAAACCTCTCAATTTCATAAGAAAAAGACACTTTTATCTTCTAGGGCATCATGCCAAACTCTTCATTTAACTGGCCACAGAAAACAACTCAAATTTCCAGAAATTTCAATGTTAGACTCTCAAACCAAATGCATAATAGTTTTTATCTAGGACTTTAATTAATTCAAGAAATTTTAGACCAATTTTCTACTGTATGGGGCCATATAGGTCTGAGAAAGTAAGAAAATATAGAAAATCTAAAGAAAAACAGGGATAATCAATTGATTTTTCCTTCCAAAACTTCAAGAGAGAAATTACAAAATCATGTTTCCCACATATTTATTGTTCTTCCCTCCAAAGATCAACTGACTCAATGTACAAAACTTCCTTTTTATTTTTTTGAGCATTGGCATTCCACAAATCCTCCTTTTTGCAACTTTTTTGAAAGTTTACATTTTTGCACAAAATGACAACCTTTTTTGCATTATATAGCAATATTTTGCAATTTAGACCACCTAATCACCTAATGGACTCTTTGCAACAAGAAATAGTCTATATGACCTTATTTAAACACAAAATACTCAAAATACCCTAAATCCTACTTATCAACAACCTTGATTGACAACATTTGCACAAAGGTGCCTGTGCACCATACATGTCATCTTGAAATTTTTCCAAGTCTCTTGGAAATGATGTTGTAACTTGTTCACCACTGAACATTCCATGCCTTTGAACTTCTTGAAATCTTTCATTAGGTACACATTTTCTTTGGTTCACATTTTTCTTGGAATTCTTTCCTTTATCACCACTTGAATCATGCTCCATCCTTACACATTGTTCTAATGATGGTTCTCTCATGTTTCTCTTATCATGAACTGATGTTACATCTGTCTTGACACTTGAAAACTAAACTTTATCATCCTTACTTCTGACTGCCTTTTCTTTCCCTATTGTTGCATTCTCAAACTCAATTGTTTTTCCTTGCTTTGCACCTTACTTCACTCCATCACTATCCTTTGTATCTATTATCTGACCCCTGCATTCAAGATCTCTATTTTCTTAGACTTGTGCACCTCTGCCTTGTCAGAGTAAGGCTGCCCCTTCCCTTATTCTATTTTCACTGGATGCATGACTGTCCCAATCAAAACTTGGATACCAATTTATCATCTTCCTTTCTCTTCATCACTGTATCACCCTTCCAAATGGTTGTCCTAACATCTACAACTTCTGTAATGGCTGCATATTCTCTGTTTTTATTTTCTTCAGGCCTCATAGGCTCCTTCTTTCCAACCATGATGATCTTAGTTGTCTTTCCCTTTGCTTCTTCGTCCTCTTGCAATGGTGTTAGTATGAAAGACTTTCCATCCTTGTCAATAGTATAAGTGTTACCCCTTCCATCACATAATGCTCACCTATCAAATTTCCATGGCCTACCAAGAAGTAGATGGCAAAAATCCATAGGTACAATGTCACAAAGCACCCTATCTCTATACCCTCCAATTTGAAACTCAAAATTTGCTTGCTCATTTACCAAAATTGACTGATTACCATTTAACCAAGATGCTCTATATGGTGTTTTATGAGGAACTCTATCTAGTTTCAGTTTTTCTACCATCTCTTTAGACACCATATTATCAGTTGACCCTGAATCTATTACAACCTTGCATACTTTACCTCTACACTTGCATGTTGTCATGAAAAAGCTCCTTTTTTTACTCATCTCCTCTTCCTTGGATGTCTTCAAGGGTGTTCTTCTTAGCATCAATTTTTCTCCTATCTCTAGAGTAGCAACACAACTATTGGAATTTGAACTCACACTCATCTTCTTGGACAATTTTAACTCTTCTTTCACTTCCCCTTTCTCCACCACTTGATGTAGAACCAAAATTTTCAGGGCACTTGCAGGATGGATGACCAATCTCATTGCAATTGTAACACCTACCAACAAATGTATTTGTGCTTCTACCACCACCCAATCTTCCTCTTGAACCTCTATAACCACCTCTAAAATCTACAACTTGTTCTTCACTTTTATTTTCCTCTTCTTGGTTCTCACTTATTTTTCTTGAAGTGGAGAAAGATCCTCTTCCTCTTATAGTGCTTCCTCTACCTCTCATTGTCTTTTCTTGCCTTATCTTCACTTTTTATTCTACCTTTAGAGCCATTTGATAACATTCTTCAACACTCCTTAGATTTTTCAAAGCTAATTCATCCTAAATATTCAATCTCAAACCACCCAAGTACCTATCTATCTTTTCATCCTCATTCTCATTATGGTTAGATCTCATACTTAACTTATAGAATTCTTCAGTGTAGGTTTTTACATCCATTTATTTTTTCCTTAAAATTTGAAGCTTCCTAAATATCTTTATAGCATAATCAGAAGGGAGAAATTTTCCTTTCATCTTGGCTATGTTATTTTCCCATGATACAATCTTGGATTTTCCTCTCTTTCTTCTTTATGACTGTTCATAGTCCCACCACAAAAGTGTATGAACTTTTAATTTTGTCTTAGCAATCTTGAATATCTACTCTTCTGGAATGTCTTCACACTCAAAGTAGTTATCCAAAGATGTTATCCAATCTAATAACTCTTCCTCATTTAGGTTCCCACCAAACTTTGGAACATCAATATTTACCTTGTGCTTGTCACTCCTGATTTCCCTTAACAACTTTTCCATTCTCTAATCTTTTGGATCTAATTCTTCATCCACATCTTCAAACTCTTCTTCCTCTTCTTCATCTGAATCACTTTAAACCTCATCTCTTCTCTTGCTTGTTTCTAGTGTTTCCAATCTTTCCTTCAATTCTTTGATCTCCCTAACATACTTATTCTTCAAATCACTCATCTCCTTGGCCATATTTTTTCCTTTAGGAGACATCTTGACAATATTGTCTTTTCACCTTCCACTCTTTCTTTTGCAAACTTCAAAATTCTTCCTTAGATATCTAGTACCTTTTCTTTGATACGAATTGATGTCAATCATAGGAGGTCTACAACCAATCAACACAATCTAAATAAAAAAAAAAACAACTCACCAAGTCACAAATCTTTAAATTCTTCATATCACATCATACCTTCACCAACTCCTTGTAGTATTGTCATTTGATTGAAATGGGTATATATTTTAGAGAACGCCCTTTCAACTCAATAAGAACACCATTCCAGAGACCCATCAGGGCATACAAAAATATATCACAAACCCTCAATTGGTTACCTTTGAACAACTTCACCAAAATAAGACTCCTTTGCTGACCTAGACCTCAAATCAGGTCTCTTTTACAAAGAACCTTATCTCCAATCTTCTTCCCAACTTCTAAAATAACTTGGTCAGCATTCAAAATGTTAAAAAACCAAAGAATCCACCAATTTTATTAGAAGAACTAGCCTCCAATGCTCCTAACCTCGAAACCCTCATTTTTAGCAATTTTCATAGGGTTTTATTGAAAATCAGTCTTAGAGACTTCCTCTAACCCTACCACCATTTTGAACACCCTCCAATATCCTAAATATGCTAGAAAATTTGAAAAATTATTCTTTCCCAACAAATTTCATGCATTACCATACTCAAGCCTCTCAATTTCACAAGAAAAACACACTTTTCTCTTTTAGTGCATCATGCCCAACTCTTCATTTGACCTCCCCTACGCTCAAGAATCATCAACACACCTATATCTACTTGATACTACAAATTTCACCAAGGTACAATGTTTACAGAAGGTGGAATGGGTCCGTTTTCATGTTTAAAGCAACAAAACCCTTAAAACGGGGAATACACAACCAACCACAGTAAAACAGCTCAAATTTCCACCAATTTCAATGTTGGACAATCAAACCAAATGCATAATAGAGTTAATCTAGGACTTCAATGAATTCAAGCAAGTTTAGACCAATTTTATACTATATGGGGATGTATAGGTTTGAGAAAGCAAGAAAATATAGAAATCTTGAAAAAAAAGGGATAATCAATTGATTTTTCCTTCCAAAACTTCAAGAGAGATTACAAAATGATGTTTCGCATATATTTATAATTTTTCCCTCCAAAGATCAATGAATCAACATACAAAACTTCCTTTTTATTTGTTTGACCGTTGGCATTCCACACATGCATTTTTGCAACCTTTTTGCAAGTTTACATGTTTGCACAAAATGACAACTATTTTTGCATTATTTAGCAATATTTTGCAATTTAGACCTCCTAATCACCTAATGGAATCTTTGCAACAAGAAATGGTCTATATGACCTTATTTAAACACAAAATACTCAAAATACCCTAAATCCTACTTATCAACAACCTTGATTGACAACATTTACCCAAAGGTTCCCTTGCACCATCACATTAAAGTAACAAATAATCTATGAAGGATTATTCCAAATATGTCAATTGAATAGAATAAGAACAAAACAATGATATCACTAATGGTATATGAATAGCCAATTTTCTTAGAACTATATTTATGTTAATCATTAATGATATTTCATACATTTTCTAACAGAAATAATTATTTGTATTTCAATGAGAGCATACATGAATGTTTAGTAGCACATTACATTAATTTAAGCCTAATTTCATATCGTAGAAAAAATTGTAGAATACATTACACAAATATATTTGTAGATTGTATCAAATATTGCTTGTACAAATATACAAACAAGGCCAACATTACAATTTTTTGTATTTAAAATCAATGCAATGTACCATTTGGATCTGTTCTACTCTTTATTGTGTGAAGTATTTCCTCTTGGTTGAACACACAAACCTTCCATAAGCTCTTGTTCAATGGTTTACCCCCATATTTCATAAAATCAACATTTGATGCATGAAAAGGTTAGAATAATGAAGATTCTTCCTGTGTATCTCAAAGTCCTTGAATAACCACAAATTATACTTCTTCATTAGGCACCTTCTAATCCATGTTATAGTAACAACCACTAATCCTATAGGGTACTTGATGCTTTCTCCATCTATAATAGGGGCTTCTAATTTAATTTTTTCCTTAACATGACACAAATAATAATGTATTCCTTCTTCATTTCCTTTAGTTGCAATAACTACATAAACATGCCCTACAATGGTATGTACCTTCAATGAGAAGAATTTACTAAACACTTAAGATTAAACATTGAATTTTATCAAATTTACATGTGGATCTAACATGTGATCAAAGTCAATTAGTGATTACATCTCTATGAGTTGTAGTGTTGTTGAGAGTCAATACATCTCAAATAGGCTCAAATGTCTTATACACCATTCATCCACCCACTCCTTTTACTCACACTCGTTCTAGGATTGATCTATACATGAAGAACAAAATCATACCATCTGTTGTGTATGAATACTCCATGAACTTACATTAGAGATTCTAAAAGAGCATAGATCACTTGATCCTATCAATGTACAATAATCCTCATATTTTGCAATATTAGTATTATCTATCAACCAAAAAATCTACAAATTAAATACTTACCTTCATTACATAGACCCATTGTAGCATTACACACTCAACGATAGATTTCATATCTATCAACTTTGCATTGTATTTATACTTTAACTCTTCTCATTCTAAATCTATTTTAATACATGTTCCTACACCATCATGCTCCCCTTTCCATGATTGGCCTTAGAGAAATTACACATATGTTAAGCACCAATGATCTTATGATTTCTACTCAACTAATAAAACATCTGGGAGCTCTTGAACTATGATGCACAATTATCTACCTATATGATATGCTAATAGAATGATATACCCCTGCTAGACAAATCATGGTAGAACATATGAAAGAAACCTTGCATAATCTCTATAGAATGTGTGTGATCATTTTTGATGTAAAAATGACACTCCCTCAATATCTTTGTATTATCCTCTATACTATCACCTACATGAATAAATGTTATATACACAAATATAGAAAATTGTGTGGAGTCCTAATACTATGGATGTACCTCCTTTTGTGGTTGTAGTGTGTATTTCTCTACATATTCAACAACTAAAATGATGGTATGAAGTGGAAATGTATCATTGCATAACTTTAATTGTAGTCCAACCATCAAATTCTATGGGTATGTCTTGCACACTCATACACTATATTCTCACAAAAATTCCCATAAATTGATACACTAGAATCTTTTCATTGACCAATTCAAACATTTTTTTCTTGTTTTCCATTTTTTAGATTGTAGGCCATTATCTTATATTTTCCAAATTCCACAAGTTCATTTCCAATTGCATGTGTACTATCCATACATTCACAAATTAGAATATGTTGCAATTCACCACAATGAAAACACATACCATCGAAGCATAAGTTCTTGTAAAAACTTTAACCATCAAATATTTCACATAAAGTGCTATATATGAAATCCCTTGAAGATCTAGGTGGAACCCTTATGTTACATTCCTACAACATATTATTAGTATGCAAATCTACACATATATGTCAATAAACATCATAATGATTAGAAAGTTCAATATGTAATCTACAACAAGAAGTTGTGCATGTGTGATTTCTTTTGACATAAAAGTGTATATGCATAAAATTGGTCAGATTTAATTATTCCTGACGTTTAATTAAATATTTATTATTTAATTAATTCCTCTAAAAGTCTTCTATACGTAATTAAATTTATTTAATTTAATTATAGTATTCATTCATTTTATTCTCCCACCATAATTAAATAGATCTATTTTATTTAATTATTCCACATTCTACTTGATTAAATTAAATAAATACATTTTATTTATTTAAGTTAATTATCATCTTTTGAATTTAATTAAATATTTTTAATTAAATTTAAATATCTCTTTTCTTTCTATTTAAAAACTTTCCTCTAATTAATTAAATACTTTTATTTAATTAATTTCATTCTTTCAAATTTAATTAAATATTTTATTTAATTAAATCTTTTCTGCTTTCTTCAAATCATAATTAGATATTCTGTTTAATCTTAAATATTTATTTATTTAAGAAAAATCAGCATGCACTCATAAATAAATAATTGAATTAGATAATTCATTATTTATCTTATCATAATCTTTCCATTTTTTTCTTCTAAAAAGATGATTTTTAAATCATCTCATCTTATCTCTTCCATTAAAATGGAAAAATCTGGCTTTATTCGTTTTCTTCTATTTTCTCTTCAATCTCATCTATCTTCAACCGTTTGATCTGTCAGGAATTATCATAGCCATTGACCAAACTAGCCAATAGAAATCTTCAAAAAACTCTATAAATGCACGTGCAAATCCAAGCATTGGTTACAACACAGAATGAATACAACATACGCTTACATTCTTGCAATTTCAGCATTTTAGCAATATTTCTTATCATACCATAATCTTGCATTTAGCATTAGTATGCATTTTAAATCTTGTTCTTTAGATGTCATTTTGTTGAGCATTGGTCTGCTGATTTGAGAGCAATTTGATGCAACAAAACGTTGGAGATAGAGAGCAATAAGACGATTTCGGAGAAGCTGCAATGAGAGTTTGATTTGTTTATTTAATCTTCTTTTAGCTTCTTTGATTTAATGTTTTATTGATTGTGTTGTTGAATTCAATTTAGATTTGATCCAATATTTCACACACACATAAAATGGTGCCCATCGTGGGGCCCTTGCCCCTATTTTAATATCTTTTTACAGGATTTTCATGACAGGTTACAGCCAAAAACAATGGATTAGTGCATAAAAAACACTTTAGCATAGTTTACAACCAGTTCAACACTCGTAATCCATCTTGCAATGCCCTTGATAGATCCTGCAGTGCCCTTGACAGATCCTACAGAGCCCTTGATAGATCCTGCAGAGCCCTTGACAAATCCTGCAGTGCCCTTGACAGATCCTACAACGCCCTTGAAAGATCCTGCAGAGCCCTTGATAGATCCTGCAGAGCCCTTGACAAATCCTACAGAGCTCTTGATAGATCCTGTAGCGCCCTTGACAGATCTTGCAGAGCCCTTGACAGATCCTACAGAGCTCTTGACGAATCCTGCAGAGCATTTTTTTTCTTTTAAATTCTGTATTTGTAATCTGTAACTTAAGTATAATTTGACTGGATCCGATGCAACCGCGGCTAGTAAGGGCTTTAAAAGAATGAAGCAATCCTAGGATAGTCACATAATTCCTAATTAAGCAATCCTAGGGTAGACACATTTGGATAAAATGAAGCAATCTAGGATAGTCACCACACAATGAATCTTGCAGTTAAAATTGAACAAACTTGTTTTTAGTGAAGCAACATCTTCACTTAGATTAGATCATTGTGATTTGGGATTTAAAATGAATATTTGCTTGCTTTGAATGTGGCAATAGGTCTACGCTCTCCCCTTAACTGGGTGATCAGAATACCAGACTTGCCTTTTAGTTTCCATGCAATTTTACTGCTTTAATTACATCCTTTAGAGAGCCTGCCGTAGTGGGAAAAAGTACTCACCCTACGGGAACGACTCAAGTGGGTTCAAGCCAAAGCCAGGCTATTCTGCCCCACTATAAAATTTAAAGCAAATCTAGGGAAACCCTCTTTTTCCGTAGTGTGCAAGATAACCATCCCCAAAGCCTTTGTTCTAAAGGTTGGGAGGTCTCCTGAGGGAGTTTATTATTGCCGCACTGAAAAATCCCACCTAGTGTAGTGGCCAACCAAGTCAGTTGCCAAAAATTCTAATAATCACAGTGCAAGGGGAGGGAAGAATCTACCCCCAAGACACTCACCATATAATTTCCAAGGACCGTTTGCTTAGGGGATCCGGTATCCACTTCTATAACTCTGAGTATGTGCCTGGAAAAGAAAAAAACACGGGCACCCTTCGGGGGTGACACGGCTGTGTGAGTTGACGCAGTTCTAAGATGTGGGTTGTTGATTACTAGAATGACCTACTTGAGCATTTAAGAGTGAGTCTGTTTGAATTGTCTTTCATGTGGAAAACTTGTGAAAACATTTGATGAAAAACATTTCTTGATCAAAATAATTCATGTTAGTATAGGGCTTTAAGAACAACTGTTTTCAAAAATGTTTGTTTTGTCTTCCATTACATTAATTCAGATAAAGAGATCATCCAAAAGGAACATGAAGAACAACAACTGAAAGCCACTTAAGAGTTTTTCATATCATGCTTAGGGATTGGAAGTCAACAAAGTTTCCCAAGAAATTAGTTTCCAAGAGAATAAAAAAACCCAAGAAACCGTTAGGATACAAGAAGACACTACAAAAGAGAAAATTCTTGTACAAAAGTCGACAAGTCTTGCTTCGCTATCGAGGATTTCTTCATAGATATCAGGATTTTGTTAGAGGATTCATTGATGAATATGTTGTAGATCCCTTAGATTCTCGAGCTTATTATCAGAGATTAGCTTTGTCACAATGGCATAATCATAATCAACCTCTTGAATTTGACAACATACCACAACCTTCTATAGAGTATCCTTCACATCCCAATCAAATCCTTCATTGATTTTAGAACATTTCTTTGAAAATAAAGATCAAAACCTTAAGAGTGCATCTCTCAAACAACTTCCTAATTTTTGGTTCAACTTCCCCAACAGGATTCTGAAATCCTTCATCAATTGGAAGCCACAATCAATAAATTAGGAGCATCCTTGATCATATCATAAGATTCTACATCTTATCAGATCATTATCATTGCACTTGTCAAAATCATGATCTAAGTCTAGAAGAATTTTTCAAAATCATATGCCTATCTTCACAAGATCCCAATTCAATAAATTGAAGGATGAAATTCAACAAGAAGGACATACTCAAAACATTCAAGAAGAGGGTGAAAGTAGCAATCCTCTTTACATCATGAATCGTAATCCACTTTTTGACAAAGATATAGATAACAGAGAAGAAAATCCGTTCCATCAATACAAAGACATGAATAGAACACAAATAGATAGTGATGAGGAGCAAGATGAGGAACGTCTTAGAGAGGTTGAGAAAGATCCAAAATTCCATAAAGCCATTGAAAAGATCTTGCAACGAGACAAGGAAAAATATTTTCACTATCTAGCCGAACAAGGGGCTAAGTTACCTCATGACTTTAATACTGAAATTTTGAAAAACAAACCTGAAGAGAAACCCCTTTCTGATCTTAATGCCTTGACCCAACAAATCAAGGCACTTCTAGGACAAGTTAAAGAATTACAAGGGGGAACAACCACGAAGAAATACACTCTCGAGGACATTTGTCCTTATCCTATTGACCGAAGTCTAAACATGATTCCTTTTCCCAAGCATTGTGAAATGCCAAAATTTGATCGCTATAATGGGAAAACGGATCCAATTGATCATGTTAGAGACTTCAGGAACATGACATTGGAATTCGCTCACGAAGATACTTACTTGTTGCGATTGTTTCCTAGGAGCCTTGGAGTTAACTCTATGGAATGGTTATCTAAGATTACACCTCCTGTCAAGACATTTGAAAAATTGATCAACCTATTCATATCACAATATGCTTACAACATACAACACCTGATCACCATGATAGATCTTTGCAAAGTTGCACAAAAACCTGATGAATCCTTCATTACGTTTCTTCAAAGATGGAGAAGAATGTTTGCTAGATATCCATGTCCTGTTCCTGAAAAGGAAAAGATGGTTACTTTCATTGATAGTTTAAATTCAGAGATGAGCTATCATTTGAACTTACATTGTCCTTCTTCTTTTGAGAAAATGATTGAAGATGCGTTAACCATTGAAAATGCTTTGGTCAAAAGAGGGATAATAAGCATGACAAAGAAAATCCCAGCTCATCCAACCATCACAATAATCAGGACAAATCTAAATTCTGGACTCGCAACAAAAATATGGTGAACGATGGTGTTGTTGATGCAAATCATGCCTCAACCAAGCCATTTGTCCTCAGCACTCCAAACACTCGCAACAATAATGTCAACTCAATTACAAATCACGGAAATAATTCTCCTCTTCTGAGGAACAATACAAATCAAAACTCTACTTCCCATCAAGGAATTTCCAACAACTAGGGTTACCGAGGAACAAATAACAATCCCAATTCCTTAGGGAATACCTCGAATTCAAATCCACCAAGATTTTCGTTCTTCTCGAATAGAAGAACTTTCACTCCATTGGGTCAATCTATAGAATCCGCATTCAAAGAGTTGATGGCCAAAAATGTCATTACTTTGTCGCCTCAACGAAATTATGAACCCAGTGTAAAGCCTCCATCATGGAATGAGGTGTACTATTGTGATTATCATCGGTGTAAAGGTCATCACACCAACAACTGCCAAGCCTTGAAAAATGCCATTCAAGACTTGATTGACAATGACATCATCACAATAGAAGGAAATCAACAAACAAATGCAGACCACCAAGAATTCCGCAATCCTTTGCCTAATTATCAAAATGGTGAGTCTTCTGAAAAAAAGGTGAATCACATCAATGATGATCATATAATTAATCATCTTTATGCTAATTACTAGCGGGTGAATGTCATAAAAGTCAACCAGAAGATTGAATATAGAGAAGTCAATGCAACAACAAGAGCACAGGCAAAAGTTGTCTTGAAAGGCGCTTCTTCAAAATCCACTGAACCTCCATCTCAACATCAATATGATTTGGTCAATCAACTTCGGAAAACTCCCGCTCAAATTTCTATTTTGGAACTATTGAAGATTTCCCCAGCCCATAAAGAAATTCTCAAAAAATCCCTCATTGAAACCAATGTATCTACTGATTTGGATGTGAATCAATTTCAAGCCATGGTAGGACACTTGTCCTCACCCACTTGCCTTTCATTCTCTGATAAAGATGACGTTTCCATAACTCATCATTGTACTTAGAGGTCATGATTCACAAGTTTCATATCAGATGAGTTCTAATAGATGGAGGTGCTGGTTTGAACATCTGTACCATGAAATTGGTTAAAACCTTAGGATTTTCTAAGGACTCCATTGATTTCAGAAGAAAGATTACCATAAAATCTTATGATGATGAAGAAAGAGCATCCAAAGGTCTAATCATGTTGTCAATCAAAGTGGGCCCTGTCATAAAGAATACTTTCTGTCAAGTACTAGACCGTGATCTTGCATACAACATCTTGTTGGGTCATCCTTGGATCCATGAAATGCAAGCTGTCCCATCAACCTATCAATGTCTAAATTTTCCTTATGATGGATAGGAAATCACAATATCAGCTAATAATTCCAATATCCAAACTTGTGCCAACATGAAAGCCAGTCAAGATACTTTGGTCCCTAACAATCGAGAAGCTCATGCTAGGACTTCTCTAAAGATTGACACAAAAATCAGTCAATTGACCAATAGTTTTGACAAAAAGATGAAATTCAAGGATCATGGAGTTGGAGAATACTCTCTTTGTCTTTCCAATTTTCCTACATCACCTCGATCACATGGACAACCATCTATCAAGGAGCATCAAATATTAGCAGCATCAACATCAAAGCAAACACCAATAGAGCCAATTACAAAATTTAACGGACAATTCATCAAAGAAAAATTCCCCATGAAAAATCCTAAGGATACAGAAATTTTAAATTGGCTCTATAAAGATGAAGATGAAGCAGTCTCTAATGTCAAATTAACCACAGACAAATATGGAAAAGGGTATTCAATCATGTAGAAGATGGGCTATGATGAAGGTCCTATCGGAAAAAGGAACGAAGGAGTAGTTGAACCTATTCACCTTCACGGACTTGCTGCAAAAGAGAAAACTGGATTAGGTTATGATACTCACTCCAAAGAAAACACATCCAAACAACTTCATGGCGTTGTCTTCACATTGCAACAAAGCTTAGATTCACGAGAAGCATGCTTGACAACAGTTTAGAATTTCATGGATAACAATTCTGATATAGACTCTGCTGAATATGAATGGTGCACCATTTACAATAATGAGTTCTGGAGGGACAAAGAGGTTGATGTAATACACCAGTATGCTCCAACTCTAATTGAAGGTGAAGGGTCAGGGTCCCAACCAAAAGAATTTGAACCACAAATCGACTATGATTCTAGTGATACTGAGTCAGATCTAAATGAACAAGATTATCATGAGGACAGTACCATCATTGACTCACCTCATACCTCAGATCCTACCGACCACTCCGTTATGACTGCGACCATAGCTGATTTCACACAACCTAACGATCCTATACCCTTGATTTATTTGGATCTCATTGATTGGGATTCATCCGAACCTATCAATATACCTATGTTTCCAAGTGATGAAGCTATCGTAAACTTCCTTTTTGCAGATGATACAAATGATTGTTCCACTAGCGATTTTTGACATAAATTTTTTGATCAGGAGAGTGTCAAGTCTCCCAGCTGCAAAAGTAAAAACAAAAAAGAAAGATCTAATGGTGAAAACCAGAATCTGGCAGTATTAGATCAAACAAAAGATAAAATAAAGAGCGTATTAGATGGTGAAAACCTTTTTGAGGCACCAGATGATAGGAATCTTGACACTCTCCCGAAGCACTACCATGAGCGATCAGGCTATTCTGATTGAGCCTACAAAAGCTGTTGATCTTGAAACTTCTGACAAACCAAGAATTTTATAGTTAGCCGCATCAATGACAGAGAAAGAAATACCAAAGTTCATGGAATTCCTGAAAGAAAATCAAGTCAATTTTGCGTGGTCTTATGCTGACATGCCTGGTCTTGATCCTGATCTTATCATGCATCACTTGTCCATCAAACCAGGGACCAAGCCGGTGAAACAAAAACTCAGAAAGATGCACCCTCATGTTGCATTATTGGTTAAGGAAGAACTAAGAAAACTCCTTGATGTGGGCTTCATAAGACCAATCGACTATGCAGAATGGATTTCCAACATTGTTCCTGTATCCAAGCTAGGTAAAACTATCAGAATATGTACAGATTTCAGAGATCTCAATAAAGCATGTCCTAAGGATGATTTCCCACTGCCAAATATTGACACCATAGTTGATCTAACAGCTGGCCATGCCATGTATTCATTAATGGATGGTTTTTCTAGTTACATCCAAATCAAGATTGCACCTGAAGACTAGGAGAAAACAACTTTTACATGTCCATGGGGAACTTATTGTTGGAACGTCATGCCTTTTGGTTTGAAGAATGCTGGGGCTACTTATCAAAGAGCCATGACTACAATCTTTCATGACATGATGCATGTCTTCATGGAAGATTATGTGGATGAAATATTGGCAAAATCATACACTCGAGAAGGACATCTTGAAATATTATCCAAAATATTTGCAAGATTAGAGAAATTCAAAGTTCATCTTAACCCTAAGAAATGTGTTTTTGGGGTCAAATCAGGAAAACTCTTGGGATACATCGTGTCAAAAAAAGGAATTGAAGTAGATCCTACAAAAGTACAAGCAATCATGGAAATGCCTCCACCAAAGAACATCAGTCAGTTGAGATCATTACAAGGACGACTTCAATCAATACGAAGGTTCATTACATAATTGGCTGATAAAATTTTACCTTTCACACATCTACTACATAAAAATGTTCCTTTCAAGTGGGATGACAAATGTGAATTGGAGAAAATTAAACAATATTTGATGACTCCACCAGTTCTCGTACCACCAAATCCAGACAAACCACTAATCTTATACATTGCTGCAATATAAACATCTCTAGGGGCACTGCTAGCACAAGAAGACTCTATAGGAAAGGAATGTGCAATCTACTACATCAGTAGAACATTAACAAGTCATGAGCTCAACTACACTTCTATTGAGAAGGCTTGCCTGGCAGTAGTCTTTGCTTCACAAAAGTTTTGACATTACATGCTAACCCATACAGTCAATTTGGTTTCGAAGATTGATCCACTCAAGTATTTGTTCAGCAAAGCATCATTAACAGGAAGGTTAGCAAAGTGGGTAATGATTCTAAGTGAGTTTGACATACATTATGTTGATCGCAAGGCAATCAAAGGACAAGTTATCGCTAATTAGCTAGCTGAAGCACCATTACAAGCAGATCATCCTCTGCACATTGAATTTCCAGATGCTGATGTTTTTACTGCAGAATCTAAACAACCATGGTCTTTATATTTTGATGGTTCTTTCACTCAACATGGATCGGGGGCAGGCATACTTTTCGTCACCCCTCAAGGACACACCATTCCTCGTTCATATAGGCTAATTTTTCCATGCACAAACAACATAGCCGAATATGAAGCATTGATCACTAGACTCAAAATAGCACTAGAATGGAGAATTATAGAAATACAAGTGTATGGTGATTCACAGTTGGTCATCAATTAGATCAATGATGATTATCAAACCAAAGATGACAAACTACTGCCTTATAAAAATATGGTGGATGACTTCAAGAAATAATTTGTGGACATCAAATTTACACAAATTCCAAGGCTTGATAATAAAGCAGCTGGTGCCATGGCTATGATCGCATCATTGTTACAACTCCCAGAAACTCAAAATTGTTATGAATTTCTAGTGGAACAATCATTTACACCTGCTTATGATACACCTGAAAGCCAAATCATTTGCCACTTAGTAGAACCCAATTCGCCTTGGTACGGAAAAATTTATGCCTATCTCAAAGATGACATCTTACCACCTGATTTATCCTATAACCAAAAACATAACTTTATCCACCAATCTGCTCACTACACTCTTATCACTGACACCCTATATGGTCGTGGTCTTGATGGTACTTTACTCTGATGTCTTGAACGTGAGGAATCTGACAAAGCTTTACAAGAAGTTCATGGGGGCATATGTGGTACTCATTCGAGTGGACTGACCTTATCTAAAAAATTGATTAGAATGGGTTACTACTGGCCTACAATGGAGAGGGAATCATTCACTTTCGTGAAAACATGTTCAAAATGTTAGATTCATGGGAATCTCATTCATGCTCCTGCACAAGAACTTCAACCATTTACACCAACCTGGCCATTTTCTCAATGGGGGTTAGATCTAGTGGGCAAGATTCATCCTTTTTCATCAAATGGGCATAAATTAATCATCACAGCAACAGAGTATTTTACTAAGTGGATTGAGGTAGTCCCTCTTACCAAAGTTACTGGCAAACAAATATCATCATTCACACTCAACTATATTATTTGTCGGTATGGCATTCCCAACTCCATTATTACAGATAATGGACGTCCATTCAAAAATTAGGATGTTGATGAACTTTGTGAGAGATTTCACATTCAACATAGATATTCAACACCTTACTATCCACAAGGGAATGGCCAAGCAAAGGCCTCAAATAAAACAATATTGAAAATCTTGAAAAAGACTGTGAATGATTTAGGGAAGGATTGGCACGTTCAACTCAATCCCGCCTTGTGGGCCTACAGAACTAGTGTCCGCACGCCAACAAGAGCAATGCCATTTGCCCTTTTCTATGGAGCAGAGGCCATATTGCCCTTAGAAGTTGAGATTCCCTCACTCAGAGTATCATTGAAAGGCCTTACGACAGATGATGAATATAGAGTTTCCCGACTCCAAGAGCTGGAACTTCTAGATGAGAAGAGACAAAGAGCAGCTGATCATTTGAAAGCTTATCAACAGATGATGTCTCGTAGCTATAGCCACAAAGTAAAGCCATGTACTTTTCAGGTGGGTGATCTTGTTCTGAAAGAGAACCCACACAATCAGCAAGACAGAGAGAAGAAATGAAAGTTTGAACCAAATTGGCTAGGTCCTTATGTGGTTATTGCAGTCTACGATTCAGGAGCCTACAAGCTATCAACACCAGAAGGGGACCTATTTGACAAGCCTATCAACAGCATGCATCTGAAAAAGTATTATGTTTAAGGTAGTTATCATCATCTAAAAAAAAATCAGAAAAAGTCTTGAAAAAAATCCAAAAAAAACAGAAAAAGTTCCTGAAAAAATCCAAAAAAATTAGAAAAAGTCCTGAAAAAATCCAAAAAAATCAGAAAAGTCCTAAAAAAAATCCAAAAATTAGAAAAGTCTTGAAAAAATCCAAAAAAGAAAAAGTCCAAAAAATCCAAAAAATTGAAAAAGTCAAAAAATCCAAAAATCTTGAAAAAATGGTTACCCTGGTGAAAACCTAGCAAACAGGCATCTTGGTAGCGTAAAAAATAAATAAAAAAAATTCAGAGGGTGAAAAACCTGGCAAACAGGCAGTCTACTAACAAGAAAAATGCAATAAAAACAAATAGTGAAAATCTGGCAAACAGACGCTATTTGTAGCTCTCCATCTATTAGTTCATGATCTGCATTTAACTTTTCATCCTTCTTTTTCATGCATCTTTTCCATCATCTTAGGGCCACACTGGCACCATGCTATCATCATTTTCCTCGAGCGATAACGTCTTACCATGGCTTGACTATTGTACATATTCATTTTAGCAAGTTGTGTCAGTACCGAGGGCAAACATGGGGCATATTGGGGGCAATCAACTTTCAACAGTGACACAATGACATCGAAGCCCATCATGCAAAACAAAACAACCAACTCAAACCAAAGCATCCAATCATTGATCTGTATCGTAGTAGCTTTCAGTCACATACCTTATCATGACTCATATCTGGATGATCTCTAATATGAATAATGTTTGAAATCACAGTATTTCATTTTTGAATAATGGTTGTTTAATTTTCGATATCATTTCTCTGGAGCACACTCGATGATGTACTGAACTAGAGTGGCGAGGAAAGAGGATGATTTTTCTTTGTCTGTTGTCTGAGGTTAATCATTTATCGGTTGCAAATATGTCGTGAGACATGATTTTCCAAAGCTTATCATTGATGACAGTTCCAAATTTGCATCATATGGTGGTTAGTCTTTGTCTGTTTACGCAAGAAATGCTCAGGTCATCTCGGTTCAATTATACCTAGATGCTTGTGTTCACTTGCTATATCAAAAATCATGAAAGTTGTACTCAGGTCATCATTGGTGCTAATTTCCCCTCTGATGCTTGTACATGCTTCCAACATTTTAAAAGTGCTCTATGATGACTCCAGAAAATATACCAACAAGCTCAACAAAATGGTCGGTTTCATTTAGTTGCATTTCATTTTAGATCATTTGTACATATCTGCATAGTGGATTTGCACCTGAGTTTTGAAAGGATAATAATCACATTAATGGATGTCATGTCTCTTTAGACTACTTGTGGAGGACATTTGAACATTTGTTTCATCATCACCTTTCACCTGAATTATCATTTTGGCTGGGTCCTATCATTTATCATTTATCATTCATTTGCATATCATTTAGATTCTCTATCATCTTCATCTCATTAACACTTTATCATTTTCATATTCATTTCATGTTCCTTTTATACATTTGCATCATTTCATTCATTTTCATTTTGTTATCATATCTTATCATTTCGTTATCATATCGTATCATATCATTTTCCTTCATTATCATATCTTATCATATCATTTTCATTTCATTATCACTTATCATTTCATTTATCATTCATTTCATTCATCATTTTCAATATCATGCAGTTCATTTCATATCACTTATCATTTTCATACATGTCAATTATCATTGCATTTCATTTTATCATTTCACTTAATCATCATTACAGAACATTGCATTCATATCATATTGTTAATCATTCTATCATTTTCCATATCATTTCATTTTGCAAATTCATAATGCATATCATAAACACAACATTCATTATCATCTTACATTTGAAAATCCAAAAACAACCATTCCATATATACATTTCCATATACACATCATAAGTCATCCACCTACTTGACATCATTAGTATACATCATCAGTCATCATCATCATCATAAAAACATCATATCGAATCATCCTGCATATCATGTTAGTCATCAAATCATTAAAATGCATATCAAAATCCATAACACATAGAAACAAATGCATATCACATCATAAATGTACATCACATCATCACAAATCATCGCCGCTGCATATCATCACTCATAAAAAATAATACAAATGTCTAATGTCCAATGAAGCTAAAAATTCCAAAGAGATACATGAGATATGACCAAAATAAGGTACATGCTCCAAACATAATAGGCATCGAGATGTGTGAATGAATCAATAATGATACATCAAAAATATCATGAGTCTCATAACTCTAACTACTAGAACCCCCTGATAGGGTTGGCCTCTGTGATGAAAGTCTTATCTCCTGCCCCAAGATCTCTGTGTGGTCCTGACACACCTCAATTTTGAAAAGGTCAACCAAAATCTCTCTATCTATCAATGCCTCACATCATGCAATCGCAACCCATATCAAAGTGACCGATATCAGTGACTCATCTCAAGTGACCAATATCAGTGACCCATATCAGTAACCCATATCAAGTGAACTATATCAATGACCGATATCAGTGACTCATACTAGTGCATCATATCACAGACCCATATCACCCAATCAATCCTATCAGGCAAACCAATACACAAATCTATCTAGCTCGATATCATATCAATCTGATCTACCATCAATCACTATTTGTTTTCTATCGTAGAAAGCAAATTTATCAAAAATGAAATCATTCATCTACTATTTGTTTTCTATCGCAGAAAGCAAATTTATCAAACACTTTATCAATCATTTACTCTTTGTTTTTTTTCAGGAAGCAAAGTTATCAGTTCATCATCATCATTTCATCATCTCCATCAAAAGGGGCATCATATCAACAGAGGTATCTTTTACATCATTTATCAGGAGCTAAATCACTATCTCCTTGGCAGAATATCATTATCCAATCTTCTTTATCACATTTTCAGACTTCATATCATCCGTGATTTACCTCCCGAGGGGGCATCATCAGCAGTAACATCAATATCAAAAATGCATCAGGGCACATTATCCTTAGTCTATTATTTTTTTCTTTGAAGCAATGCGTTTCACACATCACTTCAAAGAGGGGCAAAATGTATATGCATAAAATTGGTCATATTTAATTATTCCTGACGTTTAATTAAATATTTATTATTTAATTAATTCCTCTAAAATTCTTCTATATGTAATTAAATTTATTTAATTTAATTATAGTATTCATTCATTTTATTCTCCCACCATAATTAAATAGATCTATTTTATTTAATTATTCCACATTCTACTTGATTAAATTAAATAAATACATTTTATTTATTTAAGTTAATTATCATCTTTTGAATTTAATTAAATATTTTTAATTAAATTTAAATATCTCTTTTCTTTCTATTTAAAAACTTTCCTCTAATTAATTAAATACTTTTATTTAATTAATTTCATTCTTTCAAATTTAATTAAATATTTTATTTAATTAAATATTTTCTGCTTTCTTCAAATCATAATTAGATATTCTGTTTAATCTTAAATATTTATTTATTTAAGAAAAATCAGCATGCACTCATAAATAAATAATTGAATTAGATAATTCATTATTTATCTTATCATAATCTTTCCATTTTTTTCTTCTAAAAAGATGATTTTTAAATCATCTCATCTTATCTCTTCCATTAAAATGGAAAAATCTGGCTTTATTCGTTTTCTTCTATTTTCTCTTCAATCTCATTTATCTTCAACCGTTTGATCTATCAGGAATTATCATAGCCGTTGACCAAACCAGCCAATCGAAATCTTCAAAAAACTCTATAAATGCACGTGCAAATCCAAGCATTGGTTACAACACAGAACGAATACAACATACGCTTACATTCTTGCAATTTTAGCATTTTAGCAATATTTCTTATCATACCATAATCTTGCATTTAGCATTAGTATGCATTTTAAATCTCGTTCTTTAGATGTCATTTTGTTGAGCATTGGTCTGCTGATCTGAGAGCAATTTGATGCAACAAAACGTTGGAGATAGAGAGCAATAAGACGATTTTGGAGAAGCTGCAATGAGAGTTTGATTTGTTTATTTAATCTTCTTTTAGCTTCTTTGATTTAATGTTTTATTGATTGTGTTGTTGAATTCAATTTAGATTTGATCCAATATTTCACACACACAAAAAGACTTTACCATTTTAAATTATCTTTGAATAATTTTAATTTGAGGATACATCTCTTGAAATTTGGAAAAAAAATGTGTTTGATTCATATCCAAAAAAATCTTTAGATGTGGATCATAGACTACCAATATTCCTTCTTAAAACATATATTTGATTGGGAGAGACCCTTGTGTTATTCTTCCAAAATTATTCAATTAGGGACATCAAGGCTTCAACAATTGCTTTAGCTTTATGTGGTAGTCTATTGGAGAATGCTCATAATTCATTCTTATTTCCAGATCCACCATTCTTTGATCTCTTCCCATGGCTCTCATTAGAGATGACTTATTTATTTTCAATGCTTTTCTTGTCTTTGTAATGAGGAAATATTTCTTGGTTTGATTGCTTACCATCATTGATGTCATGACACATTGAGTGACATTACTATGTTTCATGTGTGAGGTAGAATCCACACTCTCATATGAACTCATTAGATTCTTTACAATAGATTTATCACTTGAATCATCCAATGTTCTTATCACAAGAATCTTCATGGTGGTTCTAAATTTTAGTTACCTCATCATTTCAACAAATAGTTAACATCTTTTAATCTCATTTAACTTATCAAAAAATAATATCCATATCCTCTTAGCATATCTTTGAAAAGAATGTTTTGGAATATTATCAACTATTGGTTTCAAAATATTAGCATCAATATCAATCAAATACTTAGGATTTACATGAACAAATATAGGAGGTTTTCTCAAAGGTAGAGTTTCCTCAACATTAGGAATGTCAACAACATTGGGGATAGATAGTGTGCCTTCAACTACAGATGAAAAGGATGGAATACCTTGAAATTGATAGGTAAAAGATGGTGTAGCTTCAACTTCAAATGTTGAATATGGAGTGTCTCCAACTTGAGATGTGAATTCTGATGTAATTTGATCATGACATGCCATAGGTGGTGTGCCTTGAACTTGATTTGTGGTAGATGACATGCTTCCAATTTTGAGATTCAATTATCTCAATGCACAAAGGTTCTACATATGTGGCCTTTTTTATGCCAATTCCACATCTCTCCTATATTGCATAGATGTTTCATGTTCCTCTTGAATATGCATGTCTTCTTTTATGGTGTTAAATTTCCTTTCTTCATGAAGTTTCCTTTTTGTGCAATGTGAAATTCCTACTCTAAGATGCAAAAACTAACTAATGCAACAAAGGAAAAACACAAAACAATCACCTCAAGATTGGCCTCATTGAATCTAAACAAAAAAACAAGAAATTAGAACCTTTTACCTTGTTTAGATTGATGGTCTTGGTTGGCCCTTTGATCATTTGGTATGTGTGCTCCTTGGTGGAAAAATGGAATAAAACCTAGCTATAAATGATGGTGAGAAGATGAGGAATGCAATGGAGATTGCGAGTAGTTGGATGGATGCAAGATGAAGGTTCAAATACTACAACAATGGTGTATGGAAGGCTTGGAAGCTTGAAAATTGGCTTAGTCTTTGAATGCTTGATTGCTAGGATGGATTGCAAAAGTGGATAGTGCAAATGAGGGAAATTCCACCATTTTTAGGGGAAGTTCCTCTAAATGAATGGAGGGCCCAAATTGAGCCAAGGTGGATGCAATAAAGGGCTAGGGTGAGTTGAGAAATCGCAAGCCCTCACATCTTGACATGTGGCAGGTGATATAGAAGGAGAGGGATCATGTGGAGATGACATGGAGGTACTATTTTCTACCTTGGGAAGGGACAAGATATTCTCATAAAGGAGGTCCTTATCCACATGTGCATGAGAGAACATGTGAGGAATTAAAAATTCCTCAAAAATCCTCATGGGGATGGGAGAAATAATTTTAAATTGTTTAAAATGCCTTGGACAAATAAAATGAATTAAAAATTCACAAGGGGAAGGGGGTGCCTTCTCCAAAATGAGAAAGAATTTAATGTAGTTGACTTAGGACACATGCCATAAATGGCATGGATATTAGGTTGGGTTAAGCATGTGATTAAGGTTGTGCAAATACTTGATTAGATGAATTAACGACATAGTAGAGGAAAGTGGGAGATGATGGAGGCTGTGACCCTAATGATGATTAAGGGTGTGCACATCCTAATTATAGCTTAATTAAATTAATCTAGATTAGAGGAGATTATGGAGGATGTGACATGAGGAGAGAGAATAAATAAATTAAAAACTGATTTAATTCATAAAGACTAAAGTGACTAAATTAAATAAATTGGGGTATTTATTTAATTTAGAGATGAAAGGGGTAAGGTATTTAATTGATTTATTAAATACCTTAGGGACATTAGGCTGCAATACATTATTAATCAAATAATAAATTATTTAATTAATGTGGATGAGGGATGCAGGATAGGGGAATACAAGGGGTGAATTTGATCTTATAGGAGTGGTCAAATTCAAGTGTCTACATTTTTTCCCTCTTCAAAATACTATTAGAATAACAATATTTTAAAGAAAAATAGAACACAAATGACTCAATAGAAGAAAATAATGTTAGATGATGCCCTGGTGTCACAAGGAAGTGGGCAGGATGGAAGGATGGAGGGAAATGGTAGGACATGTCCCCTTGAGAGGGTGGATGGGGAAGAAAAGGGGCCCTGGGTGACTTCTTGATACGGAGAAATGGAGGGTACCATGCAATAGAGCATGAAAAACCATGAAGAATGGATTTTGAATGGAGGAAAAAAAACAAACGAGGTGTGAATGATAACCCTCAAAATAAAAGGGGTGAATGAATTAATAAAAGGTTAAATAAATAGTAAAAATTACTCAAAAAATTAAAAGGTTACTTATGTGCAAAAAGTGAAAATTATAAATAGTAAATTTGAAAAATTACTATTTACCCTTTGCACACTTGGCAGCTGACTAGACAAAAGAGAGAGAGAAAGTGATGAGGATGGCTGATGAGAGTGGTGATGACGTGTTTGTGGACAATGAGTTGATCCACTAAGGCGAGGAGGTATGATAGTTCTGCTACTACTGAGTTGTACCATGTTAGGTAAGCCCCAAATCCCACTTTGTGATTTTGATTTGAATTTTTAAGCACATGTTTAATTTTGGGTAGGTAGATTAGGGAACATATTCGACATGGAAGGGTGGATTCTCCCTTCTGATAGGAGAATTCGTCCATGTAGAAGGATTGGTGAAGAAATGGGTGAACTCATGCTTCGCATGAGAAGATGCACTAGAGGAGGGGAGATTGTGAAATTGCCTCTCTGAGGAAAGGGTGAGATTGCACAACACAGGGGTGGGTGTGCATTTTGGGATAGGTGAATTTGAATTCACCAAAGCTAGGAAAAGGAAAACATGAGTTTACCCAAAGGGAAGGAAAATAGGCAGATGCCAATCCACCTTTTAGGGAAAAGGGCAAATAAAAATTCATGAATTGGGGAAGAAAAGACATAGGGGAAGATGCAAATCGCCCCTTGGGGGAAAGGGTGAATATGAATTCACCTTTGAGGAATAGAAGGGAAAATTCATGCCTAGAAAAGAAAGAAGTGGATTTGTTGGATAAACAAGTGAATTCACAAAAGGATGACAAAGGGAAAAAAGCACTAGTTGAACATGTGAATGCATAGGAAAGGGAAATGGGTGAACTTACCTTTAATAGAGTTGAATTCGCGAAACCTAGGGTAGGGATAAAAAATGATAAAAAAGAGATAAAATTTGGAAAACTGACATAAATTTTTGTATAGATGCAAAACTTTGAGACCATGGATCATTAGCATAGGTGAGATTACTACACACATTGGGGTATCCCAACTTCATAGTGCATTGAGCTTTGTTGACAGCGTTGATGGAGTGATGGAGCTCAGAGACGTCTACCTTCCATATCTCAACAAGGGAGATGACAGTGACTCTAGAGGACATGTGGAGGATTTTTTTTTTCCCATTTGAGGACACCTAATCAGTTGGACACACAACCGAATAGTGGAAAGGATCCTACAGACTATATTTGGACCAGTTGAGCTACCCATCCAAGGGAGGGAGCTAGATCTAGACACTTGCTTGGGATTGTAGGTACCAACCCTACCATTATACCTATGTAGTTTGATCAGCAAGATTTTGTTACTAGATAGGAGTGGACACTTCTATAGCCTCAAGGTGATTGAGGTTGTTAGAAAAATTGTGGAGAGGAAAGAGTGGAAGTTTGCATGGGGATCATGCATGCTATCCTAGCTGTATTGAGACATGCATGTCATCTGTTATAGACGAGCACCGGGCATCACTCATGTGACATTGCTTTAGGTGTGGGCTTGGGAGCATATCAGTGTGGCCAAACTAGACATTCTTATTTTTGGTGTGAGAGATGAAACATTGCCCGTGGTATACTAGTGGGGGATAGAGTATGGTTGGAGGCTTCACTATTAGGTAGTGGATGAGTTGGATACATGGCAAAGGATACTAGACAGACTAAGGGAGGGGGACATCACCTGGAGACCCTACATGGCATGATTCTTTTAGGGATGGAGGGAAAATGATAAGAGATATAGGGGATACTTCTTCTTGGTTTATTATTTTATTGGTTGAGATCCATAAATTATGGAGCTGCATAGTCCTGATAGGGTTACCAGGCAGTTTGGTATACAATAGGATATTCTTGTAGGATCATAGAGGTTCCAACAGATCACCAGAGAGCCAATAACAATATGGGGAGAGTCAATCATTGTGAAGTATGCATGACAAATGTGGGATATAGTCCCACTAACACAAAATCCATGAAGGGGAGGGCTAGTAGATGCATGGACCACATTATGGTACTCAGCATGGTGGGTAGAGGGGAGACCAGGGCAGATTACGATAGTGCAACTGATTGTAGGTGCACTAGGATTTAGATCTGACAATGAGAGAGAAATGGCCAACCATAGAGGAGGAGGAGGAGAGGTGGTCAAAAAAGGAGAGGGAGAGATGGGGATGTTGAGATGGAGGAGGTAGGATGAGAGGAGCAGGCGATAGAGTTGGATGCTCTAGAGATACATCCATTGGCTATGGTGCCATATGTATCCCCACCACTTGAGGATCCCGCTGTACTACTGACAAGGGCCCTGGCTTGACTAGGTATAGCCAAGCATCGACTCAGGAAGTCTAAGGTAGAAAGGGATAGGGTATAGAGGGAGGTAGATAGATTATAGGCTCTATAGAGGGATGGAGAAAGGGATTATGGGGCCCTGGCAGATGAGGCATCACTGAGGGTATATGAGGCCCATATAGAGAGAGATTACATGAGGAGATAGGTGTCAGAGCTGCAAATGGGATTGGAAGAGATTAGGAGGGAGAGAGATGAGTTGTAGGATATAGCAGAGTGGGCTAAGGTGATGATGGGAGATGCGAGGGGATTGTTAGAGAGGGCAGAGATAATAGAGGCCCAGGTATAGGCACTACAAGGGGAACGAGATGTAGTAGCACACCAAATATATCAGCTATAGGTACAAGTGGATTAGATGCAGATGGTCCAAGATGCTTAAGAGAGGGAGAGGAGACACCTCAGTGGGTTGTGGGACTGATACAAGATAGAGTGGGAATTGGAGAGAGTACAGGGGATAGAGGTGGCTGATGCCAGAACAAAGGCTAGTTATTACATGCTCACTTATCACTAGGTTGTCCTAGATCATACACGGAGAGTATCACCATATGTTAGAGTCATGCCATAGATGCCCGCACCTTCACACTCTAGGGCCACCCATACAAAATGATATAGAAACTACCATGAGACACCTCCCCAAGGCAGAGGATTAGTGCCAGACTCCCCATAGATATCATATGCAAGCAGCTCAAGGTAGACAGGAGAGTGGATATAGGATACAGGTTCTGATAGGTGCATAGTGTATATGCAGGATATGGAGATAGAGGCTACAAACTCCTTAGCATAGATTAGATATTATTTCACTCATTGATTCATTTATTCTTTATTATTTTAGGGGATGTAGTCTCTACCCTTGATCAAAGCTCTATACTTGTATGTTATTTGATGGGTTTTGGTGGACATGATGGACTTGTTATGGACTCTTATGGTTTTTATTATGGATTATGATGGACATATGACGACATTATATATTTTGATATTTGTGATATGTATGTTTATTTATGTTCATGTGTATGTGAATGATTATGAGATATGCATATGATTATGATGATGAATATGATTTATGCTAATGTTTATGTTACATGCATTATGTCTAACACTTTTTGATGCAGGATGTGATGGATGATTTATGATTTTATGATGTATGTCATGGATGTGGTAGTGATGGTTTGTGATGCAGGTGGGGATGAATATGTGTGGACAAAAAACTTATGCTTGTAATGGATATGTTTAGAAATCCTTGTGATTGATTCAAAAAATGTGATGGATGTATGTGTTGTACAATGTATAATCAATTTTCTTTTAATTTTAGTGGGAAAACTTTCTAGGCATATTATTATGATTTGATTGTGGCATGAAAATGTAATGGGATGCAATGAATGAGAAATGTGACGTATGTATATGTGATAATGTTATGGAGGGATGTGATGAATGTAATGTAATATAATGTATGTCGTGAGATGAAATGATAATGGAATGGAATGAACTTAAGATGCTTAGAATAACCAATCTAGATTAATCTAAACAACTTAAAATTAACATGATAATGATAATGCAATGAGATGGAATGATATGAAATGAACTAAAGATGCTTAGAATAACCAGTCTAGATTAATCTAAACAACTTAAACTGAATAGGATAATGATAATCCAATGATATGGAATGATATGAAATGAACTTAAGATGCTTAGAATAACCAATCTAGATTAATCTAAACAACTTAAAATGAATATTATAATGATAATGAAATGAGATGGAATGATATGATATGAACTTAAGATGCTTAGAATAACTAATCTAGATTAATCTAAACAACTTAAAATGAATATGATAAAGATAATGCAATGAGATTGAATGGTATGAAATGAACTTAAGATTCTTAGAATAACTGATCTAGATTAGTCTAAACAACTTAAAATGGATATGATAATGATAATGCAATGAGATAGAATGATATGATATGAACTTAAGTGAACAATGATAGGTGTGACAATGTATCGCATATCAAGATGAATGATGATGGGTGTGGAATTGCACCTTTCAAAAACTGTAGGAATCCTGGTAGGAAGAAAAGATGAGAAATGAGCATTTTCACAATTGAAATCACCAACCATAGGTTAGGGAAAGGATGGATGGGGATAAATGACAGGAAATTGGATGATAGATGAAATGAAATCCTAATTCCATTTTTCCATTTTAGAAGAACTAATTTTTGCTATAGCATAAGACACGATATTCCAAGGTTGAAGAACCAAGGAAAATTAGTGTCCCATGCATAAAACAAACACACCAAACAAGAAGTCTATCCCAACACCCCAAATCCTCAAGGGCTTTGTTCGGGCTAGGTATTGAGATAACCACAAGCATAAAGGATGCCACAACATAACATAAGGCTAGAGGGATCTTGGTGGGTAGAATGTGGAACAACCAAGAAGACAATAATAGACCAAAGATCAAAATATGCCCCTATGTTTACTAGTCAAAGCTCACCATGATATGATGGATCGTGGTGACCTTGACAAGGTATAATAGGAAGTGCAAATGATAAAAAAAGAAAAAAGAATCACAAGATCATAATAAATTCCGAATGTCCTTTTCCATAGGATCAAAAAGGTGAATGGGATTGATATGGTCTAATTAGGAAGGATGCATCCTATTAAGACCAAAGATGGAGGATAGATTAGGTGCTCGACATGACTCAAGATGTTTGAAACCGATTAGACCTCAAAATGCTAATGGAACTTGTTTGTTAGGAACCTTCTAGGTAGGGACATGCTTGACGACACAACATGACAACAAGACACACCCTAAAGACCTAAGAGCTTGGGGGCTGATCAAATATTAGCCTTGCCTACGTGAAAGAACAAATCTCTCATAGTTCGATAAAAGAATGACAACTAAACATGGATAAAAGTGGAAAGAGGAAAATGGAAACCTTGATGGATGACAAAGACAAGATGGAAAAATGCCCAGGGGCTGATCAAATGATTACCCTTGCCTATGTGAAATCATAGGGGCAATGTAGTTCGACAAAAGACTAATAAATGACCATGGATAAAAGTGGAAAGAGGACAATAGAGACCTCGATGGATGACAAAGACATGATAGACAAATGCCTTGGGGGCAGATCAAATGATTAGCCTTGCCTATGTGAAAGTGAAAGGGAAATGTAGTTTGACAAAATGGATGAGAGATGCGACAAGACCTAATGATGACCAACACGATGAGAGATCCTAAATGAGGACATGAGACCGACAAACGACACCAACACACAAATGAAAAAATCTCATATTTAGGATAAAATATCATGATTACAGATAGTCAATTTATATCATCCAATTCTCAACCAAAATATACCAAGCAAGGGATAAGGGGATGCAAATGAAAGGATAGGATTGATAGGATGTATTGATAAGATATGAATATAGAATGGATGGAAGCATAAAGTAACTAGGACACAAGGTAGATAATGATTAAGCCCTCTATGAATGGTACTTGTTACTAGGTTTTCACCAAACATACTTATCCAAGGTGCCACCAAGGGTAGTTTTCACCATAGGACAATTATTTCTCTTTACTATTTTTGAATTTTTGAATTTTTGAATTTTTTTATATTTTTGATGATTTTTTACTTTTTTGGTATTTTTCAAGATAGGGTAACCCAGCTAACTTAGGTTTAAAACCTCTTTAGGTGCATGATGTTAGGCTCTTCTAAGGGTTCTCCCTTAGGCATAGCTAGCCTATATGACCTATAACCATATTTAGCTATGGAAACATAAGGACCCAACCAATTTTCCTCAAACTTTCCCTTTTTTTCCTGATCTTGCTGGGTGCACTGAATCTCCTTAAGGACTAGATCACCAACATTAAATTGAAATGGACTTACCTTCTTGTTGTAGCTTCTCCTAAGATGATTCTAATGTACTTGTAGATGATTATAGGACCTAATTCACTTTTCATCCAGGAGTTCTAGTTGACTTAACCGTGTGATCCGAGCATCTTCATCATTGATAAGATTCTTCAAAGTGTAACATAGAAAAATGGTCCCTTGTCATTTTCATTTCATTTTAGGTCTTGTTTCATGGTGTTGGAACTATGTTTCTTTGATTTTATGATGTATCATGGCTTGAACATTCTTGTTTAGGTACTAGAACTCAAAGAACAACATCTTGTGAAGGTGCTCTAAAGTGTTGTAATACATTTCTAAATTCTTCTAGACTCTATTTAATGCAATTCACCTAAAAACCACCTTTTCACTAATCAAAAATTCCTATTTTGAAGTGTTGTAAAGGCTTGTAACAAGATTTCATGCTTTTCTAGGCACATCTTCACTATTTACACCCTTCTCATGCTTTATTTTGTCCCTTTATGCCCCCATATGCTTATATTAATTATATTTTTGGATCTTATCTAGATAAACAACATTAAACATAACATTTTTTTGACACACAACTTTAGGTCCTAAGTGGGACCCATTCACCAAGGGTGGCGAATGAGTCCCCCTTGGCCCCAAATTCAAAATATTTCAAATTTCCTTTTGGTATTTTATTCCAATTCACTTCATGTTGTCCTGTGATGAGGTATGAACAAATAGTAAGGCACAAGATTTGTATAAATAAGTGATTTTTGCCTCATTTTATATCTCCTACACAACCAATTCATTGAAGAATTCAATTTCACATGCATTCAAGCAATCAAGTATTCTACACCATCAACTCAAGCACTCTTCAATCACTTTGGAGCAGCCATTGACATTACTTGAGAATTACATATTCAAGGACATTGCTAAGTTTGTAACACTTTTGTGTTGTTCATTTATCATTTCCTTTACATTTCATTCATTTTTATTGGGTTTGATTACCAAAGTGGGGTTTGACCAAGGCAAACCCCTATTCACTAACCCCCCAACATTTTTCTCCTTTTGCATGTGCATTTGCAGCCTTTTGTTTTGCAAATTTAACAGGTCTAAAGGTGTTGAAAAGTGGAAATCAAGTCAAATAGGCTCTTCAAATCAACTCATCATCCTTTCAAGCATTTTGAGTGTTTTCTATACATTTTATGTAGAACTGACCCCGATAACCTAACATTTAGACATCTCCAAATCTGGTGTAGCAGAGTTGCCTCCTGATTTTCCACAAATCTTAGGGAGGACTGATTTTCCACCCTTGGAAAATGAGTCCCACTTGAAATATGAAAAATATGTATTTTGTTAGGTTCCAACTCCCGACTGCTAGAAATCAGCTCCCAAAACTTTTTCAACAATAGGAGGATTGATTCGCCACCCTTGGCGAATGAGTCCCACTTTGAAAAATCAGTAAATTTCATCAGCATTCCAGACACTCCAAAAACTCACATCATCCAAGTGCACTCAGATTTAACCTTGTACCTTTTTTTCTGCATATTTCTTTCAATTTCTTTATCTTTCATAGTTGTTTGCATATCACAATGTGTTTTCAAACATAGCATAAATTGCATCTTTGCATTTGTTCTAGGTCATCTTAATTAGTCAATTGCATTTAGATAAGTTCATTTACATCATATCACATTGCATAGATCCTAATTTGAGTGTACACATAAGAATTTTTGGATCTAATCTCTCTCCTTTTAGGTGAAAAATCATATAAGAGTCAGAGAGTCCATTGGGTCCAAAAATCTGTCACATTTTGGTGAACCCGACTCTTCAAATTCTTCTATTTTTTGATTTGGTGTCTTTCATTATATACATAGCTTGCATTAGGATTTGCATGATTCATTTGCATGCTAGGTGATAAATCTTGCATTCGTAGCATCTAAATTCATTTAGATTCTCTAAAATTCTACATTTTTAATTTAGATCTATGCTTGGCTCTCATAATTCATAAAAATCAATCACATATTTCTGAAAATTTTGAAAAAGGTCCATACTGGGACTCATTTTCCACCTTGGGCGAATTAGTCCCTTTTGGCACCTGAAACAATACTTTTCAGATCTTAGAAATTGGTTTGTAGGCTTTTTATTGGTGCCTTAACCTGCATATATTAGTTAATTACATTTCTATAGCATGCATTTCATCAAAACTAGCATAAATTGGCTCATTTCATGCATAGTTTAAATTGCACATTTGCATTCCCATATTGTTATATAGCATAATTAGTCAATCGCTCTTTGAAAATTGCGTTTCATTTCAGCATTCTGTGTTGCATTTTGAGTTAGCATAGATTGTTGTTTCAAAATTTTATTTAATAAGCATGATTGTCATTTCTTCACTGCATGTCAATATTATGAGTCTCTTAGCACAAAAGAATGAAAGTGTTAATGCTTTTCTTAACCTTACATTCCCTCTTATCTCTCCTATTTGTGCGGATGATGTGTTAGAAGAATATACAAACATAAACACTCATGATGATCATGATTGTAACTCTCCTAATACCTCTCCTTTTGGTGACAAAGGTATCTTGGTGAAAGAACATACAATCATTGAGAATCATGCAGCTCTTGTTTTTCCTTCTCCTCATCCCCTTTGGGAAGATATTTTAGCACAAGAAAATGAAATCATAGACATCACCTTACCTAATTTCCCTTGTGTGGATAACTTTGAGGAACATGAGATTGTAAATGATGAGGCTAATAGGTTGGTCTTAAATAATTAAATCTTTAAATTCTATAACAACCCTCTTTATGATCCTTTCCCTACCTTTTCTATTTTGGAAGACATTACAAAACAAAACAATGAAGTCATAAATAATCATGATATTCACATTTGTTCTTCTCCTAGTATATCTCCTCATTGTGATGAAGATACTTTGTTAGAAAACATAACCAATGAGAATTATGAGAATCCTAGTTTTCCCCTTCTTCCTACAAAAAACTTAAGTCACCACAACAATTCCTTCATTGATTCTCATCATACTTGTGATGAAGCTACTTTGCAAACTTCAACCTTAGATGAACATATTACAAGCTCTTTAGTATGGTAGACAACATGGAACCCTGTGACCTTAGAAACAACCAATAATAAAATACAATTTTCCCCTAGTCTCCCCACTATCAATAATGAAACACATTCAACCATTAATACCCCCCTTAATTGTGATGAAGTTATTTTGGATGAACCAAACCTTACTTGTCATGAACATGTGGTTTGTTGTTCTCCTAGGAACTCTCCTTCTAGGGAGGATATTATGATCCAAGACAAGAATACTATCCCCTTCAAAGATAATGAAGAACCTCATTTAAGGGTTGTTAACAATATTCAACCTCACTACACTAAACCTAAACTTACCCTTTACCCACCTTCACATCTGCTTCATCCTTCTAATAAACCTAAACTTACCCTTTACCCACCTTCACATCTGCTTCATCCTTCCAATAAACCTAAAATTACCCTTTACCCACCTTCGCATCCCCTTCATCCCTATAATGTATCACAAAAATCTAGTGATGATACTATTTCCCATACATATAACACAAAAAATAACCCACAACCACTACAAATAATCTCACCATCATTACCTTTACCTAATCCACCTAGTGCTCCTTGCTACACCCCACACACAAAGGAATACGATCTTGTTGAACAATTAAAGAATACTCCTACCAAAATATCCCTTTGATATTTACTTCAAAGATCACCAAGTTATAACACCACTCTTTAAAATGCGTTACAAAAAATAACCACTCCAAATGATGTGGCCGCTTTTGTTCAAAAACATATTCTCTATATTAATTTTCATCAACATGAGCTACCTTCTTTGGAATTCTTAAAACAACATGATTCCTTTATGATCATTACTCAATTCCATCACACAAGTATTAAAAACACTCTCATATATAATGGTTTCACCCTTAATGTGTGCAATGTGACTCTCCTTGATTGATTAGATGTTGACAGATCACAAATAATACCTAATTCCACCACTATTCAAGGATTTGATAATAGAACAAAGCAACTGCTTGGTGTAATCACTTTACCTATTATGGTTGGGGTGGTTACTTTGGAAACTCTAATTCATGTCATACCTCATGACCTTTCAGATAATCTCCTTTTAGGCTGACCATGGATTCATGAGATGAATGTAGTGCCTTCAACCCTTCATCATATAATGAAATATGTCTATAACAATAAAATTTATCAAGTTGAAGTTGGTCCTGAGCCTGAAAGTTGCTTGAACCTTGAAAAAGGAGCTACAAGTCCTCACAACATTGATCCCAACATCCAACATAGATCCTCTTGAAATTGAACACAACGATACATAAACAGTCTCTAAATTATTTGGTGATAATTGGGGATCTTTAGACTTCACACCCTCATTTATGGGTGAACACATACTCACACAAAAGAAAGATGAGAAACAACAACAACCAGCCATTATGCCAATGCAAAATTTGTACAACCTTTCAAAAGCATCCACCACAACCACTATAGATAATGTCACAAACTCCACAATAACACCTGATGAACACAAAAATGAACAACCACTTAATTCCAAAGTACTACAAAAGTTTTATGGAAAAGGATATGACTTTATGAAATGATTTGGATATAATGGAAAAGGTTGTGGTGCTTGAGAGCAAGGTATCCACAACCCTATAGAGCTTAACACACAACAAACGACTCATGGTCTTGGCTATTGTAGTCTAATCGAGATCAACAACCCTTCACTCAAAATCAATACTATCATGCAAGACTCTTCCAAGACTCTTTCTTATTCACATAAATAACCTTACTTGCTGCTCCTTGCCATGTAATAGTTGTAGGATAATTCCATTCTCACTATTGCATGTCTTGCATCCATTGCAAGGAACAGTATACCATCATCCATTCAAGGTTCACCTTTATCCTGCACTAAGTAGGGACAAAGGGTTAGCAAGCCTTATCCTCGTATGTCACTTATCGTTGTCTCTTTTGACTACTCATTAAATTTTCATGAACATATAAGAGCAAGCTTGAGATGTGGACGACATGTCTTAAGATTGACTCGCATGTGACATACTTCCCTCTTTCATGACAGCTTATCAAAAACATATGACTTGGCATAGGGCTTTTTGGATAAGCTCTCCTATTCTTCTCTTCTACTTTAAAGAAATTTCTCACAACAATGGTGTTAGAAACCACTTTAAAGTGGGGGGAATACAATACCATAATTCATTTATATTCTCAGTTCTTAGTGTAGCCTTGTCATTTACATGATGCATTTATCACTTTGTGAATGAAACTGGGTATGATGTCCTTCATAAGTGTGATCTATCTTAGCATATTACTATTCTTTGATTGGTCCTCTTTTGGAGGCATTAGACACAATGTTCCCTAAGTGACTGACCTTTATATAAACTGAAGAAGACTCCTTTGAACATATTTCACATTACATTTTTACATATTGCATTTGGCCACCTTGCATAACACAATTTGCATGCCTATGGAGCTGTCTTATTTGTTTGGCCACCTTGCATAACACAACTTGCATGCTTGTGGTGCCATCCTATTTTGTTCGTGATTACTAAGCATACAGAGTTTTGCTTGTCTCATGAAGCCTAAATTGAAATTTTCATTTCCTCTTTCTTTGTGGCACCTTGTTAAAGTTATCGAACGGGTATAGCTTTGGCATGGTTGAGCAGGAATCCCACCTAGCGGCATGAATTTTCCCCATAGCCACTTTTGTGTTTTGTGAGTGCGTACCAACTAGCGTATGTATCTTACTTTTTGGGATTTCTCACCCCGTGGACAACTAGTTTTGTGGCCCCAAAGTGAGTATACATTCTCTCTTTTTCAAACAATCAGCCTAGATCTCTTTTCACAACTAGTTGGATTGATGATCAAAGCTTCACTAAATTCTTTTCAACACTTGTGTGTTCCTTTGTTCTTATGTTTAGTCTTGCCATGGGATCTTCATCCTGGGGGCTTGATCATCCCTCTTTTTTGTTGTATTCCATCTTGCTAACGTAAGTGCATTTGAACCCTCTCTCGATGTTCATGGCTACTTTAGTCTGAGGAAGCAAGTTCATCCTCTCACTAAAGTGGGGGTTAAATGTGTCATAGAAAAATGGTCCCTTGTCATTTTCATGGCCTTTTAGGTCTTGTTTCATGGTGTTGGAACTATGTTGCTTTGATTTTATGATGTATCATGGCTTGAAAGTGCTTATTTAGGTACTAAAACTCAAAGAACAAAGTCTTGTGAAGGTGTTGTAAGACATTTCTACATTCTTCTAGACTCTATTTAATGCAATTCACCTAAAAAACACATTTTCACTAATCAACAAGTCCTATTTTTAAGTGTTGTAAAGTCTTGTAACAAGATTTCACACTTTTCTAGGCACATTCTCACTATTTACACCCTTCTCATGCTTTATTTTGTCCTTATATGCCCTCATATGCTTATATTAAGTGTATTTTTGGATCTTATCCCACAAACAACATTAAACATAACATTTTTTTTGAAACACAAATTTAGGTCCTAGGTGGGACCCATTCACCAAGGGTGGCGAATGAGTCCCCCTTGGCCCCAAATTCAAAATATTTCAAATTTCCCTTCAGGATTTTATTCGAATTCACTTCATTTCGGCCTTTGATGAGGTATGAATGGATAGTAAGCCACAAGATTTGTATAAATAAGTAATTTTCACATCATTTTATATCTCCTACACAACCAATTCATTCAAGCATTCAATTTCACATTCATTCAAGCAATCAAGCATTCTACACCATCAACTCAAGCACTCTTCAAACACTTTGGAGCAGCCATTGACATTACTTGAGAATTACATATTCAAGGACATTGGTAAGTTTGTAACACTTTCATGTTGTTCATTTATCATTTCCTTTACATTTCATTCATTTCTATTGGGTTTGACCAAGGTAAACCCCTATTCACTAACCCCCCAACATTTTTTCCCCTTTTGTATGTGTATTTGTAGCCTTTGTTTTGCAGATTAAATAGGTCTAAAGGTGTTGAAAAGTGGAAATAAAGTCAACTAGACTCTTCAAGTCAACACATCATCCTTTCAAGCATTTTGAGTATTTTCTATCTGTTTTCTACAGAATTGACACCGACAACCTAACATTCAGACATCTCCAAATTTGGTGTAGCAGAGTTGCCTCCTGGTTTTCTAGAAATCTTGGGGAGGACTAATTCACCACCCTTTTCGAATGAGTTTGACTTAAAATATGGAAATTTGTATTTTGTCAAATTCCAACTCCTGACTGCCAAAAATTAGCTCCCAACACTTTTTCAACAGTAGGAGCACTGATTCACCACCCTTGGCAAATGAATCCAAGTATGAAAAATTAGTAAATTTTATCAGCATTCTAGACACTCCAGAAAACTTACACATCAGCCAGTTGCACTCAAATTTAACCCTGTACCTTTTGTTTTGCATATTTCTTTCAATTTCTTCATCTTTCCTAGTTGTTTGCATATCACAATGTGTTTTCAAACATAGCTTAAATTCTATCTTTGCATTCATTCTAGATCATCTTAATCAGTCAATTGCATTTAGATAAGTTCATTTACATCATATCACATTGCATATATCCTAATTCGAGTGTACACAAGAATCTTTGGATCTAATCTCTCTCCTTTTAGGTGAAAATCCTGTAAGAGTTAGAGAGTCCATTGGGTCTAAAAATCCATGTCACACAAAGAGATTCTAAGTGATGGGATCTTGACCTCAATTGGTGAGATAGCATCAACACCATAAATGAGGGAGTATGGAGTGGCACCAGTGGGTGTGTGGATGGATGTATGGTAGGCCCAAAGGGTAGGATGAAGATGGAGGTGCCAATCTCAAATAGTATTGTTGACCACTTTTTTAAGGATTTTGATAAGCATTTTTATGGTTTATTTAGCTTGACCATTACCTTGATGGTAATAGGGGTGGACCAATTATTTTTTTCATATGATATGTCTCACAAAGGGATTTCATATACTAGTTTTTAAATGGCTTACCATTGTCAGTGATGCTGGTGGAGGGAATTCCATATCTACAAAAAATATTGAAAATGATGAACTTGGATATCTGAATACCTATGATTTGGGAGAGTGGAATTGATTCCATCCACTTGGTAATGTATTCATTGGTGGTAATGATGAATTTATGGCCATTAGAGGATGGAGTGTAAATCTTTCCAATTAGGTTAAAACCCCATTGTGAAAAAGGCCATGGAGCAATGATAGATTGTAAGTCCTACACAAGAGAATGGATCAAATATACATGTTGTTGGCATGGTAGAGATTTCTTTATGAACTCATAGGAATCATGTTTCATAGTGGGCCAATAATATCCTACTCTCAGAATCTTCTTGGCTAAGGCCATTCCATTGGAATGAGACCCACATAAACCACTATGCACCTTGTTTAATGCAACACAAGATTATGATTCATTAAGACATTGAAGGAGTGTTCCATCATACCATTGATGATAAAGTGTATCTCCTACATTGGTATAGAAGGAATTACATTGTATAAATGATTATTGTTGATTTTGAGTAAGGTCAAGTAGTAGAATATTATCATGGAGGTAGGTGTAAATGTCATGGTACTAGGGTGATTTAGGACCTACGATATCGCACACCATCTCACTATCAGGGACAACATACAATAGGATTAGAATTTTTTCAACAAGGAACTCATAGTCCATTCAATCTTTTGGCATGTTGATAAGGGAAGAAATTGTAGCTATTGCATTTGTTGCCTTGTTTTGGACTCTGGGAATTTGCTAAAACTAAACGAAGGTGAAATACTTCTTGAATTCATCCACTATGCATTTTGAAGGTAACATCTTGTCATCCTTTTTCTGAAACCCATCATTGACCTATTTGATAATCAGTTGGGAATCGCCAAAGACTCATAGATGAGTGATATTCCATTTGATGGCGATTCTAAGACCAGCGATGAGTGCTTCATACTCTGTGATGTTGTTGGTGCATGGAAATGCTAATCTGAATGACTTTGGGATATAATCACCTTGAGGGGTGAAAAATAAGACACTTGCACCAGCTCCATTATGCATATATGACCCATCAAAGTAGAGTTTCCATGTATTTTGTTTTATAATTGTAAAGACCTATTCATTAAGAAACTCAGCTACTAACGGATATGTGTCCACGAAAGGAGCATTGACCAACTAATCTACTATGACTTTCCCCTTGATCAACTTACAATCCCCACATACTCTATGTCAAAATCACTTAGTAGCATGATCCACTTAGCCATCCAGCTAGTCAAAGAAGTTCTACATAAAAAATACTTAAGTGGATCAACTTTTGATATTAGCTTGATGGGGTGACTGAGCATGTAATGATGAAGCTTTTGTGAACTAAAGACCACTACCAAGAAAGATTTTTCTATTGGGGAATAGTTGAGTTCATAACCCACCAGTGTTCAGCTGATGTAATAGATTGCATGTTGAGCTAATAATGCCCCTAGTGTGATTGATGTAGTTGAGATATACAACACAAATGGTTTACCTAGAATAGGAGGCATTAGGTTGGTTGGATGAGACAATACTCCTTAATATTCTTAAAGCTTTCTGATATGTTGGATCCCATTTGAAGGTGGTGTCTTTGTGCAGGAGACATGTGAATGATTGGCACTTGTCAGCAAGTTGGGATATGAAGCATATAATAGACTGTATCTTCCCTTGAAGGCTTCTTAATTGCTTGAGATTATGTGGTGGGGGCATTTCCATTATGGCCTTGACCTTGGATAGATCTATGTCAATACCTCGTCTAGAGACTATGAAGCCCAATAACTTCCTAGATGTGACACCAAACACACACTTTTTTGGATTGAGACACAACTTGTATTGCTCTAGCCATTCAAATATTTTCTTCAAGATCATGGGATTCTCTTCTCTGGTCCTGGACTTCCCCAGTAATTCATCAACATAATATTCCATTATGATATTAATGAGGTCATGGAAGATAATGGTCATGGCACATTAATAGGTTGCCCTTGCATTTTCAAGACCAAATGGAATGACATTATAGTAGAAGGTGCCCCAAGGAGTGGTGAAGGAGGTTTTATGCTGATCTTCAGGTGCAATCCTGATTTGATTATAGCCAGAAAATAAATCCATAAGAGATAGCATGGCATGCCCTGCTATAAGGTCGACCAACATGTCAATATTTGGAAGCGAGAAATCATCCTTAGGGAAAGCTTTGTGAAGATCCCAAAAATCTGCGTAGATTCTAATATTCTCATTTGGTTTGGTGATAGGCATTATATAGGATATCCAATCAAGTAATCAATAGGTCTTATGAACCTAGCCTCTAATAGTTTCTCTAGTTCTCTCTTGACAAGCAATGCCACTTGAGGATGCATTTTTGCTTAACAAGTTTGGAATATGGATGGAAATCCAAATGGTGCACGAACAAGGTGGGATCTAATCCTAGCATGTCTGAATAGGTCCATGCAAAGTTGATGGTTCTTTCTTTTAACAGGTTGACCATGATAGAATTCTCTTCCTCTAATAATGATCTGGCTATGTAAGTGATTTTAGGGTCTTCTTTTGTTCCCAAGTTGACCTCTTGCATCTCTTCGATCAAGATAGAGGATCATTTGAAAAACTGAGTTCCAAAAAGGGGAAGATGAACATCCCCATACTCCAATGACTCATCTAGGTTGTCATTGTCAAATAAACCCTTTATTTTGATTTTTGATGAATCAGGAAGTGCCTCAAAGAGGTTTTCACTAGATGACCCTTTTTTGTTTTGCTTCTTTTTAATTTTGCGATTAGGGTGTTCATATTCCCCAATCCCATGAGATGCACATAAGTGTCCACTAAAGTAAAGGTATCAATAGGTGCACTACTTTGTAAGTACCAATTAATAAGGTCGGGATGGTGAACGAAAAGGCTAATGGTGAAGATGGATGTGGAATCAAATAGGGTAGGGAGATCTACATCATCATAGGAGAGTATGATGGCCTCTTCTTCTAGTATGTAGTCAAGGAAATCATTATCTGCATTAACATTATTAGAAGTACTAGTGGATGTTGTAGGCCCCTTTCTCTTTTTATCATAGTCAAAGCCAAAATTTCTAGGTCCCATAGGTGTGTCAATAGGCTATAATCTTCCTTATTCTTCTACACCAAGACCTCCCCCCTAATAATTGTATTTTTCACCTAACTTGGATGCATGAGGATAAGTCTCTTGGAAATACTCAATAAGAGGGGTGAAGGCTCGGGTTCCTCCCTGTATATCCACTGAATGATGTCATCATCTGACTGAACTTGTCATGTCCCTAGGGATCAGAAAGTATTAGACCCCATGTTCTTAGAGTTGTGTGTTATTTCCTTCTCTTCTTCTTTTCGTGTAGACTGAGAAGGATGGCCATAGGTATGAGGAGATGGAGGCATAGTTGCCACATTTAGAGCTGTATGTATCTCATACTCACCACAACCCTTATCTATTATTTGGACCTTGGTGATTGTGGATTCAGATGTAGTAGATGGAATGGATGATTTGGTAGATGATGAATTGGAGGATGGGCTGGAAGATGATGCCTAAGGTGCTCCCACATCAAATCTTGGATAGTAGTGGGAGTGGGGGAAGGAAGCTTCTAAAGCAAAAAATTACTCAAAAGGTTGTGGATCTGCATGCATGGTTACTTTCATCCCATTGAATGGGAATTTCAAGCATTGATGGTAGGTGAACAAGATGACCTACATGGCATGGATCCATAGGCGGCCAAGGAGAAGGTTGTATGGAAGGTCTAGATTAAGGACATGGCATGTGGTATACTATGCAATAGGGCCAACTTGAATAGGAAGCCAAATGATTCCTTCAGAGTCTCTTTTTACGTTATCATAGGCTCTAGTGGTGATAGTCTGATTATTCAAATTAGCATGGGTGCAACCTACCTCTTTTATGAACTTTAGTATACAAAGGTTAAGGATAGAGCCATTATCTACAAAGACCCTTTTCACTTTATGGTGGGATACAAGGACTTCGATGTGTAGGGGGTGGTTATGGTTTGAATCGATGGATGACATATTTTTTTGAGTAAATCCCAACTGATATGTGGATGACAGATGTCCTACGAAGGCTTGAAATTGAGTAGGATCTATATCATTAAGCATGTGGGTATCCTAAAGAGCTTTCGTGAGAATTTCTTGATGGATAGGGGAAGACTTAAGCAAATCCAAGATGGATATTTGAGTGGGATTATTTTCAAGATGATCAAGAATATTATATTAGGAATTCATAGGAGCTAGATGGGATGATGTGGAAGTTCTAGGAATGGATATGTGGGTGTGGCAGGTTCTAGTAGCACATTGTAAGTCTTTTCCTTTAACATGAATCATGGATACATGAGGCTCTACCTAGCTAATGCACATAATTATGCCATCATAGTTATAGGGTACATTCTTATAGTTGATATTGTTCATGCTAGTATTTTGATTATTACTATTGCTAGGCCCAGGATTAACATTAGACATATTAGGACCTTGATTGTGCTTGGGGAAAGAATTTTGATATATTTACAGTTGGCCATTGGATGACGTTGCCTGATTGGAATCCACTACTTTATCTCCTCGATCTATGAGATCTTAGATATATGTTTTAAGTCCTTGACACTTGTTAGTGGAATAACCCTTGATTTTGTGAAAGTCACAATACTCATTTTCCCTGTACCAGGTGGGATTTGGTTGGGACTCATCAAAATGGTCAGTCACAAGATAAGTGAATAGACAACTCACTTGGAGGAGCCTCTTGAAAACAACATCCAAGGATTCTCCTTAAGGAGTGAAGGTATGCTTGTTATTTCCTTGGTTATAATGGTTGGGCTATGGAGGAGGATGTGGTCCACCCTATGGCACATATATGACATTAGAGACCAATGGTCGATTAGGGACATATTGCGACCTTTGTGGGGTGTTGGCTACTTGGACATGCTTGGTATCAATGAAACCTTCATTGTCAATGTTCTTGTTTTTATTCTACTTGTAGGACTTGTCCCTAGATGACTTATCCATGTCTGGGTTATAGATTTTGATTTGTCCCTTGGCAATGAGGACCCTCTCAATTATAGTTCCCTTTTCTATAACCTCTAAAAAGGTGATGACACAATGAAGATTGAGATTATGCACCATGTCAGGATGGGAATTTGTAATGAAAAATGGTCACCATGTCTTTCTCTCTGAGAGGGGATTTAAAATGACTGGCCAAGGCACACCACCTTTGTAGGTAACTTGCAAAGGTTTCTCCCTCATGTTGTTCTTCCTTTAGCAGATCTAGAGTGTCAATATCCTTCTCCAAATTGAAGGAGAAGTGTGTAAAAAAGAATTCTAATAGGTCTACGAAAGAAGAAATGGACCCCTTTGGAAGACCCATAAACTATTATAGAGCTATCCCCATTAAAGTCCTAGGGAATAACCACAAGAGATAATTATCATTGTGTAGGACTTCTTGAAATGTGTGTAGAATTCCTTTAGATGGTTTCTTCGGTCACTCTTTCCTTTGTATTTATCAAAATTAGTTATTTTAAAGTGCTTAGGAAAGGGGACAAGTGAGATGGAGGGATCAAACAGATAGGGACAAATTTCTTTGAATTTATAAGATTTTTTTGATGTCCCTGCTTGCAAGTCCTTTAGGGCGGCTTTTATTTCTTCCCACTCCTTATTGACAAGTGTTGATGGAGGAGGATTGGTTGGATTGGATTAATTGTAAGGAGCATAGGGCTGATATGATGTGGATGCAGTTGAGATGGTTTGGTTGTATGAAGGTGGAGGTGGATATGAAGGTGTTTGTTGATATGGACTAGGTTGCATGGATTGGGGATTGGTATAAGATTGTTGATAGGATGGTGGGACTTGGTAATACGAGGAAGAGGAACCCTACTGATATGAGGGAGGTGCTTGGTAATATAAAGAGGTAGAGGCACCCTACTGATATGATGGTTGTTGCTGGGAGTAATATGGATGGGATTGGTAATTATAAGTAGAAGTTGGTTGTTGGGGAGCATACTGAGGTTGTTGTAGATTAGGCTGCTAATAGTAGGGATTTGGTTGTGATTGTTGGGGGTTTGTGTAAGACGACTACTACTAGGATTGTTGAGGATTGTGGTAAGAATAAGTGGGATTAGGATTGGATGTGGTGGGTTGCACATAATAAGTGCTTTGTTGGTGATAGAGATATTGGCTAGCAGGGTTGGTTGGTGTTTTCTTGAAGGATTGTTGTGGTTGTGTTAGAATTTTTGTATGCTAATAGGGTTGTTGGTAGGATGGTGGTTGTTAGTAAAGAGGTCTAGATGGGATTTGAGGTTGTTGAGGGATTTTTGATTGGTGTGAAGGTAATTAATGGGATGATGTTGGTTGTTGAGAAGGGACCTATGATTGGTGAGGGGGTTGTGACTGAGTACCTTGCGGCTGGTGAGGAGGTAGTTGTTGATGTTATGAAATAACTTGTGCTTGATGTGGGGGTTGTGAAGAGATTAGAATATGTTGTGAAGGTTGATATGAGGGTTGTTGTGATGTTTGCTGGTGAGCCGGTTGCAATGATGGTGCCTGTTGTGGGTTACCCTAAGGCTAGTGCGAGGATGTAATATTTCCTTAAGGTGGTGGTTGAGATGTGAATGGAGGTGGCAGTAAGTTTGATGTGGGTATGGCTCTAGGAGGTGGAGGTGGCACAACGAAAGTATTTCCCCTGGTATTCACTAGTGGTTGACCTAGTTGGTTAGGTGGAAGAGGTGGTGTGGATGGCATGGAGATTGAAGCTCATAGGATGTTCATGCTTAGTGGATTGGGAGGACTTTGTAGTATGCGTAGACCAAGAGGATTGCTAGGATCAAGGCCTTGGGAGATGTTTGGATCAGGTGCACCCATGACTAAAATTGGGACCTGAGGAGGTGGTACAAGGGGTAGTATTTGATAAATCACAACATTGCCAAATCAAAGTTGGTACCAACCCTCTTGTGGTGGAACCTCGAGAATGTATGGGGCAGACAAGCTGAAATTTGAATCTTGTGATAGAACCGGGGGTGCAAGAGGTGTAATGTTGATGTATTTAGACAAGTCAAACCTTGACATTAGCTTGATACCTTTCAGAAGTAATATGGCTAGGATCTTATCCCCATGCTCATCAAGGAGGTGATCTGTCATCTGGATGTTTATGGGATTACTGAGGTATTCATCGACCATGCTTTCATCTAGAAGGGGTGAAGTGTGGACCTCAGTTTTAGATTACAATGAACCACCATTGGTGGGTTGATCTTAGGGAATGTGAGGTTGAGTACCTTGGGCCTATTGTTCTACAATGAGTTTCTTTGCTTGCAATCAAGTAATGGGCATGAAAATAAAAAAACTACCAGGTGACTAAGATGACACTAAGTGCTAGGATGCACTTAAATGAATGACCTAGATGACCATTAAATGATTGAGCAAATTAGATGATGGATTGATTAATGGACTAGATAGTTGATGGAATTGGGTTTGATTAAGTTGATTGATGAGATTAGATGATTGATAAGATTGGATAATTGAATGGATTGGATTGATGAGGCTAACTCTAAACTAAGTTTAGAGGTTTAACTAGATGACATAAGAGGCTGATGGTCAGATTGGATGATGAAAAGGATGATTACAACATAAAATCTACCTCAAGATGGAAGTAGATTGATTAGGCTGCGGATGGTTACTGACTCAATATGGATAGCAATCTGAAGTAAGCATGAGGGATGACGATCAGGATCAAACACCTAAGACAACTTGGATAAAAACCTCTAAAATGAATTCTAGGGGATTGGGGTTGATGAATCAATGATAAATATGCTATCTAGGGATGTTCTAAGATGTAACTATATGATTTGATCGATAGATTGATGACTTTTGGAAAATGCAGATGGACTAAAGTGATGATTATGGGCTTATGAATAATGATAAAAAAAAATTGATCATGGAATCAAACTAAAAAAAAAAGGCTTTCAGTGGCCCAAAGGATTAACTCTCAAGAGTTTTGTATGGGTAGTGCATATGCCTATGTGTTAGAATAATTCACCCCTCCAAGTGACAGGATCACTTATCTATGTCATAGGATCGCCCTTTTAAGACACATGATCACCTAAGTCTGAAGGTGTTTAAAAGAAATAGGTGGGAACGAGACACAAAATCACTTATTTAGGGTTCAGAGTAGCCCTTCTAGGACACATGATCACCTAAATCATGGAATGATCAAAAGAAATGGGTAGAAACAATGGAAAAAATCACCTTTCTAGAAGGAAAGCTACTTCCATCTTGGGATGTACAAACATGAGAAAAATCACCTATTTCTTCAGCTATATGGATGGGGAATGGAGATGCCTACATCAAGATCTCCTATCGGACAAATGGATTCCCCTATGACCTAAATTGTACAAATAGGGATGGTATGGATAGACACAGATTCACCCCTGCAGACAACAGGTTCACCTATTCTAGGGGATGTACAGACAAGGGAGATGTAGATGAGACAGGATCGCCCCTGTGGCCGGTAGGTTTTCCCAAAAAGTTGATAGGATCACCTATTCTAAGGAACAAGTAGAATCAGTAGGTATGAACTAGATGCAAACTCGCCTATGGGTTGGGTGGAATCACCTATTCAAGGAACAGGAAGACATGGGGTCACCTAACTAAGGGACCCACAAGAAAATTCACCCCTAACAAGGACGAACTTGCCTAAAGGATGACCTAGACAAGACTCAAAAATAGAATTGACCCTTTACAATGTAGGATCACTTGCCCACAATGCAAGTTTACCTCTGTGAGAAACAAACTCGCCACTCAGGGCAGGGATAGACTATGATGAAGGACAAAAACATGGCAGACAATAGGTAGTAAATTTGGACTGAATCAAACTAACAACAAGCAGTAGTATAGCTACTGATTCAATGGAATAGGGTCATCAACAAATTCCATAGGCTCGCCTTCACACTCTCTCTTAGAGATTATCGTAGTCCACCATGAGGATTTCTGTCTCAACCCAATGGAGTATGTGGTGAGTAACTTTGAGGTACAATGCACATTCCCTACACTACACCAAACTATGGCTAAAACACGAGTCTCTATATAGGCTATACATGATATCTTGTATGTCCTCGATATACAATAGGTGCATGAGGCACAATCGTGAACACCAGCCCATCACAAGGGTGGATTGGGAGCCCTAATGAGGTACTAGAAACTTGGATCAACCCTGTATGACTTATCTAGGTATCACCCTAGCTTCAATGCTTCGCTAGACATGACATTACTAGATTGGGGTACAACTTTAGTTCTCTCTCCTTTATAGACCCTGCCAATAACACATGGTTGGAATCATCCCTTGGATGATGAAATCTTGATTAGGTCCTACTAAAGGAAGGAAATACTAGATGCTTTGGCTGGTCCCTAGGCTCACACGTAGTGCAAGGTGAGAGCTTAGATGCACTAGCACTTCCTACATAGACTGGACTGGACTGGAATGAATTATGATTTCCCATCATCTAGGATCACTGAAAGGTGCAAGGGGAGTGGCTATATCAACAATTCGCTTCCAAACATGGCAAAAAAGGTTTATTAACCCTTTAATTAAGCTATATGTGCCTAAATTAGTGTGAAAAACAATAGATGAGGCTAACTAAGATCTTAGATTGCTTGTCCTACAACATATGCGTTAGTAGTTTTGACCTCCAATCTTGGATGAACGAGGGTGAACAAGCTACACAAATCATTAGTTAAATGCCACAGATTATGGACAAAAAAGTTAGTTGGTTAGTACCCAAAATCAAATTTGAATTATAGCTCAAATAAAAAAAATAAAGGTTATGTATTATTACCAAATCGCCTTTGTGTGAGAAAATTTTTCCCTTGTCTGTGGAGCAGGCTCGCCTGTCTTATGGAAAAGGTGAATTCAATTTTTCCTATTGTACAAATAGGCGTATACGACTTCACCTCTATAAATCAATTGAATTTACCTTTGTATTGATCATGTTCAGCTCTTCCTAAACTTCTAAGTGTATTTGGCTCTAAACTTGGCGATTATAGTCATGGGGATGGGAAACAAAATTTAAATTCACATGGGGAAGGGGGTTCCTTCTCCAAAAGGAGAAAGCATTTAATGTAGTTGACTTAGGACACATTCCATAAATGGCATGGAGATTAGGTTGGGTTAAGCATGTGATTAAGGTTGTGCAAATACTTGATTAGATGAATTAATGACATATTAGAGGAAAGTGGGAGATGATGGAGGATGTGACCCTAATGATGATTAAGGGTGTGCACATCCTAATCATAGATTAATTAAATTAATCTGGATCATAGAGGATTATGGAGGATGTGACATGAGGAGAGAGAATAAATGAATTAAAAATTGTTTTAATTCATAAAGACTAAAGTGGCTAAATTAAATAAATTGGGGTATTTATTTAATTTAGAGATGAAAGGGGTAAGGTATTTAATTGATTTATTAAATACCTTAGGGACATTAGGCTGCAACACAATATTAATCAAATAATAAATTACTTATTTAATGTGGATGAGGGATGTGGGACAGAGGAATACAAGGGGTGAATTTGACCATATGGGAGTGGTCAAATTCAGGTGTCTATAACCTCATTCTTTTTCTTTTTCTTTTCTTTTCTTTCTTGGCTTCACACTCATTGGATGTTAGAGTCTTTGGCCATTTCCTTGTCATGATGATAAATTCTACAAGTATTCCCCATTAATCAAGGTTGACGAAATTTGATTAATGTTCAAATTTCATATTCCATTTCATTCAAAATTGGCAATCTTTGATTTGTATGACCAGAAGAATAATTGATGGTCATATTGGTTCCCTAGGAATGTCTTAAGATATTTATGACACCCATATTTTTTTAGGTGTGCCAACATGAACCAATGTAGGAATGTGAGATAGAAATGCAACATATGTTCACTTGTGTCAACATGGACCACTTAAGGTGTGCACATATCAATGACATACTAACTAGGAAATGCTAACATAATCATAAAATTCAAGTAAACAAATCCAAATCAAATAAAACCAAATGAAAAATGATTGCAATTGAACTATGTGAGAAGGAGACACACAAAAAAAACACATAAACAAAAATAGAATGCACCTTAAATTTTGAGATTTAATATTACAATATATACAAATTGTCACTTTCTTTATTTTTTTGCTTCAAACTCCTATTTTTTTGACTTTTTATGTAACTTCCTTTGAATTCAATATTGAATTCTATGTAAATCTAATAGGATTAGAAAAAAAAAAGAAAAAAATGGGTCTATATTCTCAAATTTAAACAAAAAAATCATAATAAACATTTGAATTCCATAAACATGAAAATATTACCTCATATAATCAAATTTGATCTAAAAACTTTAAATTTTTGTCTTATACACTGTCAAATGAACAAAAAAGTGGTGGAAAGGTGATGGAATATGGAAAATATGATTGTGCCAGATGTCAACACCATGAAAACGAATTTCTTTATCAGATAATGTGTAGAAACTAGAAAAAATTAGAGAATGTGTGTCTAAAACTCAGGCCACGTGCATCTTTTTATGGCTTTTAGTGCAGGCTATTTGGTGCTAGCTAAATTTGGAAACCACCAAATAATCTTTATTGAAAATTTTCAAACTTTAAGAAATTGGAAAAGAAGAGAGAGAAGAGAAAAGAGAAAGAGAGAAGGAAAGGGAATGAGTGTGACACACACACACACAAAGGCCCTCACCTGTAGACCATTTACCCTCAATCATAAACCCTAAACTCTATACTGATACCCTCAACTATAAATTGAATACCCTAAAACCTACACCTCAATCCTAGATACCTTATACCATCAACCTTAAACCACACACCCTCAACCTATACCCTCAACTGTACTTCCAATACTCTCAACCCTTTAATCAATACCCTTAACCTTAAATCATACACCCTATACCCTATGTACCCTAAACCTTGTACCATCAATATTGTACCCTAAACCTTGTACTTTCAATCTTGTACCCTAAACCTTATACCCTATACCCTAAACCCTATATCCTACACCCTATATCCTATACCTAGACAATGGCAGAGAGTGGTTAGATAGATAGAGGGGGATAGGGATAGTCCTAATGAAGGTTAGAGCTTGAGGTAGTTTTCTTTGAAATGAATGAGATAGCTACTAGTGCTCATCATATGCTACTGGGTTAAATCATGGAGTTGTGTCTCACTGTTGGTAAGAGAATTTTTTGGGATTGAATTCAAGTTTTAAAAGCCCCTTCAATAGAGGTCAAGGAGTAAAGAAACACACAATTAAACATTTATTAATTAAATATATTTATTTAATTAATTAATTTATGCATGTGTTCAAACAGATTGTTTTTGTTATTTTATCTTTATCTTTGTCATGCAAACATTATTCTTCTAATTTTTAAATACTTTCAACTAGAGATTAAATAATTATTTACTCTTTATCTCTATTCTTAGCTTTTATCACTCATGTCAGTATAGTACTAACACTTATCTTAATGCATGTCAAATTTTTTAATCTGAATTGTCCATTTATCTTTCAATCTCGGCCTCTCATTTGAATGATCAATTTTCTATAAATTGACTTGGCTTTCATCATTTCAACTCCTCTCGAAATTGTATAACTTTTGGAGCACTTGTTAATCTTCAATATTTTTCTATAATCACATATGTCAAGGCTATAATTGCACACAATACTAAAAATATGAGGGAAAGAATACCATCACAGTGAATGGAGAAGGACAACACATGTTATCCATGGATTTACATCGATCTTTGGTGAGATTGTTTTATGTTTTAGCTATTTCCTTTGTTCTTTGTTGTTTAGATTTAGATTGCATTAGAGTTTGATTGCACTGTTGTGTGCTTTAATCTTTCCTATTTTCATGATAGTTACATTGGTGAACCCGATGTGAAGACACATTCTTCACAAATCTATAGACGTTTATTCAATTTTTGTAGGTATCGTACGTAATGATGCAACTGATATTACGAACGACATTTGACAAAGAAAATGATGCATCTAACAAAATTTGACGCATCTATGGCTTATCGTGACACAATCGACTGGTGAAAATCCATGATGCATCTGCTGCTCTAAACGACACATCTAATTGGTGAAATTTGTGGGTTCAATTTCCTATTTACAATTTTTCATTGTGTTTTTATTTTAGCTAATTTTTTAGTTTGCAACATGTGTTTTAGGGAGTTAACATAGTGTTTGCAAGACGTAGCATAGAATACAAGTTTTCGAAACCCTTTCTTGTAGGATGATCATCAAAGATAAATTACAAACTACTAATGAATTTTTCTATAGGATGTGTCTCAAAGAATATTTTTTTGGAAACAGACTATTTGGTAGATTAGAAAATTGTCATTTGGGTTTAAAATTTACTATTGTCTACTATTTTTGGTGTGAAAGCACAATTTTTTAATTACCCCACAATTTAGTATATAGAAGTATCCTCTCCCCTTATGCATTCATGTGATCCTAGGTGAAATAGAACCTATTAATGACTCTAGAAATTGGGCATGTCTTGGTGGGAAAAAGTAATCACCCCAGGATGACTCAAACTAGTAACATGTTGAACCCGAGTGACTTCTAGCTGTATATAAAAGTGGTTACTTGAGGAAAACTCAAGTATCACAAGTATTATTTTGACAAGAAGGGAATAAATGGTCTCTTGCTGCATGGATGATACCCCATGAATGAAATGCTCTTGTTACCTAATTTTCACCCTCAGGCTCAATCAGGTAGAATATCATGTGACAAGGGTTCCATTAGGTTCGAATGCTTCAAACCAGGGAACATATCGGTGTGAGAATGGTAGGATCCCCCCGATCCATTTTTGAAATGTCTATGTTGCCTATCGGCAAGACATTTCTGATATCATAATGATTTGTTTTCACATATAAATAGATTTCAGCATGAGATTCACGTGGTTTTGGTGATAGTGGAAAGATATATCAGCATGAGTTGTGTTCACCACTAGGAGGTCTTACCGAATGAGTCGGGTCTCACCGACTAACTCATGAGGTGCTTCATTGGTGTAAGTAATCCCTATCGAAATGTTGTTTCATCGAGCGCTTTGTGTCTTGTCGACTGGCACAAGAAGGGTTATATCGGAAGGAATTACTTGATGTCACAGTAATTGGGATCCATCTCCAGGACATCTATCGATGTGACATTCTCTTTCATTTCAGTGATAGAAAGGGAACATATTGGTAGAAGTTTAAGGCGTCGGTGAAGGGTCATAGCAAAAGGGTTATGTCTCCCCAACCGTGCACCGAAAGGTCTTATCGACATAAAGAGATTTCGCTAGAATGTCATGCCAATATGTGGAAGGTCTCGCCAAAAGCGGAGGCCCCACCAAAACATGAAGGGCTTGCCAACAATTGAAGATTTCACCCTGAGGTCTTGCTGACACCAGGAAGTCTTGGTGACATGGAAGGTATAGTCAGTGAAGGTCTCATCGACCAGTGGAGCCTCCTAAATGAAAAGCAGTTTAGGCCAAAGGATAGGGGTCTTGGCAAAAAAAATTTTCTGAGATGGAGATGTCTCCCTGACTAAAGGATAAAAGGGAGGGGGTAGGGCCTTGATACATTTGTCTTCAGCAAGAGTCTCGCCGATCATGAAAGACTTCGCTGAGAGCATTAGATATTAGCGTAGGGTCATGCCAATGTGTAGAGGTCACGCCGACGCTAAGGGGTCTCACCAAAAGTTGAAGATATTGCCCTGAGGTCCTACCGATACTCAGAAGTCTTGGAAATGTGGAAAGTGTTATTGCCATAAGGTCTAGCCGACAGGAAAAATCTCCTCGACGCAAAAGAGAAAGGGCCCTCGGCATAGCTAAGGGAATTCATCAAGATGTCTCGTGACTATAAGAGGTCTCCCTAAAATGAGGGGCCTTCGGCATAACATTTGGAGTTTGTGAGGACCTCTTCCCAACCGGCGGGAGTCTTAGCGAAGGAAACGAAGAGCCCAGCGGGGAGACTTCGATATAGAATCTCGGTGAATGGAGTCTGTCTCAATGATAAAAGCAGATGCTGATATGATAGAAGAGAACTCGGTATGACTATGGGGCTTTCAAAAAAATTTCTTACTGACCATGGGTGGTCTCAGCGACAGAAGGGATCTCCACATGACTCATCAACCCACTTATCTCTTGGCGATAAATGATGTCTTATCGATGGCTCCAGTAAAATTAGTATGATTCTTTGGCTCACTAGGAGCTCTCAGCAATGACTCCATGCTATGCCGATACTTGCAAAAATATTTAACCACATCGAGGAGACATGATTAGTGTCTCACTGATATGCAGTTCAATAGGGGAAGTTTCGACCACCGAAGAAGCTGCATGGACTTCACTCAACCAATCAGAGAGAACATAGGTAAACCATGGTAGCCTAAAGAGAATCTATAGGATGAGGGGCGATGTGTATTTGTTTCAAGCTCAGAGCATTCAAGGTGTAGCCGAAGTAGCTCAATAGGACATGATGGATCAAATAAATTCGGTAGCTGCAAAAAGATCAGAAGGCTTCCACGAGGGTAACTCTTCACTAACACACATGGCAGGGACATGTAGGCTTCAACATTAATTTAATCCAAAAGATCTAAGGGTAGATCTTTCTGAGCTTTGATATTTTTGTAAGCCCTAAGGGTGCCGACACAGTCTATATATAAGGCTTTTTTTCCTTTTTGTAGTTAGTTTGAATTATGCATTCAAGGGAGTTAGTGTTTTTATCAATCCTTTCTCAATTAATGTATGTTTATGAACTCAAACTAAAATCATGAATACAACACAGAGTTTCCTTGGAAGCTTGAGTTCATATTTGTATTGATTCTCATTCTTGTATCTTTCTTTCGAATATGCAAGTCTTTAATTGTGTTTTATAATTCTGCACTTATGTCTTAAGGTCATGAAATTGATCTTTCCTTCCCAGGATGTGTATGTAGTCCAAACCTGTTAGGACTAAAGCATTAAGTCTAAAAGAGGTTGTTCTGAGTATGTGAAGCAATAGAATTTAAACTTTCAAGTGTATGTTCTTCTTGTGTCCATTTTCATGATTTCTCATTAACTTGGTGTATCACCATAGAAATAGTTCAGCTTAGTTTCATTATTTGTATGCATTCCTTCTCCTTTTACCTTCACAGAATCATTAGTTTTAGGTGATACCCAAAGGAAGTCGGCCTTCTCTGGAGGTTCACTCCAACATTAGGTGACTCGCAGCCCTGGAGTGATCCAATGTTTCACCAAAAAGCTCAGTTTGACAACTTTACATTAGGGTGTATTTCTAGGTGACAACAGTATTTGGCATGCCCAGTGGGACTAAGAACTAACTGTGTCAGTCCCTTTTGTACCATGTATTACTATAGTTTGGTGTGTACAACAACATTTTCTTCCTTTGGAGGCAAGTTTTTAACATACCTGGCAACTCCAAGTTTGAAGTATCTAGTTTCAACAGTCTAAGTGTTGGTTTCATGATAGTATGTCTTACCATTCATCATTTCATAAAGGTATGGTGCCTGTGTCTTTTTATCAGTCATACCCTATTGAAGATACCGCTATTTTTACTCAAAATAGCTATGTAACAATGGGGTACCAGCAAACTCAATTGGCCTACCACCCACCCACCCCTACACAAGTTCAGCAGCAGCATGCTTATGCTCATCAACAACCCCAAGAGGGTTATTTTATCTCCAATCAGAAAATTTGTTCTTCATATGAGCCTCAAAATTTAGATGAAATGAGTATAGAGAATATGTCTTTATATTTCCAAAAGTAGTTTAAGGAAATTGAAAATCAGCAAGAGGTCAATAGGCAGCAGGAGGAGCTTGCTTATCAAGCTTATATTCATCATCAGGAAGTTGAGACACAAAGAGGATCCCATTTAGTACAAGAATTTCAGCAAAGTTAGTCTAACTCTCCTGAAGAGCAACTTTCTCAAATGCCCCAATCAGCTGCTTCCTTTTCAAATCCTTTCTTTGAGGAAGGACTTCACTACACAAGATTCAATGTTCCAGGTTTTGAACTAAATGAAACTTCTATCGAAAAGAAAGAAGAGGAGGGGAAACTTATTGATCAAGATGATTTAATCCTCTGGGAGAAGATTAAGAATGTGAATCCTTTGCATTTAGCTATTAAGTGTTATCAATTGCAGCAACAAAGGATTGAGCAACAAGAGGACACTTGTTCCAAAGAATCCTTGACTATTCTAACCGATCAGCAAGATCAACAAAGTAAGTCTTCTAATTCTTCAATTAAGCTCCCTAAGTTTGAAATTTCAAATTTTAGGAGTTATCATCTAGTGCAAAAGCCTGCAGTTGAGGAAATTCAGTCCATTATCCCTCGAGAGTAGTCTTTTCAATTGCAAAGTCAGCCTAGTGACAAGATAAAACAAGTTTTTGAGGTAGATAAAACTCTTTTGGGTATTGATACATTTGAGCATGAAGTTCAAAATGAAAAATTAGGGTTGTTACAAGTGATTAATGAGCAAGGCCAGTTAGGAAAATAGAGTTCTAGACAAGAAATGATAGCTAAACATGGAGCTATGTCATATTCATCTAATGAGCTTCCTAGTTTTGTTGAACAGAGTGATGAAACCCTGTTTAATTTGTTTTCCAAGCTTCCTAGTTTTGATAATGAGGTTGAAAAAAGCATGTCTAAACAACCATTAGTGATAGGGTTTCAATAGCAAAAAGGTGATAACACCAATGATGAGGTGTCATCAAGTTGAGCATGATCAACAAAAGTGTGTCTTGAAAGATCATACAGATGCAACATAGCAGAAATTTTTCTTCCCTCAAGAGTGTCGTCCTGAGGAAAACAATAGTCCTCTTATCATTAAGGGGACTAGTACTATGCACAATGATGAGGATTTGTTCTAGGATGATCTGGAGATTTTCATTTCAATCTTGGATTATAAACAACCTTTTAGTGAAGAGTATCAAGTAGATATCATCATATCACATGAAAAAGAGCTTGCACCTCAAGCCCTCACCAATTTACTTGATGAGCTTCCTGATTTTATGGAGGGGACTAAAAGCAAATTTATGATACAATCCCTAATGCCAAATGTTAGTCAACATACTGAGGAATATGATGGTGGTGTGTTAATCAATATGTAGAAAATCCAAGACAATCATGACTTTACAACATTTGACCAATTTGATAGGGTGAATGAAGCAGACATTTCATTGACCTCTGAGCTAATTCATTCAAATGAGATTACCATTGTCCAAAACAGAGAAGAAGCAAATTTTCACAAGTAAATCAGCATTAAGAGCAAAGGGTTTATCCTTTCCAAAGGATGCCCAATTAAAGATTTGATAAATAGAGTGCCAAGGATAGCAAAGTGTGTCATTGTTCCAGAAAAATTTGATGCAGTTACTACTTTGGAACAATAGGGTATATCCACTTATCCATTTGCAAACATCATTTTTTGTGATCAATATGAAATGGTAAGTGGATTTATCTTTGTTTTTCCAAGTGTCCTGCAATTAGTATGGGCATTTTCTCTCTTTTGTCATGCTTTGTCTGCAAGTCGTCAACTTGCAATTCATCTTTTATTAGTCAGGAGGGGTAGTTATTTCATAGAGCCAGTGAATGGTTTTGTTTGACCAGCTTCTTTGTTGGTTAGTGTAGGGTAGGTTTAGTTGCATTTTTCAATTCCCTAAGTGTTGTCCCAACACAATTAGATAGTTTTCCCTTCTATAGTTTCTTGTTTTCAATAAATGTCTGAGTCATCTATTTCTAGAGTCACAAATACATTATGGCCATGTACAAACCTACTCCAGGTCTATTCCTGAGTTTTCCCAATAACTCTGTGCCCAATGGATAAGCCTAGGCTATTGGTCTTCATGTTTAGTAGGAAAACATCTAGCAAAGGTCACCATAAATGTTACCTAATTTTCACCCTTAGGCTCAATCAAGTAGAATATCATGTGACAGGGGTTCTATTAGGTTTGAATGCTTCAAACTAGGGAACATATCGGTGTGAGAATGGAAGGATCCCCCAATCCATTTTTGAAATGTCTGTGTTGCCTATCATCAAGACATTTATGATATCATAACGATTTGTTTTCACATAAAAATAGATTTCGGTGTGACATTCACGTGGTTTTGATGATAGTGGAAAGATATATCAGCATGAGTTGTGTTCACTGCTGAGAGGTCTTACCGAATGAGTTGGGTCTCACCAACTAACTCATGAGGTGCTTCATTGGCATAAGTAATCCCTATCAGCATGTTGTTTCATCGAGTGCTTTGTGTCTTGTCGACCGGCACAAGAAGAGTTATATCAGCAAGACTTATTTGATGTCATAGCGATTGGGATCCATCTCTAGGCATCTATCGGTGTGACATTCTCTTTCATTTTGGTGACAGAAAGGGAACATATCGGCAGAAGTTTAAGGCTTCGGTGAAGGGTCATAGCGAAAGGGTTATGTCTCCTCGATCGTGCACCAAAAGGTCTTATCGACATAAAGAGATTTCGCCAAGATGTCATGCCGATCTGTGGAAGGTCTCACCAAAAGCAGAGGCCCCACCAAAACATGAAGGGCTCGCCAATAGTTGAAGATTTTTCCCTGAGGTCTTGCTGACATCGGGAAGTCTTGGCGACATGGAAGGTATAGTCGACAAAGGTCTCACCAACCAGTGGAGCCTCCCAAATGAAAATTAGTTTCAGCAAAAGGATAGGGGTCTCAGTGAAATTTTTTGCTAAGATGGAGATGTCTCCCCAACTAAAGGATAAAAGGGAGGGGGTAGGTCCTCCATACATTTGTCTTTGGCAAGAGTCTCACAGATCATGAAAGACTTTTATGAGAGCATTGGATATCGGCATAGGGTCATGCCGATGTGTAGAGGTCACACCAATGCCAAGGGGTCTCGCCAAAAGTTGAAGATATCGCCTTGAGGTCCTACCAATATCGAGAAGTCTTGGCGACGTGGAAAGTGTTATCACCATAAGGTCTACCCGACAGGAAAAATCTCCCTGACGCAAAAGAGAAAGGGCCCTCGACACGACTAAGGGAATTCACCGAGATGTCTCAATGACTATTAGAGGTCTCCTTGAAATGAGGGGCCTTCAGCATAACATTTGGAGTTCAGGAGGACCTCTTCCCAACCGGCAAGAGTCTTAGCAAAGGAAACAAAGAGCCCAGCAGGGAGACTTGGATATAGAATCTCAGCGAATGGAGTGTGTCTTGGTGACAAAATAAAATGCCGATATGATAGAAGAGAACTCGTTATGAATATGGGGCTTTCAACATAATGTCTTACCGACCATAGGTGGTCTCAGCGACAGAAGGGATCTCCACATGACTCATCAACCCACTGATCTCTTGGCGATAAATGATGTCTTGTCGATGGCTCCAGTAGAATTGATATGATTCTTTGGCTTGCTAGGAGCTCTCAGCGATAGCTCCATGCTATGTGGATACTTGCAAAAATATTTAACCGCATCAGGGAGACATGATTAGTGTCTCACCGATATGTGGTTCAACAGGGGATGTTTTGACCACCTGAAGAAGCTGTGTGGACTTCACTCAGCCAATCAGAGAGAACATAGGTAAACTGTGGTAGGCTAAAGAGCATTAACAGGATGAGGGGTGACGTGTATCTGTTGCAGGCTCAGAGCATTCAAGGAAGGCCAAAGTAGCTCAACAGGACATGATGGATTGAATAAATTTGGTAGCTGCAGAAAGATCAGAAGGCTTCTACGAGGGTAACTCTTCACCAACACACACGGCAGGGACACACAGGCTTTAGTATTAACTTCATCCAAAAGATTTGAGGGTAGATCTTTCTGAGCTCCGAATATTTTTGTAAGCCCTAAGGGGGCCGACATAGTCTATATATAAGGCTTTTTTGCCTTTTTGTAGTTAGTTCAAATTATGCATTCAAGGGAGTTAGTGTTTTTATCAATCCTTTCTCAATTAATGTATGTTTCTATAACTCAAACTAAAATCCTGAATACAACATAGAGTTTACCTTGGAAGCTTGAGTTCATATTTGTATTGATTCTCATTCTTGTATCTTTCTTTCGAATATGCAAGTCTTTAACTATGTTTTATAATTTTGCACCTATGTCTTAAGGTCGTGAAATTGATCTTTCCTTCCCAGGATGTGTATGTAGTCCAAACCTGTTAGGACTAAAGCATTAAATCTAAAAGAGGTTGTTCTAAGTATGTGAAGCAATAGAATTTAAGCTTTCAAGTGTATGTTCTTCTTGTGTCCATTTTCATGATTTCTCATTAACTTGGTGTATCACCATAGAAATAGTTTAGCTTAGTTTCATTATTTGTATGAATTCCTTCTCCTTTTACCTTCACAGAATCATTAGTTTTAGGTGATACCCAAAGGAAGCCGACCTTCTTCGGAGGTTCACTCCAACATTAGGTGACCCACAGCCCTAGAGTGATCCAATGTTTCACCAGAAAGCTCAGTTTGACAACTTTGCATCAGGGTGCATTTCTAGGTGACAACAACTCTTACTAAACACCATTGTTTCTAGTTAAGCCAAAATCCCTTATCTATTTCTTGAGCAATAGGTTGGACCTGTGAAGTCATCTCACATTTTTATGGTTCATTATAGAGATGAGAAGTATGCCATGGGAGTTTCATGGGTACTCTAGCTTGGCTACCCCAAATGAAGTGTTGAGCCATGGAGGGGAGCCACCGGGTTCAAGCTACTAGTCATCGACCCTGTATAAGCGTAGCTAGGGTAAAACCCAAGTGAGAACTCAATAAGTATTTTCTTTCATAGCCTTAGGATTGTACTTGTTTTCTAAAATATTACATGGTCACATGTGTCAAAATATATTGCTTTTTGATTGTCTTTATTTTTCAAATCTTGATCATGAAACATAGTCAGTTTACATTGTTATTCACTAGAAAACCACAACTATTGACCAAAAAAATGCAACTGTTACATAGTGTCGCATCTGTTATAGAGTCTAGCACATCTATTAGAAACCTAGTCCAAATTGCATGTCCCAAAATCTGAGTTGAGTCACATTTGTTGAAATTAGAGTCACATCTTCCAGAGTAGCTCACATCTGCTTAGTAGAAAACTGCATCTGATATCTCATTGTTACTGGAAAACACACACTTGAAACATTTTGTGACGCATCTGAATAGGTGAGTTGCATCTGCAGTCTAGAATGATGGATATGCCCCTATCACAGAACCAACCCACTTACTAGTAAACAACCAGAGTCTTGAAAATAGCATTTGATCAGTTTTGAGTCACAATTGATACCCTGAGTCACACTTGCTGCAAACTAAACCACATGTGTCTGATACCCAAGATTGAATTTACCAGAAAACCACAACTGACAAGGAAAATTACAACTGTTAAATTTTGCAACACATCTACTTGAGTATCAGAAAACCAAAATTTACTGTCACAAACCGAGAACAAATAGTCAAACTAGTATCTAACTTATCATTTTTCATTGATTCTTGGACAAAAACCATAATGTTTTCTCAAAATTTGCACAATTACATCCTTTAGGAATCATTCAGTCATAGAAATAAGTACCCTAGTCATAGATTTTACTTTCATCTTAGGGGTCTTAATTTCCTTTAGAGAGATCATATTTTATAGATTTTAGGATAGGCACCCTTTCACACTCTGGATAAACCCTTGATTCAACAAGTGTTTTCATTGAACCTAGTCATCATATCTTTTGTCCTACATGTGAATCCTTCCAGCTCATTAGTCTATTTTGGAGTTCACCTTATCTTTTGATCCTAGTCCTATGGAGGTTCCTTGTCAAAACTAAATTGAAACCTGGGTTAAGCTTTAGCTAATAGATAACCTATTTTAGAATCTTCCAATTTGGTCACTTAGACTTTTGCTTATTTAGACACTATCATCCTAGAATAGCATTATTTTTAGACATACCTTATTTGCAGAGAAAATACTAAAAAAATATAGCTACATCCTTGATATTCTGAAAATCCAAAAAACATAGATTAGATTCATATTATCCCTAGACATAGCTTTTGCATCACTTGCACTTTGAGCTGACAATACATGATTGAAACAAGATCGAAAATGAAAGAAAGATAAAAAATGGTTGATCCAAGTGAATTCATCAATCCATTTTCAAACCCCTTTTCAAGGACATCTTCATCGAGACCTCACAAGTCTTTGTTAGATAAATTTGTTACTAGAAACACACAAGGACATGTCATAGTGGAAGACATAGATGTTGCTACACAAGACCCTGAGTTTGCTTCCTTTTAAGATGACTATCTAGCAAACAATCCTCAATGATACTTATCCAAATTTCTAGTAGAAGGTGCCAAGTTACCTCCTTGGTTTTGATATTAGTACCCTACAAGCTACATCTACTTAGGGGACAAACATGACTACTACTAGTGCTACTACACCTCAAGTGACTACTATTATACCATTTGGAGGGCCTACACAAAGTGCCTCAATGATACATAAATCTCCATTTGGTACACCTACCTCGACACAGGGGTTAAATTTCACCATAGGGGTGTCATTGTCCAATCCCTTCGGTCCTCTTGGGAACAAAAAATCTAGAACATCAGCTCCTATACCAAGTGTCAATGTCACTAGCACTATTCCACAGACAACAGCTATACCTAGTGTTAATGTCACTAGTACCATACCACAAAGTGGAGTCTCACAAATAGGAGGTATACCCTCCTTTCAATATGGAAAATGACCCATCATTTCAAAGATTCCAAGTCAAACCCCAATTTCACAAATTACGAGTCAAAATCCATTTTCACAGATTTTAAATCAAAACCTATTCACTAACATTCCAAATCAAAATTCACTTTACATACTGACATTTAACCAAAACCCATCACAAAACATTTTATTTTACAACACGTACATAGACCCAAATAATCTAGCTAACACATCATTAACTCAAGTTAACATCCTGTAGACACAAATGCATGCACTTCAAACATAGATGGATAACATGGCAGTGTCTAACAAGAAAACCTTTTTAGAAAAATATTTATGCCCATTTCCCTTCGACAAATCATTGTACATGACACCTTTCCCTCATGGGTATGTTATACCAAACTTTCCCAAATACAATGGAAAGTGAAATCCAATTGAACACATAAGGGAATTTTCCACGATGTGCATAGATGTCACCTATGACCCCACCTATCTTATGAGACTCTTTCTGAGAAGTCTTATTGGAATTACACTAGAGTGGTTTTTAGGTCTTGACTATGGCATAAAATCATGGGGTGAACTAGCTGAGAAATTCATTAAACAATTATCCTTTAACATAGACCATGAGATTAACATAGCAACCTTGTCTCACACTACACAAGACAAAGGAGAAACTTTTATCTTTTTCTTCTAGAGATGGAGAACTATAGCTAGCCAATGTCTTGTTGAGATACCTAAGAAACATAAGGTCACTATCTTCCAATGAAAAAAACAAGTTTTGGTCTTGGAATAAAAACGTTACCAACAGTGGGGTAGTTGATGCTAAAAATTTACAAGCAAGAATGATCATAAAACTTAGAGGAACTAGCCACTCTACCAACACACTTAACACCGTCAAACAAACCCCCAACACTACCCAAAACACCCAATGGCCACAACAATAGAGAAGGTTTCCAAAACGTGAGTTCACTCCCCCAGGGGAACCCACATAGTTAGTTTTCAAACAATTATTGCAACACAATCTTATACAGCTTCAATAGCTAAGGCAATACGATCCGGGGGAATTCAAACCATTTTGGTGGGATGACAATTCCTTTTATGACTTACATCAGACCTAAGGATATAGCCTACAAAATTGTTGACAACTAAAAAACATCATACAAGATTTTATCGACAATAGAACTATCAAAGTTGCTGGACAGAAACTGACATCTTCAAACACTGACACAAGGTCTTTTCTGATCCATTACATTACCATGGGAAAGGAAAAGCCTCCAGTTCAGGGAATAACACCAACACTATGGCCAATTATGCTAATGTTAAACATGATTATAATGGCACAATCATAAACCACATCCGAGCTGTTGATGAGAACATCAATACCATAACCATAAAGATAACTCCCAAGTGTGTCCTTAACACTTTCCAAACCAATATCACCATCCAAGGCCCTCCAACACCGCAAGTACCATAGACTTCCAAGTCATAGTATAAGCTACTTGATCAATTGGGAAAAACCCTAGCCCAAATCTCTATCTTGGAACTATTGTGTATCTCACCTAAACATTGATCCATTCTAAACAAGGCTTTACAAAGTGTGACTATCCCTAATGATCTTGATGTCAATTGTTTCGAGGAAATGGTGGGTTACTTGACCAATAATCATCATGCCACCTTCTTTGAACAAGACTATGCAACTGAGAAGACAAATCATAATGACCCATTACACCTTGAAGTCCTTGTTCACAAAACCAAAGTTAGACGAGTCCTAGTAGATGGAGGAGCAAGGTTAAATATTTTCACTTTAAAATTGGTTAAGGAACTAGGTTTCTTAGAAGCGTGTGTAGACACCACCAAAAGCATAGTCATTAAGCTTATGATGATGAGGAACAAAAATAAAAGGGTGTGGTAACACTTCCTATCAGAATTGGTCCTACATAAATGGAAAACAAATTCCAAGTCTTGGATCTTACCCTTCCATACAACCTTCTGCTAGGAAGACCATGGATTCATGCCATGAAGGTAGTCCCTTCCACATATCATCAATGTCTCAAATTCCCCTACAATGGCACTGAAATAACAATAGATGGTGACCCAAATCCATTCCAATATTGCACCAGTCTACGATAGATACCCCAACATCAAGTGCTAGTAAATTAAGAAGCTTCATCATCCAATTCATCCTAATATCTTGATCCTTCCACTCCTACCAAACATCCAATTCACCATCACTACCTTCCACTCCTAGGGTTGAGATCCTAGACAAGGGTTATGGGGAATATACCATGAAAAAATCTTATTATGTTAGCCACTTGATTCCTCGTAAATCTTATGGTTTACCTAAAACAGATAGGAGACACTCAGTGGTCACTATACACATTCCTCCCTCAACAACCTTTACAAAATGGGGAGAATTAAGCAAAGAGGTCATAAATACAGAATATGTAACTTCATGGTTGTATAGAGAGGACCATGAAGAACCTCACTCACTTGCTCACATTCCTACAGATCAATATGGCAAAGGTTTCACAATCATGCCGAGCAAGGGATATAATGGGCATAGTGGTTTAGGCTTATATCAAGATAGGAGAACTAAGCCAATCATTGTTTCTAAGTGGCCAAAAGGCTTAGGGCTTGGGTTTCAAAAGATTCAAATTGGCGTTCCTAGTACCACATCACCTTTACTCAAGGAAGTAAGTGCTTATGAGGATATCGAGACATATAATGAACCATCTAACCAACCCTATTGTGACTCCCCTAACTCTAAAGAATATGAGTGGGATTTCCTATCATCCACATCTGCCATGGACCTTGATAAACTATTTCAGGAGCTTGACTTAATGCTGAAATTCTCACCAGACCCATTGAAGCCCTATCCACATAAGACTTTGACCAAAGAGGAATGGTTTAAACATTACTATTAGGAATCTCTTGATCCTGCCTCTTGGGAACTTGACCAATCCATTTCAAATAACCAAACCTTGGCATTAGGCCCACCTTAGAGTCCACCTAGATCCATGAAAAAGACCAAAGAGGAATTGGTAAGAAAATTTTGTGACTATATGAATAACTCAGCTTTTACCTTGACCCCTTTGAACTTTGATAACTCTGATGATGACATGCCTTTATTCTATCCCCAACTCATTGATTGGGACCAACAAGACACACCTATTTTAGACATTTTTGAGAACAATGAAGCAATTGTTGAGTTCCTGGGATTACGAGAAGGCATACCTAGTGGTAATCACAAGGCTAGATTTACCATTGAATAGGAAAATAATGAATATTTTGGGGAATCTGTTCAACCCTCTAGTCAAAAAAATAAGAAAAATGACAAAAATGAAATTGATGAGTCTCTAGGTGAGAACCGAAAGGCGCCTTTAGACAATGAAAAAGGAAAAAATAAGGATGCATCCAAAGGTTAAAACCTCTTCGAGGCACCTAAAAATGGAGGTTTGAACATTCTCCCCATTGGACAGGAAAAGTCACCCATGTTGGTTGAAGAAATAGTGGAAATCAACATAGGCACAAAAGAGAATCCCCGACTGGTATACTTTGCCGCATCATTGACATAAACAAAACAACTAGAATTTCACAACTTCTTTGCACAAAGACAGATCAATTTTGCATGGTCATATGCTAACATTCTTGGGTTAGATCCTAAAATTGTACTACATCATTTTCCCTTGCAACCAGGGGTAAATCCAGTGAAACAAAAATTGAGGAAAATTCACCCACATATTGCTTTACTCGTCAAGGCTGAATTGAAGAAACTGTTGGACATTGGTTTCATTAGATCAACTGACTATGTTGATTGGATTTCTAATTTGGTACCAATCATAAAACCAATAGGGGGAATCTCCATATGCACATATTTCAGAGATATAAATAAAGCATTCCCTAAAGACAACTTTCCTTTGTTGAACATTGACATGATTGTTGACTTGATAGCAGGGTATGAGATGTCCCTTATGGATGGGTTTTTAGGGTATAATCAGATCAGAATTGCAACTAAAGACCAACCTAAAATAGCTTTCACATGTCCTTGGGGAACTTATTTCTAGAATGTAATTCCCTTTGGAGTAAAAAACGTTGGAGCAACATATCAACAAGCTATGACCACTATTTTTCATGACCTTATACACACTCTTATGGAGGATTATATCAATGATCTGATTGCTAAATCATTGACAATAGTTGATCATTTATAGGTCTTAGACAAGATATTTCAAAGACTATAAGAGTATAAAGTGAGACTAAATAAAAAAAATGTGTGTTTGGAGTGAAATCAAGAAAGCTTTTGGGGTATATCATTTCTAGATGAGGCATTGAAGTAGATCCAACCAAGGTAAAAGAAATAATTGGCATGCCTCCACCAACTAATCTCAGTCAGCTAAGGACATTACAAGGGAGATTGAAATCCATTAGAAGATTCATAGTGTAGTTAGCAGATAAGACACATCCTTTTCAACATTTGCTTAGAAAAGGAATACCTTTTGTATGGATAGGTAAATGCCAAGAAGCTTTTCAATTGATTAAGGATTATCTACTCACACCACCAGTCTTAAAACCACCTATCGAAGGACGACCACTGATTCTCTATATTTTAGCAACCCATTCATCACTAGAAGCATCGCTTGCACAGAATGACGATGAAGGTCATGAAAGAGAAGTATACTATATCAGTCAAACTTTGGTAGGTTATGAGCTTAATTATAGTACCATTGAACATGCTTGTCTTGTGGTAGTCTTTTCTACTCAAAAACTAAGGCACTTTATGTTGAACCATCAAACAATGCTAGTTGTGAAGATAGATCATCTGAAATATCTTCTAAGCAAAGAAACATTAACATGGTGACTGGCCAAATGGGTAATGATACTTAGTGAGTATGACATCTTGTACATAGAGAAAAAATCTATCAAGGGACAAGTCATTTTTGATCAGTTGGTTGATGCACTGACACAAGCAAATCACCCATCAGTTGCAAATTTTCCTGATGAGTTTATATTCACCATTGACACAAGCACAACATGGAAATTATACTTTTATGGCTCTCATAAAAATCATCACTCAGGGGCTAGTATATTGTTTATCACACCATAGGGTGATTCTATCCCTAAGCCACTCAGGATTGCATTTCCATGTACTAACAACATAGCAGAATACGAGGCTCTTGTGGCAGGATTACACATGGCTATTAAATGGAAGATCAAGAACCTACAGGTTTATGGTGATTCTCAGTTGGTTATTCGACAGGTAAATAATGACTATGAGACTAAGGATGAAAATATTGCTCCCTACAAATGCATGACAGGAAGTTTTAAGGAGTACTTTGACAAGGTTGACTTTCATCAAATACCTTGTGTTCTAAATAGGGCAGCAGATGCCATGGCTACGAGTGCTTCACTCTTGGACATACCTAGCAACGTGCCTAAATTTGAGTTCTTGGTAGAACAAATTTTGGTCCTTGCCTATGACATCCCATATTTGCAGATGGTGTGTGATATTGTTGGTCCCAATTCCCCATGGTATAAAGACATTTATGACTACCTCCATGCCGATATCATACCCCCTAACCTTTCTAATAACCAATGTAGAACATTCCTTCATAACTCAGCCAAGTACACCATCATCGAAGACACCCTTTATAGACGTGCCCTAAACAATACCCTATTGAGATGTCTCAATACTGAAGAAGAACAAGCAACCTTGTGTGGGTACATGAGGGTATATGTGGATCCCATTCTAGTGGTCCAACCTTAGCTAAGAAGATTATGAGATTGGGTTATTATTGGCCTACCATGGAAACTTGGACTCACATATCTTTGTCAAGAAATGTCGCCAATGTCAAGTACATAGAGATTTCATACATGCACCAGCACATGAGCTCCATCCCATAATGTCACCATGGCCCTTTTCCTAATGGGGACTCGACCTCATAGGTAAGATACATCCCACATCATCCAATGACCATAAGTTCATCATTACCACCACTGAGTATTTTATGAAGTGGATTGAAGTTATTCCCATGACCTACATCAGCGACACATAGATTTCTAAGTTTATCTTGAACTATATCATTTGTCAGTATGGTGTACCTCAATCCATAATCATAGATAATGGTCATCCATTCAAAAACCAAGAATTTTTTCATCTCTATGGAGAGTTCCATATCCAACACCATTTTTCCACCCCATATTACCCACAAGGTAACTAGTGCCACTCCATATTCCTTAGTATTTGGTTTTAAGGCCATTCTTCCTATTGAGGTCGAGATTCCTTCCCTCAAGGTATCCTTGAAAGGCCATATTAACAATGAATAGTACCAAGTTTCAATACTACATGAGCTAGAATTTCTAGATAAATGGAGACAAAAGGCATTAGATCATCTCCAAGAATATCAAAATCATCATCGCAACTATAACAGGAAGGTCTTGAATAGAAAATTTGACATTGGTGACTTGATCTTAATGGAGAATCCCAAGAATCAAGTTGAAAGAGACAAACCAGGAAAGTTTGAACCTAACTGGTTAGGACCCTACATCATCACAGAAGCCTTTGGATCAAGAGCATACCAAATCTCTACTCCTGAAGGAGAACCATTGTAAACACCTATCAATAGTCTTCATCTGAAGAAGTTCTACGCATAGCTTCTGAGAGCCTTGTCTTAATTATCAAAAATACAAAAAAATAAAAATAAAAATAAAATCAGTACCTAGGTCAAAACTTGGCAAATAGGGATCTTGGTAACATCAAAAAAATAAAAAAAATCAAGAAAAATATTAAAGAGAAATAAGTCGTCCACTAATGAAAACCACTTTGGTGGTGCTTTGGATAAGTACCATGGTGAAAACTTGGCAAACAGGCACCATGTGTAGTTGAATCTGCTCCTTTGTCTACCATCATTCTAGTCTAACTTCCTTGTACATATCACCTATCCCTATACATATCGCTTAGCCCTATACATATTATATATCCCTGTACATATCACCTTTCTTTTCCATCCATCACTTGTACATACCAATCATAACAAATGGTTGTCCTTTCCATAACTTGAAACAATTAACATCGAGTGCATTTCATATCCCCCATCCTATCCTATCCATAATTAGTTGGTCTTATGCTCGACCAAGGGCAAGCACTTTACCTATGTCAAAAAAACATCAAAAAATCCAAAAGCATCATAAAATCCAAAAACATCAGAAAACTTCAAAAATACAAAAAAATCAAAACATGTCAAAAATCCAAAAAATAGAGTCAGATTCAGTCACACTTGTCAGTCTTTGTCACTTGTTGAACTACATTTCCTTTGCAATTGGATGTAGGAAAGGCCATCTTTCGATGTTCCCCCAAGGCATTAGGTCAATCCTTATAGGTTTTTCTATATAAAATCATGATTCAATCCATTTGTTTATATGACAAGGTCATTGGTCATGTCGAACTACGAGGTATATACATGTATAATGTAGGCAAGGCCATCAATTTATGAGCCCCCAAGGCTGCACTAGGTCAATCCATTAAGGTTTGTCACATTCACTATCACACATGTCTTATATTTGTAAATCAATTAAGATTTTTATAGTCAGTCTTGTCAATAAAAGTCTAGTCAAACTACAAGGTCTCTGCATGTATAACATAGGAAATTCCATCAATTGATGAGCCCCTGAGGCCACACTAGGTTAGTCCTTTAGGATTCATCATCACACACAAACAGTTGTTAGCATATCATATCAAGTCACACATCAACAAGATCAACAAGACCACAATCTCATCAAGTCAAATCAAACAAATTTCCAAAGCTAAAACAAAAAAAATCAACTTATGTCAGCTAGAGGATGTGTCCTTCCTGAAGACAAACATCATAAAAAAAATCAACCTATCTTATTCAAGATGAGTCCTTCCTGTTGATGGTATTCTCTGCACAGCAACAACTTAGATAGAATATGGAAATCCTATCTCTCTTGAAAGGTAAATCTCTATCAGCAAGCCTCAAGAGATAACCCTAAGGTCTCTAATGTTAGGTCTTGACAACGCATAAACAACTCAGTGATAAATGTGAAAATGTTGGTAATCACAATGGGACCTTACTACAAGCAAATACTGAATCTTTAATTTATTAGATCTAACAATATGATGATACTTCAATCCTAAATCTAACCCAAATCACAAAAGAAATAACAAAAGATAAGGGTTTCAAAGAGATTTCTAAATTTAACACTACTACTAAGATTAACAATGCAAATGACAAACACTTGAAATGGACCAATCCTTCAGAAACTAATTTCTACTTGACCCAGATGGATCTGCAATCTTATAGAAATAGTGAAATGTTCTAAGGTGCTAAATATTTTCAAATCATGAACATTCATTCAAAAGAACCCTATTGCAATCGAAATGAATAAACCTCCACAATTGAACTAAGCACAATGATTATAAAAGTCCAGGCTACTTTGCAAAGCAACTAGTAATTAGTTGGTTGTGAAAAGTATGGACCAGGGATTGGTGCAAACACTTCAAGTACTAAATCATAAACACTATCAATTTATCTAACATTAAACCTAATGCATTTATCAAATAACTTAAAAGAAATTCCAAAGATAGAATCACAAGAACCATACAAGATAAATCAACACAAGAGAATTCACCTAAAGCACAATGTCTCCAATTGTATTGAACCACCCAAAGTAGCAACAATTCCAGTATTTTTTTACAACACTTGCTCAAAATGAACTAAGTTCTAATGCTTTCTCTATTGCTCAATTTTCTCTAGCATCAAAACTATCTATCTTTCTAGCCCTTACAAATGAGGCAAAATTCCATATTAATAGAAACACCCAAGCCTAACTAGAATTTAAAATAATAATAAATGGCCATAAAACAAGTCGTCTAAGAGGAATTCAAAATAAGATAAAATATGCATTAAATGCATGAACTCCATCTAGGTCCACCTGGGATCTCCAATGTAGCTCAGACCAATGCATGCAAAATAATAGGGAAGCAAAAATTCTGATGTGGCCTTGCATTAACTGCTTTCCCCTTTGTCTTTATTTCAATCCACCCTATCATGCACCATCACAAGCACCTTGTCCAAATCAGCTACAGGTGGCAAAGGTAAAACCTTAATTCTCCTTTCGATGGATCTAATATTTTCTCTTGATTGCTCCACTGACTTATCCCACTCAACCCTACTAGTTTGATATTTCTCAATGACTGCAATATAAGTGGCCGCATCATCCAACTGATGCTCAGTAACTGGATCCTCAATGACTAGAGAATATACATCTCACCACCATTTCTTCAACTGTTCAAAGCTCAAATGCTTTGGTGCGAACTTCTTTCTCCCTGTCATCACTTCAAAGAATGAGATGCATCTATCATAGCTATCAGTCAGGGCATCCTCAATTTTCCTCCTCTGCTTAGATATCTTCTTCAAAACCTTCTACCTTATTTACAAAGCTTCAAACCATTCCCAAGGTTCTATAGCTCTAGAGGAAGGGAGAATTCTATCACTCACCAACTTATCTTTAGTGTACTCCATGATAGTCTTGGTCTTCTACAAAAGGAGATCTACATCCTCTTTATCTTTAGCCAATACATCTTTCAACCAATCTATTGACATCATTGCATCTCCTCCGGTTGAAAGGATGTCCTTGATAGCATCATCTCCTTTAGTCTGCACCCTTTGTAACAAGTTCATTGTCACACGAGTAGTGGCCTTCATTCTTTCCAGCTCAGATATAGTTTCTTGGGGTAGGAAACTTGCAGCAGAAGATGAGGAACTAATGGATTGTAGGGGTTTATTCAAATCTTCCAAATACTTCTTAAGTCTTTCATTTTATTTCTTCAACTCCTGTTTAGCTTGTGCTTCTTTCCTCAATCTCCCCAAGATCACAACACTTGAACCCTCATATTCTTCAATACCCTATTCCATGGAGCCAGGTCCTAGGTTGATGGTCTACACATTGTAATCACTCCTAGTAACCTCATATCTATTATTTTCGGTGGTAGGAGAAGCAATGTGGACAACTCTGTTGCTTGCTTCATCCCTTTACATCTTGGAAATGACTATGTCCTTCTTCTTTCCTTTACCTTTTCCTATTTTTTCTAGTAGCTCATCCCAATTGAGAGGGGTATCATCGACAACAATTTTCTTTCTCTTTATTTCTTTATCTAGCCAACTTGGAACAACATACTCTAATTGTACTTCACTTTGTCCCACTTCTTCCTATTGGCCTTTGGGTGCATCTTCCTTCTTCTCAAGAAACTCTTCATCTTTATCATGCTCTTCTCTTCCATGCTTCTCTTCTTCATGTACTAGTGATGGAGTCTTAACAGGAACTTCCTATGTCTGAAGAGGTCTGTCTTCTTCACTTCTACTTGGAGAAGCCTCATAAGTTACCAAGGGAGTCTATAGAATTTTCTCCATCTCTGTAGTTGCACTATGAAGCTCACCTTCTTGAAATTCTTCTCCCCCTTCACTTGACGGGTGCTCCATATCTGCTGGTTGTTCTAATGCACCATGTGGCTCATGGGGTGGAGAAGCCTCTTTATGTTGTTCTACATCAAAGGTTGTTGGAGGAATATCCTTCTTTAGCACATTATCCTTGGGAGAAGGAGTTCTTGATCTCCTTGTGTATACCTGTGTCTTTTCTCCAGAACTTTCTACATTTACCACTGTTGAAGGATCAGTTGAAGGTCCACCCTTCTTTCTTGAACCCCTTGTTGTTTTCCTACTTTTAGGTGCTGGGGCACCATCCTTTTCTTCTCCTTCACTAGGTTCTTCCTCTACAGATTTATCTATCCTTGAAGTAGAAGTCATCTTCTTTGCTTTTGGTTTCTTCTATTTTCCTTCTCTTCTGCTTGGGGACCTTTTATCTTAATCTTAAAAGGAGAATCCAGCTTGGTCTTTCCCTTAGGATCTTCCTCAACCGACTCCTTAGAAGTGGAATGGGATTTTAGATCCCCCATTAGGTTATAGGTGGATGGAAGACCTTCACTTTCAAGCTCCCACACCTTGTGTTTGAGCCACAACTTGGTGTATCTCATCACATGGGTCATGATTTGTTCTAATTCAATTTTTTCTTCTTCCAGCCAGTCTACTTCTCCAATTGGCCTATCCTTAATTGGCTCATAATCATGACTTTGGATTAGTCTCCATCATCTTCCAACTGATCGAGAACCATTTTCACACTATACATTCAGACTACATCAACTTGGAGTCTAGAGAATTTCTTTTTTCTTACCTCAAACTCATCCTTGCTATTGGCCCAGTAGTCCTCTATGTCATCTCTGTGGTGGTATTCCCTGCTGCCTTTCTTTTGTGCTTCACAAGTGATATCAAAACCCAGCCTTTTGGAATGGTAAGACAACCCAAGAGTGCTCATTTCCTCCTTAGAAGCATAGGCTGAATTAATTGAAGGGCATACCTTGCTAGTACCTATCTTCAGAGGAAAGTCTCCACCAAATCTAGTTTTATGCTTATCTTTCTTAACAATGGCATCAAAGTCACATATTTTCCTCGTAACCTCCAGAAGTATAACAATGTCCTTGGGATACCTTGGAAGCCTATATGGAGCCCTCTGACAATCATCAATTCTTATGTAGGAGAAGGTGGGAAACTGTATGAAACATGCCCCATACCTTTTGAACAGCTCCTTAGCATCATTTGATAATCTCACATGCTCTGCACCTTGGAGCAATCTAGTGATATGCATGGTGAATGCATCATTCACCCTCCTATAACTTGGGCTTCCTAAGTCCAATTGGGGATAAACTTCATAAATTACATCTTGTCCAAATATTCCTCTTGTGCTCTATCCTTTATAGGGATGAAATCTTGCAAGTGCATACACTAAATAGGAAGTAATGGTGAATGTCTTGGTCTGTAGCACATTACACATTTGCTCATGAATCATAGTACTTATAACACTTGCCCAATGATAATTAATATTTTCCTACTCCATCCTCACAATAACATGCAACATCCAATTCTCGAACATACCCGCACTCTTCAGGCCTACCACTCCGCTAAGCAATGTGATGGCATCATAGACTTCTTGTTTAAGCTTTTCCATGTGCAACTGCTTAGGCAGTTTTGAGAAATGAGAATGTGGCTTCTCAAGTCAAGAATTGATAACCTGTTGTGACTTAATAGTCTCCTCCTCATATTACCTTTTAGCTGCCTCCATATTGAATGCTACCACATGAGATCTATCTGGCATATCAAAAGTCTGTGCAATAGAGACATGGTAAAGATTAGCCAATACTCTCCCTTGAGGACTAACTATCCTCTGTGAATCTCTATCATAGTGTTAGGAACATTCTAATACCAACTCATAACACTGAACTATGGGTGGAAATCCTGCTACATGAGATAATCATGATTCCTTTAATCTCCTGGCCAACACTGGAAGATCTTTTTGTGCCATCCTTGCCTTATACTCTTCATTGTCCCATTGACCTACATTTGTGTCTAAAACTTTAGACCAGACTGAGGCTATCTTACTTTCCGAGATCCTCCTCTTGATGTCCAATTTAACTCTTTTCACTTCTGAGATAGAGGATCGCTCCATATCACCCTTACCCATTATAGCCGCTGCCTTGCTAGCTTAAGCCTGCATCCATCAAATACTAACATAAAAAATCCAATTGTTGATAACATATTCATCAAATTGTTAGCTCAAAATCATAAGAAAACCATCAAATCAACTATAAAACACCAAATTGAGAAGTTCAGGATTCCAAGCTAACCGGGAAAAACTAGTCTAGGAGGAACTTCAAAAAATTCCAAACCAGGCGATTTTCCTGAATAAGGCATGAAAATCAACAATAGATCATCAAAAATGAATAAAGGATGCATAAAACATCATGTAATTTATTAGTTAAAAGCATGGAATGTTAAACATTCATCGTTACATTCATCCATCGCATCCAATCTCTAAGTTCCACAAAGCTTTCAAGAGAGTTTGAAAAAATCCAGCTAGATCAAAATTCTGCCAAAACAATAATACCATATGAACTTTGGGGAAACGAAGGGATGAAGGAGAAAGTGGTAAAATCCAGGATCAACAGAAATCCACAAAGAAGGCAAGATTCTGGATTTTCAACACATTCTGGGGAAACAGAGGGGACAAGGAAACTCAGAGAAATCCACCAACGCAGGAAAATCCCAAAACTGAAGGAAAACCCAAATATCAACGTTCTCACATGATCTCGCTCAAATTGATTAAATGATCACAAATTTGAGGAATTTCATCCTACAACAAGTTTGAATTGAACCTCCTATTGATTTTCATTGAACTTAAAGCTCCTCTTAAAGTGAATCAAAAGGGAATGGCGATGCCCTTGGTATGAAACCTTAACGATCTGCCATTGATGCACAAACAAGCTCAGGATTTAGGTTACTCAACTACTAGGTTTCAAAATATAATCATTGCCCATAAGCAAGAAAAATTAAAGTGAAAATCAAGGACAAAACTCACTTGGGGAACCATCAATCTAATCAACATCATGCAACCCTAGCTTCAGAATACCCAAACACACAAAAATTCAAACTTCGATCATATCCAGAATGCCAAAGAACCACTCACATTCATCAATCAAAAGATAGGAAACATGTACATACCATTTGATGAAATGGAAATCGATTATAGCAATGACAGACAACAACCCCGAACGCCCGAGCAAGCTTTAACAACAATAATGCCTAGAAAACAACTACCAAATCCCAGAATTTAGAAGTTTAGCATGCCAAATTTAGCCAAGCACCACAAGATTGAACACCCCAACTCACTAGAACACAATTGATAAAGCATAATGGCAAGAAAATCCCCAAAAATTGATTAAATACATCCCTCATAATTCGTACGAGTGATCATAAATGCAGTCGACAAGATAGGTTGAAGAAACTCAAAAACCCGATGGCAAAATGAAATTTTGGAAAAATTCGGTCCAAGTAGAATTTTGCGAAGTCCCATATTTCCTGAACTATAGTGTTAATCTCTTTGTCAGGCTCTGAATGAAATCTGGGAAAATCCGGATGGAGCGGAAAATCCTGAACTAGTGTCAAAACCCGAACTTCGTTCAAAACTTAGATTTTCAAAGTGCAACTTAGGGGAATCACTTAGGCAAGCAAGATAAACATTTTAAGCTCATGCCAAGGCAAGATAAATCCTCAAAATAAAAAGGGCCAAAACATCAGGATAAAAGAGAAAGACGGTCCCTTCTTTTAGCGGGGCGTGTGTGTGAAAACTACACAACAAATGGCGACTCTACTAGGGAAATGCTCTAGAGAATTTGATGATGAACAAGAATCATGAACCTAGAATCTCTGGTTTTGATCCCCCTATCAGAAAAACAAATAAAAATGCAAGATTAAAGAATCAGAAACAAAGGTAGACTGAACCTTCCTTAAACTGAAAATCCAAGTGTGTGCACATGAGTTCATTTCCCTCCTTGAGCTACTATAGAAGCCAAGTTTAATTAGGTCAGGCTACGTAAAGATTCTAACTCCAAAAGAAACCTGGATAGAGCCTCGTTTCCAGTCAGGTATCTATAGCCTCAATGAGGTTATCATTGTGTCTCTCCCGATCATAGCTCTATTGCCAGCCATGTGTTTATAGCCCTGATAGAGATATTCAGATACTTCTGATAAGTTGAATTCATTTTATTTTTAATATTTTCTCTTTTTCCTTCTTTTGATATTTCTTTTCTTTTTCACTTTTTTTTTTAATTTCAACATGTGAACAATGAAGTTCACACTCAGGTTTGAGAACCACAATGGCACTAAAGCAAAAATAAGATTTTTCACCTGACAAGACCTCACAAGGACCCTACCACAACTTCAAGATTCTTAAGATGTATGAAAGATATAAGATTTCAGAATAATTCAAATTCAAATCAAACCAGTGACCCATCTTACTAAAATCAGACATTTAGACTTCTTGACAATAACGAAAGACCTCAACCATCCATTCAAGACACATGATTAAAGTTCATCAAGGAAATAGTCAAAACAGTCCCAAGTAAAAGCATATTTTCCATACAGGTGCAACACATCCAGAAGAAAACAAGAAGACCTCCAAAGTGAAAGTAGAGTAAAAACACACCAAAATAAAAGCAAACCTACTCTAACCAACGCAAAGCAAAGCAAAACAAAAAGGGAAACCTACTCTAACCAAAGCAAGGCAAAGCAAAATAGAAAGGGAAACCTACTCTAACTATGTACATGAAAAGAGCTAAAAACAGCTCAAAATTGGAAATAATGCTTCAAATATTTCCCATTGACGGGTAGTGAGATATCCTCCCAAGTGAGAGTTTTCAAGAGAAAAGCATTATCTCCCAAGATCTCTGAAATATGATAAGGGCCAAGCCAAAGTTTTTCAAATTTACCATGCTCCCCCTTACGATCATGGGCTTTATCCCAGTAAAGAACCAAGTTAGAAATCCGAAAGGCTTTTTCCTTGGCTCTTCTATCAAACCACCGTTTGATTACCCCCTAATGTTTGGAAATTTTTTCCAGGGCTTCATCTCTTTTCTCCTCAAGGTGTAACAACTCAGCAAGTCAGGCTTCACATTTATCCCCCTCATCATAATATTCATTAATGAACTGTAGGGTGGGAATTTTTAACTAAATAGAAAACACAGGCTCTAACCCATAAACCAGGTGGTAAGGGGATATTCCTATGGAAGTCTTGTGTCTTGTACGATCTGTCCAGAGAGAAAATATGAGCTAGGTGTGCCAATCCTTAGGATTTCTTTCTAACATCTTGTGAATAAAAGTCAGAAGATTTTTATTAGAAGACTCAACCAAACCATTACCCTGAGGGTAATAATTGGATGCAAACTTAATTATCATTCCATGATCGAAGGCCTAGTTATATAATTTCAATGATGCAAATGCAAGACCATTATCACAAACCAAAGACATATGACATCTAAAACAGTTAATAATACCTGATTCGATGAAATTGATTGCCACCTTAGAAGTACATTACTTGCAAGCAAGGTCCTCAATCCATCTTGTGAAATAATTAGTAATAGTAAGAATATACCTGTGACCTATAGAGGAAGGCAGATTGATTGGACCTATGAAGTCCATTCCCCACTATGAGAAAGGTTTTACCTCAAAGACTGGTTGAAGTGGGAGTGATGTATACTTCTCTCTGGTTGTTGTAGTCTAACACACATGACAAGTTTTGACATGCTTTTGTGTGTCCTTGAACAGTGTGGGCCAATAGTAACCAGCTCTCAAAATCTGATTCACTGTAGAAGGTGCACATCCATGGCCTGTACCATATCTATTGTGAAACTCCAACATTACTCTTTTAGATTCTACTTTTCCTAGGCACCTTAAGTAAACACCATCATGATTTTTCTTATATAGAACTCCCTTCAGCATGAAACTGTCACTCTTCAAACGTAATTCCCTTCTCTGTACTGCATTAAGATGGTCAGGGCATCTTTGAGTCAGGAGATAGTGAACAATATCATCATACCATTCACTGGGAGAAACATCCTCTAGATTGTAATGTTGGGCTGCAAGATTAGGGCCTATTTCTTCCATTGTCCTTGTAAGTCCTTGCCCTCTTACTAGCTTCATAGGTTGAATCTTAATATTGTATTCTTGTAACATAGTTACCCACTTAGCTCTGCACTCTCCTAGCTCATTTTACATCAACAATAGGTTGACTATAGGATCCAAAACTATTGCAAAGACCTTGTTTCTGAGGATATAGTGTTTGAATTTCTTCACAGCTCTGACTAAGGCGTAAGCCTACTTTTCCACACTCGGGTACCTTAGTTCTGCGTCTTTCAATGGTGCACTCATGAATGCTATGGGATGTTCATTTCCTTGTTCAGATTTTTGAATCAACATAGCAGCACAAGAATGATCAGAAGAAAACGAATCTATATAGAATGTCTTAGCATAATATGGACTCACCAAAACTAGAGCCTCAATAATATCCCTTTTTATCTCTACAAATGCTTCCTTAGCTTCTACATTTCATTCAACTTTAGCTTCCTACTTCAACATTGCATTCAATGGCTTGACTATTTATGCAAATCCAGTGATGAACTTCCTGACAAAGTTGATTTTTCAAAAGAATGATTTCATTTCTTTCTTGCTAGCAGGTGGTTGGATCTTGAGTATAGCTTCCACTTGTTTTGGATCAATAGCAATTCCTTTCTCAGAGATAACATGCCCTAGCAATTTTCCCTCCATAACTCTAAAGATGCATTTCTTTGGATTAAGAGATATACCAGATCCCCTACACTTCTGAAACACTTTGCACAAATCTGCAATATGATCACCTCTCTTCTTGGAAAATACTATCAGATCATCCATATAAATGATTATGCATTTACCAATTATGTCTTTAAAGGCAATGTCCATGGCTCTCTGGAAGGTGGCTCCAACATTGATCAAGCTGAAGGGCATTCTTCTGTAGGAAAAAGTGCCCCACTTGGTGGTGAAAGTAGTCTTATGTTTGTCCTCATATTGCACCATAACTTGATTTTATCTCGAGTATCCATCCAAGAAAGACATCATCTGAGATCCACTGACAATCTAAAGTACTTCATCTAGCGAGGGTACTAGATAATTATCCTTTTCTGATGCTCTGTTAAGCTTCCTAAAATCCACACAGAGTTTTATTTCACCATTATTTTCTCTTACAAGAACCAAGTTTGCAACCCAGGTTGAATGTCTAACTGGAAATATGATTTTGGCAGATAGCAGCTTCTACACTTCCTTTTGAATTACTGGTTCTAGTAGAGCATTGATGGGCCTCTTCCTCTGCATGAAGGGTCTTACTCCTGGATTGAGAGGGATAGTGTGAGTTGTAATTGATGTTTCATAGGTCTTCAATTCTTCATAACTCTAGGTGATCACATCTTGATATGTATGTAATGTATCGATTATCCCTTTCCTCTCTTTTGGAGTACATACTTTACCAATGAAGACATTCATGACATCCTCATGAGTCCCCATATTATACTTTTCACATTGTCCACTGATGGACTCTTTCTTGCAATCCTGTTCTTGATCTCTGACCTTATCCAGATCAAAAATCCTTTCTAATTGCACCATTCCTCTGGGAATAATATTGGGCTTTAGATTAATTACCCCTTCCAAATCCATCTCTACTTCTTGGAGTTCAGTTTCATCAATAATTTGAGAAGCAAAGACATCTGAGCTTGTGGTAAAATCTAAAATATGCTTATACTCTTCAAATACCTAGAAATTAGTAACGTTGTTAGGTACTGAAGGTACTGGGGTCAGTTCCACCGTAAACTTCTTCAATCCAGAAAGAGAGAGAGGTTGCAGTGTACTAGCTGCCTAGGCAAGAGAGTCAGTCATTTGATTCTTATTGTGCAGTATCAACTGAATGTTGAAGGCATCAAATCCATCAATAAGGTCCCATACTCTGTGTCTATAATTGGTCATTCCTCGGTCATGACAAGAGTACTATCTCCTAACTTGCTTAACCACTAACTCAGAATCCCCAAAGACTTGCAAAATATTGACCTTTTTATTTAGTGCCATGAGCAACCCATGGACGAAAGCCCCATATTCTGCTACATTATTCATACAATGAAATTGAAGTCTATGAGCAGCAAAGAAAGTCTTACCTCTTGGAAAAATTAGCTCAAATCCTACCCCAGCTCCTTGCTTTGATTTGGATCCATGAAATCTTAAAGTCCAACAACCAGCAACTGTAGACTCCTTTGCTATAACTCTTGCACTATTGTTGTTGGATGGTTCTTCAGAAAGCATCACCTTTTTCCCTTTAGGATCCTCTTGGACATTCTGGATATTAATTTTGATTGTTGGAGTGGGGTTGATACACTTCTGTATTTGTTCTATTGCAGCCTAGCACAAGCAATAGTCTAATTCTGAATGGGAGGCATTATGCACCCTACACCAATTTGGCAAGAGTAGTTCTCCAAAATTCATTCCTCTACCCAACTAGATCTGATCTTCAATGCACTTTTGAATGAATTCTTGGAAATTATCTAGCAAACTGAGATGATTATCTTCAGGATCATCATCATTTTCAACTAGTTCCACTAGAGTTTCAGTACCACTAGATTTTGTTGTGAGATCAACAGGCGCAACATGTAACATAAGGATTTATTTTGCCTCAGATTCCTCAAAAGGGGTTGCAAGCATGTAATTACCCATACTTACTTCTGATATCATAATTTCATTGGAAGTATTCTGATATTCTATAATCATGTATTTCATCATGGGTTCTCGTTCAATTATAATCTGGTTTGGTACTCCCTTCCAGGGAAGCCACATGTGAGAACAATCAGTTGAGACATATCCATTCAAGGCCTTACTGAAGTCTCTTCCCAGAATCAGGCCATAAGCATCGGGTATATCAACCACTTGTATATTAATAACCTACTGAATTCTAAGGTCAGAAGCAACCTGCATATGAATCATGTTTAATTCCCCTACAAAATTAACTTCAGTTCTATCCAGCTGAGTAACTTTCTTTTGGGAATCAACAGGAGTAATACCCATAGCTCTACAAACACCAAAAGGCATTACATTGGTGGAAGCACCCAAATCCAACAAACAGTTGTGCAAGTTCTTACCAAATATATGAATAGAGATCAAGAATAGAGGAGTGTCTATTTTCCCTTGAAACAAAGTTAAGGGAGTATCCACTTGAGCAACTTGAGTTTTGTCCTTCTCTTTTCCCTTATCTCTAGGAGGCATGTGGACTTGATTATGAGTCTAATTTTTCCTTCCTACTGACTGAGAACTGGATGCTTTATTGACACTTGTTGAAAATATGTGCCTAAATCATCACAGGCTGAAACCTCTATTGGAGCCAAGTCGGTGTGACATCCATCATGTCTAGCTGACTAAAAGTAGTAACCTTGTTGAAATTGTACAGGTCACTGTGACCTTGCAGGAGTCTCGCCGAATGCCTTTACTTTGGTGCCTATCACTGTGACAGTTTATTTGTTATAACCTCTCACCGCTCGTGGAGATCTCTAGCTGACAGGCCATTCAATCAGATATCGGGGAGAGTCTTGGATATTCGCTATGAGTTCTCAGTGATGTGTTAATGTCTCACTGACAACATTTAGTTTGAATTCATTGGGGAAACTCTTTCCAGAAGGAATACTATCGGTAAGAACTCTTACCGATGAGGGAATGTCACACTAACAGTATTCTCTCGAGGTAACTCAAAGGGCTTCGGGAAGATGTTCCAGCAATCGATGAAGGTCTTGCCAACGGGGACACACTTGGAGGCATCGGGGTAACACTAAGGGTTTGCTAAGAACTCTTAGTGATGGACAGAAGTCTTGCTGACCATTTGGTGTTCGATGTAACATAAGAATCTCGGAGTAAAGTCTCAGTGAAGGACGATAGTCTTGCCAACTATTGAATTCTTCAGAGTAACTGTTTGAACATCAATGTAACCTCCTGGTGCCAGCAATAAGTCTTGCCGAATCTTGGATGCTTCGGTATAACATAAAGAGCTCGGTGGAAGGTATCAGCAAAGAGCGATAGTCTTCCTGAAAGGAAAAGTAAAGTCGGTGAAACTTGAGGAGACTCGGTGTAATCTCTTGGTGAGCAGTAAGTCTTGCCGATAGCAAACTGAAGTCTTTGTGACTTGTGAGCATTGGTAAAATGTCTTGCCGATGGGGGAGTCTCTTGCCGATAGAAACGCAATGGATTTTGATGGATTGGGTATGACTCATGGCATTTGTTATATTGTCTTGCTTACTATTGGGACTTATGCCAATATCAACAATGAAGCCTTTGGGAATCGACAAGACACAGTTATGTCTCACTGACATGCCAACAAAGATTGAAGCCTTTTGACTATTTGACCATCCTCTGTGGAGTCTCGTAGACCAATTAGAGAAGCCGAATGGAAACCGTTGGAAGAAAGTCCATTGAGGCAGTTCTGTGAGGAAGCTCGACAGATAGGGAATGACATGAATATAGTTTAAAGTTGTAGATGTTTGATGGCTCGGTTGGTTCGATCAACAGTTGGATGAACAGTTCGAATTGCATCAGTGGATGAATTCTATTCTATGAAGACTGTAACTTGTAGGTTCTTGTACAAAGATTGTTCATGGTGAAAGTTGTTGTATTATGACATTAGAAAGATAAGTCTGATATTTGTATGTAATCTCCATTACTGTAATACAAAGTGATTTCTCTTGGTGTGGTGGGTTTTTCTCCCGTAAGGGTTTTCCCACATATATGTGGTGTTCATATGTGTTTTTCAAATAATCTGTTTCTATTATCTCTTTCATGTGCATCTTAATTGGACTATAATTGGAAAATTTAAATGTGTATTTGCATTCTTCCCCCAGTCTTTGACATTAGGAGAGTTGTTTCCGCATCTAATTTTCTTTACAACACTTTCACTGACTGATTTATCTTGTGATATGGAATTTGCATTATAAGCTCCTAGAATTGCATTCCTAATGGCCTGAACTCTCAATAATTCAAATGCAGAGAGGCTTACCTTTAGCTTCTTGAGTTCTTTTGCAACATATATGGCCAATTGTTTCTCACTCAGATCAACAGGGGTCTCCTTTGGGTATTCCACCACCTTGTCCTTGTTTGCATCAAAACCTTTCCCTTTTGGCATGTCCATATGTCCTTGATCTTGAGATAAATATTTCCTAGACACCTGAGGATGTGGTGGATTATTGTTGGCATTAGGATCTGGAGGTGTAGTGAAGTTGTTCAGTGGAATGGAAGTGGTGAAGGGGCCTCCAGCCTATGGACATCTATGCGGCAAGTCCCTTAGATCATACTTCTTAACAAGCCTCTGGAAGGTCTATACCTCTTCAACATAAGCTTCTTCTTCATCTATGGGGCCATTGTCATTCACTGGATTTTTGTCAAACAACTATGTAATCTCACCCCATTGCACACTTGGTCTGCCTCTTCCTTTAGCTGGTTTGATTCTTCTTCAGGTACATTTTCCTTGCTTTGTGGAAAAGGAGCATGATTCAGTACCAACATTGATGAATCATAGGGAGTAGATGGCACCATTTCCTGACTACCTGCATTATTCTCCACTTCATAATGAAAAATTGAAGTTGTTGTTTGGAACTCTTGACAATGTAACTCAGAATGTTGACTCATTTTATGGAGCCTACACCATCCTGATAAAGTAGCCTCAGCCAAATATAAGCCACTAGGAGGCTTCTCTTGACTGACTGGTTGATTGAGTGGCTGATCCAATGGGGTGGGGACTCCTCCATTGTTAGGCCTCGTATTCCAAGTCCTGTTCTGTCTAGGTGGTTGTCTCCTGTTGAACCCTTGTCCACTAACTTTCCCTCTATCAAAGTTTTGGCCTAAGGATTGTCCTTTCTCATAATTATGTCCTCTGTCATTATTATACCTTCTTTTAGGATGTTTCCCCCTATCAAAATTTTTTCCTTGTTTTTTCTGACTTTCTCTGCTCCAATTGGGCTGCATATTTCTCTAAGCATCTTGCAACTGACTGTTTTGGTTCCTCAAATAAGTTACCTCCATATTCAAATTCTTCACTTATTCAGTCAATTCATCCAGTCTTTCCTTGTCAGGATTGTTGTATGGAGGCTGGTTCACATTATTTTGGGGATATCCTACTATAGTATTGGCATTCAGTGATTGATTTAATACTTCTGAATTCTACAGATACATGGGAAAACTAGCTTGAGGTTGTGTATGGAGAGGTTGATTTACATTTTTTTGAGGGTAGGCAGTTGATTGTGGGTGAAACTTGACTTGCAGGATGTACTGGGTGAGGGACCAAAGGCAACTAAGGTATTGGATTCATGATGGGAGTGTGATTAGCAAGAGCCTGGTTGAGAGCTAGGACTTGTCCAGGGTGAGCAGTGGGTCCTGATGATGGTAAAGGCCCAGAAAAATGTTGCCTTAAAGCAGTGCTAACCTTCATAGCCTCTACATATGTATCAAGTATGATATTAGGAGGGTTGTTTCTCCATTTCATGAAGGTAGCTGTCATACTATCAAGTCCCTCATAATAGAATTCTAAGGCAAGTGGGCTCATCAATATCATAAGGGGCCTGTAGTCAGGTATAGGCACAATGAAACCTATTGTTAAAGGACCCTATAGGCTCATGGACTTCTCTCTTAACATTAGTGAACTAAGATAGAGCTCATTGGGAGTAATGGGGATCCTAAAATTCTATAGAAATGCGATCTCTAGTTCAATCCAATTCTAGATAGACCTAGCAGGTAAATGATTGTACCAATAGAATGCATCCTCTCCCAAGGAATAAGGAAAGAGTCTACATGCTACATCCTTATGATTGATTCCTCTATCCTTAAGACCAGTCTGAAAGATCCTGATGTGTACCTCTGCAGTTCTATTAGGATCATTAACATGGAACTTTGAACAAAAGTGTTTAGGGTTCTTTGGCATGACATTGTAATTAGAAAAACTCAATGGAGACAGGTTATTAGCTAGGAAATCCATTGGTGGAGGTGGGGGTGGTAATGGCTGATTTATGGCTGGCTAAGGTTGTTGAATGGGAATATTCTTAGACTTAGATGAAGATGAACTTGATGAAGATGGGGATGATGGAGATGGTTGGGTGGATGATGATTCTCCCCTTTTGTTGGTCCTTCTTGACCTAGTAGGGGCTAGTAACTCTTAAAATTCCTCCTCCCTTGGAGTAGATCTGGTTCTTCTTCTAAATGTTTTAGGAGAGATGGCAGACATAAATTGATCCAGCTTGCTTATTCAGGCCCTCCTTCTAGCACCAATTTGTTGATGGTGTTTTATGCACAACAACAACTCAGATAGAATATGGAAATCCTATCTCTCTTGAAAGGTAAATCTCTATCAGAAAGCCTCAAGAGATAACCACAAGCTCACTAATGTCAGGTCTTGACAATGCATAAACAACTCAGTGATAAATGTGAAAATGTTGGTAATCACAATGGGACCATACTACAAGCAAATAATGAATCTTTAATTTATTAGATCTAACAATATGATGATACTTCAATCCTAAATCTAACACAAATGACAAAAAAAACAACAAAAGATAAGGGTTTCAAAGAGATTTATAAATTTAACACTACTCCTAAGATTAACAATGCAAATAGAAAACACTTGAAATGGACCAATCACTCATAAATTGATTTCTACTTGACCTAGATGGATCTGTAATTTTATAGAAATAGTGCAATCTTCTAAGGTACTATAGATTTTCAAATCATGAACATTCATTCAAAAGAACCCTATTGCAATCAAAATGAATAAATCTCCATAATTGAACTAAGCACAATGAATATAAAATTCCAGGCTAACTTTGTAAAGAAACTAACAATCAATTGGTTGCAAAAAGTATGGACCAGGGATTGCTGCAAATACTTCAAGTACTAAATCATAAACACTATCAATTTATCTAACATTAAACCTAATGCATTTATCAAATAACTAAAGCAATTCCAAAGATAGAATCACAAGAACCATGCAAGATAAATCAACACAAGAGAATTCACCAAAAGCACAACATCTCCAATTGTATTGAATCACCCAAAGTAGCAACAATTCCAGTATTCTATTACAACACTTGATCAAAATGAACTAACTTCTAACTCTTTCTCTACTGCTCAATTTTCTCTAGCATCAAAACTATCTATCTTTCTAGCCCTTACAAATGAGGCAAAATGCCATATTAATAGAAACCTCCAAGGCATGTCGGCCTAATTAGAATTTACAATAATAATAAATGGCCATAAAACAAGTCAACCAAGAGGAATTCAAAATAAGATAAAATATATATTAAAAGCATGAACTCCATCCATGTCGGCCTGGGATCTCCAATGTAGCTCAGACCAATGCATGCAAAATAATAGAGAAGCACAAATTCTGATGTGGCCTTGCATTAACTGCTTTCCCCTTTGTCTTTATTTTGATCCACCCTATCATGCATCATCACAAGCACCTTGTCCAAGTTGGTTATAGGTGGCAAAGGTAAAACCTTAATTCTCCTTTTGATGGATCTAATATTTTCTCTTGATTTCTCCACCGACTTATCCCACTCAACCCTACTGGTTTGATATTTTTCAATGACTGCAATATAAGTGGCCACATCATCCAACCGATGCTCAGTAACTAGATCCTCAATGACTGGAGAATATACATCTCACCACCATTTCTTCAACTATTCAAAGCTCAAATGCTTTACTGCAAACTTCCTTCTCCCTGTCATCACTTCAAAGAATGAGATGCATCTATCATAGATATCTGTCAGGGCATCCTCAATTTTCCTCTGCTACTTAGATATCTTCTTCAAAACCTTCTACCTTATTTGCAAAGCTTCAAACCATTCCCAAGGTTCTGCAGCTCTGGAGGAAGGGAGAATTCCATCACTCACCAGCTTATCTTTAGTGTATTCCATGATAGTCTTGGTCTTCTGCAACAGGAGATCTACATCCTCTTTATCTTGAGCCAATACATCTTTCAACCAATCTATTTCCCTAATTGAATCTCCTTCAGTTGAAAGGATGTCCTTGATAGCATCATCTCCCTTAGTCTACACCCTTTGTAACTAGTTCACTATGGCAAGATTAGTGGCCTTCATTCTTTCCAACTCAGATATAGTTTCCTAGGGTAGGAAACTTGCAGCAGATGATGAGGAACTAATGGATTGCAAGGGTTACATCAAATCTTCCAAATACTTCTTAAGTCTTTCATTTTCTTTCTTCAACTCATGTTTAGCTTGTGCTTCTTTCCTCAACCTCCCTAGGATCACAGTACTTGAACCCTCATATTCTTCAATATCTAGTTCCATGGAGGCAGGTCCTAGGTTGATGGTCTGCATGTTGTAATCACTCCTAGTAACCTCATCTCTATTATTTTCTTGTGGTAGGAGTAGCAATGTGGACCACTCTGTTGTTTGCTTCATCCCTTTCAATCTTGGAAATGACTCTGGCCTTCTTGTTTCCTTTACCTTTTCCTATTTTTTCCAGTAGCTCATCCCAATTGAGAGGGGTATCATTCACAACAATTTTCTTTCTCTTTATTTCTTTATCTAGCCAACCTAGAACATCAAACTCTGACTGTACTTCACTCTGTCCCACTTTTTCATGCTGACCTTTGGGTGCATCTTCCTGCTTCTCAGGAAACTCTTCATATTTATCATGCTCTTCTCTTCCATGCTCCTCTTCTTCGTACATTGGTGATGGAGTCTTAACAGGAATTTTCTCTATCTGAAGAAGTCTATCTTCTTCACTTCTAAGAGGAGAATCCTCATAAGTTACCAAGGGAGTCCATATAATTTTCTCCATCTCTATAGTTTCACTATGAAGCTCACCTTTATGAAATTATTCTCCCCCTTCACTTGATAGGTGCTCCACATCTGCTGGTTGTTCTGATGCACCATGTGGCTCATGGGGTGGAGAAGCCTCTTTATGTTTTTCTACATCAAAGGTTGCTAGAGGAATATCCTTCTTCAGCACATTATCCTTGGGAGAAGGAGTTCTTGATCTCCTTGTGTATATCTGTGTCTTTTCTCTAGAACTTTCTACATTTTCCACTGTTGAAGGATCAATTGAAGGTCCACCCTTCTTTCTTGAACCCCTTGTTGTTTTCCTCCTTTTAGGTGTTGGGGCACCATCTTTTTTTTCTCCTTCACCGTGTTCTTCCTCTACAGATCTTTCTGTCCTTGAAGTAGCAGTCCTCTTCTTTTCTTTTGGTTTTCTTTCTTTCTCTTGCTCTTCTGCTTGGGGACCTATGATCTTAATCATAAAAGGAGAAGCTAGCTTGGTCTTTCCCTTAGGATCTTCCTCATCTGAATCCTCAGAAGTGGAATGGGATTTTAGATCCCCCATCAGATTATAGGTGCATGGCACACCTTCACTTTAAAGCTCCCACACCTTTTGTTTGAGCCACAACTTGGTGTATCTCATCACAGGGGTCATGATTTTTTCTAATTCATTTTTTTCTTCTTCCATCCAATCTACTTCTCCAATTGTCCTATCCTTAATTATCTCATAATCATGACTTTGGATTAAGTCTCCATCATCTTCCACCTGATCGGGAACCATTTTCACACTATACATTCAGACCACATCAATTGGGAGTCTAGAGAATTTCTTTTTTCTTACCTCAAACTCATCCTTGCTATTGGCCCAGTAGTCCTCTATGTCATCTGTATGGTGGTATTCTCTGTTGGATTTCTTTTGTGCTTCACCAGTGATATCAGAACCCGGCCTTTTGGAATGGTAAAATAACCCAAGAGTGCTCATTTCCTCCTCAAAAGCATAGGATGAATTAATTGAAGGGCATACCTTGCTAGTACCTATCTTTAGAGGAAAGTCTCCACCAAATCCAATTTTATGCTTATCTTTCTTAACAATGGTGTCAAAGCCACATATTTTCCTCGTAACCTCCAGAAGTATAACATGGTCTATCGGATACCTTGGAAGCCTATATGGAGCCCTCTAAAAACCATCAATTCTTATGTAGGAGAAGGCAGGAAACTATATGAACCATGCCCCATACCTTTTGATCAGCTCCTTAGCATCATCTGATATTATCACGTGCTCTACACCTTGGAGCAATCTAGTGATATGCATGGTGAATGCATCATTCACCCTCCTGTAACTTGGGCTTCCTAAGTGCAATTGAGGATAAAATTCATAAATTACATCCTATCCAAATATTCCTCTTGTGCTCAATCCTTTATAGGAATGAAATATTGCAAGTGCATACACTAAATAGGAAGTCATGGTGAATGTATTGGTTTGTAGCACATTACACATTTTCTCATGAATCACAATACTTATAACACCTGCCCAATGATAATTAATATTTTCCTACTCCATCCTCACAATAACATGGAACATCCAATTCTCAAACATACCTGCACTCTTTAGGGCTACTAGCCGACTAAGCAATGTGATGGCATCATAGACTTCTTGTTTAAACTTTTCCTTGTGCATCTACTTAGGCAGTTTTGATAAATGAGACTTTGGCTTCTCAAGCCAAGAATTGATAACTTGTTGTGACTTAATAGTCTCCTCCTCATAGTACCTTTTAGCTACCTCCATATTGAATGCTACCACATGAGATTTGTCTGGCATATCAAAAATCTGTGTAATAGAGACATGGTTAAGATTAGCCAATACTCTCCCTTGAGGACTGAGTATCCTCTATGAATCTTTGTCATAGTTCTGGGAAAATTCCAATACCAACTCATAACACTAAACTGTGGGTGGAAATCCTACTACAAGAGATAATCCTGATTCCTTTAATCTCCTAGATAGCACTGGAAGATCTTTTTGTGCCATCCTTTCCTTAAAATATTCATAGTCCCATCGACCTACATTTTTTTCTAAAAGTTCAGACCAGACTGAGGCTATCTTACTTTCTAGGATCTTGCTCTTGATGTCCAATTTAACTCTTTCTGCTTCTGAGATAGAGGATCCCTCCATATCACCCTTACCCATTCTAGTCGCTACCTTGCTAGCTTCAGCCTGCATCCATCAAATACTAACATAAAAATTCCAATTTTTGATAACATATTCATCAAAGTGTTAGCTCAAAATCATAAGAAAACCATCAATCAACTATAAACCACCAAACTGAGAAGTTCAGGATTCCAAGCTAACTAGGGAAAACAAGTCTGGGAGGAACTTCGGAAAATTCTAGACCAAGCAGATTTTCCTGAATAAGGCACAAAAATCAACAATAGATCATCAAAAATGAATAAAGGATGCATAAAACATCATGTAATTTATCAGTTAAAAGCATGGGATGTCAAGCATTCATCATTACATTCATCCATCTCATCCAATCTCTAAGTTCTACAAAGCTTTCAAGAGAGTTTGGAAAAATCCGTCCGGACCAGAATTCCACAAAAACAACAATACCATATGAACTTCGAGGAAATGAAGGGATGCAGGAGAAACCAGGAAAATCCAGGATCGACGAAAATTTGTGAAGAAGGCAATATTCCAAATTTTCAACACATTTTAGGGAAATGGAGGGGACAAGGAAACTCGGGGAAATCCACTAACGTAGGAAAATCCCAAAAATGAAGGAAAACTTGAATATCGACGTTCTCACATGATCTCACTCAAATTGATCGAACGATCACAAATTTGAGGAATTTCAGCCTGCAACAAGTTTGACCCAAACCTCCTATTGATTTTCATTGAAATTAAAGCTTCTCTTAAAGCGAATTGAAAGGGAATGGCGATGCCCTAGGTATGAAACCCTAAAGATCCTCCATTGATGCACAGACAAGCTTGGGATTTAGGTTACTCAACTGCTAGGTTTCAAAATATAATCATGGCCCACAAGCAAGAAAAATGAAAGTGAAAAGCAAGCACAAAACTCACTTGGGGAACCATCAATCTAATCAATATCATGCAACCCTAGCTCTGGAATACCCAAACACATAGAAATTCAAACTTCGATCATATCCAGAATGCCAAAGGACCACTCACATTCATCAATCAAAAGATAGGAAATGTGTACATACCATTTGATGAAATGGAAATTGATTATAGAAATGACAGACAACAACCCCGAATGCCCAAGCAAGCTTTGACAACAATGACGCCCAGAAAACAACTACCAAATCCCACAATTCAGAAGTTTAGCACACCAAATTCAGCCAAGCACCACAAGATTGAACACCCCAACTCAATAGAACACAAATGATAAATCATAATGGCAAGAAAATCCCCAAAAATTGATTAAATACATCCCTCACAATTCGTACGAGTGATCATAAATGTAGTCGACAAGACAGGTTGAAGAAACTTGGAAACTTGACGACAAAACATAATTTCAAAAAAATCTGGTCTAGGTGGAATTTCGTGAAGTCCCAGATTTCCTGAACTATAGTGTTAATCTCTTCATCGAGCTCTAAATGAAATCTGAGAAAATCCAGATGGAGAGAAAAATCTTGAACTGGTGTAAAAACCCGAACTTCGTTCAAAACTTAGATTTTCAAAGTGAAACTTAGGGAAATCACTTAGGCAAGCAAGATAAACATTTTAAGCTCATGCCAAGGCAAGGTAAATCCTCAAAATCAAAGGGCCAAAACATCAAGGATAAAAGCAAAAGAGGTTCCCTACTTTTAGCTGGGCATGTGTGCAAAAACTGCACTACACTTCCTAAATTCAAATATCAACAAAACAATCTATGTCTTATACATGATGCATCCTCCCTACATATAGACACACTCAAACAATAAACATGGCCTTACATAGGTTATCACATTAACGACATTAGACTCACTTTCTTATATGATAAGTGTCTTTTCTGAAACCAGGGTTTTGTCATGCTTTATAAAAAAATTCATGAACTCAAAACCAGGCTCGACATCTTATACACTATGTGTCCTTCCTAAAATTAGGTCTTATCAATCAATTATCTTATCAATCAAAACAATCAAACAAATAGATCAAGTTTTGGAAAATATTTTATTGGATTTTTATTTTGTGGGTTGTTTATCTTATCATTTTATTTGGTTTTAATTTGGAATCCTGATACTAGCTTTCTCAAGGATGTCCCATGAAGGATTTATAGAAGCAACGATGTATCATAATTCTATTTTCTTTTACTATTGTTAGTTGAATGCCTTTTAACTTTGGATTTTGAGTCATGTTACTAGTTCCTCAAGGATTTCCCAATGACATCTCATGACTCATATTTTATTTGTTTGTTGTCTTTAGTTTGTCTTGACAAAAAGACTAGAGCAACTATGCTCTTAGTATGAGTTAATACAATCCTTGTCTACGACTGTCTATTGTTAGCAAATGTATGACCTTGCACACCTTGATCTATGTTGTATCATGGTGTTTGTCTCCATTTGTATTAGTTACCGCTCAATGATGATAAAGTGTAAAGCCTTTTGTGATTCAGAAAAATATCAAAAATTTCTAATACTAGCAACCATGTCTTTTATTATTCATCTTCTTTTCACACTAAAATTTCTCCTTTCTTGCATTATGATAGAGTCCTATGACACACAAAAATATAAAGCATCCTGCATATGCATTCATGTTAGAAACATCATGTAAATATCATACATTGTAAATCAAACATATATCCTGCATTTCAAAAACACAAAAAACATAGGTATCTATCATATCTAGGAAATCATGGCATAATAGGAATTCATCATCATAAAGTACATAAAAAAAGCATTACATGTACATAAAATTTTTAAATATACACATCACATTACATCCATCATCATCAATATATAGCATCACATGTAGATAGCATTGTGTATATAAACATCACATTACATCTCATAATCATAAATTGCATACATAACATCCATCGATACCATAAGAAATCAATGCATACATCATCATATAGAATCAACATCACTTCATAGGCTGCATAAACACATCATAATGTACATATTGTAGACACCTAAAATTGGCCTAGGCCTGTGACTCTTAATTTCTCCATATTTCTTCTAAAAACATAATATTTGATTATGTCCTATCCAAATTCAACTATTAATTAAATAATTCTTAATTATTTAATTAATTCATACCTTCTATTCTTCTTGACTATTTAAATAAATAAATTACATTTTTTTTATTTAAATACGCCACTAATGTATAATCTCCTCTTTAATTAAATAAATAATTAAATTTATTTAATTAATCCATTATTCCCTCTTGATTATTTAAATAAATAAATTTTATTTATTTATTTAAATACGTCTCTAATGCTAAAGGTCTTTTCATAATTAAATAAATCTTCCACAATTTATTTAATTATTGGTCCACTTCTTCCATGATTAAATAATTAGAAGTAATTATTTAATTGTCTCATTTAATTTCCTCCATTTTCAATAAAATTAGTTATTAAAATGGTCTCACATTGCTAACTTCCACTTCTTTTAGTAAATAATTTAAAATCAATTATTTACTATTACATAACTCCACATTTTTGAGTTAATTTTAAGTAAAAAATGGTAATCTTCTTCCTTAAATCAAGTAATTTCTAAAATTATTTGATTTTCCAAATCTTTCTCTTTCTGCCCAATCTTTATCTTCTTGTCACATTTATTTTCAACCGTCGATTTAATTTTCTCAAATTGCATCTTGGCCGCTCATTTTATATTTTTTCCCTAACCCTAATTATGGGTTGTCACACACAATCAAGTGACCATTGATTTTAGGGCATTCATCAGCTTTTAATCTTGGCCATCCGTCCAAAATTGCATTTGCTATAAAATGCCAATTTTTCTCTCATTTTGGCACTTCTTTACACTTCATCTTTTGCATACTTGATTTCATGCTCTTTGAATCTTAGGCAATATTGCATTCTTGTCACTTTTTCATAGTCATATTTACATTTCACTTAGCATAGTTTAGATGCTTACTAGTTACATTATAGCATAGTATTGCATCTAATCACATAAATCCTTCAACATTTTCTTTTGTCATTGTCATTGTATTGCTCATATAAAATCTGAGGACAAACACACATTTTCAACAAATTGAGAAGGGCTATGGAGGTGATTCATGGAGATTTTGAGGACTATTTGGTATAATTGTTCTTGTTTAATGCATTTTCCTCCATTGTTCTTCATATTTAGCTAAGATTTTATGTTTATGCATGATTATAAGCTAACCCATAAAATTTCCTTAGTTACACATATGATCATCCATAACATAGGCATATCATATAGACAATAACATGCACAAATAAAAGACTGCATAATCATACATAGAACTACATATCATGAGAATTTCCGCTAATATATATATATATATATATATATATATATATCGCTCAAAAAGTGTCACATCACAATGTCATAATGTATCAATAAATATGAAGCTCGTAGGCTCTATGATCAAAATACAATGTCCATCAATACATAACATAACATGTCCCTATTCGGAACTCCCACTACTCCCATGGGAAAAATGTGAAGGCGAATGATGCTGGGATCCTAATGACCTATGTGCAGAAGGAGGCATGTCATATGGTCTAGGTCTATAAGGTCCCTCGACCCCCTTTGTACTCACTATCCTACTATGTGTCTTGCTCTTGGACCTATAGCCTGATCCTTGTCCATGTATGCCCTATCTCTCTCCATCTGTAAGGCATCTTGCTCTGACATCAGAACCCTCATCCTCTCCTCAAGGGATACCACATGAGCATGCAGATCTATAGTATCTTAATCAATAGGACTTGTATCATCCTATCGTGGCCGCTCCATCCCATGATCCTCCCACTCCTCCACAATATTGTTCTTAGAAATCCCACTCTTGGTCATCCATCTCCTCCTAATCATCATCATCATCCTAGTAGCTAATGAGCAGACCAAGAGAACCCATCTCTGCCTCCTCCATACCTACCTCCTCCTCTGCATGCTCCTCAAGAATTTCCTCCTCTCCCGCATGCTCCTCTCCACCAACCCCAACATCTACATCCTCCTCACCTCCACCAACATCGAGCATGTGAATATCCTCTCCCTCCCTCTCCTCACAAATGGGTGATAAATGTGGGCCTCATCCTCTAGTACCATGTCTCCCCCTCCCACCAGCTCTTTGACCTCCTCCTCCTCCATATCCACCATCACCTCTACCACCTCTCCCACCACAACCTCTACTTCTCCCACATCTAACTCATGGTCCTATCCTACGCATCTCTATAGTAGCATCTTGGTCTAGATCTATCAACAACACTAACCTGTGACTGACCCACTAGTGATCATATGCCTTTATGGTACCTGGATCCATTGCTCTACCTCTCCAACCCCACTGTACCAGTTGTGAGGCATCAATGTCTACCTTTGTTGTCACAACCAGAATCTCCACTCCCCATAGAGTCACCTCTCTTAATGATCTAGCATACTCTGCTTGACCTCAAGGCTCATCCTGAACCTCTCCAAATTGTCTCAATACCCTATTTGGAAAATGCCTCTCAATGATATGTACATGTGAGACTATTCGTCCAATCAAATATTCTATCTACTGGAAAAATGTCAAATTCCCGTCCTCATCTAGCCACTGTGGGCAGTCCATGTATGACCTCCAAATGAACTGAACCATCATATCAATAAGATGTATGTAGTAACCAATGTCTTTGACATGTGTCTAGGTATTTGTCCTTGCATAACAAAAGGCATAAGGTGATCCCTATTGCAGCTCTACTATGATACGCGAACAAGAAATGGCTATGTGTTCTCACACCCATACCATCAAGAGCGTGGTACTATAGCTCTAGATTGTGCATCTCTATAAGCTATATCATGCAAATGAAAGTACAACATGGCTAGCAAATAAGGGCCCCAGGAATATACCGCCCATCTCTTGAGCATTCCTACAAGCATCTCCCCATCCTAAAAGGAATCCGTGACCTCAACGGTCAAGAAGAACTACCCCTCCAATCAATATACACAATAAACAATCTAATCTACCATATCTCTATGCCAACACATGCCATCTAACCTCATAGTGATCTATCCCTAACTTCCTGATGTCCTGATCATGTGGATAGTATCTACACATCTCAGCAAATCCCCTCTGTGTATCATACATCACCCTAGCTCCTCTAATTAGTAATCTCAGTATCCTATATACATCCTCTAATGTCACCATTGCCTGACCAGTAGGTAGATGAAACGACAATGTCTCTAAGTGCCACCGCTCACACAAAGCAGTCAATAGACCTTGTTTGGCCTGAATAGTGGGCATGAATGTCACATGTTGCAGACCCAAGTGCCACAAGAACCATTTCTCCCCGCTCCACAGTCGATCCCAGAAGCCGAAGGTCAACAGTCTCGACTCTCTAGTATATATCAGATCCATTACAACCTGCAATGGCATTATGCATGCCTCATGTTAGAATCAATAACCTATCCTAGTCCAAAATTCTAAAATTCTCTACCAATCAAATGTGTCAAATTTCATTTTCAAATGTGTTGCAAAAAATCAAATGCGTCATTTAAAATTGCAAATGCATTACAAATAGACACATGCAACATCCTAATATGCAAATGTGTTTTACAAATGCAAATGCGTACAAATGCAATCATGCCCAAACAATGACCATTCAAAATGCAAATGCATCTAAAAAACAAATGCGTTGCAAAATTCTATATGTGCTACTGTTAATTACAAATGCGATGCAAATATACACATGCATTGAAATAAAAATAAAATGTGTTCATCTTCTAAAATACCTACGCTATCCTATGACGTGAATTTACAAATGCATTGTTCCACATACGCATGCATCGAAAATGCATGCATATGTGGTGCAACATAAAATGACGCATGACAAAAAAAAAAGCCTAGAAAAGCGTGAAAATAAAAATTTCAAAAGACTGTTTCCAACTACATACCAAGAGGCTCACATCCGCAGGTTGTCTGAAGGTCCAAATGCGATAACTATGATGCTACGAGTGTGGAACTGGAGACATGGTGGCAGAAGGTCCAGAGCAAAAAACTCAAATTTCTAAACTTGGAGGGTGAAAATGAATTGGATTTTCACCCAATTTCTATATATACCTAAGGTTTTGGGTGGAATTTCCTCCAACCTTGTCTATTGGCCACTTATTCTTTCAACTTCTATCGGCCTGTACACGTATGAAACACCTCAAAACTCATTTTTGTCAACTCCATTGCATTTCTAGCTATCAAATTGACTAATCAGGACTATTTCCAATTTTTTTTGGAATTTTTCAAAAATTTGTCAATTTTCCCGAGGGGGCATACCTTCACCTATTTTACAGTGGGGCATTTTTTTGATCGATTTTCTTTGACACAATGCTGAAATGACATTGTATCAAAGAGTGGAAAAATGTAGACACTGAAATTTGGTCTAAGCCTATGACTTCAATTTCTTCATAATTCATATTTTCATAGTCATGATTAAATAATGTTAATTATTTAATTATTTTCTAAAGTCCTTTCTCATCTATTAATTAAATAATTTTTAATTATTTAATTAATTCACTTTGACATGTATTCATCTATTAATTAAATAAACTTAACTATTTAATTAATTCACATTATCTTTACTCTATCCTGATTAATTAAATAAACATTCTTTATTTAATTACGTTACTAATTAACTTTATTCTCCTTCTTAAATTAAATAAATTCTTATTTAATTTATCTTTATCGTATTTTTTACTATAATTAAATAAATACTTTAATTATTTAATTATTCATTTAACCTTTTCTTTAGTCAATTAAATAAATCTTATTTATTTAATTTATTCTTTAAATGTTTTTTTTTTATTCAAGGGGTAAACGCTTTTGACCGGAGCTATGAACCGGAGTACAACAATTCAACAATACCACCCCAACAGGGTTTGAACCTTGGTGGCGAGAACAACAATGCCACCTTTAAACCATTACACCATGCCAATACTGGCTTATTCTTTAAATGTTGAATCTTGAATGAAATAATCATTTAATTCATAAAAGTCTATTTTTAACACAATCCTCTATATTTAGATAAATGTTTAAGTTATCTAAGTATTCATTTCCACTTGACTTGAGATCTATTTGAATCAGTGAGTTATCTCCTGATTTGATGTATGAGTGTCTTTCGCGAATAAACTCTCTGTCATAACCAGACAATTATCTAGTTCTAACTCGTATGCATGTATACATTTATTAATTAAATATCTTTATTTAATTAATTAATTTATGTGCGCATTCGAATAGATTGTTTCTGTTATTTTATCTTTATCTTTGTTATGTAAATATTATTCTTCTAATTTTTGAATACTTTCAACTAGAGATTAAATAATTATATAATCTTTATCTCTATTCTTAGGTTTTATCACTCATGTCAGTACTAACACTTATCTTAATGCATGTCAAATATTTTAATCTAAATCATTTGTTTATCTTTCAATCTCATCCTATCATTTGAATGATCAATTTTCTATAAATTGACCTGGCTTTCATCATTTCAACTCCTCTCGAAATTGTATGACTTTTGGAGCACTTGTTAATCTTTGATATTTTCTTATAATCACACCTATCAAGGCTATACTTGCACACAATAGTGAAAAATATGAGGGAAAGAATACCATCACAGTGAAATGGAGAAGGACAATAGAGGTTATCTATGGAGTTGCATCGATCTTTGGTGAGATTGTTTTATATTTTAGCTAGATTTCCTTTGTTCTTTGTTGTTTAGCTTTAGATTGCATTAGAGTTTGATTATATTTTTGTGTGCTTTAATCTTTCCTATTTTCATGATAGTTACAATATACATAGCAAGTTATGTTATATGACACACACGTATGTTCAAATTATAGTTATAGTGACTTCAAAAATTAACTAAAAAAAATGTAACCAAAAATTATGAAAAATACTAATTCCCTCCATATTGATGTTGAGAATCTATATTTTAAAAAATTAGAATTTAATCCTTTATAGAAAAAAGTTATGTTTTACAACACAAACGAGTATGTGCAGGATCATCATGGAAAAAATAGGCCCTTAAGTGGCAAAAAATTTAGAAAAATCAGAGTTAGGTAACTTGACATAAAAATTTGAATAAGTTATCTATATTATTTCAAAAATATGTAAGAATATAATTTGTAGCAAATTGAATTTAGTTTCTAAACTAGTAGGTTTGTTTAAAAAAAAAAATCTATTTGGTGAAAACATGAAATTTCAATGCAGTGGTACTTAAATTTCAGGGAAAAAATAAGAAGTAGGTGTCTGTCTGACCACCCTAACCACAATAAAATGAGAATATTTTTTTATAATATTTTAGATATAAGTAGAGGACTCATGCCTTGATGTGATGCATTTTTTTTGTAATTTTTTTCTAAGTAAATAATTAATTATGTATTTTTTATTACAACTTTTTAAAATATATAAAAGCTCTTATGTCTAACCACCTTAACTTGGTCAAAACTTCATGAAATTCAATTTTTCTTTTTTTAATCCTATAGTATACGAAGCATAGAATGTGACACATTTTTTGGATTCAAAAAATGTGATACCATTTGAAAGCTATATATGTTTTTCAATCGGGACTTTAGTCGTAATTTGAATAAAAAGTAAATAATAATTACTTATTAAATTGAAATTAAAGCATAATTTATATCAGTGGAAATCTAAGAATATCCTTTAAAAATCCTTTCGTTTCATGAATTTTGGGTAAAAGGATAGTCGTCAGCCACATACCCAGATCATGATCCTACACATACCCAAACGTTACTTTTGAAAATTTTGGGTTTTGTTTAAAACTAATTATTAAAGGAGATGTTGAAAGTCAATTTATTTTGAAAAAAAAATTAAAATATATATTTAGAATCTACATAGAAATTTCCACAAACCACTAGTTCACATGATCATATTGAAATTCTTAACGGTTTAGCTTCTATAGGTTTCAAAAGATGACAATTCAATTAAAAATATTGATGTAAATGTCCATCTTGGGAAAAAATTAAGACAAAGTATTGTGATTTCATCCCACCTATATCATTACAATCTCACAAGATGGAGGAACTAACTGATGACAAGTTAAATACTATAGATAATGTTGTCACTGATTTTGAGGTATTGCTTCAAGATCATGTTTCTATTTTTGAGGTTTTGGCCTCACAATATAATTGTGATCAGGTGAAAATCCTTGTTAGAAAATGTGCAGCAACAACAAAGATGCAAGAAACAATGAAAAAAATCTAACACCTCAAGATTGGGAAAAACGTTGAACTTGAACAAAGAGGATACGATAAAAACGATTATACCTTGTCAAGTTGTCCCTTGGTTGGCCCTTCAATCTTTGATGTTGTGTATGCTCCTTTTGATGGAAAATGAGATGAAAAGTGGATGCAAGGTGGTTGAAAGTGGATGAGTGGTAGATTCAAGTGCTATGGTGAATGAAAATATGCAAAATGGCTAAGTATGGATTCAAATGGAAAAATGGAAAGAGTTTGGTGTCAAATGCATAACCCCCCTTAAATGAGAGAAAAGAGGGGGTATTTATAGAGGTAATTGAATTCTCTAGAGAATTCAATGGTCTAGATTGAGCCACCATGGCCAAGATGAAGGGCTATGGTTAGTTGAGGACTCGCAAGCCCTCACATCTTGACATGTGGAAGGTGAAGTGGCCAAGGGTGTGATGATGTGTTAGTGAGGTGGAAGGACATGTGATGGAGGTACTTGCAAGTAACTTGATGTGACCACTCAATGATCACATGGGGAAGAGAAAATATCTTGGAGGAAGAAAAGTGAATTTAAAATTCACAATGATTGGGAGATCTTATGGATAAGACAATGTTCCCAAAGAGAGGTGAGAAGTGCCTCGAATAAAACAAGGTGCTTAAAAACATAAGTACTTACCCACATGTGACTTGATGTGATAGGTCAAAGATTCTAGAAGACTTTGGCACATGTGATGTGACAAGTCAAAGGTTCTAGAACTTGCATGGGGAAGAGAAGATTCCTTGGAGGAATAAAAGTGAATTAAAAATTCACATGGGGAAGAGAGGAGTCTTGGATGAATACAAAGGAATTAAAAATTCATTGGGGGATGGGGAGAGTTGACCAAGATGCTAATTGGATTAACTAATTAGTGATTAGAAGATAATTAGTGGTTAAGGAAGATTAGAGGCCAACTTGCAAAAGTTGGAGGATGTGACACATCCTAATCAAGGATTAGGCATGTGCACATCCCAATTGAAGAGATTAGGAGGTTGATTAGGGTTAAGGAAAAGGATGTGGCATGTGAGGAATTAAATAAATATCATATTTATTTAATTCATTTGATGAAATGGGAATTAAAGAGGTAATGTATTTAATTATTTAACTAGATACCTTAGGGATTAGAAGAAATTTAGAGGAATTAATGAAATAATAGTGATATTACTTAATTAATGCAGATAAGGGGATATTTAGATGAAAAAGGGGTAAATATGGACCAATGAAGTGTCCAAATTTAGGTGTCTACAATAATATACCTAGGTCCTCATAGGGTAAAAAGAACAAAAATAAATAATTTCTTCTTTTGAAGATCCTCTTTGCATAAGTATTGAAAGTACTAATAAAGCTCCTCACTATGAGGCATGTCTTATCAAACAAAAAGAAGTGCACTTAGATTCAATGAGAAAGGAAAGAAAGGGAGAAAGAATTAGCTTGGATCTTAACTCAAATTTTAAATTGAAGTAGGAGTAGCTTGAAATTCCTACAACTAGAGTTGGTTTTCTAGCAACACTTATAATACCAATGGAAAAGATAATGGGTTTTTGGGGATCACAAAAAATGTTGAAGTATTGAAAATCATAGCCTTTTCCATAGTGGTTGGCTTGAAGTAGAAGATTTTCTTACCCTATAGACTAGAAATGGTGTTACCAAGCTTTAGAGACTGAAGTGACCATCTAAAATAGACCATGAACAAGGTGGATGCTATGAAGGGTGTTACCAAGCAAGCAAAGCTTAGTAGGTAGTAGAAAAGTTCACCGGGATTTCTATCTATCGAAGAAATCAACATGAAAAATTTGATGAAGAAATGTGTTAATGAAATTCAAGACTTAAATAGGAAACTTGATAATCATATTTAGCTACAAGAAGGTTTATCTACATCAAAATAAGTAATGTTGCATAGGTAAGAGAGGATGTCTCAAGAATTGACAAACTAGAAATGAATACAGTTTTATAGATAGAGTAAAGTTTGAAGGTCAAAAGAATCTACCTCCCATTCAAGATATCAATAGCCACTATACTTCTAAAAAGAGAAATTATTGCTCCTTTGATAATTTAGATGCTACCAATATTCCCTTCTTTTATATTGAGCAAGATCTTGAAAGGTGTGAATCTCATTTTCCTTCCAAATTATGTGAAAAGTTAAGTCCAAGTTTACTTAAGATTCACTCAAGGCTAGCTATTTTACACACTAAACAAACAAGTTTGGCCCCATGTGATCACCATAGAATATTCTTTGATAACATCATCACAAATCACTTTGAACATTCCTCACATCCTTTAGAGTGTAGATGCTACGATCCATAGTTCCAATGTGAATGCATCATCAAATAGAGAGAGTAGTAAGAATAGATAGAGGGAGAGGTAGATGTGGATGGAGTGAGAGACCTAGCGAAAGAGGAGATATAGGGAAAGATAGGTGAGAGACCTACAAGGGGAGGGAGAGGTGAGATGGGAGTTTAAGGAGGGAGGGGGAGATAGAGATAGGAATTTGAGGAGGGAGGGGGAGATAAAGAGGGGGAGAGGAAGAAAGGGAGGGAGAAGGGGAGAGACAAGAAAAAAGAGAGAGAGGAGTAATAAGGGATGAAGGGAGAGGTAGACATGGAGGGAGTGAGATACCTAGGGAAGGAGGAGATATAGAGGTGATGAGCTAGAGAAGGGATGGATAGAGAAGAGTTAAAAGAAAGAGAGGGCTATAGAGGGATGGAGAGGTAGACAAGGAGTGATTGAGAGACATAGATGATATCAAGATGATTAATTATGATTCCTAATACATTCATTTTACTTCACTACATGACTTATGCTAGGATAGTGATGATTTGAATGGTGGAAATTGAAAGGCTATCCTTTCCATAGGTGGGATTGCCCCTCTTTTTAGGAAATGAAGGGCTTTAATGAAGCCCTTGTGACTAATTTTTTTAATTCATGGTTCAATTGCTAGATTTATATTGGGCGATTTAAGTTCATTGTGAACAAAGGAATTGATAGGTATGATTATTAGTTTTAGTTTCGAAGGGAAGATTTGAAGACATAGAACTTTGCTATTGATATTGAAGATTTGGGGATATTAGGTTTATAACCACGTAGAAAGTTCAATAACATATAAAATTTGTTAAAATAATTAATGTATGGATCAACTTTCCTTGTGCAATTTTAATCTAAGTTCATGTATAGTGTTAAATTTTAAAATTAATTATTGTCTTAGTTTGTCCATCTCAAACCGAGTTTTAGGTAATAGTTGTTTGTCATAGTATTTTTAGTTGATATGTTGCTTCGACATTTTTCAATCCAAAAGGCATGATGTTCTAGCAATATGTTCCCCGAGAAAATGTGAAATTTTTATTTTGTTGGTATTCAAAGGCTATCTTAATTTTATTGTATCCCAAGAAACCATCCATGGGGGACATATTGTATCCTACTTTTAAGTCCACTATACTATTGATATTTGCAAGGGAAAGTCATCATTTGGACATGCCTTGTTTAAATCTCAAAAACCAGTACATATGTGGATTCCTCCTATTGGATTTGTCAATAGTACTAGGTTAGAAATCCACTCTACATAGTTAATAGGTTGAATGAAGCTAACATCAAGTAACTTATTTAACTTAGCCTTTACTAGTAGGGAAATTTGAGGATGCATTTTCCTTAGTTTTTGTTTGAATGGTTTAGCATCATGGAACAATGACAAGTGATGTAGAACCAACTCGAGATCCAAACCAAGCATGTCAGCATAAAGACTAAGAAAATTTGATTTGTATTTTTCTGAAGAAGGCATGAAACTCTGGTTGTTTTGTTTCTACCAAAGATGTTGCAAAGTGGACAATCTTAGGATTTTCATCAGTGCCCGCATTTACTTCCATATACTTCTCTACTAGCATGGGAAAGTTCTCTTGATTTATGGGAAGTAATTCCAACCCTCCATCCTTGGGAACCTCAGAGAGGTTTTCACTTTTGGATACATCCTTTCTTTTTTATTTTTTCTAGGTCTAGATGTTCCTTTTAGTTTCACCTAGAGACCATTTATTTTTATTTTTATTTTTTCACTTTTGTGACTAGAGGTTGGGATAGAATCCCAAAAGTAGGTCATGTTGTCAAGATCTATGGTAAATACAACTTTATGATCTCTGTAAGGTATTTCTTTGTGTAATCCTATAAAATTGACTATTGCTTCATCATTTTCAAATATGTCTAAGCTTGGTGGTCCTTGTTGGTCCTAGTCTATCAATTGCAAGTATACTAGAGGCATACCATCATCAGTATTGTCAAGGTTATTTGAATGGGAAGATAGTGTGAAAATGGAAGTATTATCGAGATCTCAAAAGGAATCAATCCAAGATTTTCCTTTAGTTGAGGGGTCAAATAGGTCAAGCTCTTGGAATGTCTTGGCTAGGTTATAATCACTGGATGTGCAAGAGTACCACTCCCACTCATTTGAGTCAGTATTGATATGGGAATCCTAGGATGTCTTGATATCTTTTGAATCACTCACTTCCTCACTCGAAAACACTTTAGTATTATGAGCACCCACTTTTAATGGTTTTTACCCTATCCCTATATTCTTTGTTCATTTGGATGGTAGCAAAGGTTTTGTAATCCCATTCTTGTGCAAACCAAGTTCGTTGTGTCCATCATAACCTTTGTGTTTCATGATCCCAAAGCCTTTACCATATTGTTTGGTTTGGATTTTCTTTGGTTCAATGTATTCTTCTTCCTTATATAACCATGTGGTGATGTCCTCTTCATTAATATCTTATTTACTCAACTCTCCCCACTTTGTGAAACTTGTGGTGGGAGATGCTCAAATAGTGACCTTGGGTTCCTTTTTTTATGGTTGATGGCTTACCATAAATTTTTGGTGATGTAGGAAGTTTACTAATACAACAAGATGTCTTCATATGGTACTCTCCACACCCCTTATCTTGGACCTGGATCTTAGGATCAGACGCTAGAATTTTGGAAGTGAATGAATTGGTTAAAGTGGAGGGATCGATGTAATGCCCGATGGAGCAGATGATGAACCTTCTCGATTGATTGGTACTTGTTGCTCAAGTGTTCCTCTTAGATTGTTGCAATATTAGAAAGGATCGGGATTGCCAGCTGGTGTAATCTTAGTGTCATTTTGGGGAAACTTTAAGCATTGATGATACATGGATGAGACGACCTTCATAGAATGAATCCATGGTTGGCCAAGGATGATGTTATAGGGGATATCCAAATACAAAACTTTGAAGGCGGTATCTAATATAGTGGGCCCAACTCTTATAATTAGTGATATGATGCCCTTGGAGGAGTATCCTACATCATCATAAGCCTTTATGATAATGCTCTTTGAGGATTCCACACAAGCTTCAAAGAAACCTAATGTCGTAACTATTTTTATAGTACAAATATTCAATCCAACTCCACCATCTACTAGGAATCATTTGATTGTATGTTTATTGATGTAGACTTCTAGGTATAAAGGGTCACTGTGGTTGGATTTCTATGAGAACAAGTCTTGGTCATAAAAGGTTACCTTCGTTTGTCATGTTGTGATTGCACATTTTGGTTGTTTCTTAATGATAATGGTATTGACATGGTTATTTGAGGCCTGAATGTTACTTATAGTATAGTCATAGGTGACATGGGTGAATTTAACTTGGTCGTCGGTCTTTGTACCTAAGCTGGAGGCTTTCCCTATCTCAAGGTCATGCAAAGGATTTTTAATGATGTTATGATCACTATTGGAGGTCACTTGTTGGTTATCTACCTTTATGACACCATTTTTAATAAGGTCCTAAATTATGTTCTTGAGTTGTTGACATGATGGATTTTTGTGTCCTTTGGTCCAATGATAGTCACAAAAGCTATTTTCATCCCACCATAAAGGTTTAAATGACCCTTGTTCATAGTCTTTCACCTCTAGAAGTTGTATGACATTTTTTTGTAAAAGTTGTTTTAAGATGAATTCGATCGATTCCCCTAAGGGATTGTATTTTTTTCTTGGTTGAAATTTCCTTTGAGGTCCACACCTTGGTTATTTTAGATTGAATTTGTTGTTTTCTCAGGTACACGTGGTTTTTGTTTGATGCATTAGGTCCCTTAAGGGTGATTGTGGGATTAGCTTTGTGCATTGCATTTGCATTGATAACTCCATCATTCGTGGCATTATCATTGCAAGCCAAATACTTACTTTTGTCATTCGAGGTACTTTAGGAGTTTTTATTTTTTTTGAAATTTTGAATTTCCCCTTTTGAAATGAGTTCCTTTTCAAGGGTAGTGACTTTCTCCATGAGGTCAGGGAACAAACTGCAACAATAGACTTGTAATTGGTATTTCAATTTCAATGAACATGATAACCCTTTTTTTTCAGGTATCTCACAAGGACATCGACTAGCCAAGCTTCTCCATCTTTGGAAGAATGCTATGAATTCCTTACATTTTTCTTATTTTTAATGACATAATGTGTCTACAATAATGTCACTTTTGATGTTGTAAGAAAAATCTATCATAAATTTTATTTTCTAGTTCATCCCATGTTCTTATGCCTATAGGTAAATAGGAAAACCATTTGAGTGCTTGTCCTACGAGGCTTTTTGGGGAAATCTCATTAGGTATGTGTGTTCAAATGTGATGTATATGCAATCCATGTGAAACTCCCTCACATGTTGAATGGGGCTTCCCTTTCCTCTATACTTGATGAAATTCAAAATAACATAGTTGTGTGGAAAGGAGGCATGTATATGCTCTTTTCAAAAGGATATGGACATAAATCTTGTGTGGAGTACATTTTACTTATTGATATTTGCATGTTGTCCACTTGTCTTTGTAGTGCAAGAATTGGGTTTGTCAAGATATCAACTTGATTCAATGATGTGTCCACCATGTTTGCAACTACATTATGAATATATGGGCCCATGTTTGAGTTTTACAATCCAATTTTTGGGGTGTATGAATTACTGTTGATCCTAAATGTGTGTTATGGATTTTGGTTTTGAGTGTTATGATTGAAAGTTGGAATTTTTTTTGGATGTTGGGAGTGAAAGTTGGAATTTGGTTTGATGTGTGGAGGGTTCATAATGAATTGCATTTGTAATGGACTTGAAATTGTTTAACCATGTGGATTTTGGTTTCCATATTGTTGAAAAGGCCCTTGTGTGCCGCTTTGTAGGGTAACTTTGTTGTGATGTGTTGGTGCTCAAGAAAATTGGTATTTGGCGTGGTGTTCATCTACGGCTTAGGCCCACTAATGTAAACCTTTCACGTTTTGTTGTTTGACTTTTTTTTATCCATTGAAAAAGAATTGGATGATGAATCCCCTATAGCATTAGATGATGATCCAAATGGATTAAATGTATTGATAGGGGGTTGTGTCATAGCTTGTGAACCTTGTGTTCCAAACAGTGGTGTCGTATTGAATTTTGTGGTGTTTTATGTTGTCCCTCCTAATGGCATAGTAGCATGTATTTTTGGAATAGTGTGATTAGGAGTAGATGCATTGTGTCCTTGGTTTTGTGTAGTCTCATTGATTGGTGTTGTGGAAAGTGTGTTAAAGTAAAAACCATGAGGAAATTTAGCTCCACTTTGTAACATTTTTTCTAGGAATCATTGTGGGGCTTGTGCTACCATCTCATCTACAAACCATGCCACACTAGGGTCTTGATTTGTTGCCTCAATTTCCTCTTCAATTAGAGGTCTTTGGATGTCTTTTATTATGAATCTTTCCAAAGGATTGGAAAATGATGATCATTTCTTAGGTGTCTCATTGGAGGACTTGACCCAAACTTCATGTTGCTAGTAGGACTGAAAAAGGGATCTTCATTGGTGTAGTCCATTTCTTTTCTTTCCCTTTGTAATCTCATTTGGACCATATAAGTATTGAAAATTAATGAATGGATATGAAGTATAAGGAATGATAATGCAATGGTAGGTATGCAACTATGCTATGTTTTTGAGGTTTTCAAGATATAATAAATTCCAAATGATGATGCACCTATGGCCAAGATTAAGGTACAAAGTAACAATAGATGAAATTGAGATATGGTAATGTCACTATGATCCTAAATCTATGGTAGGACTAAGACTAAAGTATGTAAATGTGATCTTATGATGAAAGATGTGAAATGACTAAAGTTATGATACAAAAATGAAGACTAAGCACTTTTGTGGACCTAAGAGGAGGTTACTAACCAAACTAAGATAGTCCAAAGTACCCAAACCTAATTATCAAGACCTTAAAAGGGATAGACTAAAATGATTATGATTGAAAAAGTGGACCTCAAACTAGACTTATGAGTTTAAAGAGACAACTTAAATGACAAAGATTGATTGATGAAAAGAAAAGGTTAGGACAATCTAAATTTGTGATAGTGATTTCATCCAAAGTCTAATAAGTCCCCTAGCCTAAAGTCTGCAAAAGTGTATGCAACTAATGAATAACCTAAGGTTTGACTTAAAGTGTATGCAACTAAAGAATATAATGACAACTTATATGAATGGAGTGAAATGAATGGTATGAAATGAGCAAGTTTGTAGTCGAATAAGATGATTACTATAATGAATTGACCCAAAATAAGACTATACTAGAATTTCCCAAAAATAATGACAACTACGAAATGCGGTTCACAATATATCAAATGTGGTTTACTGTCTTGCAAATGTGGCTCACAATTTTTAGTAGTTGTGATGCTTTGTTTTAGTAATTACAACTTATAGTCTGTACATATGGTGAACAGTGTGTTTGACTCTAGTTTGAAATGTTTTGGATTGATTTTTCATCTTTATTTTTTATGAAATGTGATTTCAAAAATAACAAACAATATGAAAGACAAGTCTTGGTTGTTGAGTAACCATATTTTATGTGTTATGTGTATGCTCAAGGGTTATTCACCCCAATTTCCATGGGTCTAATCATAATTTGAAAACACTTCCTACCCTAAGGTTAATGGCCAATGGTAGTAAATCTTAGGCCCACAACTTGGAATCTCCTTCAACACAAGTGTAGGGACACCTTCAAGGGATGTATTCACTCTTATCTTTGTGAGAGAGGATAGATAGGGGCCTGTAGGACTAGAAGGATGATCCAATCACCCTCTCCCCTGAAAGCTACAAGTAAAAAAGTAGGTTATGCTAAGCCAAGGATTTCTATTTCATCACAAGGGAGCCATATGGTAAGTAACTTCAAGGTGTGATGATACACCTTTGCACTAAGAATGAAACCAAAAATAACTCAATCAATAAGGGCAGGCCTCTAACTAACTGGTTTCTAGTCGTTGCTTGGGGACTTGACACCTTGTTACCATCCAACAAGCCACTTGATGCTTTAACCAGCCTTACTTGGAGCCCTAAATACCTCACACAAGTGTGGGTATCTCCCCTTTTAGATTGGTACTATACGAAGAAGGCTAACATCGGTTTGGACTTGGCTTTGGCCTCATCCTTTTATATAGCAGCCTGAGGGAAAAACTGCTTTGGGTCGTACCCCTTAGAGTGATTACTTATCTAAAGGAAATACCTTCTAAATGGTTATAACAAAAGTGATAAAAATATAATGTTTTTGATCTCCAAGGTCATATAAAAATGTGAGGAGAGAGCATACACATGTATTTTCTTACATTGGAAAATGTTCATTAACCTTTAAGAAACCAAATGTATGGTGTGAAAGTGAAAGTGTTGAGAAGATTTTTTGATTCCCAAGATCACATAAAATGCGAGGGAAGAGCATACACACCTCAAAACACAAAAAAAATCACCAAACAAGACAAACAATGGTTCTTTTTAATCCCAAATTGAAAATGTGATAATTCAAAGACACTTGGTTCTTTTTAGGTCTGAAATCCAAATGTTCCTACTTAGAAATTAAAGTAAAATAAAGCCCTACAAGAACATGGATTAGTAGTCTTTGATATAAATGCCTTGTCCCCATGAATGCCATAAGCTACCAACCAAATATCAGTAACACATATACCTCTAGATTCTACCAAATAGAAAAAGAAAAATGAAAAAATCATAATTAAAACCATGATTAACAGTAATAGGAAAATGTGGGTTAGAGTGTCACAAATGCGGCTCACTGTTCTAGAAAAAATGAGATGAACCAGACTAGGACTATGACAAACTAGCTAGTGACTATAGCAAACCAAACAGTGACTATGGTGTACCAAATAGCGACTGAGGCTCACAGTCAAAACAAATATGGTGCATGACCTGAAAGTTGCAAAAACACTCAAATCTAGAAAAAATTGGAAAATCTTGAAATATAAATAGTGTGATTATTCTGTCGAGATCCAAAAATAAAAAACTAGAAATCAGAGAAATGATAGCAAAGACTAAAAAGAAACTAATGAAATGATTTTCCCTATAGTTAAAAAAATGTGATTCTTGATGCCACGAATGTGGTATTCTATCTACATGAATGTGTCATAGTATCTATCAAATGTGTCATGATGTACCACAAATGCATTGTGTTGTTTCTCAAATATGTCGTTCGGCCTTATGGATGTGTTGCAAACCCAAAACTCAAATTTTCTTAAAAATTCTTTTAAATCTAGTTAGTTTGCATCAGGTTCACCAATGTAGAATAGGGTAAAATTAAAGTAAAATGCATGAATCAATAGAACTCAAACCTTAAAGGCCCTAAACCACCAATGAAGCACAAATGAACATAGAAACATAAAATATGAAAGAAATATTACCAATATTCCTATGCCATGGTTGATTCACCCCCATTGTCCTTCTCATGTTTGCCCTCAGATTTTGAGTATGCAATAATAAGCCTAGTGATAATGATAGCAAAATATTGAAGATTGTACCTATCTCTTTGAATATGGTAAAAGTACAAAGCTATGTCACACTTTATAAAGGAAACAACCAACACTAATCCAAATTTTAAACTTGAATCACTAAAAAGTGGCATATATTTTTTGAATTTTGAAATGATGTAAACTAGTAAAATATGTACTTTTTAGTATATTTTATGTTTATACTTTTTTAAAAAAATTAAAATTATTTTAAACTAGTTTTTAATAAATTAACACTATAATTTAGTTGCTGATAAAATGATGAAAAATGAAGTTGTATGTTACGTCAAACCTTTTATAGTAAATTTTATTTTATTTTTTTTCAAATTTTTTGTGTGTATTTTTAACTTTTGAAATTTTAGTGCATGGATATTTTTTTTCCCAATTTTGATAAATATATATTTTTAAATAAATATTAAAATAATCAAAAAATTGTTGTTTCCCTCGGATGCAATAACATGTATTGAATTAGCCAAAAATGTTAATTCTTTTATAGAAAACCAAATTTGAATGAAGGGATAGGATTAAAAGCTAATATGATAGGAAAATCAATGGCCAAGATTGGTTGAGAAGAAATGAAATAGGGTTAGGGAAAATTTATGGAAAAGATAAGGTTTGGTTAAGGATAGACGGTTGAGATTAAATTAGAAATTGATTCAAGGGTGGAAATTAGTTGAGATGTGAAGAGATAAGAATGACACAAATAAAGAGGTTGGTAGAGAAAAAGAGGTTGCAGTTAATTAAATAATTAGGAGGGAAAGTGAATGATAAAATAATTTAAAACAATTATTTAATTATAGAAGAAAAGGGAAGGTTGACTTTTTAATTAAAAAATAATTTAATTCAAAGGTAGAGGAAAATGACAAATTTGTAAATAATTAAATAAACAAAATTCATTTAATTATAGAAGAAGAGGATAATGAATAATTAAATAACTAAAATAATTATTTAATTATAGTAGAAAATGACAATAATTAAATAAATGAGCATTTATTTAATTATATAGAGAAGGGGACATTAGTGATGTAATAAGAACTAAAAAAAGAAATGAATTAATTAAATAATTAAAATAATTTAATTAATAGGAAAATGTGACTTTAGACAATAATCAAAAAATTAAATTAAATTGATTTTTAGTTAGAAATAGTTAAATTTAGTTGTGTTGATAAATTGGCTTGAAAGTGTGAAACAACTTTGTGCTCTTATGCAATAACATGTACTTGAATTAGCCAAAAATGTTAATTCTTTTATAGAAAACTAAATTTGAATGAAGGGATAGGATTAAAAGCTAATATGATAGGAAAATCAATGGCCAAGATTGGTTGAGAAGCAATGAAATAGGGTTAGTGCAAATTTATGGTAAAGATAAGGTTTGGTTAAGGATAAACGGTTGAGATTAAATTAGAAATTGATTCAATCAAGGGTGGAAATTAATTGAGATGTGAAGAGATAAGAATGACATGAATAAAGAGGTTGGAGTGAATTAAATAATTAGGAGGGAAAGTGAATGATAAAATAATTTAAAACAATTATTTAATTATAGAAGAAAAGGGAAGGTTGGCTTTTTAATTAAAAAATAATTTAATTCAAAGGTAGAGGAAAATGACAAATTAGTAAATAATTAAATAAAAAAAATTATTTAATTATAGAAGAAGAGGATAATGAATAATTAAATAACTAAAAAAATTATTTAATTATAGTAGAAAATGGCAATAATTAAATAAATAAGCATTTATTTAATTATAGAGAGAAGGGGACATTAGTGATGCAATACGAACTAAAAAAAGAAATGAATTAATTAAATAATTAATTGGCTTGAAAGTGTGAAACAATTTTGTGCTCTTATGCAATAACATGTACTTGAATTAGCCAAAAATGTTAATTCTTTTATAGAAAACCAAATTTGAATGAAGGGATAGGATTAAAAGCTAATATGATAGCAAAATCAATGGCCAAGATTGGTTGAGAAGCAATGAAATAGGGTTAGGGAAAATTTATGGCAAAGATAAGGTTTGGTTAAGGATAGACGATTGAGATTAAATTAGAAATTGATTCAATCAAGGGTGGAAATTAATTGAGATGTGAAGAGATAAGAATGACATGAATAAAGAGGTTGGTAGAGAAAAAGAGGTTGGAGTGAATTAAATAATTAGGAGGGAAAGTGAATGATAAAATAATTTAAAACAATTATTTAATTATAGAAGAAAAGGGAAGGTTGACTTTTTAATTAAAAAATAATTTAATTCAAAGGTAGAGGAAAATGACAAATTAGTAAATAATTAAATAAACAAAATTTATTTAATTATAGAAGAAGAGGATAATGAATAATTAAATAACTAAAATAATTATTTAATCATAGTAGAAAATGACAATAATTAAATAAATAAGCATTTATTTAATTATAGAGAGTAGGGGACATTAGTGATGTAATAAGAACTAAAAGAAGAAATGAATTAATTAAATAATTAAAATTATTTAATTAATAGGAAAATGTGACTTTAGACAATAATCAAAAAGTTAAATTTATTCAATTATGTAAGGAATAAAGGAAATTGACATGGCGTTTGTAGGCTTAAGAAATTTTTTCAGTTTCTACACACTTTAACCTTCTAATATTATACTTTGAATTTAATTTTCCTTTTTCTCTTTAATTTTTTTGTGTGATGGAAACAAGTTGGATAACATAGACGTGAGCATCTTTTCCTTTATATATTGGATTACAACAATTTGATGTAGCATAGATCTAAACCATAAGTTGCCTTTGACTAAGAAGTCACATGTAAGGGGATCTAATCTGTTAAAGTCACCTAAGGGCTAAACTTGGCTCAAGCGTGCCTTAGGGGGTTTGAACCTTGGTTGATGACTTCTATATCGCATATCATCACCCTCACCATTTGTGCTCAACCAAATTGAGCTACAACCATTTAGCTTTCTCTTTATTTTTCGTCCTTCACTCTTGGTTGGATTTGATAATGTTTATCCAACACTCTAGATGCACATTTGAGTATGTTTATTAATTAATTGAAATTCAAAACCTTGTTATATTTTGAATTTTAATTAATTAATAAACATGACCAAATTGGACATCTAGAATGCTAGATAGAAAATACATTCAATCTTAATTGCGTTCTTGTCATATCCTACCTTCATTCCTCTTAAACTTCTTCTTTGCTCTCTTCATCCTTATTTTCTCCAAATTTTAAATAGTTCTTGTCTACATTCCATCTCATTTCCCATCTCATGATAGATAGTAAAATGTAATAAGAAAGATTCATATAAAAATAATATAATTAATATTAAAAACATTTTAGTTTAAAATTATATTTTTAAATCTATTTTTTTTATATTAAATAATTTTAAATATTATATTTTTTCCCATTTATTTATTTTATTGTTTTATTTCTTTAAAGAAATTAAAAAATAATAATTTAATTAAAATTAAAAAAAAGGAGAAGACGTGTTAAGAAGAATTGCCTAAAATAACTTCGCCTCCACTAATAAATTTCACAAATAAATCTATTTATATTCAACATGTTTTAATCCACTTATAAAAACTAAATCCCAATATTAAATATAATTCGATTGTATTAATTAAAAGAGCTCATCCTAATCTTGTCAACATAACGCGCGTGCCAAAACCAAAAAGTGACCAGTATTTGTCGCCGAAAGTGATACCGGGAATGTTCTGTCCCTTTCGGTTTCGATTTTCGGTACTATAAGATATGTATCATACTTATCAACGATAAGAACAACTACTTATCAGGCAGGTGAAAAAGAATCGCGCGGAGACGACCCACAAAATAAAAATAAAATTCAACGACTTTGCATTTTGTTTTATTTGAAAAATAATCGCAGTTCGGGGGAAATCCTTTCGGGAAGGGTGACATTGATTTGGACTGGGTGAGTGATGAATTCGAGGATGGGGAATTCACATTTGGCTTCGTTATATAGTGGGCATCACTCCATTCTCGTTCATTCATTCTCTGGATCGGTTCACCGTGTTTACACGAGCTTTCCTTTCATTGTTTTTGGTTGCAGCAACGCTACAACCAGGCAGAGCTACAATTGTACTAGCAACGGCAGCAGAAGAAATAAAAAGAGAAATTAGCTCGAGGCATGTTGATGTGGCTTACTCTATTTCTCTTACATGCTTTTTGCTTCTTGTGGTGTTCTGTTCTGTGGTCTTGCGGTATGCTGGAATGGCAGAACCAGCTAATTAGTTTTATTCATTTATTACTTTTTCTGGTTTCTTAAATCCTTTGTGGAGTGCCCCTTGCTTTAGGATACCTCCATGTTCAGAAGGACACTCTTGCCTTGATGCTGGATCAGATTTAGATCATAAACTTAGATTTAAGTTTTGGAGAGCTTGCAGCCTCTAGATTTCTAGCAACAGTTAAATTTACTGGATTATATTTTTTAAAAGCTTGCGCCAAGTTAAATATACTATAGACTTTCACCTGGCCTGCTCTGTTGTTGTATGTTCTGTGTGCTGTTAAATTTACCCAGTGGTCAGCTGGAGCAAGACGCAGGGATAATTGACTGTGTTAATGAGTATGTAAAATGTCTTTTGAAGACTTGAGCATAGGTTTACACTATGAAAACATGCAACTTACCTTTTGAGATCTCCAGTATAAAGGCCAGAAGATTTTGCAAATAATGAGTAACTCTATTCTTTTCCTTCTGAGGTCCACTGTAAAAGCCTTTCTTTTTTTTTAAAGAAATATACGGTTGTTTCGAGTTCGACATTTTTTAACCTCATTTTATTGTCAGCTTTTTATTTATTTAAATTTGGCTGCTTTGGATCACAAAGACTTGGGTTTCATGGTCTGTGCAGGGATGAAATGATTAGCCCTTTTCAAAAATTGCCAGCTAAAGTTAAATAAATCTTTCTTCCTTGTTTTTATCTGTAATTTAAGTATTGTTCACTTTCCTTTCTGATGGTACAGGTGCTATTGACTCTTGTCGAGGAGGAGGAGGAGGAAAAGGAAGAGTTGATTTGGTTTAAGATAAGTGAATTGGATCAGATTATTGGGCCAGATCTTTCCAGTTCGGTTACAATGGGCACCAAATTGGGCCGCGATTTGGTGTTCCTCATTTTGCAATTTCTGGATGAGGAGGGACTCAACGAAACGGCACACAAGTAAGTATTATCTGTCTAATTTTGGTAATTTTGATGCTGCTTGAGCTTGGTTTTGTTTTAGCATGATACTGCAAATCAGATACCACAACTCTCTTTTTGTCTACTTTTGATCTTTACTGTAATTTGATTTTGTATTGCCTAGGTTGGAACAAGAGTCTGGTTGCTACTTCAATATGGAGTATTTTGAATCCATAGTTCTGGCAGGAGAATGGGATACAGTTGAGTGTTATCTCTCAAGTTTTACAAAAGTACAAGAAAATTGCCACTCTACGAAAATTTTCTTTGAGATCAGGAAACAGAAATATTTAGAAGCATTGGACATGTAAGCATTATTCTCTATTGGAATTTGATCTGTATTGCTGCTTGTTGGATGTGTTGTTAAATGTATTTCCTGCATGAACACTAGGCCAGTTTATGTTTTCAACTTCTAATGATTAACAAATGAAAAATTTTCAGCCTTCTTTGTTTGTGGAAATTGGGCTTTGGAATATCTTTCATTTTTCTGTTCGTAAAAATTGATTTTGGGTTTGTAGTTTCGATGTAAGGTTAATTGGTGATTCTGTTCAATATTTTTTTATTTTGCTCTTGGGATAGTGCTTGCTTCTTATTATCAAACTCTTCATGGTTCAGATTCCAGAATGTTGGTGGATTATTAGTTAGTCTGTCCATATTTTGTGAATGTTGTAGACAGTTATTTCAAGATTACGAGTTAAGGTTATAAATTTCTTAGCAGTATTTAAATAATACAGCATTGAGCTTTTCAGCTCATCCTGTCTGAGTAGTTTTCCACTTTTTCAGGAAAGACTACGCAAAAGCTGCAGAAATACTCAGAAATGATCTCAAAGTATTTGAACGTGTTAATAATGATGTTTACAAAGAACTTACACAGTTATTGCCTTTGGGAAACATCAGGTAGTACTCTGTTTAATGTTTGTTTTTATTACTTTTTCATGTTGTTCCACTTTTTCTCTTTTCCATATTGATTCTAATTTTAAAACATGAGTTGGCTCTATGTAGGGAAAATGAGCAGCTTTCTAGACGTGGGGATGCAACATCCACACGGAAAGTGATGTTTCTGGAGCTGAGAAGGCATATAGAAAACAACCCTGAAATTTGTAATAAGCTAGAATTTCCACATGTTGAAACTTCTAGATTAAGAGTCCTCATAAATCAAAGGTCCCACTTCTCTCCTTGCTTTTCCACAGTTTCCAAAACTGGTTCAGAAGAATTATTCCTTTTAAATAGTTGCAAGATTTGCATCATAGATTTGCTGGAGACTTCCACAAATCTAATATGTTCGCTTGAAATTGTATCTTCAAATAAGAGTTGTTTGATTGAGCTACCTAAAGAACTAGTTAATAGTAATTATAAATTAATCTAACACCAATAACCTTATTCCAGAGGTGAATCATCCTAAAGATCAAGTAATGTGATTAGAAGTTCTATCAATAGAGAAAATCTCATGTTTGTTGTCCACATTTTTACTGGTAGTCTGCAAAATGTTTGAAAACGAGTCTACCAGTTTGGAGGGTGCAATTATTGAATTAGAAAACCCATTAAGGGTCAGATTGTGTGCTTTAAGCAAGGATTTAGTCTGATTTTTTATTTCTCATTATAACTAACTCATAAGTTTTTTAATGCCTATTTTTCCAGTCTAAATTGGCAGCATCAAGTTTGCAAAGACCATACTTCTAATCCTCATATCAAAAATTTGCTTGTTGATCACACATGTGCACCTCTTGGTGTATCTCAAATTCGTACAAATAATTGTATTGTTGGATCAATTCCACAAGGGGTACCCTTTTCCCCTATTCCTACACATGCTGTAAGTTGTGTTATCAATCAGTATTTTAAAAATTTAATATCAGCCTCATGTCTTCACTATTCTCTTGTTCAGCTTTTAGGCATTTGTTGATGTCATAGCCTCTTTCTCAGCAATATACCTTTTTTTCTGATATTTTGCAGCCTTTTCCACATGGAGTTGATCCCTCTGGTAGTTGTAGCTTGTCTCTTACAGGATGGATGAAAAATTCTGAGCCTTCCATGCCACATCCTCCTGTACCTTCTGGCATAACGAGTCTTTTTCCACCTCAAAATGCAGGTAAATATTTCATAGTTATCAAAAATGATTTTTTCAATCAATAAATTTCTCTTAGCCATTCTTGACTGTGTTCAGGGATGTTGGTTTCCTAATAAGAATAACCGTTCTTTGTTAATTTCTGAACTCTAATAGAATTTACCTTGTTGTGTGGCAAGGAATAATGAACCAAACAATGTATATTTTTTGAAATGTTTTAATGGTTGATGCCTCAAACAGGTTTACGGATACAAACCAAAAGAGCCACTGCAAATAGTACTGGAATTGATTATCAATTTGTTAATCCTGAACACGTTGTTAAGCGTTCCCGTATTGGTCCATCTGATGAGGTAAGGAATGGTTTTCCATGTATGATGTAGATTTTGAAGTTCCTTCATACTCATTCCAAGATTGTTCTAATTGCACAAAATGATTTGCTTGGTCTTTGTCCCTTGTTGTGTTGTCTCTCCTGTCGTATATTTCTTTCTATAGTATTTTCAGTAGAAATATTGATATAGCTTTTGAGTATACTATGACATGATAATTTACAGTTTAATAGTTCAATCAATGGATTAGCTTACCACACTAAAAAATGAATTGTTCTATTGAAGAAAGGTGCCTATAGAGGCACTAGTAACAAAGGTACCTTGTTAGATCATATGCTTATCATGTCCAAGTAGCAAATGACAAAATAGTTATGAATATCATGTGAATACAGGTCACAATTGTAAACCATGTTGCTTCTGTAAATGAAACTGCTCCACTTTCTAGCACCACAAGTTGCTTAGAAAAGATTTTTTCAGCAGCATTAGTGGTAAGTAGCTTCACTTCGGTTGTTATTTGGCCTTCTTCTTGGGTCATGCAGTTCATGAAATACAATGACTCTGCTAATTTTTTTAAGTTTTTGATTAACATACCATGAAAATGGAAGGTCACATGTGATCAATATAAAATTAATATTCTGGTGGATGATAAGGAGATTCAAAATTTCAAAAACCCTAATCCCATTCTTGTTGGTATGGATATGAAATACAAAATTGTTTAGGGATAATAATTGTTGTTTGAAGCTAGCCACATCATGCATGATTGCTTGTTTCTTTTCTTATTATAATGTCACTCTTTCCAATACTATACTGTATCAGAATATAGACCTATTATTATGAGGATTGATTACATAATAACAACTCTTGGACTTCAGAACAATTAAATCAATGAATTAAATTTGTTTGTTGAGTATCCAATTTTTTGTACAACGTCATTGTTATGTTCCTGTGAATAGATTCTTAAAAAAAAGAGTGATTATCTTTTTGAGATTCTATACTTTTTATATATAATAGAAGTATTTTTTTATTTTTATTTTTAAACAATATTTTTAAAAATGGATTTAAGCCATTAAGCTATATTTTGAAGTTATATATTCAGAGCTCTAGAAGATTGAGTCACAATGTACTGTTTGGACTTTGACAGTTTTAAATAAAGGGTTATCAGACATCATTTGAGAGAAAATAGTATTATCTCATTCAAACTTAGAAGTAGAAATTGATCTGCATATTTTACCGATGCCATTCATATTGATTCTATGTGGTGTATTGCAGTTTTGAACTGCTTATATCTCCAAATTTGTTGTGAAAAACCAAATTATAAGACAGTGTCCACGTAAAATTTGACCACCCTGTTCAACACTTATGTTGGTGAAATTCGATGGTAATCTATGACTTAATATAAGACAATTACAAGATGCAGTCCGTTCTTTTAGGTAAGATAAAGCCTTCTCTAGCTATTTTTTAAGTTGGATGTATGAATAAATAAATATTGAAAATGTTAGCCCATAAAATGCAGTTTTTTGCGAAAATCTAGAAGTAGTATAATGTGAAAATTGTCAAGCAAAAATGTTGGTGGATTGGGTGGCTCAGTCAGGATGAAACTCTAGGTGAATTTAGTAATATAGGCGTACTCTTATCTTTAAAAAGGTGATGACAATTTGAATATACCTTGATTCTCGAGTCAGGATGAATGTCTAGGCGGGTCCATTTGTTGGCAGTATCGTACATCAGTTAGTCATTGGGCAATGGCAATGGGTGGATTTTTGTGTTTGAAACAACTCCACGGAGCTTTTGGAGTTGATATTCGATAGAAGATGGAACGTTGAGACTTCATGGGAGACTTGAAAAACCTTATACGTTGTGATCCAATCCTTGATTGTGGTCTGATCTTTGAAAATTTATATTAAGATGGATGTCAATTATTTTCATGTTAAGGGTTGTGTTAGGATATGGGAAAATTGTGATGTGAAGTACAGGGCAGTCTATTTTAGGCTAGTCATGTGTAATTGTTTCTACATTCTTAATAGTTTTAATAACATATCATGTTCTCTCCATTCTCATCACATTCATTTGATACTAATGTATAAGCATCTAAAATATTGTTTCTTGAAATCTATAATTAATTAACTGCAATGACTGTTACACATATACAGAACAATGCTGACAACATCCAGCCAACAGATGTCAAACAAAGTCTTCGAGATGAGGATGCAAACAAGATAAAAAAATTGAACACAGGGGTGTCATATTCAATGCACGTTAAGTCTCTCAAATTACCAGATTATATGTCAAAGGGAAAGGCAAGCTCTCATCCTCTATATGTTAGATAAAACTATTAAAGAGAAATGCAGAATCTCATTTACTTGTTCTCTTGTGTACCTCTAATTTTCCTTACTGTGCTCTACAGATTGTTCAATTACTCTATACAAAGTCTGGCTCTAATGTCTTAGCTTTGGACTCCAATGCTACTCACAAGCGATGGATATGGACATGCAATGAGGGGAATCCAACTGGGAAGGTGCAGATTCTTAGATGGACTTGAAATGGAAGTCAGTTTATTTTAAATGAATCTATGCATTTAATCTGACCGAGTATTATGAACTTATTTTCAGGCAACAACTACCATTCCACCTGAGTTCTTCAAGTCAGCTAGTCAACCAACCACGCATGATTCAAGTTACAAGGATCCAGAAAAACAGATCTCATGCATGGTTTTGTCAAAAAATGACAAATACGTATTATCCACTTCTGGTGGAGTGGTGTTCTTACTCGAACTGGATAAATTGAAGGTGATAATTGATATGTTCATTTAGAATGAATATGTTTCTTTGTAGTTTTATAGTTTGCTTCACTAATCATGTTCTTCCTTTTCTATTAAATATTTCTTAGGCTAGGAAATATGGTAATTTGCCATTGATTCTACTTATACTTAATCCTTATGAATAAATACTCTGCTTTTATATGTCAAAAACATTTTAAAGAACAGCATGATATGGGTAGAAATCTGTATCCCTATGATGTTCATTCCTAAATTCATGATTTCTGGGTGATTGGTATAAAATTCCTGATGCAATAATGCAAACCCTAATGCAGCCTATATCAATATTGTTGCCCCCTTCCCCAGCAGCAACATCTTTTGCTCTCCATCCGAAGGATAATAATACCGTTGCTTTTGGATTGGAGAACTCAAAAATTCTTATACGCAATGTGAATTCCGAATTGGCCGAGGTACCATGGAACATTTAGTATTTAGCAGTTTTTCCTATTTTCATTTATGACCTGGTTCTATAATGCATTGCATGTGTATAATACCAGGAAACCGAAAAGATGTTGCAAGGACACCATCAAAAGAAAATCACTAGCCTGGCATTTTCGCTATCTTTGAATCTGTTGATATCAGCTGGAGCTGATGGCCTGGTAACAATTTTAGCTGCCTGAGAATTAATCAACTGGTTTACATTTCTGGCATTTAAGTCGTGAAAACACTGCTTTGATTGAGATAAATATTATGGTGGCAGCTTTGTGCCTGGAGCCTAGATGAATGGGAAATACAGCAAGAAAAAATTGTATATTCACATGGAGAAAGGTTATCATCACCAGTTGGAGTGAGCAAAATACAGTTCCACAAAGATCAGGTTCACTTGCTGGTTGTGCAGGAGAACCAAATTGCAATTTATGATCTTTCTAGCTTTGAACGGGCATGCCATGTAAGATGCTACACTTGTATAAATGCGAAGACATTATATGATGGGCTTTGCTTTAAGACATTAAAATTTTCAATCTATAGTTATACTAAGTTCATAAATGAAAACTGGAGTCTAACATTTGAAGAAACAGCTAATGACTACTTGCCATTTTCTTTTGCAGTGGGAACCTCAGGATTCAATGGCTGCATCAATTTCAAGTGCCCAATATTCGTGTGATAGCCAACTAGTCTATGCCAGTTTCTTTGATGGTGCAGTTGGTGTTTTCGATGCAGATGTCTTAAGGCCCATTTTCCGTGTCCCTCCTTCTTCATATTTGCCATCAGGCACAAGCAGGTATGGTGCCATTTATGCGCATGTTATGGTACACTTCTTGAACTCTACCTAGCCTAAATTAATGGAACTTTTCTTGGTTCCCATCTGCAGTGACAATATCTATCCTCTTGCAATTGCTGCACATCCACATAAATTTAACCAATTCGCTATTGGTTTGACTGATGGGGGAGTGTATTTGATTGAGCTTATAGAATCAGAGGGGAAGGAGGCCGTGGGCTCAGTGGAGAGTGGAATGGTTAGTTCAGATCCCTCAATGAGCAACCATGGTTCAGAATTACCAAGGTAGCATGGAAATGTGACATGGCAAACATCAAACAGCAAATGCTAAATTTTGTATTCTATTGATCTGTTTACGAGAGCAATAATTGTAGCATTTATTTTCAGGGGCATGCATACTGTAAACTAATTTATTTTAAATTAGCAGAGGTTCTGCTATTATTTTCTATCCATTACGAGTTTTTCTAATGATGGAAATCATTTGTTTATTTTGACTGAACAGTTGAGGTTGGCCTAACCAACTGTAAATGCATTGCAATGATTCCTCTGCATTGATCTGTTATTCATTTTTATTGTGCCTATTAGAAGGGCCAGTTCAGTTGAGGAGAGGGTAAGTAATTCGGTAGTCTGACTTGAAAGGGGGCAGATTGAAACATTGCTCCAAATTTGTTTGTGATGGCACTAGAGTAGTTACAATAAAAGATCCCTCAAACAGTGATCGCTTACAATTTTAGTGCCATTTAGGCCAGCTTTGCCTATAAGACCTATAAAAGTATATAACTAGACTCTTTCTATGATTGTTGAGTTTTACCATTGTTGTTGTTATTGCTCACCATCTTTCTGATTTTCTTTCTGATTTTCAGTTTTAGTTAGTTTTCACTGGGATTTTCCTTTAGCGGAATGAGAAATGTTCTACTTCGTACTGTTTTTATGTATAGAAAACACATCTTGTCTTCCTTTAAAGAAGGTTATTATTGTCTTTTCCTGAAATATGAGCATATAGATTTCAGGTAAAATATTATGATCAAGGGAATATAAAGATGCCATTGCAAACTGGGTATTTTTATATACAATGAAAAAGTTTTCTCTACGTATATTTTGATCTCTATTTCTGTTGTTTGCATATGAAGATATTTACCTTACTACTGAGAACATGTTGGCAATGATTCTTTGATTTCAACTGCATGTTATTTGCATTTGGCATCATTTTTCAGCTCTTGAAGTTATTGTATTCTCTATGTTTTGTGTAATGGTTGGTCTTTACCTTTAAATTTGAGTTGACAGATGAAATGGTTCTTCATTTTTTTAATATGGTTATTTAGTTTTAACCTGTTGGGAGTGAATTTTCTGTTGGTGAATGGCTGATGGTAAATTTGCCATGCCCTGTTATATATATACACACACATACCCACACACATATTTCAAACATGATTATATTGATATTTTTTATATGATTAAAAATATTTATAAATTTTTCATTGCATAATAGTATTAAGGAGTTTCATGTTGTGATCAAGTAAATATAAATAAAAATATCATAACTTAAATTTGACATCCATACACATGAAATAATTAATGTAATAATATATATTATTAATATTAGTTATAGATGATAGATTTATTAAAAAGATTTTGTTTTAGAACTATTTTATTTTATTACATTTTACAATGTCATAAAGCCCTAAATATAAATAAAAAGCTCATAACTTAAATTTGAGAATTATTTATATGTCAATGATTAATAATTAACAATAAACATAGTATGAATATTGACATACATATATATATAGGCTATAAACATGATAATTTTTAGCCTAGTCTAAGATAGGAGAGATCTCAAATGAGGGACATCATCCTTTACATGAACACACTAAATTAATATGTATAGTCCAAACCTCCAAGCTTAGTAGTCTAGTAGGGACACAAAGTCCACAAACATATTGGCCTAGTGAGGGTTTGGAGTATGAAGTTACTAGCATGAATACCAACAATTTCATTGTAAAGGTTCAAACCTACCACCATAATGAATTAGCAAAGGCATAATAGTTAGAATGACCCAACAAAGATTTGAAATTTTGAAAACTATTTGCATGTCAAATGATTAATATTTATTAATAAACATAATAGGAATATTAATTAACACTATAAATATCTTAAATCAATATAAAATTTCTAGATTTACTTGAGAATTACTTTAGTTTATAACTATTTTTATTAGTTTTGTTAATTAGTTATTAATAATTTGTTTTAAATCAATTAAAAACTAAAAAAATTATCTTCTTCCAATAACATTAATTTTTTTTAAAGTGAACATATAAAATATTTAACTTTATAAATTTTTAAAATTATTTTTCTTGCACATGATTGGCTAAAATTTTTGGGGTGTTATGAACTATTTTTTAGAAAAAATGAAAATGAACTATTATTTTTGTGATTTTTAGTAATGCATTTTACTCCACTTTTAACTCTGTATAATAAGTAAATAAATGTTAGCTTTATTATAGAGTTTTTGATTTTATCTTACAATTACTTTATTTTACTTATTCAAGAGGTATTTTGTTTAATTAAGAATTATTTCACTTACTTGAGAATAAATATATATATATATATATATATATATATATACATTTGTTGAAATAATAATTTACAATAGTAATCAACTCAATGAATCCCACACATTTAATTGAAAACAATAAAATAATGATAAATAATTCATAGTAATTAAATAATAATGGAATCTCTAAACTTGTAATGAAAAGTTAAGTGGGTGGCATATTTTTAGGGAATAATTTGTTTCTCCTTAAAAAAAAATTATTAAATTATATTCTAATTACTATTAAATTAAAATTATTTTTTATTAATTTTTAAAATATAATATTCTAATAATTTAATAGGATTATATATTTCATTTGGAAAAACCTAAAAAAAAAAAATTATACTCTAGATTATTATTAAATTAAAAAAAAAATTATTAATTTTTTAAATATATTGTTCTAATAATTTAATAGAATATATATTCTATTTGCAAAAAACTTGTAAGAAAATTATTTATATTCTAATTATTATTAAACTAAAATTATTTTTTAGTAATATAGTATTCTAATAATTTAATATATATATATATATATTTAATTAAAAATAAATAACTTGTAATAAATACTTATTATAATATATATAACAATATTATATTAATAATTTTCAAAAACTAAACTACTTTAAAAAATAAAAAAAATACAATAACAATATTCATTCTAAAATATAAAATATAGCATATAATGATATTCTTATAAATATTATAATATAATAAGAATATTACAAATATTTAATGTAAAAACATGATGTCATTCTCATAAATATGCATTTTGTAACAATAAAGTAATAATTGAAATCTAATATGATTCATGTAAGCACATAAAATTAGGGGTACCAAATAGCAAAATAAATCATGTAGGAACAAAATGACAAATGGTATATAGATTAATATATATAATATATATATATATATATATATAGGCTGGTAGATAGGTATTATTTATAAAAAATAAATAATTATCATATGATTTTATGTCAATTGTCTACAAGTATTGTCTCATAAATGTCATCTTGAGAATTATGGTACTAAATGCACCATAACAAAAGTGCTTATAAAAATATGCTCATGTCATATATTGTACCTAAAAATATTGTCTTTGTATGTAAGAACATTGGATCTGGAGAATGGTGAATCTAAGGTTAATAGGGGTGAAGAGGTAAAAGAGGAATACTAGGGTTATATATAATAAGGTGAATAGTTGAAAGTGAAAAATTCATTTTGCATGCTACTCTTGTGAGAGATCCTTTTGATATTAATGAGAATAATCACATGATGTGTCATAAAGGATATATCCTAAACCAATAATATAGAGTTTGTGCAAACGAACAAAGCAAGCTTCTAGAGGCAATATGTCCATTTTCAACCTAATTGTTTTTTATTTTACATTTTTACCATTAAATGGCTTGTAATATTTTTTGATAATTAAATAATTGTCTTTGATAGTTATTTTTATATTTGAGATTTAATCTTCACTATACACTTTATTCAACTTGTAGAGTTTATAGATATATTTTATAAGCATGGATAGGTTGTCCGCATGCAACCATTTTGTAGACCTTATGTAGTTTGAGAAGGAAATTATCATATCATACTACTCTTTTTTTCTATAATAGCATATTGATCCCTCCACTAAAAGAATATTGATCTTGATACTTGAAAGCAAGGACAAGGTCCCTGAATCTAAGAGATTTTTTTATGTAATAGCATATCCTAGAGTTGTTGCTTGATTTTCAAATTGACTTTTGTACTATCCTCTTGAGATTGAATTTGTTTGTACTTCCCAATAGAGACCATACCAACTTCATATTCAAAATGATGAAGAAGGCTAGCCAATGCTTGGGAGGCACACTTCACTTGTTCCAAATTTTGATCATTCAAATCTCTCCAACTTTTATTTCACCATTTGTTAGCAAGCTCTTAGAATCAATATTGGAGTGGGTAACTCCTTTCACCATGTATAGCTCAAAAAATTACCCTACTGATAATGACCTCTCCTTAAGGCTACTACCTTGCAAATTACATCAAGACTAGCTTCCACTAGCCCATCATCTCCTTTAGAGACAACTGAAGTTGTATGTACAAAGAATAAAAAGATGGATTCCAAGCTTCAAACGATGCATGTATCTTGGAATCCTCCTTGGATGCAACCACAACTTCACACAACAACAAAAAATGATCTTGAGTTTTGCAGCTAAAACTTTAGGTTAGGCTTTTTAGTTCCTTGTCAAGCTTGAATGGTGGAGGAATTACCAATATCTGCTTGCTCAAACTCTATGGCCTCTACAATATCCTTTTTGGAAAATATGTAAAGTTTTCAAAATTTCAAATTATAAGAAATTTAGGGAGAGACACAGAAGCTGTAGAAAATTTAACATGAATATTACAGTGCTTCACTCTCTGTATCATACGATTAATGGATTACATACTTATAAGAGTTTTAGTTCCAACACTATAGGAACAACTCACTAATTATTATAGTTGTTTTAACAACTCAACAAACAAACAATATCAAAAAATTATCAAAAATAGCTACGTGAGAAAGGTGTTAACAACTCACACCCTACATTTGCAATAGGCCAAACTCTTGTGAGTCATGATCTTGATTCAAAATGAAAGGAACCTCCCATCAACCTTTCATGGTTTTCACATAGGTTTACCACAAACCTAGACATGAACAGAAACCCATCAACTATCCACCTCGTGTGGTTTTCTGGATCCTCCCACAAACCCTTTCAAGATCCATGAACTAGCTTACTCTGGTGCTTTTGTTTGCCACTATGCTTATACATCAGGGAAGTTATAGAGAAAGCAACATATATATCACAAATCTAAAATACCCATACTAGAAAACATTTCACATTACACTCCATAAGAACACAATGTTTATTACCAATCACTGCCACTCAATCTCGAACAACATAGGCAACTGCCATTGCCACTGAAAGTTTCCCTTGACTTTAGCCATTTTGGTGCAAAATGGGAATGGAACATTGTGGTCATGGGTTCAAGCCCCGCGATGGATGCTAAGAGCTTTAAATGAAATTGATGAAAAAAAAAAACACACCATATTTTGTTGATTCTCTAATCATTGACACATGACTGGTTTGGTGCCTTAAAGTCTAGGTCAAACTTCTCAGACCTCCAAGCATGAAAATTGCACAACCCACACAAATACTTAGATTATTCCCCCAAACTCAATCAAATTCTCCCAAGTTTTAGGTGCCAAACAAGATAGAGGCCAATCCAAAGAAATATACAAGTTTGTCAAGTATACTAGTCTCTTACTATGCCAGCTGATCTAATCATTTAATGCGGGCAAATAAGATATCAACCACCATAGATCATGCCACTATAAAAGATCACACCCAATAGGGTCCCTGTGAATTGCAGATTATGTCATTTATCAATGAATGTAGCTCCAACCATAAATGAGTAGAAGGAAATACGTTGAGCTAAAGATATGGTTTGGTCAATAGCAAAATCAATCCCCCAATATCTTCTAATACATGCTCTTTTACCATATAAGAAATTTGGGGAGAGACACATAAGCTACATAAAATTTAACACGAATATTATGGTATTTCACTCTCTATATCATACAATTAATGGATTACATACTTATAGGAGTTTTAGTTCCTACACTAGGAACAACTCACTAATTATTAGAGTTTTTTTAACAACTCAACAAACAAACAATCTCAACAAATTATCAGAAATAGCTATGTGAGTTGTGTTAACAACTCACAATATGTGAAAACTAACAATTAATTTTCCAACACAAATTTGTATTTGTCTTCTCAACTATTTTAGTGTAGCTGATTTTTCTTTAAAAATTCAGCTCACTAAAGTGGGGGAAAAAAGCAGTGTCATAAAATTCCACCCTGTGGAAATTTCACACTTGTGCATTTAGCTCGTTGCATTTATGGCACTTCACCATAATAATGACAAAACCTATTGAGTCAGAATTTCAAAATTCCAAATTCATAGGGGACAACGATGAAGCGTTAACAATTTGAATACCTCATTTCTTGTAAAGTTTTGAGTAGGATGATCACACCACACAAACATTTGCATGATGTGTTAGTGTCCCTAAACTTTCCAAGTTTCAAATGAGGGAATTTCACATCCTTTTCCTATGACACATGCCATTATGACAGGAATGTGAGTGTAACAAATCTTCCTGCTCATCCAAACTCATAAAACCTCTCTTTCACTCTCATTCTCATTCATTCTCACCTATTCTCATTTGATATTTCTCTCTTGTTCTATTATGCTTCTACATATTTTCTCTTTCTCTTCATAGCATAACTCTATCAAATTATTTTCACAACAACAATCAAGGATCTTTTTCAAGTAATCATATCTCAACTATCAAGCCAAGAGGGGATCCATAAAAGTTATTAGTAATTATCTTTTGTCTATTTTGTCTCATCTATTTACAATTGTCCATTTGTCTCATCTATTACATTCATGATAGGGGATCTCCTCCATAATGGGTTTGCTTCTATCACACGTCTTTTAATTTCATGTCATTTTGTCAATCTCTATCTATCTAGCTATCCATGGAGGTGGAATCACCAAAATGGATGTTTGACTACGACAAGCCCCAATATAGCCCCAACATTTTTCCTCATACTTTATATGTGCAGATGTTCAAGTTTGAGAAGCTGAGTATTGTAGATTTAAGGTTCTTACTTCTTGTTCTGATAGGGATGACAAGGTGGGGTGAAAATGTCCCCATGGTGCATTTTAATAAATGGTTGAGGCTTTGTCCTTCTGGGAGAAAAATCTACGAGTTCTCTATTTTTTTATTATATAATTTATATCCTAATTATATCTACAATTTTTTGTATTTAGCAGCTTATCATTCTTGTACTTAATATCTTAGCATTCATTCAATCTAGTTATTCAAGCATTATTTATTTTCTACTTTGTCACTTGAGATTTATACTTTGAGGCAATCGAGGTTTATTCTCTCCTTGAAGAATCTATTTGTCTTGAGACTCAAGAGTAGCGAATTCCCTCTACATTTTGGTAAACTCGACATGAATGAAATAATGTCAGATCTATTTGTTCAAAACTTTAATGCTTTCGATAATACATTCTTAAAAAAATATTTTGATATGTTGGATGATGAACTAGATGATTTCTTAAAGGTGTCTCCTTCTATCCAAAGATCTAATCAACAAACTTCTTCATCTAAACTATCTTCTTCTTCACAAGTTGAAGATTCTATGAATGTGGCTGTAGCCACCACTACCCCTCAAAGACCTAAGAGACTAGTCATTTATGTGAATATGGATAGCCCATCTCTCAAAATAATTCATTCTATTTTTGGGGTTCCTATCACAAACAACACACCAAACCTTTACATGAGATTAATGCAATCTAAGGCTTCCTATTGTAGAGTTATAGCCCACACTTACAATACTATAAGGAATCAACAAGACCTTAATTTACCACCTTCTCAACCAAACGTTCCTCAAGAACCTAAACTTGTAGCTAAAGCACCTAGTGAGTGTGATCTTGTAGAGCAACTTCATGTTACTCCCGCCAAGATCTCACTTTGGGATTTGCTTCAAACTTCTCTATTTTACTAAGGAATGCTTTAGGAGGCCTTGCAAAAGATTTTCTTTCCTTCTTATGCTAGGCCAATGGATGTGAATGCATTGATGGATCATATTCATGCGGATTCACTGAATATTAAATTCTATCCACATGAAATCCCATCTCTGGAGTACAAGATCAAGAAGATCCTTTAATGGGTAAAAGCACAAATCTATGTCACACTTTATAAAGGAATCGATGAACAACAATTTTTTTTTTTGAATTTCAACCACATAAAAGTGGTCTTTATGTTTTGAATTTCAAAATGGTGTAAACTAATGAAATGTAGAACTTTTGATGAAGTTTATTGCTGTAATTTTTAAAATTTTAAAAAAAATTGTTTTCATTATGTTTTTATCAATTTAAGGACATATTTTGGAATGCTGAAAATTTTAGAAAAGAGTGACTTTACGGGTTGTCAAGAAACAAATTGAAAAAAACTTCATTTCTCCCTAATTTTTTTTCTCCAAATAGGTAACTTCAATATATTGTGCATGAAAAAATAAAAAGAAAATTTTGATGTATAGTTTTCTCGTAATAACGTTTTAAAGTAAAAAATGTCAGTATTTGACAGTTTTCACGGGCCATCAACTATTTTCAATTTTTTTATATTTTTAAAAAAAAAATTATACCCTTTTGAAGAAGACTCTCTCCTCTTGTGGCCCATTTAAAATTTTAAAAAAATTAATAAGTTTTACTATCTTTTTTTTTAATTTGTAATCAGCCTCTTTTTTCATTTTAAAAACCTTTTGCATTACTTTAAAAATAAAATATATTAAAACTAATCAAAATATTAAAAAAATTATATATTTGGATTCTCCACTCTGAGCTCTACAAAAGGGTTTTTTTTTTTGTAGAAAACTCATTCTGACTAAAGAAATACTTAGCTAAAGTTGAAAGTTTGAGAAAATTTAGAAAAAATCCGAGTTGGCTACCAACTAAGATGCCACATAGACAATTTCAATAGAAACACTATAGAAAGGGTTTTAGCCGAAACCCTTTCTATAGAAACCTCGCACATTAAAAATCCAATTTCAAAGCCAATTTCAAAGAGGGAAAAGGAAAATTTTGATATTTTGGGATTCGGGCAAAACTTATTCGACCAAAACCTATGTGCCACATAATAGGCCACATGGTTTCGGTTGAAACCTAGTCAGGCAAAACCTTTCTAGCTGAAAATATTTCACTCGGAAACATTTATTTGGCTGAAAGTGTGACACAACTTTGTGCTTTTACACAACTTTGTGCTTTTACCCTAATGATAATAACTAACATTAAGAAAATTGGTATTAGGTGTGCTCTCATTGATGCTAGTTCAACTCTTAATGCATGTAGCATCAAATTATTACCTGAAATTAAAATTGATTATTCTTCTCTTGTTGCTTCTTCTTTGTACATTCGTGGGTTCGTTAAATGTTGATAAATAATCCCTAGGCATGCTAATCTTTCCTTTGAAGTTGGGACAGTCTGCTACCATTCCCACCCTAGTTTATGTTATGTTAGGACCTTTACTTAAAACATTCTTTTAGGAAGACCCTAGATTGATACTTTCAGAGTAGTCACTTCCACCTTGCATCATTCTATGAAATTTATTGGTAATAATGAAGTAATATCATCAAGGGAAACTAAGATGCTATTCACTTGTGTGAAATAGTAGCTATTGGTAAAGACTTGGTTGCCCCTAGTTTTAAGAACTTTATTCCTTTGTTATCTTCTAACATGTTGACATCTGCTCTAGTAGTGCTTGTTTTAAAAGTCACTTGTGAGATGAATTTACGTAAAGAAGATCATCCCAAAATAGAGAATCCTAAGTCTACCCCTTCCACTTCTTTTGAATTGAATGCATGCCTCAGTGATGATTGGGGATCCTTTGACTTTATCAAATCCTTTATTGAAAAGTACAAAGTAGATCCTATCCACCTAGACATTTTTACGATCTCATACACCTCCATTAAAAAATCCAATTGTCCTCCTGCTAAGGAAGATGATTATGATCTTTCTAAGGAGAATGGTCACACCTCTTCTAAGAAGGATAATCATGCTACGGTTAAGGAGGCTGGTGTTTGTATTCATGATAAGAAGGAAGGTGATCGTGTTTCTAAGTATGATACCCGTAGTTGGAATGATGCTATTTATGTTGATTCCCCTCCTTTCCAAGAATTTTAAACACATTATGGCCCTGGTTTAAATGTTCTTTCTAAATATGGTTATGGAGGTAACGATTATGGACATAATGAGCAAGGTACTAAAGTACCCATATAATTTGATTCTCATGGGCATAATATTAGACTTGGATATCATCACTCAAATTCCAAAAGGAAATCATGGTCGAATGGTCAACATAATTTCTATTAAGCCTCCTCTTGAATTAGTTCATCCTGAATTAATTGAAAATAAGGTAGACTCTAATTAGGTTCCTCTAGATGTATTCTATTTGAAAGAAGTGCTAGAAGAATTATTAGGTACCTATTCTCATTTACCTTCTTATCACCATAAAAATTGATTCCTTTATTTCTTGAATAGATAGACATATTTTGGGGAATCCATTATGAGTATTGATGAGGATGTTCCTTTATCTAATGTAGATGATGATACTTTTGCACCTCATCCTGAGGACCATAGTAATATCCCTAAAGTAGATACTTCTAATGTCTTCATGTACCCTAAATATTTTGAAAAGTTGATTAAGATAGGAAAATGTCTTTCTTTCGAAGACTCTATTAAACAACATTTTGATTTATTGCATTCTTGTCTTGATATTTTTACTTGGTCATATGAGGACATGCCTAGTATTGATGAATATGTAGTAGTTCAAAATATCATTCTATTTCTTGATGCCAAGCTTGTTAAAAAAAATATTTGTAAAATGAATCCCAAGGTTGCCTTATTAGTCAAGTCTGAGACAGAGAAGCTTTTGAAAGTTGGATTTATCTATTTGATTGACTATTCACCTTGGATATCCAATATAGTCACCATTAGCAAACCTGGTGGTTGAATTTTTATTTTCATAGATTTTTGCAATTTCAATAAAACTTAACTTAAGAATGATTTTTCATTGCCTAATATTGATATGATTGTGGAATCAACTTTAAGCCATGCCTTATTTCCCTTTATGGATGGATTCTCGAGCTATAATCATATTTTTATTAGCCCAAAAGATTAGTATAAGATAGCCTTCACTACCCCTTGGGGTACTTTCTGTTATGTAGTCATGTCATTTGGTTTAAAGAATGTTGGAGCCACTTACCAATGTGAAATCACTTATCTTTCATGATTTCATTCACAAGATCTTAGAACATTGTATCAATGATATCTTGGTTAGGTCTATGACTCATCAAGATCACAACAAAAATATTCATCTTATCTTTGAAAGGCTTCGACTCCATAAGATGAGATGAAATCCTCTTAATTGTATCTTTAGTGTAGATGTGGGAAATATTTTAGGATTTATCATCTCTCACAGTGGAATAGAAGTTGACACAAATAAAATTGATACAATAATTAACATGCCACCACCTAAAAATTTATCTCAACTATGTAGTTTTCAAGGGAAGATTTAGGAAATTCATAGATTCATATTTCAATTGGCTGATCATACTCTTCCATTAATGAATTTTTTGAAGAAAGATGTTTGTTTATAATGTGATGACGAGTGTGGAAAATCTTTTGAGTCAATCAAAAGTTATTTGGCCAATCCTCCTATCTTGATGTTGGCTATACAAGATAGACCCTTTTTACTTTATATATCTATATCACCTCATCCCTTAGCAAATTTATTAGCTCAACATGATGATGATGGTAAAGAAAGAGTGGTCAATTAAATTATTCAAATTTTGATTAATTATGTGACTTGATATTTTTCCATGGAGAGACAATGTCTTGATCTCATTTTTATAATGTAGAAGTTACATTATTATCTTCTCCATGTTGAAACCCATGTGATTGTGAAATGCAGTCTTCATAAACATCTATTTACTAGAACCAATATTTTAGGAAGGTTGGAAAAATGGGTAATGTTACTCTCTAAATTCAACATCAAGTTCGTATCTTAGAAAGAAATTAAAGGACAAGTTATTGCTGATAAATTGGAAAAAACTCCCTCATCCCATTCCTTTCCTAATCCAGATTTATTTCCAAATGAAAATCTCTTCAGATTGGACCATGAATCTATTTGGGAGATGTACTTTAATGGATTGAGATATCAAATTTTATTTGAGGAAGGTGTAGTTTTATTCTCACTCGAAGGAAAGTTAGTTCATCTATCCTTTTGATTAGAATTTCACTACAATAATAACATAATTGGGTACAAATCCCTTGTTGTTGGCTTGCGTGCTATGATATAATTAAATATTAAACATATTCACATTCATGGTGACTTTGAACTTATTGTAAATCAAATCATCAAAGGGTATCAAGCTAAGTAGAATAAGTTTTCTCAATATCAAGATTTGGCTCTATCCTTGCTTGATCACTTCTGCTCCTTCATGATAGATAGTGTCCCTAAGAGAGAAAATTTTCATGTGGATGCAATGGCAAGCACAACCTCCCTTGTACCCATAGATGATGGTGTAGAAAAGTACCACTTCATTGTTTACATTATCTGCTCTCTTGTTGTCTTAGAGCAACCTGAACCATATAGTCTTGTGTGAGCTCACATAGACTTAGGGGAATGGTATTACCAAATTTACAATTACCTAAAGACTAGAAATTTTCTTGACGACGTGACTAAAAAATTCACTTAAATTCAAAAACTTCCAGTCTAATACATTATCTTGTCTAATGTTCTTTATCAAAAATCTAATTATAATGGACCCTTCTTCAATGTATCATTAAAGCTAAGATACCTTGCCCTTCAAGAAGCTCATTCAAGCTCTAGGGTTGGAAACTTTGGTGGTAAATCCTTAGTGAGTAAGCTAATGCACATGGGATATTACTGGTAAAAAATGGAGCAAGATTCCTTTTCTTTTGTCAAACAATGCCCTCAATGCCAACAACATAGTAATCTAATTTGACCTCCTACCCAAAAGCTTCAAAATCAAACCTCTCCTTGGCAATTCATGAAATGGGGGCTGGATATTATTAGAAAAATATCACCTCCTTCTTCTAAGAGACATATCTTCATCATCATAGCAATTGATTACTTTACAAAATGGGTTGAAGCTATTCCACTTCGATCCATGAACATTGAAGGAATCAGTGGATTTCTTCTAAACAATATCATTTCTCATTTTAGAAATTGCTTTCTATCCTTGTTTCTAATAATGGTACTTCATTTAAGAACAAAGAGGTGAAGAAATTCTTGGAAAAATTTCATACTCAACACTAATTTTCTACACCATATTATTCTCATTCTAATGGCCAATTTGAAGCATCTAATAAAATTCTTGAGTTGATTCTTCAAAAAATAGTAAATAAACATAGTAAAGACTAGAATACTTAGCTAACTTATGTCTTGTGTTTCTATTGTATGATAATTCATATGGCTATTGGTACAACATTGTACAACCTTATGTATGGTGTCATGGCTATCATACCTTTAGTGTTGGAAATTTAATCTTTGTGTATTTCTCTTAAAGGGTTGATAGATGATGACACATACCATGTTGAGAATTTCAACCAACTTGAGTTTCTTGATGATCACTAATTGTAGGCCACGAATATCTCCAAGCTTATCAATGATCCATTTCTAAGCATTACAATCAAGTTATTATTTCTCATTGAAAGTAGGTGATCTTGTTCTCTATGAGATTCAAAGAAGTGTAAATGTGTACTTTGATCAAAAGGGGAAGTTCAAAGCTAATTGGCTAGGTCCTTACATAATCATCTTCATGTATAGTTCTAGTGTGTATGACTTATCGTCTATGGATGGTACACCTCTGATCGATCAATGCAATGCATCTCCATCGATACTATGCATAGGGTCTATGTGGCATGCGAATGACACTCATTCCTATCCAAGGATAATAGCTAATTATGCTATAATTTTTTTTATTAACATAATTATCTCTCTAATTTGTGTTATGATGTGAACATGTGTATGTAATTAATTTCTTTAATTAGGAATTATATGTACATGTGTTTTATTATTATGTTGTGTATCCATGTCTTGTATTTGATTAAGTATTTTGGTTAGTCAATTAGATCATCATTTTTTTTAATTAAGCATACATCCATAAACACAGTTCCACCACATTTAACCATACATTAAACAAAATTACACATAATGAACATGATGATGCTAGTAAAAAATCTCATATATATATATATATAGCTCAAAAATTTCATGTACAAGTATTACACTACTATGTCAAAAATATGGTGTATGCATATTTGTATGTGACTCTATATGTAAAAAATGATATGGTTTATAACAATATTTGGCATACAAAATTGGACCTCTAACCCTTAGGTGCATGGAATCCTAAGGCCTTTGGCAGTGGTGATAGTAGACGAGGGTGCTAGATAGATGTATAAGAATGTGACCACAACACAAATACTTCATGATCACAATCCTTTGAGCTCTACTACATCCTCCTACAACTATGCGACCTACTCCTACAATGAAGCCTCCCACTGTTGAGCCTATCGTAGCTCCTCCTAGAGCTCCTACACCTAAGGACCAGTGGGGTCATCTTTGACACCTCCACCCACCTATTGAGGTCATCAAATTATATTTTTAGGGAATCACATGCCCTCTCAACACTCCTTTCCCATGTCACAACCTAGTTTCACTCATATAAGGTAGTGTTGAGCTCTATCACCCATTGATCCTACTACCCAATCATGGTGGTCAACTTAGTGGTCCATTACACAACCTCCATCTGAGTCTCCTCGCCTGTCCTTAGGCATGTAGTAGGATTGAATAAATGGGCATGACACCATTCTGATGGAGCCTACACATGTTGAGGACTAACCCCTATCCTTTGATAGCTTGGGCCGCCTCTACAATGCATCACTCAATGAAAGTGATCCACTTGTGTGTCCAACACAACCACAAAGTAGTGGTTGATATCAATATTATATCATAAAACATGTATTATATATATGAAAAAATTAAAATGAAAATATAGAAATAAAATAACATGTATAATGTGCTTGTACCTATGTCCCCAACCTACTAGTGTGGATTAGGGGGTGGCGCTATGCTCGTCCTTACTACTGGCATCAAAGGAGGTGCAATTGCCTGGCTCACAAGTGGTGCCAATGATATGGGAACTATGGGTGGAGGTCATGATACTTTTTGCCATCACCTTAGTCTCTTTCATGCTCCACTTACCTCTACCTTTCCCTCCTCATCATCACTGGTAGGACCCTTCCCTCCTAACCCTTGAGCACTAGAAATGTCACCTATGGGGCACCTGCTAGGAAAATTAGGGCTAGACCTATTGTCAACCACTAGGCATAAAAGATGACTATCATACCAACATCATCAGTGAGGAGAATTAGGGTTTGGTCATCATCATTCAATCCATCATCACTAAGTGGGATGTTTTTGATCACCAGACAAGGCCAATCTCTTACTTAGGCCATGCTCTTGTACGATCATATGTACATTAGAGCCATTGGAGGGATGGTCTAAACTTTCCCAAATTGTTGAGATACCTAGTACCAATAATATGGAACTATAATATGGTCTCACCAACCTACCAAGAGCCGATTACATTGCATACTATGTAGTTTCCTCATGTCAGTTAGCCACACTCCCATTTTCTTGTATGGGTTCCATATAATATCTCTCACCCATAAAGAATCCATTTGAAGCCACAAAAACTAAACTTCATTGTACTTCTAATCATACACCAGGGGGCATGCATGCATTTTAGGTGTACTATATTCTAGGTCAAGGGGAAACCCAACCAACCTCATATAGTGGATATACTCAAATATCCACACTTATAAATGGTGAGGTTATGGTACTCATAATGTACATAGGGCTTGAGGTCATGGTAGAGATGTGCAAGCATGCCCTCTCATCCATCATGTGAATACAATGGACGAGGCTACCATAGAGGTGCAAGCCTCATTTATCCATCACTACATGTAGCATGATGATGAAAATCATGACTCGATACATGAATGGCATCCCCACTCACCTCTACTTGAACCAACATATGTATATACACCCACATACATCCTTTTAGATGACCCATCTTAGGTTGTACTACTACATGGCTTGTGCATCCTATGTTGTCCTACCCTCCTCCTAGGCCTCCCACTCCCTATGGATGGGTAGGTTTGTGATTCGGTAGATTTCCTTGAGAGTCACCATAATCTCCCTAGTTGGGAGATAAAATATTGATGTGTCAACATCCCACTACTCTATCAATGCCATGAGCATGGGTGTTTGGAATCTAATCTCCAAAATAGTGTATACCCAACAAAGGTTGACCCATTGTAGAAAGTCCCCCTCATCAAGATGGATCTCATTGTTGTGACTATGCAGTAATTTCAATATCACTCCCTTGAAATGCTCATGAATCTTGGGCTACTCCTGCAATAGAATAAAACTTCATGTTAATACATTGGGTGAACCCACTATAAGTCCCCCTCATCAAGATGGATCTCATTGTTGTGACTATGTAGTAATGTCAATATCACTCCACTGACATGCTCACGAATCTTGGTCCACTCCTGCAATAGAATAAAATTTCATGTTAATACATTGGGTGAACCCACTATAGTAGGTTATAATTTTCTCATAAAGAAAAATTAGAAACACCCATTAAAAAACCTCAAAATGGCTTTGAACGAAGGGACTTCATTTGAACATGCATGACATCCACCCCCTTTGAATGAACCCCTCCCCCCCTTCTAATGAAATCCCCTTCTAATAAACACCAACTTGTGTCATATGGGGGATTTGTTAGAATGCCCCTTTTTTTCTCTTTCCCCACTCTATCTATTAATGTACATGCAGATTTTTGGGTTTTGAGGCTCAGGTTGAGGGTAAAAATGGAATCAACTTGACAAACCCAGATGGAGGATTATAGTCCTCAAAATGAGCTCTCCATCAAGTATAGCTTTAATATATTTTGGTTTTATTATATATATATTTTAGTTTAATTAAAAATAGGTTTTTCACTAAAAATCAAGCTCTTTATTCTACACATGTGGAAAAATAGTAGGTTATCAAAAAATTATTTAAAAAATATCTATGCTCTTGGTACTGATGTCCTTGATCCAACAAAAAAATAAATTGAATTTCAATACATATAAAAAAAATTGTGTGCTTTATTGCACACCTATGTCTAAATTGTAATTGGTTTGACTTCAAAACTTAATTAAGAATTTAAGAAAATTCAATAAAACACTATGAAACCAAATGCATGCTCTAGATATTGTAGTTACAAATATAAATTCAAAAAAATAGAATTTTATCCTTCATAGAAAAAAGTTATGTGCTTTATAGTGCATGCCACTCTTTAAAAATGGTGTATACTGTTAAAAATAGTTATCGAAGGATCAAATGGAAAAAGAAATGCAAATTGATTCCATTTTCTTAAAATATATTTAGATTCTACAAAAAAAAAATTCAAAAATAACTAGTTTGTATCATCTTCAAATTCCTCATCGTTTAGTAGCTATAGGTGTCGAAAAGTGAATATTTAATTCAAAATGTTCATTTCAATGTCAGATTTGGCCAAAAAGTGTAACCCACTATTGTGGGATCACCCCATTCTATATCATGAGAAAATTCTCTACATCTAAGACTTCTCACATTTTCCTATAAGACAAAAGTGTGCCACATAGATGTCTGTGTGGCATGCTAGCATTTGAGTTGAATGAAACATGATGACAACACATGAAATGGATGCCAACAAGGTCAAAGGAAAATGATGCATTGTCAAGAAAATAGTGCACTAATCAGACACCTTCATGCTAGTTGGAGGCCTACATTACTTGGGGAAAACAATAAGCTAAGAAAATTGATTGAAATGACTAAGTGGGTGAAAAATTGTGTACCTCATATGGTGGGTCACCCCTCATCACTCATGCGAGAAGCTAGTTGATCCTTAGAGCTACATAATCATGTTTTATAGGAATTCTTATAACTTATCTCTCAAGAAGTCAATGAAGTACTCACTTTGAATAGTGAAAATGAACCTTCTAGGGTCCACTTGGGACATATATAGGCCATTTTTTCCCTTTTTTGTGGTGAAAATGTTCCTTCCAACCTTCCTATTTTCACCCCACCTAGTTGGGGGAAAAATAGGAGGGGGCATATATTAACCTCTTCATCATATTTTTCTTCTGAACCACTGAATTTTTCTTAAGCATTCTTCTCATCATGCTAGCTTCCAATTTTCAAACTGACTTGATATTGAGTTTTAAAAAATGAAACTTCACATCAAACTTTGTAGTTCCTTTCCAAGCTTGAATGTTGGGGGAATCACCAATATCTACTCATTCCATCTCTACAACCTCTACAATATCCTTTTTTGAAAATTTATAAAATTTTCAAAATTTCAAATTTATAAAATTTTCAAATTTTCAAATTTATAAAATTTTCAAAATTTCAAATTTGTACAAGTATATCTTCTCAACTAATTTAGTGTACCTATTTTTTCTCTAAAAATTTAGCTCACTAAAGTGGGGGAAAAATATAGTGTCATAAAATTGCAGTGCCTTGTGGAAATTTTACACTTGCACATTTAGCCTGCTACATTTATGGCACCCCACCACATTAATGACAAAAACTATGAGTCATAATTTCATGATTCCAACTTATAGGGCACAAAAATGAACCGTTAACAATCCAAATATCTTATTTATTGTAATTTTCTTAGTAGGAAGATAGCATGACGTGCAAACATCCTCACAACATGCTAGCATCCTCAAACATTCCAAGTTTCAAATGAGAGAATCTTGTATCCTTTACTTATGACACATTCCATTATGATAGGACTATGAGTGCAATGACTCTTCCCACCCATATGACCTCATAAAAGCTCTCTTTTCATTCTCATTCTCATTCAATCTTATTCTATTGTTCTATTTTGTTTCTATGTTTTTCTCTCTTGCTCTTCATAGCAAAGCTCTTCTAGATTCTTGTCACAAAAAATAGTCAAGGCTCTCTTGCAAGCAAGCATGTCTTGTCTATCAAGCCAAGAGGGGAGCCACAAACCACTAGTAATTCTCTCTTGTCTATTTTGTCCCATCTATATATAATCATCCATTTGTCTCATCTATTATATTCATCATAAGGCCTCTCCTCCACAATGGGTTTTTCTTCTATCACATGTCTTTAAATTCCATGTCATTTTTGTCAATCTCTATCTCTGTAGCTATCCTTGGAGGTGGAAACACCAAAATGGGGGTTTGATTGAGGCAATCCCAGAAACAGCCCCAACATTTTTCCTCATCCTTTCTATGTGCAAATTTTCAAGTTTCGGGAGTTGAGTAATATAGATTTAAGGCTCTTCATGTTTTGACAAGGATGATAATGTAGGGTGCAGATGTCCCCACAATGCATTGTCATCCATGGTTGAGGATTTTTCCTTCTAGGAGAAGAATCTATGAGTTCTCTAGTTTCTAATTCTATAATTTATATCTTGTAATCGTATCTAAAATTTCTATTATTTAGTTCAGCTTATCATTCTTGTATTTAATATCTTAGTCATTCAATCTAGGTTTTCAAGCATTCTTTATTTTTTGCTATCACTTGAGCTTTATACTTTGAGGTAACCAAGGATTATTCACTCCCTAAAGACTCTATTTATCTTGAGACTTGGGAGTAATGAATGCTTTCCTTTATAATGTTTAATTTTATTTTAGTCAAAAGGTTGGGTGCCTATATTTATATTAATAGCTTATAATAGATAATTACATAGATACCAAAGATGGCAAGAATACCAACTTTACAACTGAGAAAACAAAAAAGCCTTTTATCTACCCAGTTGTTCAAAATACATACAAAAACTGATTTACTCCCTATACAAAATTACTACTACCCATATTCCTAGAATTTGAAATCTTGCCACCCTAACTTGTATTCCCATTTACAAGTATATTTTGTAGTATGAACACAACTTAACATAAACATTACATTTTACCTACCCCTGTGGCAACAGTTCACTAAGTTTTCATCCTATCCCTCATGAGCTACCAGATGTACTTGACTTGCTACTTGAGCTTGAGAGTGTACTATTATATTAATGTCAGGAACTTGATGATTTTCCCTATTAGCTTCATGAACTAGTGGTGGAATGCTCACTTGCAGACCTTGAGGGAAATCATGTGACAAGATAAAAGAGAGCATGATATTTCTTCTTAAATTTATCAATTTCCTCCCCCGCTAAACTCAAAGTGATGCTTGTTCAACTTTATAATGTTTAATTTATTTATTTACATCATGATTTTTTTGTCTTTCTCTTATTCCAACAATATGCTACTTAAGCTAAAAGCAAAATATGTAATCTTGAGAACATAAAAAGGAGTAACATTTCCTTATAGTCTGATTGGTAGAGGACATGTTTACTTATCTTCTTAACATGTTTAAAATGGAATATGGAATGGTTCTCTTGATTATCATGAATTTTATTCATGATCTATACTGGGGTCTTAATAAAAGAACACATATGTGATATAGCTCAATTATAGTGTTGTATTTGTGTTTTATTTTTTTCCATGCTACCTTGCATGAAATATCTTTTATCTTGAAACCATTCATTGCTATTACTTTAATATCAAAATATAGTGATTGAGAGATCCCATCCCTATTAAAATGAGCATCTCACCATGCAAAACATTGACAAGTTTTATGATTGCACTAAGATAAGTAGAACTTGTAAAGATAAGTATGGAAAAAATAAAATATTTTCTAAGATAAAATATTAGTTAGCAATTGAGAGATCATATCATTATGGAAGCTTGAAAATAAACATCTTTGCTTATGCTTCTATAGTCTTAGAATCAACATTTTTTGTAACTCTGAAATTAAAAGAGAAATAACACATTCAACTAATGTTTTCTTAGAAAAAATTCCTTACTGCAAAGGAAGGAAATCTCCTTGAAAGGTTGATATACATTGCCTTTTATTTTTAAATAATTATGCAAAAAAAATATTAAAAGAAGTTTTCCATAGTAGTCTTGGACACACAACTATCAACAAGTAGCTTCTTTGCATTTCCAAGAGATATATAACTTTGAAACTTTGATGCTTGCTTTTGACACAATATACAAGTATAATAATAAGAAATCTTATCTTAGACAATCTTGTCTAGCCCAGTAAAAGTTGATGGGGAAATTTATACCTAATATTTGTTGGAGGATAAACCCCAACAATTTCTTTAAGGTAGTAATATTCTTGAATTTCACATGAAACCTCATATATATTTTATTTACCACAAACAATAACATATTCATTACCAGAAGTCAGATTTATCAAATCATCACTCTCATTGGTTTAAAGTTTTAACCTATGAAGTTGGATGTTGTTTCTTTTGGAAAAAAAATTTGTATAGCACCCTTTAGATATTGGCAATGGTCCACACTTCCCATTGCCATCTTGTTTCTCCTAGGTCTACCCTAGTTAGGGCCCTTGACAAGTCAATGATATTTTTTGTGATTTTTTTGAGAAAAAAAAAACTAGTCAAACAAGTATAGAAAAATAAGATAACATATTTAAATCTGAGTACAAATTTCAAACCAAACAATTCAAATTTATTTTTTGAAAAACCAAACAACTAAACAACACAACTTTGCAAACTTATTTATATCAATATATACATCATTATCCTACAATTTATACTATAATGAATAATATATTATTAATATAATTAAAATAATAATTAAAATTAATGTGATTATGTAAATATTGTATTAATATATTAAAATTTAAAAATATACCTAAATTGTGTCAAATATGTATCTTTCCATTAAGCTATAATATAGGCATACATTACTAAGCATGCAAATAACTAATTAACATAACTATTTTTTTAGTTTTTTAGACTACAAGAATCAGTTGGGTATTTGTTCCCCTATAAACTATAGTGTGCTTGGTAAACTTTTTTCATGTGACAGGTGGCACTGGCATGACACGCCCTCCAGTACCACGGGGATGGTGGGAAGACTAGACCTTATGACCTCTTTCTTGCAACAAGATGCTTTAGCCAATCGAGCTAGGTCCGCCGCCCATAAAAAGGGGTAAATGCTTTTGATTCAAAGCTATGAACCAATGAGGTCACAAATAGGGGACATCATCCCCAATATATCCACTCAACAATTCTACCCCAATGGGGTTTGAACCTTGGTGGAAAGAACAACACCACCACCTTTAAAAAATTACACCATGCCAATATCGACTTAACAAAACTAAAATATTATAATTAACAAAATTTACATTTATTCTTATTCACATTAATAAAACTTACATTTAATTTTTTTTCAAGCCTACAAAACTATAATTGCAATTTACTATAAAGGCAAATACTAGTCACTACATGGCACTTGTTTTATTATGAAGAGAGTTATTCTAGAATGACATCAAGAGTTTGTAGTCATTGTCCAAATGTAAATAAAAATATTTTTTAGATTTTTAATATAAATGGAATACTAAATAAAATATTTTACTTAAACGATAAATTTATTTTATTTGTATTATTTATTAATAGTTATTTTATTTTACTTTATAATTATTTATTTATTTTAATAGGTGCTTTTTTTTATCTAATAATTACCTTAAAACTATTTTATTTCTATTTTTATTGAGTTAATAATTATTTTATTTACTCAAACTTATTTTATTTCATTTTACAATTATTTAAGAATTATTATTTTTTTAATAAAAAGAGGATAAAAACTTTATTGAATCAAGAAATCAATACAAAGCCAAACAATACAACCAAACCACCAAGGATCAAAACCAATAGAAAGAGCCATCAATCACTAGCCAAGAAACATCTCATGTATTCCATAATCACATCCTCCAGTTCCTGAGAAAGATTCTTAGGAAGACCACCCCAATCTTCAACACTCCAATTTTCCATCTACTCAAAAGCCCATTTAGCCAAACCATTAGCTACCTTATTCCATTCCTGTGGGATATGCAAGAAGGAGATAGAGTCTAGGACTCCACCCAAAGAGATGATTTTTCTAACCACCACCACCAACTGCCAATTCACACCCTCTAATGGATGATTTTTCTAACCATTAGCCAAGGGAATAGCTAATGCCTCCATGAAGTTCTTAGAATGCCAACCACTGTACTCCAAGAAGAAGAACTCATCCACTTCAGAGCTATCTCTCCCAATTCCACCAACAACAACATAACTAGGATTACCTCTAGAGGATCTATCAGTATTAATCTTTAGCACCCCAATAGGAGGTGGCCTCCAATGACCATCCCTTGCAACCTTTCCTCTAGCATTTTGACCCAACTGAGGCCTAGGCCCATCCTTATCACCAATTGGCATGCCTAAACATTGAACCACTCCTATGTCTACAAGATCCAAAGGGACTGAAAGATCACACTTAGCCACCAAAGTATCCTAGAGAACCCAAAAAATTCTCAACCAAACTTGTCGTATTTGGAGCTTCTTATCTAGAAAAATCCTATGGTTGTGCTCCAACTAGATGTGCCAAAGAATAAAACTAGGACTAGTTGTCCAAGCTATGTGCAGGAAAGAAGTCTTAGCAAGAGAATTCCCCAACCAACACTATAACTCACCCAAGGAGGAGGCATTCTCACATGACTATTTCTAGGAGTCCCACCAAAAATTCCAAATCATCCTAACAAAAGAAACATGGAAAAAGATATGAGAATAATTCTCATCACTATTATAGCACAAGATGCACATGGAGGGGCCTTGGAAACCACAATTCCAAAGGTCACCCAAACCAAACATCTCTTATGAATCACAAGCCAAGATAAGAAGTTGCACTTGGGTAAGTGCGAAAAGAGGGGGCGCCAAAAAGGGGTCTTAAGTGGCCACATTTTTTCTCAATAAAAAAATAGTGACCTTGGATGAAAAATTGAGGATAGTCACACTCAAAATTTTAAGATGCAACAAAAAAAATGTAGCAAGTGCTTCGAGTTTTCTTTCTAAACTTTTTTTTTAAATGGTATAAATTAAGGGGTTCAAAAGAGGGAGCCACATAAATTGGTGTTATTTTTGTCAGAAAAACATAGCATAGCGACTTTTGTGGCTCCCTCAAAGGGTTAAATTTCTTTTGTTATTTTTAAAATCACTTCGGTAAGAAATTAGCTAACAACATGTAGTTTATGCTCAATTTCTTTCATAATTTTTTAATGAATATTTGATTTTTTACTAATTTTCAAAGTGGACACATCCTGAAAAACAAAATTTTGATCATGCCACCCCTATAAATTTTGAAAACTATTTTTTTTTTTTTAATATGTGTAGAATGGAGTGTAGTTTCTAAAAATGCAATTTATTTGAAATTTCAATGAATGGTTAATTTATAACAAAAAAACTAAACATTAGTTTTTTCCAAAAAATGGACACACAAACAAAATAAATTAAAGATGAAAGGCTTAACATTGTCAAAATGTGAAGAAAATTACATCATGAAATAGCTAAGAGAGACCCTAAAATTACCCAAGTGCTTGACTTTTTTTACCTTGAAACATGTGCAAACTTGACGGTTAGCATGAACTTGATTATGTGAAATCTTGTAGAATATGAAAAAAAACATCTTTGGACGTTTGGAAGGCACTCCAAGCCTTTGGGTTGGTAATCTAAAGCAAATACTAAGTCTAAGGCTTGGGGATTCCAAAAGAAAGAAATAACATGAGCATTTTATAATGTGCTTGGGTTATTTCATGGTTTTGACATATTTTGTTTTGTGTTTATGCTCAAGAGTTTCCTAAGAAAGACATAATGTGAGGGTGTTATAACCCATTTGAATTATGATTCGATCTATGTTAAATGCTAATCTATTAAATGTATGTATATATATTTGTTTGTATGTATGTATGTGTGCCTATGTTTGTATTCTTGTATGTATGTATGTTTTCTTATACGTATGTATGCATGTAAGCATTTAGAGGGAGGGATAATTTTAAAAGAGAGAGAGAGAGAGAGAGAGTGAGAGAGAGAGAGTTTTCTAGGTAGGGTGGTAGGAAGAGAGGGAGGGAAAGACCTGAGAGAGAGACGTAGTGTGAGAGAGAGATACTTGAGAGAGAGAGGGGGTGTGAGGGAGAGACCTGAGAGAGAGGGAGTGGCAGAAAAGGGGTTGGAGTGAGAGGGACTTATCTGTTGTGCCCTCAACACACATGCCCTATTCGGAATGGGGACCCTCTTTTGTTTCATCTTGTTAGGTCATTTTGTCACCGTCTCATTTTGTGGGCCCTGTTTTGGTGTCCTAGATGGTTAACATGTCTCAAAAGTCTCATCTTAAGTTGATCATGTTTCATCCCCTCCATTTTTGCTAAGTTTTGGTTCCTTGCAGAGTTTTCTGGGCAGTTTTCTTCTACCAACAGCCTTGGGGCCTAGTGGGTCCAATTTGGCAGGTTTCCCCTACCAGGTTTTTATTGTGTGCTCGCTGTCCTAAATGGTTGAAGGCCTTCACCTTCATGTGCCCATTGACCTAGCTTCCCAATTGTCTTCCTTATGAATTTGTTGCAAAATGGACTTCTTTTGTCCTTTCCAGGCCCGATCTCTTGGACTTCTCTGCCCCCAACGGCCAACCTACACTGACGCCCCATCCTATGGGCCCCGGAATCCTTTTCGTCAGATGTTTCCAAATGAAAAATTTGAAGTGATCGTTCGATTGCATCCTTCCAGCCTTTGGGCCCTAGACCTCTTGTTGCCATTTGGAAATTTGAACCCACCAATTGTTTTGTCCTTTGTACGAGCATTAATGGGTGTATTAAATGCTAATTAGGGGTATAAATATCTGGTTCAACCTATCATTTTCATATTTCAAGTTGGCTAGAGGAGTTCATAGTAGGTTCTAAGAGGTCATTGCCTTCGTCTCCCACCGCCCTCATGCTCGCTGCTCTCATTTGTCGATTCCTCGAGGATTCGACTGCCATCTTTGTCGAGATCTTGTGGTGAGTTTTCTGTTCACCCTTCCTTTGTGTTTTTGGTGATTTTGTGTCAAAAAATTTAATAAATGGAGATGAAAACACATTAAATTGATAAAGGAGGGCTAAACCTAAAAAACCCATGTGATGGAATTCTAAGAAAATCTCTTGAACATCATCTAAACTGAGTCCAAAACTTTACCATGTCGGCACTATTTTTCACGTAGGGAATTCATACCCTTCGGACCCAGGCCTTCCCGTTTCCATGTAAAAACTTAGAAATCAAATGACATTCAAATGGCAACATTCCCCCTTGGGCCCAAGACCTCAGAATTCCTTTGGCGGATCACTGTCAGGACTTGAGACAATTTTGGAAACCTCAGCCTCCATCCTTGATTCCCAGGCCCACTCCTACGGGATTCTTTCCTTGGGATGCCATGTCGTGATCACCATTCGAAATGGTGGATAGGCCCCATCCATCTAGACCCCAAAGTCCACCTTGCCTTTTGTTTTCCGAGCTAGAAATAGAATGAAGTGTTCCCTCATGTCCCTGGGCCCTGGTTTACAGAGTCCTGTCCGTGGACTTCTATGGAAACTTTTCCATTTCCAAATGGCCATCTGATAGTGTCCTTCCATGTCCCAGGCGTCAAGCCTCTATTTGCCGAAAAGACGATTAGTGATAAACTTAGGCATCCTTGTTCTCGCCAGGCTCCGTCTGTCAGGTTTCTACTGCCAGGATTCTATCCCATCTCAACTAGCATGAAAGGGAAAGTAAGTCTGTCCTTCCAATCTCTAGGATCCACCATCCTAATTTCTGAGAACTTAAGAAATAAAAACATAAAGGGCCGAACGCTATGCCATGTTTGCTCCATTGGGCTGCCCATGTTGGACTTCCATTCAATGCCTATTATTTTCAAACAGTAATTCATTAACGGCTTCCCGCCCCTTTGGACCTAAACATTTCAAAGTTAAGAGGCACACTGACTGCCCTTCAGCCTCCCAGGTCTCAGAACCTAGGACTCTTACCTCAGATTTTTGTTTCCCTTTGGCTATTCCAAATGGAAGAACCCTAATAGCTTTCTAGCCTTGTATCCCCGGATGCTCTAATAGGGATCCAAATGACCTTCAATTTGGAAACCAATCTCGACCCACGTGCCTAAATTCAGTCCTCTCATGCATGAGCCTTTCAAACCATCAAAATATAAAGCTGGGAGAAACCACCTAGGTTACCCCACCCTGTTCACCCTTTAAACAACATTCATGCCAAGGAAGTCTAGCACCCTAGGCCTGGGTTGTCCAAAATCCCTCCAATAAATTTCTAATGATGTCTTGAGGTAGAAGTTTGATTTTATGAATGATATATCATCTAATTAGACTTTGTGTAAATTATTTTGACTAACGTCCGTGTTTTCATGGTTGGTTGTGCTCATCTTGCCTTTGTTTGCAGGATATATGGAACCAGGTGCAGGACCCTCGGGGGTGGTTGCAAAGAAAGACAAAGGGAAGAAATCGGGCAAGGTTCCCCATGGGAAAGTAGAAAAAGAATAGATGAAGTACCAATTCTAGGGAGAGCCTTTACATTCAAAAATCATTATGGACTGGAAGGAGATTATAGATACCAATATCGACCACATCGATATTGACGAATTCAAGCAAAGGGTTAGAGTCCATCCTAAGACTAACAATGCAAGACTAGTCTGAAGTAGTGGAATTACTAAGGTTGCAGGATTTCCTTCATTGCTTGTAGCTCCTGAATTGGTCATGGCTTTCTAGCAGGCATATCAACTAGACACATGAATAATAGTTGACAGAGATGGGAACATTCTCGTTGATATGTTGGGTGGAGCAATAACTGAAACTTTCCACATCCCTACCTTTGGGACAATGGAGGTGCCAACCATAGCTGAATGTAAGGTAATGTGGGATGAGGACTTGACTGGCTGTAAGAAGCTTATAAACTAGTATTGTATTAAAGAAAAAAAGGGTAGCACTGCTAAGGTTCCTCAAGAGCTCTTTCACAATTACTTCCATGAAGACTATGACTTGGTGACTCTGTTGAGTAGGGTGATGGGCCTTCCCATTGTTGTGTATTTTTAGGAGTGGATGGTATATTTCATAGAGAATATCCTCCTAGGGGAGGAGGATTTCACCACACTAGCCTCATTTTATTAGGGAGGAATAATAAGTGATTGCTTCCATCAGAAATTTATGTGTTAAAAGGACCTCCAAATTCTATATGACATCCTACTTAGTCTACTCGTTGGCTAAATGGAGACAATATGCTGGGTTGTTCATGGTGCTTGATGAAGAACCAGGTCATATAATAAAATTTTATGATAGATATCCCCAACTCTAGTTCAAAAACTTCAAGAAGGATTATTGCAAGGAAAATGAAACCTTCATAGGTCACATCATTATCCTGCTTGGAGGGGATTTCAAGAGAAGAGTCTCTCACAGTGCTCGGGCGTTCCTAAAATAGTATGCCTTCTTGTTCATCTAGTACCCTGAATTCACATTCATCTGTGCCCAAGGCTATACAGAGAGGCCCAATAAGCTACCCCGATACCCCAATGACCATATCATATTGTTGGAACTCTCTCGACAACTATGCCATGTACATTCAATTCTCAGTAGTAGGAATTTGGTAGGGATTCCTTATCCCCTTTCTTTTGTCCAAGGGATGTACAAGCTAAAAACCTCCTAGTGTGTATGAAATTTAGAAAAGGAGCTAGTAGAATATCATTTTCACCTACACATTGCTCACCTACGAATGGATCCTTATGAGCACATAAGAAAGGAACTAGGACTGGAGTAAGCCCACATGTATCATGTTGAAGATTTCTGGGAAAATTGTGAAGATGACAAAGAGGTACACTCAAGGCACTACATGCGAATGACTGCGTACTTTGTAAAAAGGGTGAGTCTTTTTCCTATACCTAACCACGTTGAAGAGGAAAAAAGTACCATAATGGACCCTAGGTATGATGTAGTTACCAACTTACCAATACTAACAATAGATTGGGATGAACAAGAGGTTGATGACCTCAACATTCTAACTAAGCCCATCGAGGCTCACACCAAGGAATGGGTTGATGGACAGGTGGTCAGATTGAGGTAGCAAGGGGTCATCCTAACTTATGAAGGACTCAAAAGTGAGCCTAGTGCAACCAATGATGTTGCTGCTACAACTTCGATAGGAGAAACATCCAAGTCTCCTCAACTCACGAGATCAAGGAAAAGGAAAGAGGCTAAGGGGAAGCCTAATCCTAAAGTATATGCAAGGAAGGATTTAGAGGGTTTTCCCTCAAAGAAACATAAAATATTGGGAAGTGGTATGAGACTACCTACAATTAAAGATGATTCCCTTCATGAAGGAGAAGATATAGAGATAGATCAACCCAAGCTTCCACCCGCTACTTCCAATGTT
>VDFB02058242.1:173028529-173265504 GCA_007258455.2 Sequoia sempervirens | reverse complement strand
AGGCCCATTCAATATGGTAGAAAAAAGGGTCCCCATGGGGAGTCCTCTATGTCTCAGTCTTCACAGCCTCCCACCGCTCCTACTCCTAAAGTAGTGAATGGGAAGATTCCCACCACTGAGGTGCTAGAACTGACTCCACCCGTTGTTTCTCAACCTCTTCCTCCTACTCCTGCTCAAGAGTTTGTCCCTCCACCAAAAATGATTGTGATGGAAACCCCTATGGTTGAGTAGGAGATTTCCATCCCTTCATGGCTCCCAGCCTCTAGCTCAAAGAGTCACATAAACCACCTTGCATGTGAGTGAAAGTGTTGGTGAAAGGCTCTAGTGGCTAAGGAGGCCACTTTGCAGAAGAAGGAAGAGGAGATGACCACCCTTTCTTTAGGACATCCTATTGTGTCCTCTCTCCTCTCCTCTACTTTTGTTTAATCGAGTTTAGCATCGTTTATGGCTCCTACTATGAGTATGAGTGTGCTTGACCCTAAAAAGGTGTAGGTTTTTATCATTCCTTCAGTTGAGTCACCTTGATTGATGTCCCTTCTAGACATCCCACCATTCCTTAAACCCATGGACATGTTGAATACCTTGGTAGTGTCCATTGTGGTTTTCTCCTCCTCCTTCATACTTCTTTCCTCATTTGTGGGGAGTTCACATGCCCCGACGAAGCAGGAGGTAGAGGTTGGACCTTCTAGGAATGGAGAGTATAAGAGGAGCCCACCCTCTTAAAAGGGTGGTCCTACACTAGCTTTTTATGTTCTAGTAACAGAGCAAGTTTCAGATCCTCCTAAGTTTTTCACCACTCCCGAGTCACTTGGTGAGCCAAGTGGTGAATCTTGGGTGTCGTCCTCACTGTCATTTGAGGTGTGACATGGCACTCCTATAAAGTGAATGTTCAACTCTCTAGACAAAGTCTCGGCCTTGTCAATGATCTTCATGAAGCCACTGACCATAGCTCCATAAAACCAAGTGGAGAAGACCTTGTGGGGTCTTCTTCTTGAGCCCTTATTGTGGGAGGGTCCAAAGCACCTCCCCTTAATATTCTACCAATGTAGGCTCATCCGCCTTCTCCTTATAATGATCTATATTGGGAAGTGAATGAACTCTTGGTCGATGAGTGTTAGGGAGGGCCTCTTCTTTATCCTTAGATTAGGTGTGTTTGTGTTATGATGTGTTCCCCTATGATTTTGTTATGTGTTCTTGGATGAACCTTTTTACCCTTGTTGGTGCTTGGGTATAATAGTGATTTTGTGTTGTGAAACTTCCTCTATTTATATCACTATTCTTCCTCTTTATGTGTTTTGACTTTCAGAAAATTTGGGGCAATGCAAAGCATTAGGGGCATTTAGGCTTTCCTTCCATGTTGACCCAATTTTTTTATTTTTACTTTGTCTTCTTGTGCATTCTTCACATGCTATGATATAGTAGGGGGTTGATGATAGTTCATTTATTTACCATTATTATGCTTATATATATATATATTTATGAGCAACTTTTCCGTTGAAATATCATATCACCCATGTGTCTCTTGTTTGTTATGTTGCTATTTTTCTTTTACTCTTTTCTTATATCTCTCTCTTCTTTGCTTGAGTTGTCCCTTGGATGTGTGACAATGTCATTTCTATGATACTTTGATTTTCAGAAAACACATTCATTTCCAACGAATCTTTTCTTGAAAATACTTACAACCTCGATTCAAAAATCACATTCTTGGCTTGGACCCCTAGCAAAACATGTTTCCTTCATCATGGGCTCACAAAGAAAGAAATTCAATACTTTCCTTCAAGGTGGGAGCAACTTTTTCGATGGGAGAAACCTTGAACTTCCCCTCACAAAGGGGAATCTTCTTCCTTTTGAATTCCTTGATGATGAATTTATTTGAGAAAAAAATGGTCTCATTTATACTTTCAACTAGTGTGTCCCTTGAGTGGACCCCTCTTATTTTGAAGGGTTCCCGAGGGACCCCTTTGAAAGCCATACAACTTGATAATTGTCTGCATGACTATTTGATTAATTTCCTATGTGGATGCTTTGTTTTTTACATGTTTTATCTATGGATTAACATGTTTCTTTGTAGGTGTTCTTGTAAATCCGCTTTCCAATTTGACTCTATGGTGTCCCCTTACATTGGGATTACTTTATGAGAGAAAACTTTGGGGTTTCCTTCTTGCAAGTCTGTGGCCCTATAACACGCTTACTTCATTGGCCTTCCTTCATGAGAGAGAACTTGGGGGGTTGCCTTCTTGTAGGTCTGTGAGCCTATAAGACACTTCACTAGGCTTCCTTCATGAGAGAGAACTTGGGGGTTTCCTTCTTATAGGTCTACAGGCCTGTGAGACACTTAGATCCCGTAAATTTTTTCCATCATTGGTCTGAGGGCCTTTGATATACTTTGTGCAACTTCATAGTTCTATGGAGCTATGGAGTCTTTTTGTTTGAAACTCTTTAGGTAGAGTACCTATGGAGTCATTTACTTGCCCTGCATTTTCAAGTTTGTTATATCACAATCTACTTCCTCGATGTTCAAGTATACATTTCTAACTCTTCAATCTACTTTACCGAACACTCATCAATACTCGTGCTCACCAAAGTGGGGGAAAAATGTACAAGAGTGAATTTTCACCCCTTGGGAAAATTCCCCTTTCACATACCCTCACCTTAGAAAATCAAATCTGAAGGTGAAATTCCACATCACCCACCTACCTTGTGTCCACTTGGTGTTTTTCCTATGTTGATGAGAAAATATTTGTCACGGAATAATGTGCAGATGTCTGTGTGGCATGCTACCATCCATGATGGAATTCTATATTTGAAGTTGGAAAAGGTCTTATACACCTAATTGGGGTCAAATTTTAATGTCCCTCCTTGGCCAACCAACCTTCAAATGGCTTATTTCTTCTCATCCCACCTCCAAAAACATTCATCTCACTTTCACTTCTCCATTCTCAAGCAACATTCTAGCATTCCATTGTGAGCATTGCAACAACATTGAAACTCCATCAACTCCACATTGCAAGTGTGAGGTAGCCATAAAATTGTGGGCTTGGATTCTTGTGAGGCCTCCCTTCATCACTGATGTGGCTATGGTGAATTTTCCAAGTCCATACCTTGCTTTCTCCCTCAATTGGCTAGTGAGATTTTGGGTGGAGGTGGTATCACTTCACTCCTCTCCTTTGTGATTTGATAGAGTAGCATAGTATTTTTTTGTAATGTTCATTGATATCTTTTCTTTGCTTTATGAAATATTCTACTTCATTTCTTTCTATTTGTCCATGGAGGTGGAAACACCAAAATGGGGGTTTGACTGAGGCAGGCCCCTATAAAGCCCCAACAATTCCCCCCTTCTTGTTTGTGTGTAGGTGAACGTATGCATGGAACTAGCTGGAAAATTGGTGCTTTTGTGAGATTATCTTTGTCACCCTAGCTCTTATCTACTTGCTTTATCATCTTTGTATTTAGTTTTTGTACTTTCTCATTCTATTTTTTCCATCATAATCAACTAGTTAGGTTGTTATTAGGTTTTTTTGGTAGTTTCCACTATACTTGGTGTTTTTTGGTTGTACGAATGCCATCACACCAGAGAGATGCCAGTGCAACATGTTGTTGTCCCAGAACCACACTATCATCCTTGAACAAAGAACTATCTAAGGTGCAATAGCAACTCCAAAAGCTAGCTCACCTAGCCCAAATGTAAACTTTGAGTCTATAGAGTGACAAAAGTACTACATAGTGCTCTTCATTCTTGATCTCCATCCCTTTAGAGTGAGGTAAGTTAGGGGAGCCCTCTGCTCTTAGCTCTCTATGACTTGGAGCCTTGACATGGTTGGTCTCCCTCTCTTACACTATCCAATTATATGATATCAATCAATAATAACCATATCATCACTATCTTCCACCATCTTAAACCACAATCTCTTGCCTCCTCTCACCCCACCTTCTTCCTCATCTAAATCCTTCTTGTCCCACTATTTCCATTTTTCTTGATCCCTATCACATTTCTCTAGCCCTTTTTGAGAGTTTGACCTAAAAAATTATTCTTCTATCAACCTCTCAAGGGGGAATCCTACCTTCATATATTCATTTCTTCATTCAATTGAAGAATGGCATCACAATCATTTCATACCTTCTTTGAAACAATGCTATAAAAAAGTAGACTCAAAGAGGGAAAAAATATAGACACCTAGGTTTGACTAACATATTCCTACCAAAACATCATCATTTTCCATCATTAGGTACCATCAATCCATCTTTCACTTTTTATTATATAATTTCATTATTTAATTAAATTATCCATTTCACCATTATTCATCTATATTGATTAAATAATTAACATTATTTAATTAATTTATTAATTATTCTTCTATTCCAAAGTTTAATTAAATAATTCATTATTATTTAATGAATGTATTATCTAATTCTCACTTCTCAAATAAAATAATTACTTTAATTATTTAATTTATCTAATTATTTGTTGATATTATCCAAAAAAACTAAAATAATCTATTCTATTTATTAATTTTAACCTTGCACATGTAAATACTAATTAAATTCTTTTAATTATTAAATACTCATACAAATTCCACCTCACCTATTGATCGAGACTTACTCTTAGCACACTCATCAATCAAATCCACTTCACTCCTACTCACTTTGAGTCCACTGAGCAATCAATTCAGTGCACTAACTATCAGTTTCAGATAACACTCCAATCAATCTCTTAATGGACTAATATGATTAGTTACTTGGAATTATGCATTCACTTAATTGGTCATCAATTCCTCTCATCAATCCTGAACCATTGATCTTCTCACTCTCTCCTTGAAGCTCGACTATCGATCGATGTCACCAAATATTTATTAATCAAACCATCTTATTATTCATTTTTAATCTCAAATTGTGCAAAGAAACTATACTCAATATTTTGTGGTATTTGTATGCTATTGTGCTTATTACAAATATGAGAGGAAAAGACTACTAACACCATTCTCCAAGGTGAATAGAGGAGAGAAATGGATCTATGCTAGGGTAAATTGTGTGTTTCAATGCTTGCATGTTTCCATTTCATTTTGAATCAATTTTCCTTATTTTCTTTATTGTTGTGATATTTGATTGTGATTCTCATTTATTAGTGCTTATATTTTAGTTTTATAATCACATTTTTAGGTCATACAACAACTATTAATCATCTATGTATTACAATAAACCTCATTCTAAAATCAATTTACTTTGGAACACCAAAAGAAAGATAGTAAAAATCTATTTTTATAAACCTTATTTTTGTTTTAAATTATTAAGAAATGTACAAAAAAGTCTTAAAAAATGTTTTATTTTTTTAAGTATAAAAAATTCACCCCATCAAATTGTATTTATATATATTTGAAAAAAATAGATACTTTTCACAATACCATTATAATTTTTTAAAACTAAATATACTTTTTTTTAGTAAAATCTCTTCTCTTCTTTACAAACTAAATATATAAAGTTGTTTATCCATAATGACATTAAAAATGAGAATACATTATTGTTTGCCTATAATTATCTAGGAATGTGGAATAAGCAATCAAAGTCTTTTTATAAAGGTTGTTGTGATGTGAGATTTTTTGGTGAGTTGGAAGGAAGATTAATTTGGTCAATTTCTTTGGCCAACTTAATCTAGTTGATTTAGTGTGTCATAAAAGTCAAATATCACACTTGCAAATTTTGTTTTCCCTAGCTATTTAGATGTAGTTGGTGATGATTGTGAAGAAGAGTCACACACTGAAGAATGTAATTGAATGTTGTCCTCTTGAAGAGGTTGTTTCAAATAATCAATCTTCTTTTCATAATACTTTTTCTTACCATATCCCAAATTTTTGTAGTATGCACATTTTTGTCCTCCCCTTCTTAAATGATTACCCTTTGAAAGAGGAAGAAAACTTAGGGTTATTTTGTGACAATTATTTCTTGGCTTGCTCATTTTTTGGAGTCCCAATTCTATTTATTTCCTTTGGTATTTGAAGCCCTTGGATCTTTTACAATAAGATTCTACAATTTAGAAGACTTCAATGTGTCCATGTGTACCAAATTTTCCTATTTCCTTGTGAGTGAAGCTTCAAATACATCAAGAGTGGGAATTTTGTGTGCAATATTCATTCAAAGTAGTATAAAATATAGAAACAAAAAATGAATAATCAGGACCAAGTTTAGCAAGGATATAAAGAATCAATTTATCATCCTATTTTTCAACTCCACATTGTTTCAACTATAATATAAGAGAATTGATCTTGGTGAATAAGTCTTTAATATTGTCAAAATTTGATGGATTAAGTCCAATGAATTCATTCTCCAACTTGAACGACCTCATATTATCTTGCTTTCCAAAGAGATTCTTCAATGTAGTCCAAATCTCATTTGATGTTGTTCAAGATTCAACATGAAATCTTAGATCTAGAGAAATAGATGAATATAAAGTACCATAGACTTTATCTCTCCTATCAAGCCATTTTTTCCTTTCTATATCACCTATGGGTTCTAGATTTGTGTTAGATATGATCCTCTATAACTTCAATTTGAACAATAACAACTTCATTTATGACTTCTATTCATGATAGTTATATGGACTAAGAGGAACATTCTTTTGGAAAATCTATGATGAAAAATAGAGAATACAGTAGATGAACATAAATTTACCCTCACAATACAAGATTTTTAAACCCACTGTTCAAGAAAAAATTCCACTTTCTTGCGAATTTTCAAAAGGATTAACCAAGTACCAAATCTAATTTTAAACTAATTTATTATATGTACTTGATAAAATTTTTTGTAGAAAGTGCATGTGCACATCTGTAGAGCTCTTGAATACCTTTTATACGCTATAAGAATCATGAAAATTAGAGATCTGAAAAAAAATATTATAGGTTCGAGGGTTAAAAAAAAGGATCCAACTTCAACAAAGAATAACAAGCCTTAAATAGTAGAATCTAGAAAAATAACCTTCACTAATACAAAAAAATGCACTAAACCACCTTTCTAATGATATCTTGTTTTCAAAAAATTCCCTTCTAAATTAAAAGTTATGCAAATTTGAAAAAAATAACCCTATGAACATATGGAAATTCATTTATACAATTATTGATCAACTATGTATTGCATGAAACCTTATTCTAAAGGAAATTTTACTTTGGAACAATAAAAAATTCCTAAAAACCTATTATATAAAATTATATAAACATTATTTTTGTTTTCAATTATTAAAAAATTAAAGGAAAGTTAAATTTTTTTAATTTTTTAAAGTATGTAATATTTTTATCTCAGTAAATTGTATTTATAAAATGTTAAAAAAAAATACTTTTCACAACAAAATTGTAATTTAAAAAAAATAAATATATACATTTTTTTAATAAAATGCCCTCTCTTCTTTACACATTACGCACTTTAATTTTTTCTATCTTGAATGACATGTCAAAAGTGAGAATACATTATTCTTTACCTATAAATCTCTCTCCCTAAAATTCTCTAAAAATGTGGAATAAACAATCTAAGGATATCTATTATTCAAAGTCTTTGTACAAAAATTAGAATACTCTGGAGATGTGGAATGAACAATCAAAGGATATCTATTATTCAAAGTCTTTTTATAAAACTTAGAATTCTTTAGAGATGTGGAATAAGCAATCTAAGAATATCTATTATTCAAAGTATTTTTATTACATTTTTTTTTTTATATAGATGGAATAGACAATTTAAGAATACCCATTATTCAAAGTCTTGTTATAAAATTATTGTGAATTGAGATTATTTTGACCCGCAAGAAGAAAGAGAGCGGATTTTTAGCCAACTTAATTTTTAGCGATTTCTTAGCGTGCCATAAAAGTCAAATATGAAGTTGAAAACCGGTAGACAAGCTATCGTCACAAATAAAACACTTGGAAGGTAGTCAAATCAAATAAGAGATGAAAGTAGCGACACCATGTTAATTGTTTAGCTATTTATAGACAACCGGGGAAGAATTATAAAACGTTCACAGCTCTTTCCAATAAAGAAAGACTCTTTTAACAGCTGTTGGAAGAGGAACGCAATGTATCCACTTTCGTTTAAGATGTATGTGGTCTGTGGATTTTTGTTGATATGGATAATAATCCATTTCCCATTTTCATCAGCGTGTTTACAAGATGAGAGAAGTTACTTGCTGGATTTCAAGGCTGGTCTTAATCTATCCTCACCTCTCTCTTTATTCTTTTGGCGGGGATTCAACTGTTGCCAGTGGGAGGGTGTTGCCGGTGATTATCATACATCCCATGTCATTCGCCTTGATGTAAGTGTTGAACGTTATCTGCTTCGTCCATCGCTGTTTAATCTACAACATCTACAGCACTTGGATCTCAGTAGGAATGACTTTAAATGTATTTTTATTCCTCTCCAGCTGTCGAAATTGCAGAGACTGACATTTCTTAAGTTGTCATATGCTGGATTTTGTGGTGAAGTCCCTCTGGAGTTGAGAAATATCTCAAGCTTGCGCTATTTGGATATTTCACATAATGAGTTCCAGAGTAGTAAGTTTGATGTATGGGTCAGAAATCTAAGAAGCCTGGAAGTCTTACAAATGGATGAAGTGAACCTGACAATGGCGTCTGAGCACTGGGGTGAAGCCCTTAGCGGTCTTGCCAATCTTACCCAGATTCACCTGTTTGGCTGTGGGCTCTCGGGCAATATTCCAGATCTCTTAAACCATACCCATTTATCACATCTACATATGGGTGGCAATTCATTTCCGTTTGAACTACCCTCTTGGTTTGAGAACGTGTCCTCATTGGTGTCACTTGATCTCAGCGACTGTGATCTAAAGGGTTCCATCCCTTCCAATTTTATGCCCCGCTCAAGATTGAGCAATCTTGCGCTTAGTTATAATCCTAACATGATAGGAAACATTTCATTCATTATAAACCATTCGTCCCTTGCATCTCTTGACCTGTCACATAACACTTTGGAAGGCAGCATACCGTCCTCTGTTGACAGCCTGTCGTCCCTTGCAATTCTGAAGCTTAGTTACAACAATCTAACTGGTCAGATTCCTCCATCTTTGGGTGAGCTTCCGGCATTAGGCGAACTCTATCTAGGCCATAACCATCATCTATCAGGAACAATTCCAGATTCCATTTTAAAGCTGGCTAGATTAAACGTATTGTCACTTGCTTCCAACGGATTAACAGGCAACATTTCACTGCAGTTTTTTAACAATCTAACTCACCTTCGGGTACTGGTTCTGTCTAACAATCAGTTTGTCATTAACATCTCTACAAGCTGGGTTTATCAGTTTGACCACCTGGAGAACCTTGGACTGCGGTGTTTCAATATAGAAGGCGACTTCCCTACATTTTTGTCCCAGCAATTTCGATTGGCAAAGCTAGATCTTTAAGATAACAAGATTGTGGGAAATCTTCCTTCGTGGCTGTGGGATCTTCCTTATCTTAAATGGCTTAATCTTTCAAACAACCAACTGGAAGGTTCCTTACCCCGCAAGATATCTCATACTTTTAACTCAGTGAGCTTGCATAGGAATAGATTACATGGCTTTCTTCCTGCTTTTAATTTTGTTTCAGAAATATTAGATTTGTCAGATAATGAGTTCAATGGCTCTATACCTGCAACAATTGGCTCTTAGAATTTTCTATCATTGTCGGGTAATAATCTGGCTGGAGAAATCCAAAGTTTTGCATGTAATGTAACCTATCAACTTGGAACGGAGATTTTGAACTTGTCAAAGAACAAGCTGACAGGTATGATCCCTGCAAGCATGGGAGGTGTTCTGATTTATTAGTTTTAAATCTGGCTCAAAATGCTTTGCAAGGGGAGATTCGTGAGGAGTTGGGAAATCTGCAGATTCTTCGCACACTAAATCTCAACAGCAACAGGTTCCAAGGTACTATTCCATCATCCATTGCAAATTGCACGGGTCTGCAAGTATTTGATTTGGGAAATAACAAATTTGAAGGGAGAATGCCTGTTTGGATTGAAAATGTGACAGATTTAAAAATTCTAAGCTTAGCTTTTAATAAGTTTGAAGGCAACATTCCACCCCAGCTCATCAAGCTGCAGAATCTTCAAATTCTTGATTTATCTGGTAACAATTTATCAGGAAATATTCCTCGAGATGTGGGCAAATTATATGCTATGCTCAATCAATCACAAAGTAATGAAATACAAGTTACCACTGGTACTATGCTTACTCGGCTGGACGGCTATGATCTTTTTTCCCAATATGTGGATGGCGTAACAGTTTGGATAAAAGGAAGGATTTTAACATACCAGAAGATAATCAATGCAGACAAGTTCATGGATCTGTCGCGTAATAAGCTGTCAGGTAATATAATCAATGCAGACAAGTTCATGGGACTCTTGAAGGGTTTAATTGCTCTAAACATATCAAATAATAATTTGAGCGGTTCAATTCCAGAATCCTTAGGAGCCATGGCTCATCTAGAATCTCTGGATCTTTCAAAAAACAAGCTGTCAGGAAAGATTCCTTTCCAACTCTTAAATCTAACATTTCTTGCTGTGTTGAATCTTTCCCACAATATGCTTTCTGGGTTAATACCACAGGGGAAGCAATTTTCAACCTTTGAGGCTGCTTCTTTTCTAGGAAATCCCAATCTTCATGGACCTCCCCTTGAAGACAGGACAAAGATTCCTGGTTTGGGTGGCAGAGAAAATCACAATAATACAGTTGTTGCAGATGCAGAGGCAGATGTAATGGATCGATGGTGGGCAGTGGGAGTGGGATTAAGTTGTGGAGTGGGATTTGCCACTGTGATTACAGTGTTGTGCTTCCACAAATGGTGAAGATATAAATGCTTTGCTTTGATGGATAATTTAATCTATCATCTGTTTGAAGGTTGAATAACTGAAGCAACATGACAAAAGATGCTCACAGCCTTTGCTTCTAATATCCTCCTGTCATAGATGAGTTCTGATGTTTTTTTAGATTGGAAAAAATTAAAGAAATTACATTATAGTACAGCTAAGGAACAGCAACTTGGCTCTCAAAACCATAGAAACAGAGTTGTCAAGGGGCAGCAATAAGACCGTTTACTCAAGTTTGTGTTATTCATATTTATGGTTTATTTGTATTGTTATAATGTACGCGTAAAGATAAATTTGTTTTTAATTTAGTTTGATGGCGAGTTGCAAAAGGAAGTTAATGTGCAGTATGAAAAGCGCAGTTATCACTAAAGAATGATAATCTTTATGCATGAGTTCATAAATTACCACATTGATTATTTTACCCCTTTGGAAAACTATGTGTATGTTAATAAGGCTGTAGGTCATTCGAATTCTGTAAATTTATTATTCTTCAAGGCTCGTTAAATTTATTATTTTAAAAAGTATTTAGAAATTGTTATTTTATTTTTACTTAGAAAATTAAATATAACAATTGTATAGAATTTGGATCTATAAAAATATACATAATATTATTTTTAAAATTTTAATTATTTTTTTAATATTTTTGATTTCCATAATTTAATAATAATATATATATTTTTTTTAAGTATGTAATTTTTTATTTTAATTCTAGATTACAGGCTTTTTTAATTCTTACAACACAAAATCTAAATGCAACATCTAAGCTTTACATTGTTATACAATATCGTATGTCAAGTACATATAAAATTTGATCTATGGTTTTTTTCAACTCCTTTTCTCTTGTCATATATGTGGAGGAAAAAAATAACTTGACCTTTTTCAACCATAATAAAATTGTATAGATCTAATCTAATCATCAAATTATGAATACAATCACTATTTATATTAAAAATAGTTTAGATTGAAAAAGTAGAAATGATATAATTGCTTAGTTTTTTGGAAGAATGTAACAATTTTGATCTTTTAATTTTATTTTGTTGATATATTGCAACTAGTGATTGGGATCTAAAATTTGAATTATGTTATGTGGCTTCCTCATTCTTTTATTAGTTCAAATTGGGAGTAATTTGGACTATCAAATTTGGTTCATCTATGTCTTCTATCATCCACTCAAGAATGGGTTAAACATAAAAGTACAATGGGGCTTACTTATGAGGCAAGAAGTTATAAGTTGAAAATTTCTCAAAATAATTCAAGCCCCTAAGCATTTGATGTATAAATTTCACATAAACATATCAACCAACACAATGTGTGAGATGCCTAAGGATGTAGAAATGATTATTATAAGTGTCATGTAGTTGATTATTATTTCAATTGATCTTGTTATTTTTGGATTGTTCTCTAATGTTTTTCTAGTGACCTAAGATTATTTATAAGTTCATGTTCACATTCATTCAACTCAAGGTATTTGGCACATGAAGTCATGATAAGGTAATGACTATCCTACACAAAATTAGTTTAGGAGATAAATTAAAAAAAATGACTTGGACAAACTAGGCCATGCCATGTAGGCTAGTCCACAATTAGGGTTGCACTATTAGCATAGGCTAGTGGGAGAGCTAATGGAATAAATTCAACTTTTCTAAGGTAGTGGATAAGGATATTTACCTTGTGGGTTTAGGAATGGGGTCAATTTATACTCCACAAATAATAAGTCAATAACTAAGACATTATCTTTACAATAGGTCTTCAAAGTTGTGTAAAATGAAGGTGTAAAAGTGTAGAGTATGCACTTTAATACCTTATAGTATCCCCCAACTTTGGTGTACCCATCAATCTACATGAGTCATGCATTCCAATGCAAAAGTTGTAGTAAAAAATAAAAAAAAATAGTATATGGGGTTGATATCAAACAACACCTTCATGTAATCTTGAATATATGTGTAAAACCATGCCAAACTTTTTGAACATAAAATCATTAGCATGTAGCTATTAGAATTAACATTAATACAAAAATAATCAAGGCATTAATAATTATGTTATTGTAGACACCTAAAAATGTCTCGAGCATATCACACATTGATTTCATTTACTAACAACATTGCTCTAGTATTTTATCCTAATTCATCTACTAAATTAAATAATATAAAATTATTTAATTAAATGACATTAACCCTCTTTGACTAAATAATTGATAATTATTTAATAAGAGATCCTAATTCCTCAACTTACACAATTAAATAATTTTTTAAATTTTTGTTTAATTAGCTAAATATTCCTCCAATCCTCCAACTTGCACAAAGAATATTCTCATGAAATTTTCCCTTTTCAAATTCAAATGCTTCTCTCCACATGAAATATCTCCAACATACTTCCTAAAATTTAGGGATTTGTTAATCTCTCATAGATTATGAACTCTTAATTAAAACCTTTGATGGACATGCCTTCATGAATTATGGAGCATTGATCCATTTCTTAATCCACATTCATCCAAAGTACCCTTACTCTCTTAAATTGATTACTTATTTGTGAGTAATCTAAGAGCATCTTGTGAATCATCCACAAAAATTATCAATATTTTTTTATCAACTTAACATGGATTAGGAAAATTGTGTAAGCCACATCCCATACCACTCCATTTGCACTTAGTCCACAATGGGATTGTCGGTTTTCATCATTAGTTAGGTTCATTGGTTTTGAATTAAATGTTAATGCTTTTGAAATTGAATCTTTCTTAATGTTGTAGGCTAAATTTTATTGAGTATGGAATTTAGTTGATCGTGTATCTTGTTTAATTGTTATATTTCATTGTAATTGATCAACGTAATTCACCATATGACACTTTGGCCTTACTCCCTTAAATTGATTACTCATTTGTGGTAGATTTGAGAGAATCTTGTAAATCATCCACACCAATTTTCAAGATTTTGCATCAACTCAACATGGATTAGGAAAATTGAGCAATCCACATCTTATACCACTCCATTTGCACTCAATCCACAATGGGATTGTATGTTTGCAGCATTAGTTAGGTTCATTAGGTTTTTTAATGTTAATGGTTTTGAAATTGAATCTTTCTTAATGTTGTAGGCTAAATTTCATTGATTATGGCATTTAGTTGATCATGTCTCTTGTTTTATTACTTTGTTTCATTGTAATTGATCAACTTAATTCAACATATGACATTTATTATAAATATAAATTTACAAAGTGAAAATTGATGTGGGGCTTACCAATGTATAACACAATATAGAGATAGAACCACTATGGTCCCAAAAATGGACACATGGGGTGAGTTGTAAATGAGATCATGATACATAACAAAATTATTGGGTTTGAAATATGCAAGCATCAACACTTTATGAAAGATAGTGTGGATGAAATCATGATGTATAAGGTAATGATGGATTTTGAACTAGTTTGGTCCCTATAAGCTATGTAATAATTAGATCATCTAAAATACGGTGCAAATAGATTAATGATGCATAAAACAATTGTGGATAACTTTTTCTCTAAGTGTTTATTTCTCTTTGTTTTGCTCTTTTAGCCCTGAGTCCTTCACTCTTTCAACTTGCATTTTCACCTTGCCACTTGTCACTTTGATGCATCCTTTTGGAAATTACAAAAGGTTTTTGGTGAAAAGGTGCACAATTGTGCCATGTAGTTGTTGCACTACCTTTATGGGCTTTACCATCTTTTCGGGAATGAAGTTGTACATGTGGCTATATCATAACTATTTTCCTCCAAACTTCTCTCCCATTTTTTGAAGAATATCTGATCGCCTACCATGTTGCTCGTTTATTATTGGGTAAGTCTCTTCACTGTCAAGGCAATGCTTTCACTAATATTTTTAGGTGACAATGCCTTTTTGTTCCTTCACTACTCCTAGAGTTGGCCTCTTTTGTTATTATCATTATCACCTACAATGGATTAGATCATATTTTGGTAGCATTTATGGTTTTATCTTCCTTCTAATAGGAAGACCTACATGAAGTTATGGAAGAGATCTAGGTTATCAAGCTATCATATCCATTGCCATTATTGAAGCAACTCAATTTTTATTATCATATCATATTTCATTTTTAATCATATTTTGAAGTCATCTGGTGATGACACCTATTGAGGTTTCAAATTTGGGGATGGAGAAGTGCTTGGTGCTTTTTTTCTTCCCTTTTCTTATAAAAGAGGAATTCACTATGAGCACAGGGATTGATCAATAGATAGATAGATTATCAATAGTAGTAGAATAGGATATAGAAAATTTCTTGTAGAGATTTGATTGCTCTTTTGTAATTGATGCCAAGACAATTATTTAGTTATATTATCTAACCTCAACATTTTTATTATTCAGTAATATCAAAAATGAAGTTGTATCAAATTATGCTGAGGTGGCCTTTTGTTTTATGCTTTATTCTTGATCTCACATAACCAATTATGCTGTGTGTTTTCATTATTTTTGTTGGAAACTTGCAGCCAATTACAAACAATTTCCACATAACCAAAAATGAAATCTGTGCATCTAAGTATTCAAAATCCACATGCAAGAGAATAGACAACAAACCCATGAAAAAATGACACAAGATATACCATGGGAAAACCCTCAAGAGGGAAAAAAAACCTAGCCTCCAAAGGCATCCATCTCTCATGTATTATTCAACAATAAATATTACAATACATCTCTAGAGTCTCCATGAACACCATTGAGGCAACAAGCCCTCTCCAAACAATCCATGCAAACAAGCGTGCAAGCACACATCCTATGCCATGCTTCAAACCATCACAAATTCTATCCAAAGCTAACATGAAAAATTGCATCTTATAATAACTACCTTTGTGGTTGCTTTTATAGAAGAAAGCTCCCACAAAACCACTAAGTGGTATTACACAAAACAATGTGACTAAAACCATGAGATTACAAACCATGTCTCCTTATTTAATATTGGGTACTTTATTTATTTATTTTCCCCAATATTAAATATTTACATTTGAGCAACTTAATTTATGTCCCAATGTTACATGCAACATTTAGTGGCCCCAAGAATAATTACATTAAACATATTATGCAAGGTGTACAACACACCTTTTTCCTAAAATTCCCCCACTTGTTGTATACATAGCATAAGGGGAACAAGTATCCTCAAAAAATGAATCAAATGAACAATCCATATAGCCACATATACCATCATGAAATCAAAGTGCTCCATGTGCTACATCAAGATACTTGCAACAAGAATCAAAGTGACCACCATCCCAAGCATGAATGCTCTCATCCTCCATCATGCCAATGAACAAAGATAACAAGCCATCCAATAGAGAAACCACACAATCTATCACAACAAAGAATAAGTCCTGCTCAACTAATATACCAAACACAAACACTCAATCCAAAGGTATCAATATGCACTAGTAGCTATCAAGATACACAAACCAATAGCTGAAATAACACCCACAACAAGTTCCAATACATCCAACTGTCCATACCTCCAAGGTATACAAAACATAATAAACTCATGCCATAAACATATATACCCATAAGCTGTAATCATAAAATCCATGTAAGAAACCTGTCAAAGAATCAAATACACATCCAAGAGCTCCCACTAAATGGGTAATGAAAATTTGAAAAAGATCAAGGCATACTAAGTATACCAATAGCATCATATAGAAAGTGTAAACTATATCATGTAGAACCAAGGAATCATCCACAATGATATGCAAACATGTATATCAATAACCTTTAAGAAAAATTTCCCACATAAACCTCTAAATGCCAATTGTGTCAAGTATGATCTCCTCCACAACAGCCAAAAAGAAAAGCCATAACAACACCCAACCATTCAATTACCAAGATCAAACATAATATATGCATCATGTAATCAACATGGATGTAAGCCTCTCATAACCAAAGAAGATCAAACTAAATCCATTTCCAATCAAGGAAATAAGCCCAATACATCTCCTAAACTCAATATCAATGAGTGTAATCACAATGCATAAACCATAGTCATTCAAGTAGAAAATTAAAATGCAATAGTTATGCATGAAAAAATTTAGACTCAGTTGTTAGTAATTTTCCTTGTATATTTTTCTTTGATGTTTAAGGTTTGACCATTGAAACTATAAGTTGAATCATTTATTCTAGCTTGTAAATAGAGATTTTTTCCTTAATAGTATATTGTGTTTTAATCTATGGTTAAATTCTTTACTGTTTTGTGAATGTAATGTTTGTTCTATGTTTTGTGTTTGGGATTGGGAATTATTTGGTCCCTTGTGTTATGTTTCAATTCTTATGTACCTTCTAGGGGAGTTGACCCTCCTCTTGTGAAGAGGAGATTTTGGGTCCTCCAAGTGCAAGGGGTCTAAGTGGGTGTGGCTCCCACACATTGGGGAATTTCATCATTGGTGATATAAGTATCACATTCTACTTTTGGAAGATTTGTTGTTGGGAGGAATAATGGTGTTGATCTACTTGTGGTTTTTGTGTGGAATTATGTGGATTTTTTGGTGGAGATTTAATTATGATATTTTTTCATATGTCTTCCCCATGTCTGGTAGAGCCCCTACTCCCCTATATGGAATTCCTTCTTGGAAATCCAAGGTGATAGTGATGTGCTTGGGTATTGGTCACTATTTCTAGTGTAAACCACTTCATGCATTGATAGTGCTAAGTGGTCTCTAATTGGTTCAAGGGGTCTAAGTGGTTTTTTTTTAAATGATTGTGTTGAAAGCTTAAACAGTTCATTATTATGTGTTTTGAGAAACTAGTCAATGCTATGTTTGTGACTCAATTTTGGGACATTGGGTATCCAACTTGAGATAAGGGTGTGGTGGACATTTGAGATGATCTACTTGTGTATACGATTGTTCTAATTAATGTGTGATGATAAGACTACATGTTTTTTTTTGCGTTTGAATTTCCCTAGTAATGACCACTATATTTGGAGAAGGCTCTTCTAGTGTATTAGGGGTTGAGGGAGTCCCCCATTGATTGGAACATTATGATAATTCCATGATGCATCCCTATGCTATCCAGTGGATAGATGTTTGAATCATGTTCCCCTTTGGAACATTGAGCTGGATCTACTCCCCCTTTGAGGACCATATTTGTTGGTCCATAGTGGAAAACCTTTTTCCTTGAGTTGTATCCCATGGGTTGAGGATGGATTTGGTGTGCCAAAATTTGGATGATCTTCCACTTGGGCTACAAATGTTACATATATTGGTTATTCAAAGTCATGGTTATTAGATACAATATTCTTGTGGTATTATTGTGGGTCTATTCACAAATAGGTAATGCTTTAACCAGTTGTGGTCTATGAGAAAAGTTGGAAATAGAGGGAGACGAATGTGATTGCTTAATTTTTATTATCTATTATTTGTAGACAGAATATAAAATGACAAAATGCAAGGCTTGTGATAGTAAAATATTACAAATTTATTGAGTTACATAGTTTTTATAGTGAATATGATAGAAATACACGGATGGTGATAAAGATGTGTTAGTGAATGATGCTTCCTTGGGTAAGATTCAGTGTACATATAACTAATTTTACATGCTACTTCAAATATACAATTATGGCTACTTGGATTACATGTCCTAGTTGTGTGGGACTATTCTTGGCTATTATATTAATATTTTGTGGTTTGAGACCACCATATTATTATCTTATGGTTTGATACCACCATATTATAAGTGGTTTGAGACCACTATATTTTGTTTTCTATGTGGTTTAAGAACCACCATTCCCCTCCACCCCTTGAGTAGCTTGAAGAAGTCACATAGTGCATGTAATGTGCCAATCTTTGTGAACTATTGAAGTTTCTTTTGTGATTTTTCCAGTAGTATTGTATTTTTGGATATTTTATTTATGTAGTACTCTTTGCCTCAAGGATTTAATTTGATTTAAACACTTTTTATTTGGATTAAAACATTTCCTTTGTACTTGAATTACTCTTTTACTTTACTTTCATGAGATTCTATTAGAAACTTTTAAAATCATATTTTATCTTCTTATGTTTGAGGCTTCTTTGAACTATTGGCATATGTGTCATGATGTGAACTTTGTAAACTATTATATCTAGGAGGGGTCTCTGGCAGGTTACATGGGGGTGTAGATGTGCTAGGGAATTTTTATTGTGAGGATGGGGATGTAAATGGTACTAGTATGGGATGGTCATAATTCATTCTCCCCTAGTGTGTGATTATTTTTGTACCTTCCATCTTGGAGGCTAACCCCCTTACACAAACAAGGGGAAGGTACTAGGAAATGTATGGAGGGGTCCTAGAGAGGGCCCCAAGACCATCTTTCCTAATACTATCATGAAGGAAGTTTCTTTAGATCAGTGATATGGCATTTGAAACCATTCCTCCTCATAAATCTCATTCTCTGAACCTTGGGATATTTTAGTGTTGTGGTGGATGTGTTGTAAACAAATTATTTTTATGATTCTTATGAATTAACTAAAGGAATTATTGTAATAAAGGGAAATGAATGATTACTTAAAATATAAATTTATTATTTTTTTGTGAAATGATTGACCTGATTTTCAAAGAAATGATGATTGAAGTTGAAGAAAAGATTTTTGGAGATAGGAGCTCTCTTACACTTCTAGGGTTTTGTACCTAAAAGGAGAGAGGTATCCACAAACCTTAATGGCTCACTCAAGAATAATGTAAATATGATTGAAATATGTCTAAATAGAATTCCCTAAATCCAAAGAACTAATAAAAGAGATGGATTATAAATTTTTAAAAAACAAAGGGGTAAAAACTTTATTAGAAATTAGAAAAGAGCATTACAATAATAACCACGGGACCCAGTCCTAGAAAACAAGGCGAAAACCCCACAACATAAAACAAAATCAACTATCCCCATGTATCCTCCTATCCTCTTCCAAGAACCGGTCTAAATCCAAATGCAGCTCAGGGTTAACTTGATCCCAATCCTCAACCTTCCAACCACTATCTTGCTCAGAGGCCCATTTGGCCAAGCAGTTAGCAGCACGATTCCACTCCCTTGGGATGTGAACAAAGGATGCCTCCTCCATCCGAGAACTAACTTGAAGAATCCGTTGAACCACTGAAGCCAACTGCCAATTTATATCAGATATCTTTCATTCATTCAAGAGATTAATCAAAATCTATGAATCAGCTTCACATATAACCTTTCTCCATCCCAAAGCAAGGGCCCTCTCAATAGCATGAAGAATTGCTAGACCCTCCATGAAGTTAACAGTCTTCACCCCCTCATGTATAGAGAATAGAAAAATCACCGAACCAGCTGAGTCCCTGCCAACCCCACCAATTCCAGCAGGCCCAGGATTTCCCCTAGAAGAACCATCAGTATTGATCTTTAAAAATCCATTGGGAGGAGGTAACCACCTTCCAACCCGTTGGACCCTCTTTTTCCCATGCCTACAGTTCCTAGAACTGACAAAAGATGAATGAATTTCTTGAAGACCTAGTCTGGCCACCAACTCAGCATCACCTCTCTCCAAGGGGAAAACCACATCACATTTAGCTAAAACAGACTCCTGCACCATTCCAAGCATACGCATCCAAACTTGCCGACCCACCAACTTCTGATCACGAAAAATTCTGCGGTTCCGCTCCAACCAAATCTGCCAAAGTAGAAAGGTAGGGCCCACGAACCAAACTTCCTGCAAAAAGGAAGCCATAGAAGGAGGTCTTCCCATACTATCCCAGAATTCAACCAAAGAGCACGCATGAATACAGGGAAGCTTCCACACCTCCCACCACCAATGCCAAAGCTGCACAACAAAGGGGCACCGAAAGAACAAATGTGAAGAATCCTCTTCCGCTCCCCCACACAAAACACAAATTGAAGGTCCTTGAAATCCCCGTTTACGAATGTTATCCCAGGTCAAGCACCTATTCCAAGCCAAAGTCCAAACAAAGCAGTTGCATTTAGGCCACGAGAGTTTATTCCACACCCTTTTCCACCAATGAACCTCTGCCCCAGTTAGCTTCTGAGCCAATAACACCTGATAACCAGAAGCAACAGAGTAAACCCCCTTAGGATTATGGGTCCAAGCAAGAATATCTTCTTCCAGAAGAGAACTACAACTCCTACTATGAAGAATCTTGTGAAGCTCAACACTTTCTTCCACAAGTCCCAAATCTGGCCACTCTGCGGGATCCTTCCAATGAGCTACCTCCAACTGACCAAAAGAAGCAACAGACTTGAAGTCACTCACCCTAGCCCAGCCAGCCTCGAGAAATCTTTGGCACAAAGGAAGTAGATTGGGGAACTGAGAAGTAAGTGGAGGGAATCCATCCCAAGAATCTGACCAGAAGAGAGCTTCAGTTCCTCGTCTACAGATCCAAAATAAACCTTCCTTAATAAGCTTTGCACCCTTCTGAAGAGTATTCCAAATCACTGAACCTTTCCCCTCAAGAGGGTAACGAGGGAGATCCTGCCGTGGAATCCCTGGGAAATACTTATGAGATAATATCCTGGCCCACAGCTGATCCTGTTCCACACACCATCTCCAAAATAGCTTAGCAGCCATAGCCACTCCAGATAACGCAGACTGTCGAAGACCAAGACCACCAAATTGCTTTGGGCTGCACACAACATCCCACCTAACCAGGCTCCACTTGGAAGAAGCCAAATTTCCCGCCCATAAGAACTGCCTTTCAAGAGAATCCAACTCCCTCAGAAAACCCATCGGAGCCACCTGAAGCATACATCTGTAGGTAGGGAGAGCCTGCACCACCGACTTGAGAAGCTGAACCCACCCCGCAAAAGACAACCATCTATGGGTCCAATGATTAACTTTTGCACGGAGCTTATCAATAATATTCTGCCAAGAACCCTTGGGAAGATGGCAAACATAAATTGGGAAACCTAGATAAGTCAAAGGGAGAACCCCTATCTGAAACCTTAAGATATTAGCAATTCTTCTTTGTATGGGGCTCGGCGTGTTGAAGAAGAAAATGGAAGACTTCTCCTCATTAATCAATTGTCCTGAAGCAACAAGATATATGTCCAACACCTGCCTCAAGTTAGTAGCTTCCCTAATAGTAGCCATCCCCATCAGGGCAGTATCATCAACAAACTGCAAATGAGATTGCGGAGACAAGTCTCCACCCCATCGCCAACCTTGAATGATGCCAAGCTCCACCCTTCTTTTCAACAAACGACCAAGGCCTTCCACAAGAAGCAGAAAAAGATACGGAGAAAGAGGATCCCCTTGGCGCAAACCCCTAGAGGCACCAAAAAGTTCAGAATGATCTCCATTTATCAAAACTGAGAAGGAAACAGATGTGACACAGCTCATGACCCATTGGATCCACTCCTCACCAAAACCAAAAGCAACAAGGATCTTCTGCAAAAAAGACCATCTAACCCTGTCATAAGCCTTAGCCATATCCAGCTTAATGAACATAGCCTTCTCATGGGAGTTGTCCATGGAGTGGATGGTCTCCGTAGCAATGACAACCCCATCAAGAATCTGCCGACCTGCCACAAATCCACTCTGTTCCTCCGAAATCAACACTTTAAGCCACTTCTTCAGTCTCTCAGCCAATAACTTTGAGATGATTTTATAAGCCACATTGCAAAGAGAGATAGGCCGGAACTGAGATAACCTATCAGCCCCTTCACACTTGGGTATGAGAGCAAGGAAGGTGGAGTTCAGAGCACGAAGCATCTGTTTATTCCTTTGGGACTCAAGGACAACAGCCAGAAGATCCAACTTTATGATATCCCAGAATTCCTGAAAAAATTCAATCGGGAAACCATCGGGACCAGGAGCTTTACCCTTCTTCATCTGAAACACAATCCCCTCCAGCTCATCAAGAGAGATATCTTTCATCAAATACTCATTCGCCTCCCTGGAGACCAACTGAGGAATACAAGAAAGAACCTGTGCTTCCTCAACAGAGCCCCCTTGTGAATCCTCCCTAAATAAAGTAGCAAAATACTGAGATGCCTCAGCAGAGATTTCTTGAAACGAGGCAAGACGTTCACCCCTATCATTCACCAGAAAAGGAATGGAATTACCATGCCTCCTATCCTTCATAGAATTGAAGAAGAAGGCGGTGTTTTTATCACCTTCCTGTAACCATTCAACCCGGGCCTTTTGCTTCCAATAGATTTCTTCCTGCAATGCAAATTCCTCAACCACTTTCAAAGTCTTAGCCTCCTCCATTAGAAGATCCTCAGAGGCCCCATTCTCACAAATCAACCGCGTAATATTATTCAACTCCTCCTGTGCGGCAACCTTAGCATGAAAGATATTACCAAAACATCGCCGATTCCACCTTTTAAGCTGATATTTGACAAACTGAAGAAGCTTGGAGAATGTGTACATTGCCGTACCAAAAGTTGGTCTACCAATCCGCCACCACTCAGCCACATAATCATGAAGAGTGGGATCCCGTAACCACATAAGCTAGAACTTGAATGAGGGAGACCGAGGCCCCCGTGCAGAGATAATACTAAGCTTAATAGGCCAATGATCAGAACCTCTCCAATCAAGAATTTCAGATCGAGTGGACCATAAGTTTCCAACCCAATAACAGGAAACCAAGAAACGATCTAGCCTCTCAGCAACACAACTCTCACCAATTCTCCTATTATTCCAAGTGAAGCGACCATTACTAGGTAGAACATCAATAAGATTTAATTCAGAAATGCTATCTCTGAATAACAGAGCAGAAGGCTCCAACCTAGGAATTCCACCTCTTTTCTCAGACAATTCCACAATAGCATTAAAATCGCCAGCCATAACCCACGGATGGTAAGGAGCTAAGCTACGAACAAAACGAAGATGGGACCATAGAAGTTGTTTACCCAGAAACTCAACAGGAGCATACACATTAGAGAGGAGAATACACTCACCAGTCTCATACCAAGAGGCGACAAGGGATATAGAGGATCTAGAGGACATCCACCATAGGGGGAAAATCTTCCGAGGGTTCCAAAAGCAAGCCACCCCTCCAGAAGCACCAAGAGCCCCCACACACTGGCATTCACCATATTTCCACAGCTTAGGAGCCATGGCCAACATATTATCTACAGATAATTTAGTCTCCTGAAGAAAAAGAACATCCGGAGAATGATTCCTAACCAAATCACGAACAACTTTTTGTCGAGGGCCACTGTTCAAGCCCCTTACATTCCATGAGAGAACAATCATTTTTGGGGGCATGAAAAATGTGAATCAAGAGTCTTGACTGACCCTGACTCCACCAAAGTTTCCCCAGTTAATTTAATCTTCTCCATATCCTTTTTCCTTCCCAAGCTTGGAAGTCCTGTCACCAACCCCTTTCTTCAGTTCATTTTGCTGAATACCTAAATGAGAGGAGGCCAAAGAGCTCTTCCCCACATCCTTGCCACCTTTCAGGGGCAATGGGGAGCCACCTCCACCACTCTTCGAAGCTCCAATAGAAGATTCTTGTTCAGTCTGGACAATCAATTGTTGATCCGTATCCATCTGCCCAACCCCAATCTCCTGCACATCCTGCATGGCCTCCAATGGTGGCCCATCCTGTCCTGTACCCAAAGTTCCCTGATCCAAGTTCAGCAACCCCGGATTCACTTCCTCCTGGCTGAGATCATCCAGCACCTCAAACCTATTAAAAGTTTCATCATCCTGCCTCTCCCTCAATGTCCGCTTCTGGCCCCGATTCCTATTGCGAGCCTTAACAGGGACATAACCATCATCTCCATTACCATCACCCGGAATAGGCTCCTTACCATTATCATTCCTAGGAGGATTACGAGAAGGCTGAGAAGGTTGGGGCACCACAGGCTTAGCCCTAGGGCACCTACGCTGCAAGTGACCATATTCATGACAAAGACGACACCGAAAAGGTAGGGTTTCGTAATCTAGCTGTTGAACCCAAGTATATGATCCAACACTCACTTCAACAGAATCTGGTAGTGGCTTGCTTAAATCAATTTCTACACAAATACGAGCAAAAGTCATTACCTTTTTATACTGCGTCTGTTGTGAAGACCCAATAGGTTTACCGAGCATTGAAGCCACCAAATGCAACACGTCATCCCGCCAACACTCAACTGGAAACCACGGCAACCGAACCCAAACTGGAATCCGACTCGGTATTGCCTCAGTCGGGTTGAAGCCAGCATGCCATGGCTTGATAAACAAACCCACTTGGTTATAAAAATAGGGGCCACCCTCGAAACCTTATTCCGATCTGCCATGCAATCAAAAGAGACCATAAAAAAGTTGTTCGCAAGGAGCCTAATCTCCATCTCCCCCTCCGGCATCCAAGTCCGTTGAGCCCAGGATTCCAAAAAATGCAGCGAGACTCTCAAACCCATGAACTTGCAATAAAAAGAGTGCCTTGAATAGTATTCAATATCATCTGCAAGCATTTCCATCGGGATAATCAGCTTCGGTCGCTCTTTGCATCTTTCCAAACACCCATTAATCTTCGTAATTCGGGAACCATTAACCGATCCTAGATCATTCATCTCCATCTCTAAAGAAAACAGCGTATTATCAAAAACATTCACTCCATGCGCTGAAGGCTTCGAACCAAATGCTGAACGGAAATCCAATTTGGGGCTAACCCCAGATGTTTCCCCACCCGACATAGCAAAAAACAAGATCCCCAGTAGGCATGCAAACCCCCAGGACACTTTAGCAAGAAATGGAAAAAAGAAAAGACCCCAAGGGCAGGATCAAAACCCTTCCACCCACAAGCCACCCAAACAGCAGCAAGAAGGCCTCCAGAAAAGAAAAAACCCCACCACCACAGCCCCAATAGCTTCAAAAAACCCTCCCCACAACGCAGAAGCGAGCAACACACAGAGAACGAGCTAGGGCACGGTCGCCCTAGCTCGGCTTGCAGAGCACGCAAACGCCATCCTTTTCGTTGAAATTTCAAATTTCTCTCAAGGATTATAAATGAAAAGCTAAGGAAATGCACTTTATTTGAAAACATGTTGTGATATGCAAAAAAATAGATTGAATGCAATATAAAACAAGATAAAGAAGTAAAATAGAACGAGTGGACCTAGAAACTGATAGAGGCCGAGGTGAAGACTATAGATGTCTTTGAAATTTTGGAAAATCTAATTTTCTGGCTAATTTGGACAATTGCACCAAGCTGGGAAACTTAGTCCAAAATAAGGGTTTCTACCCATAAAGCAGTTTCAAGGAAATGGGTAATGAAATAAATAAATTTCTCTAGAAAATACCTCTAATGGGAATCATATGCCACTGTTGGCAACTTAGTCCACTTTCATATTTTGGGAAATTTAAAAGTGCAATCTATAGCTCTCGGTCTGCACTTTGTTCCCCAACTAAAATCCAAATCCAAATCTATGAAAACACCTACAAAATATAATATAATTTGGTTTCTAATGGTGGGTTTTCCTTGGTCAAACCCCTATTTGGTATTTAAAACTTGAAAGATACAATGAAATATGTTGTAAAACCCTAGCCCTAAGTGCATCTAAGACTACAAAATTTGAAGCAAGATGCAACCCTATACTAACATGCAAGAATAAGATGCATAAATGAAACTAAAATGATGAAAGACTCATTACAAGAGACCCTAAATCACATTAGAAATGAATTTTAATAACATGCAAACCTTCCTTAGGCTGAAGATAGAGAGAAAATGGAAGATGGAATCACTTAGAAAACAAGTCCTTAGGCTTGGCTTGATGGCTAGTTGCATCTCCCCAAGCTAGAATTCTTCATGATTCTCCATAGGCATCCATAATAAACCCTAAGAAATGAAATGATTTGGACAAAAAGTAAGCTTAAAGACCTAAAAAAACCCTAGCTTGCTACCCCAAAGCTTCAACTTTGTTGTAAATAGACTTATGAATCTTCTTGTGAAAGATATCCAACACTTGAATTTTGAATTTTTTTGTTGAAAATGACTAGATGTTGGAAAAAAGACCTAAAAACTTATATTTATAGGAATTCATACTTAATTAATCATTATTTAGACCTCACAGGCTGACATCCATAAAAAATTAAAATTAGGTCGGTGATTTTCCCACACAAAATTAAAAAATCCCCCAAAAGGGACTAAGTTGCCACCTTTGGCGACTTAGTCCCACCAGAGGTTTTTGAGGTGGGATTTCTAAAATTTGAATGATTTAAGTGTTATTTTTGTGGATTTGTATGATTTTTGATTGGAATAATCCTCAAGCTTGTAGGAGTTAATGGTGACTCCTCAACACCCCCAAGATCAGTTGCGACCAAAACCACTTCCACAAGAGAGAGAATGGCAAGAAAGCTTGCTTCACAATGCAAGATTGATTAATGGTTGAATTGCTATTGCTTGATCAGCTTGAATTTAAAATGTACATGATATGCCTTGCTTATATGGGCAAGGTTGAGAGATAGGAATGAACATGATGTTGAAAAATGTCATAATCCTATGACATGAGAAAACCAACAACCTAATCACCTAGGAAATGATGCATCCTAGCTAGATAAGATAAGTTCTAGATAAGCCAACTAAGCTTCTAGAAGGAATATTTTATCCTAAGTAAAATTAACCATGTGAATATGTCCCCTAATTTGACTAGTGAATGAATAAGCTAGGTACAAGAAAATTATTCACACCAACACCCCCCCTTAAGTGCAACTTAGGGAGAAAATTATTATGCAAACTGTGCAAAGACTATGACTATGGGTCCCGGCTACTAGGCCATGTTAGGTACCCATTTACAATTCAAATGATGCAATCTCTCACAAGAAGAGAAAAGAAGAAAACCCAATGGGACAAAACTCCTCTCCAAAAGAGAGAAACAAAACAAGACAAACATGATGAATGGAGGACTCAATGATACCCCCAAGGACAACATGCATCATGTATATACAATCAAATACCCCCCCATAAGAGGGAAGTAAAGAGATGAGATATCCCCCCCATAATGTATGATCTCCTGCAAACATGGTTAAAGTCTAAAGACAAAACAAAATCCAATGCTTACAAACAATGTTTCTCCCCTTGGGAAGAAGATACACCAAGTACAAATGCATGAATGATTCCCATTCTGGATAGGAAGTGGTAGGAAGAGGAATCCAAATGTAGGAAGATTGTGTCTCTGAAATCTGCTCATGTGTTTCCAAGTTATTGGATGATGAAGATGATGCCACAATCCAATCAGGTACATGCCCAATCACAACAAACTATGACAAACTAGGAACCGATGGAAACTGATCTTGAACAAGCTCCAAAGACAAACATGAAGTGACAATAGTTGATCCATGAATATCATCAAATAAGAGAGATAAACCCTCAAATTGGTCCTCCAAATCAGAAATGTGAGACTCCACAAACAAAGAAGCAATGTTTGTCAAATAAGAATCCCAATCAGGAAGACTATCAAATACCTGTTGCAATGAATCACTAGTAGTACTCAATGATTCAACAACATAAGATGAAGAATCAAGAACCTCTAAAGCATCTGCAATCTCCTCCAAAGGATCACAAGCATGGGTTATCAACTCTAAAGAATGAATAAGCACATGTGAGTTGGAAAGAGGACCTTCAAGAGATGGAGAAGAATCATGATCTTCATGCACCTTTCTAATGTGATTCCAAAGAGCATGAGGAAATTGGAAGTGAATAAGTGTCTCCAAAAAGTCATCATCTACATTTTCAAAAAAAACTCTAAAGACAGCAGCCCTAAAGCCTTTCCAAATGCAATACTCATCAGTTGTGCTAGGACAAGGAACTTTATCAAACAAATAGGACAATAGATTCCTCTCACCAAGATGAGTGAGTATTAAATTACTCCATTGACTATAGTTCCCTTTCTCCAAAGTAATTAAGTCATCCATTTACAAAGATATGAGCTTCAAAAGCCAAAAATAGAGATCTATCTTCAAGCTGGAAAATATGGCACAAAACTACAAAATCTCTACAAAATATCTAAACCACTGAAAATTTGACTCTTCCAGGTTTTTGACGATATCTCGTTTCTGGAAAATGGCCTCCGTATGCAAAATTTATGAAAAAATGAAAAAAAGGCCTATAAATAGGCACTTGGGGGGCAAAACACAGACCAGTGAAGCCTAAATAGGTGAAAATTTTAGGCACCGAGGGCTGAAAAGGAGGTCCGCCATGTGACCATGGGTAGTACAGATGCAAATAAAGTACCAGGATGATTTAATAGCCAAGTAACAGTCAGAGGGTAAATGTGTCGACATAAGGAGTGTACACGCAGAGGAGGTACCTCGATGTGACCCACCAATGGAGCCTTTAACCCACTTCAATTACTGATGACTAGTCAACAAATCTATGTACCGAGCATTGATGGAGAGGAATAATAGCTCGACCAATAGCCGAATGTATTAAATCCGATGACTAAGGAAAACTGTTGATCCAATAAATGCACAATATCTGCAATGTGACGCTGGCAAGGATGCGACAAAAGCTTGTACGCTGACCAAATAGATGGTACCCGTTGCTTATGCCTCGGCCTAGCAACCGACCACAGTACCAACAACAATTGTTTGAAAAGATGATGCGTACCATATGCCGATGCAGATCTACCAAAATTAAATAAAGATGTCGGTGACAAAGGTGTACCCGCGATGTGAAGATGGACGCAAACAACAAGTACCTTCACCAGGGTGATCCCACAAAGCTAGTTTACAATTTCTGGGAGGAACTGATTTTTGTTGAAATCACATATTTTTAGAAAATATAATGATTTAAGCCTTAAAAGGTTCCATTTAAAGAATTTCAATTGAAGAGGGTTTGATCAAACTACCTTAAATAAAACCCCCTTGGATATAACCCTGCTAGTTTTAAACCATACCTATAATAGAGTCTCCTTTACACCTATCAAAATGCTAATAAAAACCACTTTTGATTTACCTTTTGGTGGATCAAATGAATTCATTTAAATTTATTTTTTTGCAAGTATGTAGTCCTTATTATAAGCTTCCCAAAAAGTATACTTTAAATAAATTTAATTTAATTATTATATTTATTTTTTATTTCTCGTGAATGTAGGTTTTTCACTGAAAATCAAGCTCTTTGTTCTGCACATATGGAAAAATAGCATATTATTAAAAAAAATAAAAATAAAAATGTTAGTGCACTATATATTGAAGTCCTTGATCCAAAAAAGAAAAACAAATTGAATTTTGATACACACGAAAAAAGTTACACGTTATATGGTCGCGCTATGTCTGAATTATAATTGGTTTGAATTCAAAACTTGATTAAAGAAAAAATATTCAATAAAAAACTACCTAACCAAGTGGAAGCACTAGATATCGGAGTTACCAATCTAAATTCGAAAGAATTAGAATTTTATGCTTCATGGAAAAAAAGTTATGTGTTATACGGTGAGTGTCACTTTTTAAAAATGTTGTTTTCTGAAAAAAACTAGTTTTTGAGGGAGATAGAAAAAGAAGTGCAATTTGATTCCAAAATTTTTGAAAAAAATATATTTAGAATCTATAGACAAAATTTCACGAAACTCTAGTTTGCATCATCTTCAAATTCCTCACGATTTAGCCACTATAGGTGCCTGAAAGTGAAGTTTTAGTTAAAAAAATTTATTTCAGTGTCCAGTTTGGCCAAAAATTGTAAACCACTATTGTGGGATCACCCACCGTTGATCTGATAGATGGCTGAAGTGACCATGGAATATGCGCTTGGGAGGCTGTCCCAACAAAATTTTTTTTGCCTCAAAAACAACTTTACCCAATATAGGCAAATTTATAGTCAAAATTCATCTACGAAAGCTTCTAAACTCAACTATGAGGCTATTGAAACCCCAATCTACACCCAGCAAAAATATTCAAGTCAAAATATCACCCTCAGATCTAGGAAGGAACCTACAACATCTGGAGAGCTCTGATACCATGTAGGAGTTAATGGTGACTCCTCAACACTCCCAAGATCAGTTGCAACCAAAACCACTTCCACAAGAGAGAGAATGGCAAGAAAGCTTGCTTCACAATGCAAGATTGATTAATGGCTAAATTGCTATTGCTTGATCAGCTTGAATTTAAAATGTACATGATATGCCTTGCTTATACAGGCAAGGTTGAGAGATAGGAATGAACATGATGTTGACAAATGTCATAATCCTATGACATGAGACAACCAACAACCTAATCACCTAGGAAATGATACATCCTAGCTAGATAAGATAAGTTCTAGATAAGCCAACTAAGCTTGTAGAAGGAATATTTTATCCTAAGTAAACTTAACCATGTGAATATGTTCCCTAATTTACCTAGTGAATGAATAAGCTAGGTACAAGACAATTATTCACACCAACAAAGCTCCAAAATAATGAGTCTTGGGGGCCTATAAAAGGTGATTTTAAGGAATGATTAATGCAAGGATGCTAAAATAGGTCCAAATTAAGCATGAAATTGCCTCTTTATTCAAGAGTATACAATTTTCTATGCTACATTCAGCCCCCACTTTAGCGCCCACATGAATCTATGTGCATATGCAAGCTAAAGGACTCTAAATAGTACACTTTACTTCATAAAAGGACACTCATTCAAAAGATGGGAGAATGAAGCCCCCATTGTAGTTATCTACAAAACCACAACATTAGGAACCGCATCTTGCAAGATGAATTTCTTAGTTGTCCAAAAATCCTCTTATGCAACTTCTAGAAATAAAATTTGAGGGTAGATGTATGCCCCCTTGATTTTGCTTACTTACAAAGGTGGAATCAAGGTAGCAATCTAACCATGTTGAATAAGTAAAATCATATCATAGGACATATCCAAGTGCCATGCCACACAACAATAGAAGATTGATGATGTTGGGTGTGGAATCATGATTTCAACACAAAAAATGACAAAAAAATAGAGTTCTCTAGCACCTGTTATGTTGTTTTGAATAAAAATAATTTTATTAACTCTAAGATAGTAAAAACCCCAATTTCATACATAAGAGTTAAAAGAGTTAAAAGTGAAGTAAATTGTCACTTACTTTTCCATTTTACCTTATTGTCTAGCTTTGATAGTGACAAGATAATAGTGAAATATTTTGAGCAAACAAGGCTATGAGCCTACAAGACTAGAAATGCTATGAGCCTACAAGACTAGAAATGCTATGAGACTAGGTGGTGTGTGGCGAGTGTCATCCTGAGGTGAGTCAATTTTGCTACCTTCGCTTAGTCATTACATAGTTATATAGTTATTTTTATGCATTTCTAGGTTAATTTAGGATCTTGGGAAAAAAAAGTTCACAAAGTGTCCCACTTTTTTGCAAAGTGTCTCATTTCTTCACAAGGTGTCCCGTTTCTTTGTGAAGTATCCCAAAAGCATTCTAAAGTGTCTAGGGCCTTTAGGAAAGCACACTATATGGACTTTAGTACACTTGTATGATGAGTAATGTAAATGTTTAAAGATTTGATTGCTTATAAGGTATATTTTTACTTTATTGATAGGTACCTACCCATTTGCATCAACATCTGGGTGGTAGACAACTTAGCTTTCTTAAAGACCTAGCCCCCACACTTTCAGTAGAGGACACAGAACACTTGCAGGCTATTGGGGTATATTATGTGCACCTCATGCCCGCCATGAGGTACCATGATGTGATGCTAATGCCTCTAGCTAAGCCCTGGGATGTAGACATTTATACATTCCACCTTCCTACTAGTGAGATGATGGTCACTCTATAGGACATCCACTATATACTCTGAGTTCCTATTTGGGGAGAGTGGGTACACTTCCAGAGAGATCATATAGTTTACGAGAAGAAGGCCAATATGCATTATTGTCTAGATGGGCCAATGCATGACAAGTGGGTGAGAGGACAAATCAATCTTGTGATGCTACTATATTCATGAGCCTCAGTGGTGAGATGGATTATGATGCACATAGTTGCACTAGTACTCATGCTAGATGGGGATGCAATGCACCTAGAGGGACAACTAGTACACTCGATACACAAGATGATAAAATACAAGGTAGTATACGTTTGGGGGCACTATACCCGAGGGAATTTATACTATGATCTTGGATGGTTTGTGTTTTGAGAGGTGGACAACATGGTACACTGTACACTTCTAAAGGTTTGGTGCCTTGATCATATCACATGTACAAGACCTATCGGCTTCCCTTGTTCAATAGTAGTGGGGTATCCTTAGGGCTTTAGCTATCCTCTATGATGGTTGCATAATTACATAGATTTACACTTTTGGAGAGTGAGATTTGACCGACTAGAGGAGGATGAGATCTTGTGGAGACCCTATCAGTTATACCTTAGTGGCTAGATCACATGAGATAGTTGAGCAGATTACAACTAGACATATTTTTGGTTGGTTGACATGACCATGTAGTATGTCCATTCTACTATGATAAATTCATGCAATAGTTTGGGAAAATTCAGACACCACCTAAGCAATGACCCTTTTTCAAGAGGTTAGTGTAGAGTGACCAAAGACCAAGTGATACAGTACAACTCACTTTAGATAATTTTTTCAAGAGTGACTCTGAGTACTTAGATCATGATGAGCCTCCAGTCTCCAATGTAGATGACGTCAGTTCCATAGGTGATTATGAGGAGAGGTGGATAGTATCACGACTAGCTCCTGTATATTTGATTGATGAGCCTAAAGGAGATGTAGGAACATTACCAGATGAAGGAGATGATAGAGAGGATAGGGATGAGGAGACATGGGAAAGGGCTGCAAACATATTTACTAGTGTCATTGACGAGGATGTAGATCCTAACTATGATCGCTAGGATAGAGGGGAGGAGGATGAGGACTAGGAGGATGACAAGGAGTAGCCATCCATGAGTTAGGATGATGAGGTAGTAGCAGAGGATCAACATGAGTGTGGAGTGCCCTCACCCATTAGTATGATTAGATCATGAGTAGTGGTCGTATCTGGCATCAGTACCCATAGTCATGGAGAGGCTAGCACATCTTCCATGCTCCCTGCATAGGATGAGGTTGATATTTCTAACCCTACCAGAGATATAGGTGATGATATTGTATTTATACCTGTGTTTTGTGCTTTTGTTTATTGTTATATATATATATCATTATGTGTACTAATTGTGTATTTTTCTACCTTGTTGGCGCTATGAGAGATTGGCAAGATTTCTATCGTCAAGCAGATGTAGAGATAGTTCCAACATCTATCAACGAGGAGGAGATGGAATCATATTATGTTCCCCCACCCATTCTAGATGAGGACCTAGAGTCACCTAGGCCATTCACGAGATTACGAGAAGCATATGAGAGTTTGAGGAGGTGAGTCCACTAAGCCAATACTACAATAGAGGCACAGTTGTCTTGAACTCTAGCAGAGCTCAAGAGACTGGAGGTAGAGATAATTCAACTAGATGTGGAGAGGGATTAGATAGCAGGGGCACATTGGGAGGCACTAGGATAGATACAGAGCTTAGAGTTTGTGCTCAGATTCACTGGATCATGATCACGATCACATACTACCATCTCCTGACATGTTGCTACTAGACCAACATGAGTACTAGATCTCGAGGGATCTAGTAGCCACAAACCTCAGTGATATTTTATATATTGATGACATGTACAAATTTTTTTTTTATATATATATATATAGTTTTGAAAATTTGATGTTTTATTACTTACCTTTAATTGTGGAATGTTAAATGGAAATGTGATTAATTAAATAACCTTTGTAAGATTACTTAATCAATGTCATCATGATTTAACAAAGCATATGTGATCTAATTAAAACTTGTGATAGTTTCTTTTAGATACACTATGGTGATTAAGTATGTTATATGCTAAATTATATCCAAATATGATCTAACTTAACATAACACACATGATGAATTTTAATAGTATGAAACCTAAAGTAACTATAAAATAAATGAAATAAGCACTTTAGTGCTCAAGACACACACATAACTAGTTGCCAAGAATGAAGCAATGAGAAAGCATATAGGATATAATCTGATAGATCTAAAATCACTTCTTTACCATTCATACCATTCAAAGGGTTTAGACATAATCCCAACATAAATGTGCATCATTAATAGGGTATTTGGGGGATGTACCATCTAGCTTTGTTAATGTGTAAGCACCAGATCTGTAGCTTGTATGGATTATATATGGTCCTAACCAATTAGGACTGAATTTTCCTTTTTTAGTGTAGTCTATAGTAGTGTTTCATTGATTTTTATATAAGGCTAAATATCCCTTATTAAATTTCTGAGGGATGAGATGGGTACGTGTAGGATCATCATGGAAAAAATAGGCCCTTAAGTGGCAAAAAGTTTAGAAAAATCAGAGTTAGGCAACTTGACTTAAAAATTTGAATAAGTTATCTATATTATTTCAAAAATATGTAAGAATAGAATCTGTAGAAAATTGAATGTAGTTTCTAAACTACTAGGTTTATTTAAAAAATAAAATCTATTTGGTGAAAATTTGAAATTTCAATGTAGTAGTACTTAAATTTTGGGAAAAAAATAAGAAGTAGGTGTCTGTCTGACCACCCTAACCACAATAAAATCATAATAAATTTTTATAAGATTTTAGATATAATTAGAGGACTCATGTCCCAATGTAATGCATATTTTTTTTGTAATTTTTTTCCAAGTAAATAATTAATTATGAATTTTTTATTACAAATTTAAAAAAATATAAAAACTCGTATGTCTGACCACCTTAACTTGGTCAAAAATTCATGAAATTCATTTTTTTTTAATCTTATAGTATGTGAAGCACAAAATTTGACATATGTTTCAGATTTAAAAAATGTGATACCGTTTAAAATCTATAGATGTTTTTCAATCAACCTATCAATCAAGACTTTAGTGATAATTCAAATAGAAAATGAATAATAATTATTTATTAAATTCAAAGTAAAGCATAATTTATATTGGTGGAAAGTTGAGAATATTCTTTAAAAACCCTTTTTGTTTCATCAATTTTGGGTAAAAAAAAAGTCATCAGCCACATACCCTTAACACTTTTTGGCCCATCATGATCTTGCACATACCCACAGGATGATTATGTTTACATTGTAATTGCTTAGTGTAGGCTTGAAGATGCTCAAGAGTGTTAATATGTTGTTCATCAAGCATTTCAAGCTAGTGTAATCTTTGTTCCTTATAGGTGTCATTATCGATAAGACCTTGAAGAGCAATCCTTAATGTAGGGATTTTTAACTCCAAGGGCATGATTTCCTTTGCACCATAGACAAGGTTGTAGGGTGTAGTTCTTGTAGATGATTAGACACTTGTTTGATAGGCCCATAGTGCATATTGTAATTGTGTGTGCCAATCCTTGTGATGCTTGTTAACTTTTTTCTTGAGGATTTTTTCAAGAGTCTTATTAGTGATTTCAGTTTGACCATTAGATTGTGGATAGTAGGGTGTTGAAAAATGATGTTGGATTTGAAATGTATCTAGGAACTTCTTCACATTATTATTTTTAAATGGCATTCCATTGAATGAAATTAATGCAGAAGGGAGTGCAAAGTGGGCAATAATGTGTTCCAATATGAAACAACATATTACATCAGCATTGGTGGATCGAGGAGGAATAGATTCTACCAATTTTTTAAAATAATTGGTTGTTGTAATGATAAACGTATGTCTAGTAGAAGATGGTGATGATATTTTTCCAATTATATACAATCCCCATATTGAAAGTGACCAAATAGTGATTTGGGCATGGAGCTTAGAAGCAAAAGAATGAATCAAATTGTTGTGTTCTTGACATTTGTGACATCACTTAACATATGCAAAGTAATATTTTTCCATATTTATCCAGTAGTATCCCATACGAATGAGTTTTTGTACTAAGAATCTTCCTCCAAAATGACCTCCATAGGCATCCGCATGAGCCTGTTCAATTGCTATATTGATTTTGGAATCCCTAAGACATCTAAGTAAAATTTCGTCAAAAGATCTTCTATACAACACATTGACAAGGATTATGTACTTGGTTGTTAATTGTTTTAAATGAGTTTAGGTGTTTGTTTTTGTTGGCTCGGGAATGGTACCATCTTTTAAATAGTTATAGATGGTATTGAATACCATTCACTTCAGTCATTGTTGTTGGTTGTTAACACTTCTTCGAATTTATCATTTATTGAAGGTTTCATGATTGGGTGAATAGTAAACATGACGTTCTTTGAAGGATCTTTAGCTGATATAAGAGAATCCACACTCACCATTGCATCTGCATGCTAATTATCTCTTCCTGGGATGTTATCAATGGTGAATGATTCAAATTGTTCCAACAAGGTCATTGTGAGATCCTTATATTTTGATAACTTTTCATGTTTGGCTTGGTAGACTTTGTTTATTTGTTTGATCAATAATTGTAAATGACCAAATATCTTAATATCTTTGACACCCATGATTAAAGTGGCACGAAATCCAACAATTAATGCCTCATATTCATCTGGGTTATTCATACATAGGAAATTTAATCGATACGACAAGGGAATAAGCTTTCCTACAAGGGAAATTAATATAAAACCAACACCGGAGCATGTTCTACACTTGGATCCATCAAAATATAACTCCCATGTAGGAACCTCTATTGTCAACACATTGTCATTGAGAAAAGAGTCATTGCTAAGTAATGCTAAAGGAGAATGACAATCGGCTAAGTGGTTAGTCAAGGCTTGAACCTTGATTTCTTTTTCTGAAAAAAACTTAAGGTCAAACTCAATCAACAACATTGCCCATATAGCTAGATGTCTTGATTGGGTATGTACAAGATCATCATGGAAAAAATAGGCCCTTAAGTGGCAAAAATTTTAGAAAAATCAGTGTTAGGCAACTTGATGTAAAAATTTGAATAAGTTATCTATATTATTTCAAAAAAATGTAAGAACAGAATCTGTAGAAAATTGAATGTAGTTTCTAAACTACTAGGTTTATTTGAAAATAAATAAAATCTATTTGGTGAAAATTTGAAATTTCAATGCAGTAGTACTTAAATTTCAGGGGAAAAATAATAAGTAGGTGTTTGTCTAACCACCCTAACCATAATAAAATGATAATATTTTTTTATAATATTTTATATATAACTAGAGGACTCATGTTTTGATGTGATGCATATTTTTTTGTAATTTTTTTCCAAGTACATAATTAATTATGAATTTTTTATTACAACTTTAAAAAAATGTAAAAACTTGTATGTCTGACCACCTTAACTTGGTCAAAACTTCATGAAATTTATTTTTTATTTTTTTAATCCTATAGTATGTGAAGCATAGAATGTGACACATATTTTAGATTCAAAAAATGTGACACTGTTTGAAAGTTGTAGATGTTTTTTGATTAGCCTATCGATCAGGACTTTAGTCATAATTCTAATAGAAAATTAATAACTATTTATTAAATTCAAATTAAAGCATAATTTTTATTGGTGGAAATCTGAGAATCTCCTCTAAAAACCCTTTTCATTTCATCAATTTTGGGTTATAAAAAATTATCAGCCACATACCCTACAAATACCCATAATATTGCCACTTTTTGGCTCATCATGATCCTGCACATACCCAATTATAAGTCTATATTATTAAAAATATGTTTGAGAGGGTTGTATTTTGTCATTACTTGTATTTCCACATTTAGTAAACAATGTTGAAACTTACTAGTAGCAAATACAAGATCCAAACATTGTTTTTTCGATTGTTGTGTATCACAGTTCATAATCTATTAGAGTTTGGCTAATGCAATGAACAAGTTGTTCTTTACCACTTTCATCTCATTGAGCCATCAATGTTGCAAGAGCATGGGCTGATGCAACTATATAAAGGATGAATGGTTTTCTTGGCATAGTATGTTGTAGAACGGGAAAATTTGTAAGGTATTCCTTCAAAATCTCAAAGGCCCATTTACAATCCTTACTCAAAACAAAATTCACATCCTTTTTGAGGAGATGTTTGAAAGGTAAGGTTCAATCAGCTAAGGAGGCAACAAAATGACAGATGGCTTGAATTCTTCATTGTAATGTGCATAATTGGGAAATATTTCTACAAGGTGGCATGTTGATTATAGCATCAATTTTGTTTGTGTCAACCTTAATGCCTTTGTAAGATATGATAAACACTAAAAATATTCCACTATCTACTCCAAAGACACAATTTTTCATATTTAGTCTCATGTTGTATTTGTGCATCCATTCAAAGATCTTCCAAAGGACACTCACATTGTCGTTTCTTGTTAACAATTTGTCTAGGATGCCATCAACATAGTCTTCCAATATTTTATGTATGTAATCATGAAATATTAGTGTCATAGCTCATTGATAGGTTGTTCCTATATTATTTAATCCAAAAGGCATCATAACCCAACAAAATGGTCCCCAAATTGTTGTAAATGTTTTCTTATATTGATCTTGTGGGTTGATAAAGATTTGATTAAAACTAGAAAATCCATCGATGAATGACAACAAAGCATGCCCCATAGTTGAATCCAATATCATGTCAATATTAGGAAGGGGGAAATCATCTTTTAAAGAGGCTCTATTCAAGTCACGAAAACCTGTACACATCCTAATATGATTTTTAGGTTTTGCAATTGCAACAATGTTTGATATCCAAGGAGAATAATCAATAGATTGAATGAAACCTTTGTCAAGGAGTTTTTCAAGTTCTCTTTTAACAATCAAAGCTATTTTAGGATTCATTTTTTTGTATCTTTTTTCGAAAGAGCTTAGCATTTCTGGAAAGAACAATGTTATGTGTCACTATCTTTGGATCTATTCATAGCATGTCTAAATATTTCCAAGCAAATTTTTAGGAAATTCATGAAGCAAGGTTGTAGTATCCTCTTGTTCATCATCAAGGCACTTCCCTATTTTAATTATTTTTTATTTTTCATCTACATCCATAGGTATATCAATTGTATATCCCAAGGGAACCACATTTGACTTAGGAAATTTAGGATCATATGTTTCCATGCTTGTGTCTTTCTCATTGGTATCAATAACTTTTTTCTTGGTACTGATCATAGCATAGGTAACTTTTCTCTTTGAAGAAGATGTCTTATCATAAGCATCTAACATTTTCTTAAGAGCTTTATCATTTTCAAAGTACTCCCATGATGGTGGTAAATCCACATCAACTAATTCAAGATGCTTTAGTGTGAGATTGGTTCTTGGTTGGCATGTGATGGTATTGATGTTTAGTGATGGTCGTTGATTTTCTTTGGTTATCTTAGAAAAAGAATATCCCAAACAAGTTATTGTCTCTTGTGTATTAGGTTCTATAGAAACTTGAATGCCTCGTTCATGCTTTCCACATCCCTTACCATTGTGGCCCAATTGTTTCACGAGTTCATAACCTCCTCCATAAAGTAGTTCCATTTCTTTTGGGTGAGTAAGTTTTTGATAATCTATCTCATTGAAAGTTGTTGTGTAAGTTTTATTTTCTTCCAAAGTGGATGAGGTAGATGGTTGGGAACATTCTTCTAAATTCTAAGCTGACATAATAATTGGTTGTTCTTTTTTTAAATCCTCTTTTCGTGTGATTATATATTCACCCATAAATGAGGGTGTGAATTATAATGATCTCCAATCATGACCTAGCAATTTAGAAATGGGTTCTTCTTGTTTGTTGGTCTCAAGAGGTTCTATGCAAGATGTTGGAATCAATGTGTTTAGAGGACTTGTTGTTCCTTTTTCAAGTTGTAAGCAAATTTCAGACTCGAGGTCTATTTCAACTTGATAAAATTTGTCGCTATAGACATATTTCATTATTTTATGAAGGGTCAAAGGCACCACATGAATCTCATGAATCCATGCTCTTCCCAAAAGAATATTGTATGAAATATCATAGGGCATGGTCCATGAATATTAGTTTGCAAGGTAGCCAATTTGACTGTAATAGGTAAGATAATTACACTGAGTGGTTACTTTGTTATATTGTCAAATCCTAGCTAATAGATAAGGAATCAAGTTTGATTTGTGAGTTATCCACACGTAATCTATCTAGAAGTTTCACACTACTCACATTAAGGGTAGAGCAATAGTCAACAAGGGTATGTTTGATGGCTATTCGATTGAATTGGGCTATTGTCATAAAGGCTTCATTTTGCTTCATTAATTCTAATTGAGGGAGCTCATGTTGGTGGAAAATAATGTCTACATTAACTATATTCAATCCTTGTATTAGAGCTACCAGATCATTTGGATTTGTACCAAGATGAACCACTATTTGTTGCAATGTTGTTTGGATCATAGTGTGATAGTTTGGTGAATTTTGAAGAAGGTCCCAAAGGGATACCATTGCATGAGTATTCTTAAGTTTATCAACGAGATCATACTCCCTAATGTGTGAATTTAATCAAGGAGCACTAGGCAATATGGGATTGGGTAAAGGTAAGGGTTTTGGGGTGGGTTGTTGTGGTTACAAATTATTTCTAGTGTTATGTGTGTGAGCAACAACATCATGCTTTGGTGGGTAAAGGGTAAACTTTGGTTTAGGTGGAGGTTGAGGTTTATGTGAAGGTGGGTAAGGGATGAGTTGAGCTTGAATTTCATTGACATATTTTATTTTAGGTTAGTCAAAACAAACATTAGTGGATGGCTTTTGTGAGATGAAGTACTAAAGGGCTTCATCTAACATATCAAAGTGTTCACTACTAAAATGTTTGGGAGTTAAGTTATATTTGGGTAGTTTGGGTTTTTTTATCACAAACCTTAGTGGGTGATCTTAGCGAGAGGAAGCCCATGAGGGCTTCATCTAACATATCCAAGTCATCACTACTAAAAGGTTTGGATGATATAGTGTTTCTAAAGTGAAACATTGTTTTTATTGTTTCATTTGATGTATATAGGTTTTTGTTTTCATTTTGTGATGAATCTAATCTAAATGAACTAGGAACTAATACTGAGAATGAAAATTGTAAAAAATATAATGCTATCCATAATTGCCAGGAAAGTAAATAATCTTATTTCTAATTATTTTAATGTAACAGAAAATAACTGAACTAAAACATAAAAGTATCTGAGATAAACAACAACCTAAGAAACTGGAAATTGAATTCTAAACATAGTGATGCAAAATGTGTATTGGGACTAAGTCACCCAAGGTGGAGAATTAGTCCTAGGAGGGGTATTTTTTTATGTTTTTCTAAATCTTCCAATGGATGCTTATGTCTTATATATTGTACAATGAAAATATAAAGTTCAAATGCAAAATTTCACTATTGTTTAAGGAAATGAGGTGCAAAAATACAAGCTTAAATGACTTTTTCACTAATGCAAACTATGAAACCATAGAATGTAAATGAACTAATGAAAAAGGAAATGTAAGTTATTCCTAGGGTGTAAATGCACTCTAAATCATAAATGAAATGTTCTAAATGTAGGTTCACCAAAATGAACCGTAGATTTTTGGGGATAGGAGCTCTCTTACACTTCTAGAATATTGCACCTAAAAGGAGAGAGGTATCCCAAAAATCTTAATGGCTCACTCAAGAATAATGTAAATATGATTGAAATATATCTAAATAGAATGTCTAAAATGCAAAGAACTGATAAGAGAGATTGATTATTAATGCAAAATTAAGGAAATGCACTTTGTTTGAAAACATGTTGTGATATGCAGAAAGATAGATTAAATGCAATATAAAACAAGATAAAGAAGTAAAATATAAAGAGTGCACTTGGAAAATGATAGAGGTCAAGGTGAAGACTATAGATTTCTCTAAAATTCTAGAAAATCTAATTTTCTGGCCAACTGGAACACTTACGCCAAGCTGGGTGACTTAGTCCTAGATAAGGGTTTCTGCCTAAAACGTAATTTCATGGAATGGGACTCATACGTCACAATTGGAAAATTAGTCCAGTTTTAGATTTCTAGAAATTTGAAAGTGCAATCTATAGTAGCTTGGTCTACACTTTATTCCCCAATTGAAATCCATATCCAAATTTGTGAAAACAACTGTGAAACAAAATATAATTTGGTTTCTAATGGGTGTTTACCTTAGTAAAACCCCTAGTTGGTATTTAAAACTTGAAAGAGATAATGAAATATGTTGTAAAACCCTAGCCCTAAGTGCATCTAAAACTACGAAATTTGAAGCAAGATGCAACCCTATTTTAACATGCAAGAATAAGATGCATAAATGAAACTAGAATGTTGAAAGACTCATTCTGAGAGACCCTAAATCACATTAGAAATGAATCTTAATGACATGAAAACCTTCCTTAGGTTGAAGATAGAGAGAAAATGGAAGATGGAATCACTTAGAAAACAAGTCCTTAGGCTTGGCTTGATGGCTAGTTGCATCTCCCAAACCTAGAATTCTTCATGATTCTCCATAGGCATCCATGATCAACCCTAAGCAATGCAATTCTTTGGATAAAAAGTGAGCTTGAAGACCTAAAAAATCCATATCTTGCTGCCCCAAAGCTTCAACTTTGTTGTAGATAGACTTAAGAATCTTCTTGTGAAAGATATCAAACACCTGACTTTTGAATTTGTTTGTTGAAAATGACCTGATGTTGTAAAAGTGACCTAAAAACCTATATTTATAGGCATTAATACCTAATTAATATTTATTTAAATCTCATAGGCCAACATCCATCAAAAATTTGAATTAGGTTGGTGATTTTCTTGAGCTCAAAATTGAAAATTCCCCCAAAAGGGACTAAGTCACCACCCTGGGTGACTTAGTCCCACCAAATATTTTTGAGGTATGTTTTCTAAATTTTGAATGATTTAAGTGTTATTTGTTAGGATTTGTATGATTTTTGAGTGGAATAAGCCTCAAGGTCCAAAATAATGAGTCTTAGGGGCCTATAAATGGTAATTTTAAGGAATGATTTAATGCAAGGATGCCAAAATAGGCCCAAATTAAGCATGAAATTTCCTCTTTCTTCAAAAGTATACAATTTTCTACATGTTATAGAAGAAAACTTATATAGTCCTTTAGGATCGTATAAGTAATGTGAAACTGACATCTATAATAATGTAGTGTGACATGGATGGATCATCTTTTGAGTAGATAGTTAATTGTAAACTTGCCTAATATTTTAGAATACTTTTGTAATGCTCACTATGCAAACCCCAAAGAACACACACATAACAACTAATTTTTTTTTTTAAAACACTACAATTAAACATGCAATAACATTAAACCATAATCAAAATGTACATTACATCACATTATCACACTTAGTTCTCTGGGGCACGCGAGGTTACATCGCAACAACTAACAACAAAAGTAAAGATAATGATAAGCCACATATCCATTTATATTATAATAACCATGAATAAGAGTACATCCATGAAACAAGAGTGATAGTATTGCTACATCACAATATTTACAACAATATGAATCTCTTTTAACAAACTTACAATTGATCCTAACTATTACATCATTATTTTAATATTACATTACAAGCTCTTGATATATGAATTACAATAAATTTCCCAAACATGTGGGATGATACAGGTACAATGAACTCTAAACTACAAAGGAACACTGGTATAACTCCAACCGTAGAAATGCTAAGAAGATAGGATGCTGATGGGGAACCCAACGAGTGCGGAGCATGTTCCACCCAACCATGTGAATTATAATTAACTTGAACCCCCCATGCTCAGAGGTGACAAGGAAGAGAACCTGACCATGAATGCCAAACCAACTCATGAACAACATAGTACAAAAAAAACTCAAGGTATAGAATGAAATAACCATCAACGTTCACGAATCAAACATAACAAGATAAAGCTATGAAATTCATCACAATTAAAAAAAGCATTATCAATTAAAAAAGTAACTAAATAACAACCATAAATCAAATTCACAAGAATCATAAACAACATATAGATTACAATTCTAGAGGAAACAAAAAAAACAAGTACAAGGGTGTCTAGTGGAGAGTGTCATTGCATAGCTCTCATGGGATCTCCTGGCCCTTCCTCCAATTCAGGTGCTGACACCCATCTATGGTTCTCCTATCCCTTCCTCCTAACTAAGGCGCTGACACCATAGGGTAGCTAATGCAGAGCCGATAATCTCTCATGAAGATGAGATTACGACTTTGCTGACCATGGCCTTCTCAGTCTATCATTAGTCTATGATAGTCCTAATGCATAGACGAGGAATCCAATGTTTATTATCTTGTGTTTTTTACTACCCATCCCCCTAAATTCTATTTTTAGGTTATCACTTGTTTAACTACTCTTATGTGGGTTATCCTGAGCCCTTCCTCATTCTGGGGTGTCGGTGCCCACAAAGAACCACTCTCCCTAAGACCCCTAACATAAATCAAAACTAGGCAAGGGTTGAACTATAACATATAAAGCATAATGCTCAAAACAAAACATGTGAGGCATTAACCCTCTCATGATAACTCATAACCAAAAGTCTTAACAAAACCGTTCAACCCTTCCAAGCATAAAACCAATAAGTTTCAACTCCAAAAGTATAACCAAAATGAGGATAACATTCAAAATTAAACTTCCCTCTAGAACAAGGTTTCACAATCAACAACAGGGTTCCCACATTGATATTAAAGCCAAAACAAAAACCACAAAAGTAGAAATATACTCAAATTAATTTCACAAAGTTGCACCATTAATTCTAATTTATTCTCAATTAAACGATTAAGTTACTTTTGTTTGTCATTCAAATACTTCAGAGTTCTATGTTTTATAATGTAATCCATAATATTAAAAAAAAACATTATTAATATATATATATTAATAATAAAAAAATATTATTATTAACAATTTAATAAATATATTTAAAAATATATTAATAAATTCTTAAAACATTTATTATTAAATTTTTTTTATTAGATATATTTAAAAATAAAATTTTAAAAACATTTAAAATCAAATATTAATAAATAAATAAATATATATATATATATATATATATATATATATAATTTAAAAAAAAAACAAACTCATATAAAAAAAATGGCCGACGGCCATACTACACGCAGCAGTCTTATTGACTGTTGCGCACAACAGTCATTAAGAGTGTTGTGTAGCAGTCAATGAAACTACTGCAGCAGTACTACCTCGGCAGTAGGGTGATGGGGAGGGGTATGGCTTCAGCCGTCGTTCCCAAGAACCCCAAAAATAAATTTTCATATTTTATTTTATTTTTTTATAATTTTTTTTATAAAAACAATTATTGCCTTAGCCAAAGAAAGACCGACGGATGAATAAATTCGACCCAATGAAAACAATACGAACCAGAACTAAAGTAGAACAATGATAATTTTTTATTTATATAAATATATATATATATATATATATCTATATATATATATTTTACCACAGAGAACAATATATCTGTGTGTAACACAGAAAAATATAAATATATATTTGATAAAAACAATATTTCAAACCCATTAATTAGAAAGAATGATCTTTTTCCACAGTGAAAAAATAGAGGGAAATTGAGCATATTAAAACTAAATTCAACGAAATTTCTTTCTGTTTGTTTGTAATAAAAATGATTTCAGATTTCAAAAGAATTTTCATATAAAGAAGACATAATTATTATTTATTTTCTTTTCTTAGAGCAATCATTTTTTATATTTAATTCTCAGAAAGATTTTCTTTTATAAGCAAAGATTGATTCTAAAACACATTTCTATTCTTTTTACAGATTCAAAAACAATCAAGAAGAGAGAGGGTGGAACCTGTAGTCCTATGCTCTCGAGAATCTGATGAAGCTTGCTTGATTCTGAAGGCCTCTACGAAGAGCTTTTCGTTCCTGCTTCAAAATATCCTCTCCAGATTACCGTGCTCAAATCTCAAAAACCAAATCCTTAATCTGAAGACTCTTTCCAAAATATTTCAAACAAAAGAATGGAAAATATCATTTTCGAAAAATTTAGAAGATTCAAAAATGCATAACCATTATTTTTCAACCTCTGTCTCAATAATCCTCCATATGTGTAAAACTTACAAAAATTTTAATTAAATAAAAGATATTTACCATTTTCTTCCAAAAGCTCTAAAAATCCACAATAAAAGAAATTATATCTTTAAAAGAAAGCTTTTCCGACAAATCTCAAATCACATTCGTTTTCACAACTTTTTCTATTCTTTTTTATTTATTTTTATTTTTTTCTATTTTCAATACTTTTTTGTTTTAATTTCCATTTTTACATCTTTATTTACAAAGCACATTATCTAATTAATTTAAATAATTTATTCTAATAATTATCCTCGACAAGATAATTAATTAAAATAATAAAATAACATATCTAAAGTAAGAGATCATTTCATAACATAACTTATTAAATCACTGCATCATATTATAATTCTGAAATCAACTAACATCATCAACCATAATGTCATATGAAATAATCATGTCCACAAATGTGTAAGCATAAACACCAAAGTCTACTAACCAAATTACCAGACCAAACAATAAAAACACCATCAAACCAAACCATAAGGAGTACAATCACAGTCATGAAGTAACAACCAAAGCATAGAAAGAACAAATATAAATAGTAACAGGAGGGGTATTACAACTTTTGAAGATAAAATTTTCTATTGTCATACTTGGGAATTTTTGTATAAAATAATATTGAAAAGTTCTTGTGGTTATGTGCACATCTAGGGACTTCTAGGAGGAAAACCAATCCTAGGGGGAAGAGTGTAAGATCCCATCCATTTTAGCCTTGTTGATCATGTTAGTTGTTGATGGTTTATGTCCTATATTTTATGTCACTTATGTTGGGAAATACACACTAGTGATGATTGTTCATATACATCAAATATTCTCATATTTTAATCACTAAATAATCTTATCTAACTAATAGTTGTGATTTTGTGTGATAGTTAGATGAGTTTTATTCCTTGTCTACATAGATATGGCATGATCAAGATGTTCAATTGTTGGTGGTATTGCTCTGTATATTATGTGTATTACATGATATTAGGTGATTATATACTATGGATGTGATTTTAAGGTGATGATTGAAATTTAATGTTTATTTGTAGTAGTAGTAGTTATTAGTGATATTTATATGGTAAATAGTGTGATAATTTTTTGGTTAAATATAAAAGTATTATGAAAGTGGGGAAATTTAAATTATATGTGACTTATGTAGATTTAATTCCTTAGTCAATTATTATTAGAAGGTTATTTTTCATATATTAATGGTTTCAATTATTATTGATTATGAGAAATATTGACACCTTTTTCTGGTTGGGTAAACAGGTTAAAATTGGTCAATGTTGAGGAAGGGGTCACATAGCTAGTCCTGCTATGTTATTCTTGTCAATTCCTAGTCTTATCATAGATGTGTCTTAACCTTATTTTGTAAGGATTGTTCATGTGTGAAAGGTTGTTCTATTAGACCTTTGAGTCACATTTTAAATATGATTACTTATTTTGTGTTTTAAGAAGTCTTTATATGGTATCAAGTGTATAAAATGTTTCCTAGGTGGTAGGTCTATGGGTTAGGGGTCTTTGTATTCCATAAAACCCCTTAAATAAACTATAAAACCCACCCTAATTTCTCACTTATGAAAAGTGGAGAAAATTGGAGTTGGGTGGGTGGTTGGGAAGTTATGGGGAGTTGGTTTCCCTTTTCTCTTCTATATCTTCCTTCTCTTTGGAAGGAGAAGGGGATTCTCTTTTTTCTTTTGGTTATTCTTGTATTTCATCACAGTGGAGGATATTTATTGGTGGAGATAGAGGAGGGGATGGGAGAGGAAGCATGGAATAGTAGGGCTTCGAGAAAGAGAGCCTATCACCTATTGGATTTGCACTTAGTTTGGTAAGGTGTACCCCTTTGTAGATCTTTCTTTAAGATGCATGAAATATTCTTTATGTTTTGAAATTTTTGTGTAATTTATTGCTAGATTCCTTGGAGGAATTTTTTAAAATTATGTGTTTAGTTTTGTCTTGTTGGAGCTCCATCTTGTTTTAGTTTGTCTTAATATGTATAGCTATTTAAGGGTTAGGGTGATGAATTATAGTATGTGTGTTTTCATTGTGTATAGCATGTTGTGTAATTTGTTTAAGGAACCCTTGTGAATAGTGATGGTGTGTGTAAGGGAAAGCTTTGTGACCCTTAGAACTCGGGGGTGGATTGAAGAGAATATCAATCCTACGGTTGGGAGGAGAGCTTGTGGCCAAATCATCTTTTTGTTGTCTTTTTCTTTTAGGTGCATATATATTGAAGTTGGAATCAATGGAAAGCCTTTAAAAAATTAGAGTTTCAGAAATAGAAATGGGTCCTACGAATTGGAAAAAAACAGGGAGTTCAAGATCCAAAGAGTAGATTTTTGGTAAAATGTAATTGTAGGATATGGTGGTTGGTAGCAAACCTCCTAACTTGTTAAGAATGTTTAAAAGGAAAAGAATTCTTTTAGAGTTTAAAATTAATTATTCCTCCTATAGAAGGCTTAATGCAAACACATGAGGTGTATGTCTCTACAAATTCAAAATCCAAGAGAGAAAAATAAACAATTGACCCTTACTTTCTTTTACTTGTAAAAGGGTGGTTAGATCTTAGATTTGACATTTTTCTTTAAATTGACATACATGCATCTAATGTATTTTCACAAAGAGATTAAAGATATGTATGTAATAATAATCATACATATAATTACCTTACTTCCTAATTATAATAATCTAAAAAAATAGAAAGATTGATATGAAGGTTTGATTTCTATTCTAAATCAACAAAAGGGCTATTTAATATGGTTCGAATCAAATGGCATGTGCTTGATTCAATGTATAATCTGGAAGATCAATAAATCTAGAGTCAGTTCCTGCACATGTTTTATTCGTTTCTGTGTTAAGCAGTCATCCGTCTTTATATATAATGTTCATTCAAACTCATTTTTGGACTGTAGTTTGCTGCAGGAAATGCACACATTTTGCATTATACCTATCCGAGGAAACGACCTGTACATGGGAAGGGGTGCAACTAAGGGTCGCCACCCTAGTAGGTGGTGTCACCCCCTAAACTCTGCATATAGGGAATGATAAGTCGATACCTGTCATTGTCTTGGTCGGCGAATAGGAAATCTGTTGGTGATCTTCATCAATACCTACCAAGCCTTTGCTCTATATGTTCTTTGTATCTGCTAATAAATAGGCCAATCGTTGATAGATCATACTTGCAACTGATAGATACCCCTGAAAGTGTCAAGTCGTGAAACAATTAACATTTCTTCAAAGGATTCGAACCACTATAATCTGCGTTGGTTTATGCTTATGCCTTTGTTACCTGTCAACACTGCATAAGAAACATGAATTATTTCAGAGCTAGCATGAAGTTTTTCCCTGAGAATGAACCTACAAATAAATTGGATAGTGAACATTCCATTAAAACGTAATCTCCCATGAAAGGTCGTATTTGGAGAAGAAAGTGGTTGGAAGTGAGTAGTTATATGTTAAAGAATCAGTTTTTATTTAGTAATTTAAATAATGGTTTAAAAGTTGAATTTGTATTTTTAAGGGAATATAATTTAAACAATTGTAGTTCGTGTTTAAGCAAAATTGAATCAAATAAGTAATTTGTTTTACTGTTTAGATATTCGTAGTATTGAGTTTTAGGTCTCAAGATAAAATAGACTAAACGAAGGACACAATTTTATTGTAATACAAATGAATAAGTAGACTCAGGAAAGTGGTTTCAAAAGGAATAACGTCACCTCCTTTCTGATGAACTAAATAAATATGTAGGGGTAATTCAAATATTATTAAGTAAGAAATGATAATTAGGGCTCTATATGGAGGATAGTTACTTAATGTTAATGATAAATTGAAGATATAACTATTTGTTGGAATGAAAGTTCAAGTATGGTTGAGTAGCTAGGAAAGGGAAGCAAAATTCAACATCTATCTTTAAGATAGCACCTTTACTTCTTTATTCAGAGTATATAATTCTAGGTTCTAAGAATTGCTTGTGTAGTCGGTTAATCATTGAATTCGGTTGGATCTTGTATAGGTGCATATGTAGTTAGGAATACTTAAATCACTAATATTTTATTAATGTATAGGTTTCATCGATTAAGTCTTGGGCTTATGCTTAGTATCTATAAATTTCACAATTTAAACATTAGTGGCATTAAACGATTTAGGAATTGGAAGAAGCTTGCTAGGTAATGACTCTAATTATATACAACTAAAGATTGATTCCCCTTAACTACAAACTAATGTGGTTGTAAGATTAGAAAAATGCAAAATGGCTAACACGAAAGTAGCAACCACTCTATAAAAGAGCTAAGCCCAAATTTCAAATCCAAATAAGAGATTACAAAAGATAAATGTCACACCCCTAAGTTTAACTATGTTTTACTTTTTACTTTTTAAGTAATTAGTAGATGATTACGCATGATGCAATGACTTGATGTTTAGGAAAAATGTCTAGAAAAATCATTGTTTTCATGGGTTATGTTTACTTGACTAAAATTGACATGTGTTTAAAAGTTGTCAAGATGTGATGATTTTATGAGGATTATGAAATGATTATTGATACACTAATCTCAAGTTGGTGATTGTAAGCTGCATTCAGGGAACAGGTTTATGCCCCTCTGAGAAAGGGAGGGAGAGCATCATCAAAGGGAAGGCTATATATATAAGGAAAAGAACAAGTTGTCACCATCTTAGGTCTAGTGTTGGTGCAAAATGGTGTCAAACCTAGTTGAGTTGGGTAAGTGATACTTGACCCTTTTGGTCTAAGTTTATTTCTCAACTCGAGTTTATGCAGGATCATCATGGAAAAAATAGGCCCTTAAGTGGCAAAAAAATTCAAAAAAAAAGAGCTAGGCAACTTGATGTAAAAATTTGAATAATTTATCTATATTATTTCAAAAATATGTAAGAATAGAGTTTGTAGCAAATTGAATATAGTTTTTCAACTACTTGGTTTATTTTAAAAAAAAAACTATTTGGTGAAAATTTAAAATTCTAATGTAGTAGTACTTAAATTTGAGGGAAAAAATAAGTAGGTGTCTGTCTAACCACCCTAACCACAATAAAATGATAATATTTTTTTATAATATTTTAGGTATAAATAAAAAACTCATCTCCCAATGTGATGCATGTTTTTTTGTAGTTTTTTTCCAAGTAAATAATTAATTATGATTTTTTTATTACAACTTTTAAAAAATATGAAAACTCCTATGTCTAACCACCTTAACTTGGTCAAAACTAATGTAAGAGCCTTAGTAGACTATGATATCATTCATGGGAAAGTTATCGCTTTTAATGATGATTAAAAAGAATAATGTCAAGTACTATGATGTCATTAGATACGATGGTGGGGCCATAATTAATTCCACGGGCGGTAAGGGCTGGCACATTTTGTGGGTGCTTTTGTTTAAGTGCTAGATCTCTTTTCGATTCATTTTCCCTATTAAAAATAGAAGCAATATTGTTACAACTATGGGGGGAACCAGAAAAAGGGTGGAGCTGAGTAGTGGTGAGAGGCATAAGTAGAACTTGAAGGTCTAGAGGCATATTTAGTGGGGTGGGTTGCAACCTTTCATTCATAAGCTTCATGGCCCTAACCCTAAAGTCAGTACTTATTTTGTTAAACATTGGAAGAAAGGAGAAGTTATTCTCTCTGGAAGGAAGGTTAAGGTGGAAAAGGAGCTCATTAGGGAAATCATTGTTCTCCTAAATGAGGGGGTGAGTTTTTATCATGACAAAAAGTTTTTCAAATGAAGTTGTTCTTACATTCCCCAAAACTGATAAGGAGAGGAAGGAACTAGCTAAAGTTTCTACCAGTTACTTTGATGTTGGGATGGTCAAGAAGGTGTGGAGGGAGGTGCTCAAAATTCTCATGGAATACATTACCCTAGATGGTAGATTTACCAGAGTTTACGAGTACCACTTTTCCCTCCTCAATCATTTTTGGCATAAGGTAAGGGATTCCTTTCCTGACTATTTACTTTGTTCCTTGAATAATAGTATTGAGGAATAGAGAAAGAGTCCTAGGATGAATTTGGTCCTACATACTAGTCTTATTAGGCTTATTCATGAGCACTTTAAAAACATGCCAGCCTTGTCTAACCCCTTAATGGCTTCGGCCTCTCATGGAGATGATACTGAGATTAGCTCATTAGAGGATAAAGAAGATTTTGATATAGAGTGGGAAGAGGAAGACTCTCCCTCCCCCAAAAAGAAAAATAAGAAAACCCATAAAAAAAACCCTCGAACAAAAAGGTTTGCACTATGAAAACCCCCAAGGGAACTTCTCAAGAGGCGAAAAGCAAAAAGGACCCCCATATGAATAAGTTGGTTTCTTATTCAAAGGATTCTCTGGAGGATAACTCTGATGATCATAATGCTACTAAGGACTCTTATACATCTTACCCTACCACTGACAAAGAGAATAGGATAAAATTCGCCAATGACCTCAATCTTGATGACCACTACTTCAAGTCCGACTGGGAATTTCCTACTGATATTATGGCTATTGCCAAAAATGAGGCTGTTGACTACTTTAGGATAATAAAATGGGCATTTCATGAGATTAAGGATCTCAATTTAAAAAATAGGGCTCTCATTGGCAAGATGGATGAATTGGATGCTAAAGGAATTTCCCATAATACTGTTGGTGTTTTGTGGACTATGGAAGAGAAGAGGGCTTGGGATGAGTTCCTTCAAAGAAATGTTGAGGTTATGGAAAAGATGAAGAAGGATAATGAGAACAAGATCAAGCATCTAGAAGGGGAAACTGAAAAATCAGTGATAATATGAAAACTGTTATGGAGCACAACCACAAAGTTGTTAAACAAAATGCTACTATCTTGAGCACTATGGTGGAGAAGATGGAAACTACTAATTAGGGATTTCTATTTGTGGACTTGGAAGCTAACAAGGATAAAGGTAAGAAGGAGGATTCTGGCCCCTTAAAAAGGACTAGAGAAAACCTAAAAAGAAAAGTGGATTCTTCACCTTAGGAGATCTAGGACCTTAAGAAGGTAACACAGGGGATGTGCAACCTTCAAGTTGAGTTTGATGGAAATTTGAAGTCTTTAGGTTAGTTAGGGATGTGTTGAGTGTTGGCTTCTTGCTAGATTTTTGTTAGTTCTTGGTTCGTGGATGTTGTCCTTTTTGCTAGCTACTCTGATGGTTTATTTATCTTTTTCTTCTAAACTATGTGGTTTTGGGCCCTTGGAAAACCCATTGTTTCCTTTATCAAAAACTTGGTCAAAACTTCATGAATTTTTTTTTTTTTCTTAATCCTTTAATATGTGAAGCATAGAATGTGACTGATGTTTTAGATTCAAAAAATGTGATACCATTTAAAAGCTATAGATTTTTTTCAATTAGCCTATCAATCAGGACTTGAGTCATAATTCAAATAGTTAAAAATTAATAATAATTACTTATTAAATTCCAAGAAAGCATAATTTATATTGGTGGAAAGATGAGAATCTCCTTTAAAAACCCTTTTTGTTTTATCAATTTTGGGTAAGAAAAAGTCGTCAGCTACATACCCTATACATACCCATCATATCGCCATTTTTTGGCCCATCATGATTCTACACATACCCACTCGACAAGTTGTCGATGTCATTTAAAGTATTTTTCAAAATGTTTAACATCAACCTAGTCATTTTGGGAAATTAATGTAATTAAGGTTGAACATTAGTTGTTTTGTGACTGAGAAAAATTTCAATCGAACTCATCACTTCTTATGTTGTAAATGAGTTTATGTTGTGACCTCAATAGTGTAATTACCATAGTAGCTTATCTCATACAATAAGAGTTAAGAAGAAAGGGACATTCTTTGTCTTGCATACCTCCTTTTCACTTGTCTTATTCCTAGTGTTCACGTACACTACGAGTCTCGAGGACTGCACGTTTGACTCAATACTTTTTGCTTTATCCTAGTTATATGGTGATATTGGGTTAGGCTGTGAAATATTTTCCTCTTTATTAAAGGAATCCTACAACATATTCTTCTACTCTAGAATGGACAATATGTACCATAAAGATACATTGGCAAGAACCTTCTTCAATTGCTCCACCACATTGACCATTTCGATTGGTAGGGCTTTTGGCTTAAATAGGAGCATTTCTTTTGCATTAGGAAAACGTTGGTCTACAACTAGTGGACTGGGAACCTTATCTATGATTTTTGGTTGCCATTGTAGTATTTGTGATAGGAGCCACTACACTTTTTGGGCTGGTGTTGTTGATGGTACATATCGCATGTGTTCTCAAGTGAACCTTCTCTTTGATTAGGTGTTATAGTTTGACTATACCTATAGTGTTCTTGTGGTTGATACTTCATTTGTGATCACTAAGTGTTGTCATTCCATCCAATAAAATATTATTTGGTTAGGGGAGATATCTGATTCCTGCTCTAAGTAAATGCATTGTGTTAAAGCACTAAATCTGGCATTCTCCATTTTGGGGTACTAGTAACCTTCAATGTCTGGAGGAACACCTTGACTTCTTTGTTCTACCACCCTTTGCTAAATATTTCCCCATGGATAATTTTGGGGTAGATGGGAATCATTACATGGAAAACACCATGTGTTTGTATCTTCTTCTAGGTTCTTTGTCCTAGGATCAAGTCCTTGCTTGTGCTAGACTTGTTCATTTGTAATGGAGTAGTCATTGGGACTATTTTTCCTAATGCCTATGGCTAATTACCCCCTCTTTGGAGCTCCTTGGTACATGTTATGCTGGAAAGGTGGTCTCCCTCAATAATTTTGCATGGGGAGCTTTGGAGGTGCTGCTTGGTGACCCCGAATAATGATGAGCTCATTGGTGAAATTCGTCATGAAATTCTTCATATCATTGATATCTGTGCCCAACAAAGAAAATCCCAATGTGCTAGGTTGTGTATTTGGCTACACATACATCGAAGGTGGTGATATAACTAATGTACTAGGAATTACCTCCTCTTGTATTCCACTACATATCTCTATGAACATTGGCATCAATAGTCGTGGCAGGAGCTTTTTGGCATCTATCAAACTATTTTTTTCTCTTACAGCCAGATTATATGCATCAGGTAGAGTATCGCCTCCAAATGATTGTACCAGGACCACAATATGTAAATTGAAGTCATTTAGATAGAACATGAATTCCATGGCCTCTAGAGGTCTAGCTCTCATGGGAATCCTTTTCCAAGTTTTATGGAACCTAGTGTTGAAGTCTGTCATGGCCTCCTACAAGGATCTCTTAATTGTGATTAATTATTACAAGAAGGATGAACAGTCTCCCTCTTCTAAAAAATGATAAAAAAATATTGTATCTTAGGTTATCGCAAGAGTAGATGGAATTGAGAGCTAGGGGTCTATACCAATCTTGAGCCTTCCCTTTAAAGGATGTAGCTGATAACCTGATGGCAATATATTTCTCTGTGATATTATGAATCCTACAAACCTCTACTATGTCCCGGAGGTGTTCAGAAGGTGTTTTGATATCCTCTCCGGTGAACTTCAAGATGGCTTTGAGGGAATTAGCGAGGATGATAGGCCACACATCTAGAGGAGTGAGTGGAAATAGCAGATTTCCATTATCCTAGATTAAATTTTTTTAAGGAGCTCCTTAAAGTGCCATAAAAAAAAATCCCTATGGACTAAGTAGACAGGTATTCTAATTTGAAAGGTTTGGCCACTTGGATAGGTAGATAAGGTTCTAGAGTCTATGCAAGCACTCTTAACTCTATTGCTTTAGACAAGTGATATAGAACCCAAGGCTTGCCTCTACCTAGGGGCTAAAGAGGGTAGTTGAGAATGCTAGAAATTTCCCCTAGAAGATGCCCTTGTTTAGACCTTGGGCATGATTTAACTAGTATCTCTTGTTACTTTGATTTAAAATGACTATTTAAGGCTAAGTATTAAAGATTGTGAAAGATCTTGGTCATACTGGGCATGCCAAAAAAAAAAATATTGATCTTAGAAGCTTGCACTTCTCCTAAACAACTAGGTATGCGTGGGATCATGATGGGCCAAAAAGTGGCCATATGATGGGTATTTGTAGGGTATGTGGCTAATGACCTTTTTTTAAACCAAAATTGATGAAATGAAAAAGGTTTTTAAAGGAGATTCTCAGCTTTCCACCAATATAAATTATGCTTTACTTTGTGTAATTAGAGAAAAATTTCACCTTTATTGCAAGTAATATTAAATCCCCAATCAACAATAGAGCACAATAAAAACAAGAAGAAAAATAAGATGAAACAACATCACCTAGTCTTCAAGCCTCCATTGGTTGACCTCCATTGGCCTTCTCCATCTTGTTGAAAACTTGTATAATTTCCCTCAAAATTAAAGTGCAACTATAACCTATGCCAAAGAAAAACAAAATATTGAATTATAATGTGTATGCTCAAATACTCAAAATCTCTCAAGCATGTTGTGTGTAACTCTTGTTGTGTGTTCAAAATGACTTGAAATAGGGCCTTTTAAAGAATTCCAAATTGAGAATGGGTGGTCAAGATTAAAAGTTGGTGAAACCCTAAGATGAAAGGCCAAGAATCAATTTCATAAGGAGGATTAGGGTTAGGGAAACATTAGGTCAACATTAGGGAAAGCCTTGAAATGAAGGGTTGGGATTTAATTAGAGATAATCAAATCAATGGTGGAGAAAAATAGGTAGTTGGAATAATATAAATTATTTAATTTATGGAGGAATGTTGACTTATAAATTAAATAATGGTTTAATTCATAAATGAGAATGAGACAAAAGACAATAAATAATTGTTTTAATTATTTATTGGATGGGATGGAAAGTGGGATAAATAAATAAGTTCATTTAGTTGAAGGAAAAATGGTAATGTTGGTAATCATAAATTTATTTAATTATTAGAGGGAATAAGAACCAATTAGTGACGTATTTAAATAAATAAATGTAATTTATTTATTTAAATAATCACGGAGGAATAATTATGACATTAGGATGTGATTAAATAATTGAATTATGTGAGGGAGAAGCAAGGTCATCATAGAAAGTATGGTTTGCAAGTCAATACCATTTTTATGTGTCTACATTTTGCCCCTCTTTGACATGATGCAGTTCATCTCATTGTGTCAAAGAACAAGTCAAAAATATGCCCTAGTTTGAAAGTGAGGAGTGGAAGGATGATGAGGATGTAGTGGTATGCCCCCTCGAAAGCACATGTAGGTTAAAAGAACATGAGTTTTCTCTCGAAATGGATGTGAAGACGAGAGGATGAAGGAATAAAAGAAATGTTAGCATGGAAGCTATGAATGTGAGCATGAAAAAGGAATACTTCAATATTTTTCCAAATAACATCATAGGTGTTGCATAATCATCATTGGGCAGTAAAATATGATAGATGGACAACAAACACCATGATATGACATAGACCAAGGTGTACAAGGTCATCCACTTGTGAAAAATAGATAGCCACAGACAAGGAATGTCCTAACTCATACTAAAGGGCAAGTTGCCTCAATCTTTTTGTCAAGACACACCAAAGACAACAATTAAGGAAAATTAGCCCATGAGACATCATTGCACCTATAGATCCTTCATGGGACATCCTCAAGGTAGCTAGTAACATGACCAAGAGACAAAACAATAAAAAGATAAAACAAAATAGACTAGCAAAATCAACAGCCACTCAATATGTATGCCAAGATTTGTGTGTCGAAGGTTGATTGCATGACAGTTTGATAGTTTGACGATTTGATAGTCTAACAATATTGACGATTTGATGATGCCTATCCTCAGGAAGGACACATCTTGAAAATTCCAATGACTATGTGATGAAGCCTGTCGCCAGGAATGACACATCCTAAAAAGGCCAATGACTATGTGACGAAGCCTATCATCAAGAAGGACACATCCTGAAAAGGCCAATCACTATGTGATGAAGCCTCTCATTAGGAAACATACATCCTAAAAAGGAAAATGATTTTTTGACGGGGTCTAATTCCAAGAAGGACACATCTTCAAGAGGACCATAAAGTGACTAGGTTGACATTGTGTTGGCAATTTGACGGAGGTTTGGCTTGATGACTAACTGGGCTATGTTGTTTGTTGGTTTGTGATTTGAATGTTGACATTCAGATGATTGTGTTGCTTCTGAGTGTGACTATTTCTGACTTATTTGACCAAAATGGAAAACCCTAAAGGACTAACCTAGGTGGCACCAGGGGCTCATCGACTGATGGCCTTGCCTACATCATTCACTTAGAGACCTCGTAGTTCGAGAGGGACATAAAAACATATTGAAGACAATTTTACATGTTTTGACTTGACCTAACAAACCCTAAGGGACTTATCCTAGGGGGCCTTAGGGGCTCAATGACATATGGTCTTGCCTACGTAGCAAATGCATAGAGACCTCATAGTTCGACAAGGACATACGAACATATTGAAGATGAATTGACCTATTTGACTTGACCTGAAAAACCCTAAGGGATTGAACCTAGGGGGCCTCGAGGGCTCCTTGACAGATGGCCTTGCCTATGTAGCAAATGCACAAAGACCTTGTAGTTTAACAATTGACAAAGACTAAAATGATTGACATGACTAAATTTGACTCTATTTTTGGGATTTGTGATGTTATTTGGATGTTTTTGTGCTTTCTTTAGGATGTTTTGCAATTTTTAGGTCTTTTTTCAAGACTTTTTATGATTCTTAGAATTTTTTTCAAGACTTTTAATGATTTTTTTCAAGACTTTTTCAATTTTCAAGACCATGTATGATACCCACTATAGTCTCATGATAAAATATTTCCCCTAGTCAACTTGATGGAAAGGACATAACCGGTATAGACAATAGGAATTACGCAAGACTTCGATGTCAACCACTATTGGCCATGGAAAGAAACGACATAATGTTAGGGTGAAACATTGTTATGAATGCCATAAAAAAGGGATGTTTATTATGGAATAAGGTAGATAGAGTGACAGTAGATGTCAAAGCAATGACTGACTACTCATCGCGCTTGTTTCCTAGGTTTTCACCATGGTACTTATCCAAAGTTCCTGTTTACTAGGTTTTCACTATTGCATGAATTATTTCTCTTTGTTTTTTTGTCAATTTTTTATTTTTATTTTGGTGTCACTAGGATGCCTGTTTGCCAGGTTTTCATCCAAGTGATGATATTTTTGTATTTTTAATGGTTGTTAGCCAAACTTTTTGATGCTATGTATAGAACTTGCATAAATGCAGGCTGTTGATTGGCTCTATCAATTGTTCACCATTTGGAGTAGCCAACTAATATGCGCCAAAAAAAATGACATGGTGATGATGTATGGAGCTAGCCAATTGGGCTCAAACTTTCCTAGTTTTTCTCTGTCAGACTGATTCTTAGGATTTTGCATGAGAACCAGGTCACCAATGTAAAATTTCTAAGGCATCACTCTTTTGTTGTAGCTTCTACAAAGATGATTTTGATAAGCTTGTAAGTGGTTCAAGGCATTATGTTTGCATTCATCTAGCAATTCTAATTCATGTAGTCATGAATATGAATATTCTTCATTAGTGATTAGACCTTTCATAGAGACTCGAAGGGATGGAAGTTCAACCTCTATGGGCAAGATGGCTTTAGCTCCAAAGACGAGGACGAATGGAGTGGCTCCAGTTGGAGTATGGATGCTAGTGCAATATTCCCACAAAGCAGGATTGAGTTGTATGTTCTAGTCATGACCAACATCATTGAAGGTCTTCTTAAGAAGTTTAATGATCATTTTATTAGATGCCTCATCTTGACCATTTCCTTGTGGGTAGTAAGGCATGAAGAAGTGGTGTCGGATATGGAAGCATTCACAATGTTCACATACATCTTGATTTTTGAAGGAATGACTATTATTTGCAATGATGGATTGTGGAATACCATACCAATAGATGATATAGTTGAGGATAAACTTGGAAATTTGTTTTCCAGTAATGTAAGTGAGCGGGATGGCTTTGATCCACTTAGTAAAGTACTTAGTGGTGGTAATGACGAATTTGTGGTCGTTGGGTGAGGTAGGATGGATCTTTCCCATGAGGTCGAGTCCCTGTTGTGTGAAGGGCCAAGGAGAAGTAATCAGTCAAAGTTCCTATGCTAGTGCATGAATCAAGTCACTATGTATTTAACATTGGTGACACATTCTGACAAATTCAAGTGCATCTTTCTGAATGGTTTGCCAGTAATACCCAGGTCTCATTATCTTTTTCGCTAAAGTAGGACCACTTGAATGGGATTAGCATATACCCTCATGTACCTCTCACAAGGTTGTTCATGCTTCATCAATGTCAAGACATTGAAGAAGGGAGTTATCAAAGCTACAATGGTAAAGGGTGTCACTGAGGATGGTGTATCTGGTGGCTTTTCGGATAAAGGAATTTCGTTGGTTATTGGATAGCTTGGGGGGAATGGTTTGGGAGTTGAGGTAGTCATAAATGTCTTGATACCATGGAGAATTGAGACCAACAAGCTTGCAAACCATCTTTGATTCAGGTATGTCATATGCAGGAACCAAAATTTGTTCTACCAAAAATTCAAATTGAGGCACATTACTAGGAATGTCTAGGAGAGAGAAAATTGTGGCCATTGCGTCTGGTACCTTATTTTGTGTTATTGGAACTTGCTCAAAAGTCACCATGGGAAAATATGTTTGAAAGTTGTCAACCATTCATTTGTAAGGCATTAATTTCTTTTCCTTAGTGTCATAGTCATCGTTGACTTGGTTAATGACCAACCGAGAATCTCCATAGACATGAAGTGTTATAATTTTCCATTTGATGGCCATTCTAAGTCCCATGACAAGTGCCTCATATTTTTCCACATTATTTGTAAATGGAAAAGAAATGCGGAAGGACTTAGGAATGGAGTCTCCTTGAGGGGTGATAAACAATATTGCTACCCTTGAGTCATGATTAGTATGAGATCCATCAAAATATAGCCTCCAAGGTGACTTAAGTTCTATGTGAAATATTGACTCATCTGTAAATTTTGCTACTAGTGGATGATCACCCTGTATAGGTGCATTTTCTAGTTGGTCTGCTATCACTTGTCCCTTTATTGCTTTTCTTTCAACTTACTGAATATCATACCCACTCAAGGTCATTACCTATTTTTCCAGGTGACCTATTAATGTTGCATGACTTAGAAGATATTTTAGGGGATCAATCTTTGCCACTAAGTATGTCTAGTGATTCAACATGTAGTATCTTAATTTATGAGCAGCAAAGACAACTACTAGGGAAGCATGTTTGATGGTTGTGTAATTTAGCTCATATCTGACTAGTGTCCTACTAATGTAGTATATGGACCTTTACTTTTCTTCATGGTTGTTATATGCCAGTAATGCCCCTAGTGTTGAAGTTGTTGCATAAATGTATAGAATCAAAGGTTTCCCTTTGATTGGTGGATTTAAAACAGGTGGTGATAGTAGATAATCTTTTATTTGTTGGAAGGTCTCCTGAAATTTATCTGTCCACACAAAAGTGATACTTTTGTGCAGAAGATACTTAAATGGATGACACTTTTCTACTAATTGTGCTATGAAACATTAGATAGACTGTAACCTACCTTGCAATGTCCTAAGTTCACTTATCCTTTTTGGAGGAGGCATGTCTAATATGGGTTTTACCTTGGCAGGATCGACTTCAATGCCTCTACTAGAAATAATGTACTCCAAAATTTTTCCCGATGTCATGCCAAAGATGCATTTCTTTGGATTCAAGTGGACCTTGTATTCTTCCAGTCTCTTGAAAATTTTGTCTAACACCTTCAAGTGGTCTTTTTGTGTCAAAGATTTTTCCACAAGGTCATCTACATAATCTTCCATTATCTGGTGCATCATGTCATGGAATATGGTTTTCATGGTTGTTTGATACATGGCACCCACATTCTTAAGACCAAAAGGCATGACGTTCCAACAATATGTTCCCCAAGGACATGTGAATGTTGTTTTGTGTTGATCTTTAGGGGAAATAAAAATCTGATTATAACCAGAAGAACCATCCATGAGGGACAACATGTCATATCTTGCTGTAAGGTCCACTATGATGTCAATGTCTGGCAAGGGAAAGTAATCCTTTGAACATACTTTATTCAAGTCACAAAAATCTGTGCAGATGCAGATTTGATCATTTGGCTTTATGACTGATACAAGATTTGATATCCATCCAACATAGTCTATGGACCGTATGAATCCTACGTCTAACAATTTCTTAAGTTCTACTTTGACTAACAAGGCAATTTGTGGGTCCATCTTTCATAGCTTTTGTTTCACTGGCTTGGCATCTAGAAATAATCGAAAATGGAGCAAGACAAGTTCTGGATCCAACCCAAGCATATCATAATAAGACCATGCAAAGTTGAGCTTATGCTCTAAAAATAATTTTTGGAACTCAAGTTTCTCTTCCTCTACCAAAGATTTCATGAAGAGAACCATCTTATGATCTTCTACTGTAGATATGTTTACTTCCATAGTGTCCTCTATGAGCATGGCCGATTTTTCTTGAGTTACAGGGAGAAAGTCCAATTCTCTATCCTTAGGTGCCTCAGAGAGGTCTTCACCTTTGGATACGTCCTTTATTTTTACTTTTTTATCATTAGAAGTTGCCTTGCGGTTTTCACCTAAAGACGTGTCATTTTTCACATTATTTTTATTTTTCATTTTGTGACTAGAGAATGGAGTAGTCTCCCCAATGTAAGAGGCACAATCTATGGAAAATCTAGCCTTGTGGTCTCCACTTGGTATACCCTCACGTAGTCCCATGAATTCTACAATGGCCTCATCATTTTGAAATATGTCCATAAGTAGCGAGCCTTATTGATCCCAAATGATTAGTTGTGGGTAGACTAAGGAAATACCATCATTAGTATTGGTGAATGGTGGGTAGGGCACGAAAAGCATGCCGATAGATTCAAAGAAGTTAAAGATAAAATTGTCATCGTCGGGCTCTATATCAGATTCTATCTAGTACTCTATCTCACTTGCTTCACACTCATCAAAAAATTAAGGAACAAAGAGCATGGAGTCAAGGCCAGCCGTGTGATGTGGCAATTCAAATGAATGTGAATGATGGTTATTAGGTTCAGTAGGGTAGAAGAGTATGTCGGTATTATGGTCAATGGGAGTAGAAGAAGATCTAGATTTGGGGCTATTTTATGTCGTGTCAAGTTTGAACATTTTCCATAATCTCTCTTCAAATGGCTCTCCTGGTTCGTAAAACAAGTCCTCAAGGAAATAGTCACTCAGGGATCACTGGGAGCCAAATTCCCATTCATTGGAGTCAGTTTTATAAAGGGGATCTTCAATTGTCTCGACACAGTCTGAAGCCTTTACTCTCTCACTATAAAGCACAATGGTACTATGATCACTAGATTCTCATGGTCCTAACCATAACCCAAGATGTTTAGGTCTTCCTTTAGGTGCTAGAGGTTCTCACCTTCCTATCTTGTGCTTACCGAGGCCACTATTCCATTGTAGCCTTTTTCCTTTATCATGTCATATCCTTTACCATATATTTTTACTAGCAAGGGAGTTGGATCCTCTAGTTCTCTATAAATCCAATATAACACATTGTTAGTGTCCTCTTGACTCATTTCACCCCACTTTATGAATACTATTTTTGGAGGGACTCAAAATTTATTTTGACTCTAACATGAAGCAAGGCTTTCTGTAGACCTGGGGGGACTTGGGTATCCTTGTTATGCAATAGGCCGTATGAAAAACTTATACTCTCCACACCCTTGGTCTTGGATCTTAATACTTGCATCGATGCTTGGGGTGATGGATGAAGTGGTAGATGTCATGGAGGTGGTCATGGTTGCCAAAGAAGCAGAAGTGGATGTTGTGGCATTGGATGTGGATGTGGGAGGATTTGTGAGTGTTGCTAAGCATAAGGTCAAACGAGTGTTAGTAGATGGCAAAGGAGGACTGAACATATGCTCCTTAAAATTGGTTAAGGCCCTATAACATCATCATCCTCTAACAATGTTCTTCATCATCATAGGCCTTGATAACAATGCTATTTGTAGCATCTACACAAACATCAGAAAAGCATAGGGCCTTAACCAATTTTAAGGAGAATATGTTCAGTCCTCCTTTGCCATCTACTAACACTCATTTGACCTTATGCTTATCGATAAAGACTTCAATGTGAAGGGAATCATTATGATTGGATTAGGATGATGAGTATTCTTGGTTTGAAAAATTTATATGGTTGGAAGCAGTAAGTTATCCCACCATGGCCTCAAATTGATTGACATGAATGTCTTGGGGAATGGAAGACTCTTGTAATTTTTTGTCGAGTATAGCCTTATGCGCTAGGGAAATGCGTAGCAAGTCAAGTATAGAAATCTGTGAAGGTGTCTTCCCAAGTTGGTCAATGAGGTTAAAATGTCCTTTAGGTTGGGACTATTCGGTTAATGGATGGTACTATGATTGTTGGGCAGATGGGCCAGCTATTGTTATCTTTGGTTGTCTAGGAGGAGGAGGACCGGGTATGGTGACTTTTCCCCCACGGGTAGTGACATTGCATTCATGGGCCCTTTTGATAGTAATTGTGTTGACATGTTCAACAATTGTTCTAATATGATTTATGATAGGTCCACCATAATAGTCATATGCAATACAAGAATGGTTGGCTCGATTATTGTTATTGGTTTTGATGTGGAAGGGTTACTAGAACCATGGTTTTGTTGTGGGTTCTTGTGTATGGTATGGTTTGAATTAGATGCAAATTATTCTCCGCCTATCTCTATGGTACGATTCTCAATAAGGTCTTGTACCAAAATTGTTAGTTGTCAACAAGAGGAGGTTTTATGTCCTTTTGGCTAATGATAATCACAAAAAGTGTTGTCATCCCACCAAAATGGTTTAAACTGCCCTGGGTCATATGGTCCTGGGTCCTCAATTGTGATGACACCATTTTGAAGGAGTTTCTTAAGGACTTCTTCAATGGGCTCACCCAAGGAGGTGTATGTGTGACTCCTGGGGAATTTTATGGGTTGTTGGGGTTGCCTTTGATTTTGGTTATTCTGATTACCTTGGTTATTTTGATTTGTTTGTATAGCATTGGAAGCATGGGTCTGGGTGGTCATCTTTGTATTTTGTAGTTGATCCCTTTTAAGGGTGAGTACAAGACCCATTGCATTGATAGCCTTAGCATCTACAACACCATCATTGGTGACATGTTTATTCTTAACCAAATATTTGTTCTTATCGGTGGGTGGACTTGCATTTGTGTTTTTAGGACCATATTTTAATCTTCCCTCAATAATAAGGGCTTTCTCAAGTTGGACGCCTCATTCGAGACTAGGTCTACAAAGGTTGTACAACAATGAACTTGCAAGCCATTTCTCAATGGGCCTAGGAGTGTTTGTACAAACATGTCAACCTTCTCCTTTTTAGGTATGTCTATGTGTTAGCGACTTGTTAGGCCTATCCATTGTTGGAAAAATGGGATAAATGTTTCACCAACGTCTTCTTGTGTAAGTGTGCATAAGCTAGTGATGGAGGTGTCTGTGTCAATGTTATAAGCATAATTTTTCACAAATTTGTCTACAAGTTCATTCCATGTTTTTATCCCCTTCAAAGTGGAGAACCATTCAAGTGTGGGTCCTATTAGACTCTTGGAGAAGAGTCTCATCAAGTAAGTGTGTTCATATGCAATGTCCATATAATTGGTCATGAATTTTTGAACTTGTTCAATAGGATTTGTCTTGCCCTTGTATTTGGTGAAGTTTGGGGCCACATATCTAGAAGGAAATGGTGGCATGTATAAATTTGTGTCAAAAGCATATGGACATAGGTCATATGACATTGGTGGCATTTTTTTGGATGTTTGCATGTTTTCCATCTATTTTTGGAGGTTTGCCACTTTGGCTGTCAAGGCATCTATTATGGGATTATTGGTCGCATCACACCTGGGAGTGATGCATATCCCCTGAGTCCCCATTGATTGTGATTCCATGTTCGAGTTTGAAAGTGACATGTTTTGTTGTGAAATGTATGATATGTTTTGGTTTGGCGATTGCTGGTATTGCCAATTTTGATGTGGAATGTGTTGTTGTGTGTGGATATGTGATGAATATGTGGGGATGCCTGATCTAGCCATATTTGTTGATATTTGGGGGATCTGGTAACCTTGACTATTTTGGTGCCCAAAGGTATTCATTTGTTGTGTCATTTGAGTGCCTTGTCCATATTGGAAGAATTTTCCATGTGGGATGTCGATATTTTGTCCTTGTGATGCATTGATGTTTAGTTGTGATGATGTGTTAACGTTGGTTAGGGACCTCTAATAAGAATATGTCATTTAGTTCCACCAAAGGGGTTGAATGAGATTCCGACATAAGGATTTGATGATGAAGTTCCAAATATGGGGTTTGAGGAACTTGCCCCCATTGATGTAGATCCTAGGGTAGTTCCAACTATTTGTGAAGATGTCATTGACATTGTGGGCATGGATTGTGATATTGCTTGTGGCATGGTGGGTGTATTCCTCCAATAGATGTTTCATTGATTGAGTTGGAGGTGTTTTGACTTATTGTACCACTAGATGTAACATTGATAGTGCTTATAGCAATTTGTGTGGTGACAATAGTGTTATTGTTAGAGGCATTGTTTGTGTTTTGTTGAGGTGTCGAGTTTTGTGTTGTGTTTCCTGGAGAAGAAGGTCTTATGGTATTGATGTCAAAGCCTCTTGGTAGTTTTTACCCTTGGTCTAAAAGCATAGCAATGTATCTATCAACATCATTCAAGACCAAGTCCTCTACAAATGAAGCTACATCAGGATTTTGGGTTGCAACCTCTAAATCCTTAGCTAATACTTGTCCATTGTAGTCTCTTTTTATGAATGGTTAAAATGGATTTTGAGAGGATTTTGGAAAGTTCATGGAAGATTGTATGCTCATATTGGTAAATGGATCGTTAAAAGTCATGTCTTGGTTCATGTCATAAGTGTTGGTGTGGATGTGTGTTGAAGTCTTGTCCAAAGTTTTTCATTTGTCTTTTCTTTCTTTGAAGCCTAGTTTCTACTGCAGACATGCAAAATTTGCTTCAGGCAGTTAATTAGGTCCATTCATCAACATTAATTTCATTTCTAAGGTTATTCATTTAATAAATCAAAAATTCAAGTCAAAAGGGGTCAAAACATCTTAATCATCATTAGGCTAATCTAATCCTGATCAAATTAACCTAACCACCCAATTGCACAAATAAATCAATTTATTGATTTATTAAAATCCTTATTTTCTTTCAACATGGCATCTTTGAGGAATATTCCCCACTCAACATTTTCATAATTTTAAATTCTGAAATTCTTACATGTCCTCCACTCAACAATTTTAAAATCTTAAAGTCGTACATGTCCCCTACTCAACAATAATAAATTCGAAAGTCTTACATGTCATGTCCCCCACTCAACCATTTTTAAATCTTTGGCACATTGGCCAAAATGTGCTCATTCCTCAACCATTCACATGATGACATGTGGCTTCTCCTCATTTGTCGAAGTTTAGTCCCACATTCATCCTTTTTTCCTCTTCTCTAATCAATCTCATCTATAAATGAAGAGATCATCCTTCATTTGATCCATCAACAATTTGAGTAAACTTATTATGCTCAAATCATTAACAAATTCTATCCATCACCATTGAGTTCTTACCTAGGTTATGCATATTTTTGGCTTGGAGCTTTCATCAATCTTCATCAAAGTGGATCACTCTTCATCATCAATCAACAAATCTTGCATAGGAGTTGGGAAAGGGCCAATTTCCACATCAAATTGGCACCAACTCCCCTATAAGATCAGGAGTTTGCATGTTCTTAATAGGATTTAGTTTGTTTTTCATCTTTTTTCATTATGTTCTTGTTTCATTCCTATTTTGGGCATAGTTAAATAGATTTTATGGGGAATCTTGGTTTAAACTTGCATTTAAATCTTCTAATATGTTTGTTTGTTGTATTTTGCAGGTATTAAGATCTAGGTTCACACATTTGGCGCTAGGAGGGCTTGAACTACAAATCTAACATGTTTTTTTTTTAAAATTGCTATTTTTTTTTTACAGTTATGAAATCAAAAAGGGGAGGAGGAAACAAAAGGAAAGCTTCTTATGACATCATTTATCTATTGTATCAAGTGTCTTTAGACACTCTTGGAAGCAATTATAATTCCAAGTTTAAAGGATTGCATCACTTCAAGCTTTTAGGACTCAATAGATTTCAATTTGGGCTCAAAAAAGAGAAAATACAAAGGGCTTAAAATAAACATTAGGACTACAACTTACTAGAGTTTGTTTCGTTGGATAAAAATTGAACAAAATATCTATCATTTGTCTTTTGGTGGTCTAAAAAGAACTCACATTTTTCTTTGTGGATTTAAAAAGAACAAGTGAAACTCTATTTTCATGAGGGCTTACTTAAACTAACCTCATTGAAAAAGGATGTATGCGCTTCTCTTGCGCTTTATAGCGATCTTGAGAATCAAAAGGCCTTTTTCATGATTTTAGGTTGAGATAAAGCAATCACCTGCACACTTCGATTTGGGTTTAAAATTGAACAAAATCTTGTGCGAGTGTGAGTGGGGGCATTATCGCATATATTCTCTTTCTTTGTTGCCATCAAATATTGATCAAGTTATGGATTTTGTCTTTATTTACTTTTGTTTATCCTAGAGGGCCTGCCTTGGGGAAAAAGTACTCACCCAGGGGAATGACTCAACCAGTAACACTCAAAATCCAAGAGTATTTCCAGCCAGGATATAAATGTGGATATTGGAAGAAATGCCAATATCACACGGTTGACTCCGACAAGATGGATCGAAAAGGGGACTCTTGCCACGTTGGGTCAACTCCTACGAATGGAAAGTCCTTACTAAAACCCATGTGCTAGAATTTTCCAAAATCCTTAATCTATTTGTTGGTGCAAGAATAGTCATTCTGATGCCATCCCACACTTTTACCATCTTTTAGTAGAAATGGAAAGCATGCCATGGGAGTTTCATGGGTGTTGATGCTTGGCTGCCCTGTATAAGTGAGTTCCATGTAGGGGAGACAGTGGGGTCAAGCATCTAACCTTTCGCTAAAGATAAGCGTAGCTGGACTAGTCCAAGTGGGAATCCAACAAATATTGTCTTACACAACCATAGGGTTGTAATTATTCTTGTGTTACCAAATACTTTGCTTGCTCAAAAACATCTTGAAAACAAACACTTAACATCATCCAAATTTCAAACCCTTTTGGAGACAAATGCCATTGACTCAATCCATATGTTATTGCTTGCCCTTGGGATTCACATCCTTAGAGGTTTCTAAACATTGGATTACATCTTGATTTTTCTACTTAAGTAAACAATAGGAAAACCCTTGCCTTAAGTTCATCGAATTTCCACATAACATACTTTGTGGGATGCAAAGAAATTAAGAGATTGGACATATAGTTTGGAAAACCTAATCAAAGAAGTTTTTGTGGTAAAATAAATTCACTAATCAAGATGAAATCAATTGAACCCCACACATGTGCTTGTGTAACTTTTGTCTTATGGTCTTTTGAGTAAACATTGATCTTTTTGGTTTGAAGGGAAAATAATGTTCTTCAAAACCTTGGCCTTGTAAACAAGTCCTTCTTAGGTTCATTTAGGATCCAATCAAAACACTTCATCCACCCCAAACATTTATCATCCCATCCCACCAAACAACTTAAGAGCTTTGGAAACATCATTCTAGATTAGGTAAATCATCAAAATTGAAATCACTTTGTTTAGTTAGGTGTATGAGAATGCATCCTTTCTCATACATTGAATTAAATTAGCAATCCTTTGAACAAGTTCATCCTAAGATAACATCTAACATCTTATGGTTTACAAGTTCATTATCCAAATCCAATCAAACCAACCTAAATCAAACCCTAAGTCTAGCATTGATCTAAAGTCCATAAAACATTCAACACCCATATCATTTACCCCTTTCATCCTTCATCTCGTCATTTAGAGGTCACTTTTGCAACAAGGTCAAAACACAAGAGGAACATGGAATACAAACTTGATCCATACATCATGAGTAATCCAAATCAATTTAACTTTCAAAGCCTTACAATGCTGATTGATTATCGAAACTCACACTTATACAATCCATACATGGGATCATTACCTTCTACAAATTTCAATGGTACAACAAGTGTGAGTATGCCCAAATCAAAAATTGGAACACATTTCCCAATGGTAGATCTAAGTCCAAACCTACAAATCCACCAACCGAAGAATCAAATCATGAGCCTTGAAATGAACAATGTCATCCCACCAATCCCTACAAGCCAAATGAGAATGTACCAAGTACAAGTTTTCAAAACATGAATCCAGCAAACTTTGGGATAAATATGTTTGTGAATCGTACAAATGTTGTTTAGAGTCCAAACAAGATGTTAACGACTCCAAGTGAAGGTAACACCATGTAAAATCAAAGTTATCTAAATCAAGGCAATGTGATTCCCAACATGAACAATGGTCAATTTCAACCTATCATGCCAAGACAGAACAATGTCCAAAATTGATTTGTCCATAATCGCATTCAAAAACCACAAGTATGCATCTCAAATCTGATTGAACAAATACCAAATCAACTATATCAAGGGAGTCAAGATTGAAATCAAGAACAAATTTGGTGAGATCAAATTGCAACACTTACCAAAATAGTTGAGTCATTGCGCCAAGAGACGTCTCCAACACCATTACCCTTATCAACATCGTTCCTTGGTTTAGGGATTCCCCCTTTACCTAACATCAATCACTCCATCCAAATCAATCCGCTTGACACCAATCAAGCCATCACATCAAATCATTTGAATATACCATTGACATCACACCAATAGATGGTATTCAATCAAGGAAATAAAAACATGGTCTCCCAAGGGCCTATCACCTCAGTCATTTCAACCATCCCTATCACTTCAATCATTCCAAACACCCCTATCACACCCATCATATCTCAAACCCCCATGATCACTCTGAGCATATCTCAACCACTTGTCACTACATCCAACACAATTTTGAATCCGCCACCACCCCTACCCAAAGAAAACACATCAAACCAATATAGAATTACATTTCAATCTGCTTAGTAGGCTGCTTATCAGAAGGCATACCAAAACTGACAAGCTGCACGACTGGCTGCTTAGCAAGCCACACAAACTGCTCAAGGTACCCAAGCCACACTACAAGCCCAACAAACACAAGCACAAACACAAAAAATGATAACTGTTGAGAGCAATGATCAAGATCTATCCATCAAAGAGCACATTAAAGATGTTTCTATCTCATCCGAAGATCAAATCAACATATTCCAAGAGTCACTTTTCAATCATGATCAAAATCCACCAACCAACAATGATCCAATTCAAGAAATGTCAACATCATTTGACCCTATGGTTGAAGACATTGGAAATCCCTCCACCATAGTTGTTGAAAACAATGTTCAATATCTCTCTATCGATGAGCACGATGTTTCCACCCCACCAAACGATCAACTCACCATACATCAAGAACCACTTTTTAGTGATCTATTTCCAGGAGTATTGGGATTATTTGATGCTATCAATATAATGCACAATCCATTGACCTATGATCATATAGAAAATTTCTCTACATCTCCTTATGAATTAGAGGACATATCTCAAGAATTTATTCCAAAGCATGATCAAAATCTTTCACCTAGGTCTAGAAATGGTCTTTTCCAAGACATTTTGACACCCTTCGACCTCATGGTTATAGATACTGAAGGAAATATCAACTCGACACTTGATCCAAGTACACTCAAAGATCAAGCGGATATTGAACCACTTACAATGACTAATGATCATGTCCAAGAACCCTTTGTAAGCAATCTATCCTTTGAAACATATCCATGTCAAGAACTTGATCCAAAGCATGTTGAAAGCAACTCTGAAATTAATCAAGATCAAGAATTCATATCTCCAGGATACTACAATGATGTAATGAACACTCTCCTATCTATGAAAGATGTCACAAATGATGATCACATCCACATAGCACATACTCCTCCATCTACCCATGAAATTCTTTCTATGAATAGACACGTAGATGATCTTCATTCAAAAAAAGATCCCTTTATTCCTGAAATTGTTACACCAAAAGAGCAGGTTATTGATTCATACAATCAAACAGAGTTGTCAACAGTACGATCAGATATATCCAAAATTCAAATTGAAGACATCATGAATAAAGATATCTAGAAGTATCCACTCAAGGAAGTAGGTCAGACAAAACAAGATATTTCAGAGTCAACAAAGCATCCAAGCAAAATAATCTCATCTACAGTGGTCATTTTTTAGAACATGTTTACTAAAGAAGACTTCTCAAAACAAGCAGAATCAAGGAACGAAGGTGTCATTAGTGCCATAATGGGGGCAACTTCGTCTAAAGCAAACGTCAACATAGGGAGCATGAAGAATCCTTATGATGAAATCGATTCCAATACTACAACTAGCCATGTCATGAATCTTCATCCACCCACCACCCCATCCACAAATTGGGACCAATGTCAAAAGAAAGAATTGAATCAAAATACAAAGAACATTATCAAATAAAAAGAAGTTGAGAAGCATAAAGGAAAAATCAAATACACATGGATACCAAAATATACAGAGAAAGATCATCCCTATCAAACTCCATCAGTCAAAGAAACTATGGGGCAAAATAAAAAAGGGAAAAGTATCCATCAAAGATGTTCACAAAAGTAAAAGCAAGCTTTTCAAGCGACGTAAAAAGTGTATCAAGTAGTTGGTCATAATTATATGCACACTTCTGTATCCACCCATCATTTCTCATCTTCCCAAGTTTGGAGAGTCAAAGATTCCAAGCTATCAACCAATCCATATTTTATCCTTAAACACACTCCATCCATGCCTCCATGTATGATATCCAATTCTCACATTGACCATGTATTTGTAATGACCCTTCATCATAAGGATTCTGAAGGAACTCTATCACAATGTGCACACAGAGACAAAGTTAACCCTAGTATCAATAAAGTAGATCAAGAATCCCAAAATTTGCATTTAAGTGCACGTATCTTAGTAAATCAACTTATTCAAGCTGGCTATCAATGACACATCATGATAGGGGAATCTACATTAGCGACACCTTGTGATTAGGAATGAGCTTAAAATCTTTTGAAAAAAATAAAAAAATCAAAAAAATATGAAAATCCAAAAAAAATAGAAAAATGATTGAAAATAGTAAAGAGAAAAATCATCCTTTAGTGAAAACCACATGGGTGGTGCTTTGCGAAAGAGCATGCCGAAAACCTGGCAAATAGGCATCATGTGTAGAATCAAGCATCTACATGCACCAGTTTAGATGAAAGCATCTCATCCCATCCATAATAAAGCCAACATTCCATCCATAATATCCATAATAAATCCATTCATCCATAAATCATTTATCCAATCCATTTTCATCCATCTGTATCCATAGTCGAAGTCATCTTGATCTCGACAAATTTTGGTGCACACTTTGCATTTGCTTGCAGTAAAACATCTTGACATGGGTCATTTTCATTGATCCTATCCTATGTAGCATTATCCAAATAAGCATATTCTTTATCCAAACACCTTATCTTATCACAAGATAAACCATATACATCCACCCATACAACTATCCAAGCATCCATCCATGACATTCCATACATTACTAGACATCGGGGGAAGATATTTACATCTTGCTTCGAGAATAAATGCTGATCTATATGATGAGCTTAAAATATGTTCATAAGTTTGGATATTATGATAAACTTTTAATATCTTTACTTTTGTTATTTGTGGCTGTTTAAACTATGTTGAAACCTTTTATGAGGATATCTTGTAGCAAAATACTTTCATATTCCTGCAGCTTATTGTGTTGACTTGATTACATTTATTGCCCTGTTGACTCCCTAAATGACTGGTATATCGCATACAATTTTTGAATGATGAAATAGATTTAAATGTATGATTAATGAACGGATATTGTGTATGTGCCATACGCCTTTTCTTTTGCACCTGTTACCTTTTGTTTCGCAGGTTGTTGAAGAATGATCAAGTCAAGCGCAGTCAATCTCGGCCTTGCAGTAAAGTCCATTTCCTGCACGACTTCGAGGAAGCTCTAACGAAGACTCTTTGACCGAAGCCATTGGGAACTTAGATTTTTAATGACAGTCAATTTGGAAAGAGTGAAGCGCTAGATTTTTTTTGGATCGGGTTGAACGCATAAATTCATTTATGAAGTTTGTTCCTTGATTGGGGGATACACTTTACTTCCACATCTTTCTTTGATAGGGTTAGTTAGTTAGTTTCCCTCCTGATTTAAAAATAAGGTTCTCCTCCTGCGCGAGAGAGATGATAGTTAGAGAGTAAGATAGAAGATAGCAGATATCATGTAAGAATCAATATGATAATGAAAAGCATAATCTGTTTGACAAGAGACAGAGTTTGTTGTTAGTTTCTGTTTCAAGAAAGCAATGTATACCATTCTGTTTTCATGAATAAATTTTGATGAAGTTCTGAGTTCAGCATCTGTGTAATCAGTAGATGCTTTCTAAGGGGGCCTACTTAGTAAGTATCTATAGCTAGTTAGTTAGTTGTTCGTTCCTGTTGATCTTTAGTTAGCTCTCATCTTTGAAGTTTTCATGCAAACTCAGTTTTATATTGCTCCTGCAGCATAGAGAACCCATCCCTATGCCTGTTCCTGCAGCATAAGGCCAGTTCATGGTTTGTGTTTCAGTCATAGTCATTATGGTTTCTGTTTTAATCAAATCATAGTTGAGTTAAAGAGTTTTGCATTACCTTCCTGTGGCGTAGATAGAATTCCTTTCCAGAATGTATTTCTGCTAAGATTTGACTGAAACTAGTTCTTAGTGCATATTTTTTTCCACGTCATTTAAAGTATTCATATCGTATTGCAAGCATAGAAGAAGAGATGCACCAGGAAGGTTCCTCCCTAAAAAATTCTTTATTGAACTACCATTTGACCCAGTTGACAACGAACCTGAGGAAAATCCATTCACTTTGTTATTCCAGCAACCAAACATGGCAAATAATCCACCAAATAATCCACCTCCTGCATTTGAGTTTCCAATTGTTCCTCAGGGAGATACTGACAATCTTAAAAACATTCCCTCTTCCTTGCTTCCAAAGTTTTATGGCTTGGTTACGGAAGACCCAGAAACTTTTCTATTTGAATTTGATGTCCTTTGTCGCAATTATGACTACAACACAGACGCTCATAAATTGAAGTTATTGCCTTCCACCTTGAAGGAAGGAGCTCTTAGATGGTTCATGAGTCTGGGAAGAGGTGTTGTAGATAGTTGGGATGCCATGCAGACAAAATTCCTTGAAAAGTATAAGGAATATTGTAAGAGTGCCAGCAAAGGTGATGACATATTCCGAATTTAGTAGGAGGATGAAAGTCTAGAAGATTATATTTCTAGATTTTTGTTTTCACTAAAGAGGAACTCAAACCATACTCTCAACGAGGACTCGCATAAACTACTCTTTCTAAGGGGAATCAGTGATGCCTGTATAGATGCCCTGGACCTGATGGGAGGAGGTGATATAACCCAACTGCCTTGGGATGATATAAAGAAAATATGTCTTAACTATTCTCGAGCAATAGTTAAAAAAGGTCGAGGAAATCATGCTACAGTGGGGAAGTCTTCTTCTGGTGGAGTTTCTCGGATGGAGATAACAAATTTGTTGTTTGATTTCAAGCAGGACATCATTAATAATATGGCTACACAACTGGACACCATGCAAGCTCAAAAGAAACATGAGGAAGCTGAGGTAGTTTTGGCCGAGTTCTGTCCATACTGCAGATAGAAGAAGTGTGACTACAGATGCAAGATGGTGGCTAATTTGGAAACCAGGCAACTACCTACTGACTTCAAACCAGTAGAAGGTGATGATGATCAAGTGTTATTTATTGCGCAAAGAAGACCATGGGCCCAAAGACAAGGCATGCCTCAAGATCCTTTAACTTTTGGTAATCCTTATTCTGGCTATAATAACCAATGGCAACATGCATATGGACCACCAACACCCTGGAATCCACCTCAACCAAGTTGGCCTAATTATCAGAACCCGCAATGGCAATCTCCTCAAGGAGGTTGGCAGCAACCACAAGGACAATGGACCCCACCTTCAGGTAATTGGTAGCAAAATCCTTGATGGAGAGGTCCTCAACAATGGCAAAACTAGTCCTCCGGATTCCTCCAGCTTCCACAGCCACAACCTCAGGCCCTCATGCCACCTCCTGTAGCAACTACCACAAATCCTGGCCCTCCAAAGCAAACACCTATGCCTGCCCAGCCCTTGCCAAATCCTAATAATAAGAAATAGTAGCAGCCACAGCAGCCTACGTATCTTGCCGAAGCAAACCAATATAAAACTTATGCCTTAAATGTTAATGACATCCATTTGAGGTCTGGAACTACTTTACCTGCTCCTAAACCACCTCTGATTATTGAAATACCAGATTCTCCCCTTGAAGAATCTACTGCACTTGCTGATCCTACTGAGCATGTGCCTATACCTGATACGGTTTCTAAGGAGCCTGCTTTGCAAAATCAAGACAACCCACCTTTTCCTTAGAGGTTGCAAAGTACTACATTTAAATCCATGGAAGAACCCACTTTTGACATTTTGGATCAGCTCAAAAATGTACAAATTCAAATTCCCTTATTTCAGGCTATTAAAGATGTTCCCATTTTTGGAAAAGCTATTAAAGAAGCCTGTTTGAAGAAGCCTGGACGGAAGAAAAAGGATCCCCAAACAATTCATGTCTTAGGGAAATTGGCTGATATAATGTTGGGAAATGTAGTCATTCCAAAGTATATTGACCCTGGAATTCCTATAGTGCAGATACATATAAATGGCCAAGTTGTAAAAAATGTTTTGATTGATTTAGGTGCTGCCATTAATGTCATGACAAAGCATACTATGGACTCTTTGAAAATTTCAAATATTAGGTCTACACCCACAGTTATGCAGCTTGCAGATAGCTCCACAGTTAAACCTGATGGGATGGTAGAAGATGTAATTGTCACTCTTGAATCTTGGGAGTATCTTGTTGATTTCACAATATTATCAGTTAAGGCAACTTTAGGAGGTTATCCGGTTATCCTTGGTAGACCATGGTTAGCAACTGCTGATGCTTTTATAGGATGTCGTTCGGGAGATATGACCATTTCTGATGGACAGTCCACAAAGAAATTGGCCTTGTATCCGCCTGCTAGACCTCAACCAGATTTGTCCCAACCTGTTTGGCCAGACATGGAGGAAGAAACTGAAGAAGCCAATTCCTTGGCTCAATTAATGATGCTTCAAAATGATCCATTCTCACAACTTTAGAGTGAGGATGCTCTGCTTTTTCAAATTCTGTAGTTTAATTCTGACACAGGTAGTTCATCTGATCTAAGTGGTAGCCATCTTCAATGTTTCCTGCAGCAACCAGATTCTGAGAGTTCACTGCCTAAACTTCCAACGATTTTTCATAATTTTCTTCCACAAGAGGTACAAACATCACCTGTAGATTCTATGAGTAATCTCACGAAGCAGATAGAATTGTCTCCAGGTCATTGCTTGAATGTGAATAGTAAGCTGTCACAATCTGAACAGGATGACTTATTAAAAATGCTACAAGAACAACATAAAGCTTTTGCATGGGAATATGGGGGCATGCAAGGAATAGATCCTCAAGTTTGTACTCATAGGATATATATCAAGGAAGATTGCTCACTAGTTAGACAACCTCAAAGAAGAGTAAATCCAGCACTTAGAGAAATAGTGAAAAATGAACTTCAAAAGTTGCTTGATGCTAGTTTTATTTACCCAATCTCTGACAGTCAATGGGTTTCTCCACTAGTCATTGTCCCCAAGAAAGGAGGAAAATGGAGAGTGTGTGTAGATTACAAAGAATTGAACAATGCCACTAAAAAAGATCACTTTCCACTACCTTTTGTAGACCAAGTACTAGACTCACTGTCTGGCAAAAGATATTTTTCCTTTTTGGATAGTTACAGTGGGTACAACCAGATAAAAATTGCCCCTGAGGATCAAGATAAGACCACTTTTACCTGTCCATGGGGAACATTTGCTTATTTAGTCTTGCCTTTTGGTCTATGCAATGCACCAGCAACATTTTAGAGAGCAGTAATTAGTATCTTTGTTGATATATCTCATGAATGTATGGAGATTTATATGGATGATTTCACTACCTATGGAGTCACATTTGAGGAAGCACTGGTGAATTTAGAAAAGGTATTGACAAGGTGCAGAGAGAAAAATTTGTCTCTAAATAGTGAAAAGTGTTTTCTAACGATGGAAGAAGGTATTGTTCTAGGTCATCATATTTCAAAAAATAGAATTCAGGTTGACCCTGCTAAAATTGAAGTAATTCAGAATTTACAAACTCCTGCAAAACAAAAAGATGTCAGAATTTTCCTTGGCCATGCAGGGTATTATAGGAGGTTTATAAAATATTTCAGTAAAATTGTCAGCCCACTTTATGCCTTATTAACTAAGGATTCTCAATTTGAGTGGACAGAGGCCTGTGAAAAATCCTTCCTACAACTAAAAGACTTGCTTACTCAAGCCCCTGTTCTTCAAGGTCCAAAATGGAATTTGCCTTTTCACATACATGCTGATGCATCTGATTTTGGTATAGGAGCAGTTTTAAGTCAAAAAGAAAATTCAATTGAGCATGCTATTTATTTTATCAACAAAACCTTCAAGGTCCTGAGCTCAATTACACTGTCACAGAAAATGAATTTCTTGCAGTAGTGTATGCTTTAAATAAATTTAGGCATTATGTCACAAGTTATCAGATATTTGTCCATACTAACCATGCAGAAATCAAGTATCTGATGAACAAACCTGCCATTTCTGGTAGATTGGCACGATGGCTCCTCTTGTTACAAGAATTTGACATTACAATAATTGACAAACTAGGAAGAGCTAATGTTGTAGCTAACTTTTTTATCAAGACTTCAATTAGCTGCACCTGTTGAACATGAGGTCATTGATGATAGGTTTCCAGATGAACACTTGTTCTCCATTGTTGCACATACACCATGGTATGCAGACATTGCAAATTATCTAGCAGCAAACAGAATACCAACTCACTTTTACCCAAAACAAGAGAAGTTGTTAATAGACAAAAGTTTTAATTTTTCATGGATTGCAAATTGTCTGTTTTATACTAGATCTGATCAGGTAATGTGAAGATGTGTAAGAGAAGATGAGCCTTATGATATATTGCATGCTTGCCATGATGAACCATGTGGGGGACATTTTGCAGCAAAAAGAACAACAATGAAGATTCTTACAACAGGGTACTATTGGCCAACATTACACAAGGATGCTATGGCCTATACAAGAAAATGTGATAGATGCCAGCGTATGGGAAGATCAACTAAGTCAAATGAAATGCCACTATATTCCTAGGTAATAGTCACCCCTTTTGATAAATGGGGAATGGATTTTGTGGGACTAATTGATCCACCATCAAATGGAAAATCATATATTCTAGTTTGCACAGACTATATCACAAAATGGGTTGAGGTAAAAGCTATGACTCATGCTCAAGATAACAAAGTTGCTAAATTTATGTATGAACAAATCTTCACTAGATTTGGAGTTCCCAGAGAGCTTGTATCTGATCAGGGAGCTCAGTTCACATCGAATCTGATAACTGCATTAATGAACGACTATAAGATCAAACATAGGAAGTCCAGCCCCTATCATCCTCAAGCCAATGATTAGGCGGAGGTAACAAATAGAGAAATTGAGGCGATCCTCACAAAGACAGTATAGATTCATACAAAAGATTGGAGCAGTAGACTTCTTGAAGTAGTTTGGGCGTACAGAACGACATGGAAGACAACAACTGGGTTTACACCTTTTGAGCTGCTTTATGGGAAAACAGCCATGCTACCCATTGAATTTGAGCATAAAACTTTGAGGACAGCTCTTGAACTCAATATGGAAATATCTGCAGCACAGAAGGACCGTCTCCTGCAGCTAAATGCTTTGGACGAGATGAGAAAAGCTGCCCTGCAGCACACAGAAGCAATCCAACAACAAAGGAAGAAATGGCATGATCAACACATAAAAACCAAGAAATTTTCTGCAGGTGATTGGGCTCTGTTATATGATTCCAAATATCAAGAACACCAGGGTAAGCTTACAACACGTTGGCTTGGCCCCTATGAAGTTGAAAATGTGTTCGACAACGGAGCTGTATAGCTAGTAACAATTGATCCAGTTCACTTCAAATTGCTAGTTAATGGCCACCGACTCCGGTTGTACCAAAAACCAGTCTCAAAGGAAGAATTCATGCAGCAGTTCGTTCAAGTTCCTCCCGTTACTCTTCCTGCAGCTGAAAGCTTTAGCCTTTCTCCTACAGCTTCATCGCAATTTTAAAAATGCATGCTCATAATAAAGGTTTTCTTTTTAAAAGAAAACCCCTTTTTCTCCATACTCATTTATTGCCCCCATCTCACTTCTTTATCTTCCATCCATCCATCCCATCAGTGCATTCCATTCGTCCACCTCATCTGCCCACGTCACCCATCCACTTCATCCATCCACATCACCCTTAATTAAGATATTTTTCCCAACTGTCAATTCATGTAGACGCCGTCATCTTTCTTCACACATATGTGCAATTATCAAAGGTACACAATATCTTTTCTTATCGCATATTTGATTTATTTTATTTCATTCATTTACTGCTATGACAGTACCAGTCATTATTACAAAATCTCTGCCTATTCTTTAGTACATGTGAGGACACATGTCATACTCTAAGTAGGGGGCGAGGTAATCCATCTTTTAAAACCTGTCTTTTCGCCACTGCCATAACTATGCAAATAACCTTTCTTTAATAATTTTCTGGTACTTTCCAAATGTGATCGCATGTCCTTCTTTATTGCATGTCTTTCTTATAAAATACGATTAAGACTGCTTGTTTAAAAAAACTCATTTTTGGAAAAGAAAAGAAATGTGATGGCACGACAAAAGAAAAACCAGAGCAGAAAAGAAAACAGAGAATTTGAATTTTTAGCAAGGAATTGAGTTCAGCTACGAGAAAACTATGAACATGGGTGGTCAGTTGGTGCGACATGAGCCTGTAGCTCATGAGCTATTGTTGTAAAATCCTCAAACGGTCCACGCATTCAGCCTCTGTGGATGGTTGAATTATTTCTTGAGTTTAAATGCTTTTGATGAGGAGGTTGCTGGAGAATTTTTGAGAACCCTTTCTGAAGGGGAAGCTACTATATGGGGTCTAACGGTTGTTGCAACTGAAGACATAATTGCTGAAGTAACCAGGCTTCCAGCCGTTGGAGAAAACTTTTCTTCAGACACTGCAGCTACTAGGGCTGGGTTTTCAATGCCCACTGATGGACCTTTAGAAGTCTCTAAGCAGGGATGCAAGCGGGTATCATTGCCTCCTCCTTATTCAGAATACGCTGCTTACATAATCAGGTATTTGACCTGTGAAGGCCGTTTCTCCTACCTGCAATCTCATCATTTCAAATTATTAAGCCATATGAGGCATGGGTTAGTTGTAAATGTTCTAAATTTTCTGTTAAAATTTCTAGAACAAAGTGCCCATAGAACCCAACAGGGGAAAGATAATTTTGTTGCTCACCACGGCCTTATCAAATTACTGATTAAACACTCTTTAAGAGATGTCTCACCTCTTTCCTAGCAACAATTTGTTGCTTAAAAGAGATTGAAAATTCCACAACCCCCTAGGGTACTTAACCCACAGCCTCAGAAAAAGAAGGAAATTGCGTCTACTAGTAGAACAGGGCAGGGGTCATCTACTCCTGTAGCACCTGGTCCTGCAGCTTTCACACCTAAATCCTCTGGTAGGGTACAAACTAGGTCTGCCACTAGAAGAGAGAAGGGTAAAACAAAGGCAGAAGGGTCCCCTGAATCTAACCCTCATTCTCAGAAAAGGCAATGTCCTTCTCCTGCAGCATCATCCCCTACAGCTGTCTCTCCTACAGCAACACCTGTTGCTATCACCAGTTCACCCTCATCCTCTAGTAGGGCAGATCCCTCTGAGCAGACAAAAAAGAGGAAGGCTACTAGAACGCCTCCTGCAGCCGCATCAGTACCAAGAAGAGTTTCCACAAGGAAACAATCTAAGACCTCCCCTGTTTCACCTCAACTAGAGGTTATTGTAATTTCAGAAGGGTCTGTTGAGTCTGAATTTAATGTTTCTCAGAATATGTCTGAAAATGCCACACAGAGTCCATTCGTTCCTGAAGAGGAACAAGTTGAGACAATTGAAATAGGGCATAATGAGCAAGGGTTACCAAATCTTGATGACTTGGCTACCGCTGCTATGCAGTTTTCAGAGGAAGCATAGCCTTCTCCACCGCAGCAACCTGAATTTATCTTGTAGCAAGAGAAAGAATTGACTGAACAATTGAATGTGCCTAGTGAAGCTATATTTCACCCTGCAACTTGTAAAGCCATTGTTGTGTATAAGAAGACATTTTTAATTGAGTTTTTGGAATATGTTAAAGCTAATTGGGAACTAGTTACATTGCAAACCCTAACTTTCCAACACATAGCCTAGACTGACATGCAACAAAGTCTATGGGAAGTAGAAAGGAAGAAACTGAGAAAGAAAATTGAAAGTCAGAAATAGGAAATTGTTGAGTTGAAAATAAAAATGGATGAAATGTTAAAAGTAACTGGTCAGATTATGGAATGCAGACCACCACCCAGAGTTTATGCTCTGTGCCTCAAAGAACAGTTCTTATGGTTCCAACTAATGAGAATTTCCAGAAACCAAGATCCTATACTTCATACTGCCAAAGAATTTTATGAAGCATACCAGGCAGCCCCAAATTAGTTAAGGAATTCTCTGTGTGAATTCTATTTACATGGCTTTTTAATTCCATTTGAAATAGAATGGAATCCTCTTTTGTATATTGGTGATATTCATTTAAGAGAATTTATGTCATGGGCAGCAAATGAGGCGAATTATGGCAAGCAGTGGGAAACATATGAGGAAGTTGAGAAAACTGAGCCTGTTCCGTTATGCTCTCAAAGTTCAAACCCCCATGCAATGTTGAAAGATTGGTTTGCTCTGACCTATGGCATTAATAATGTTACAGCCAGAGAGAAGATATTTGATATCAGAAAATAGGTGTATGATGAATTTCAGGCACAACAATATTCGTTTTGGAGACTAGCATATACCAGAAGTGAGAAAAGATGGGAAAGATTAACTGTTGGATTAAGAAAATCAGAACCACACAGTCCCCTAAATTTCACAGCAGCTCTTAAAAGGTCAAACAGATACATACAATTGGGACTTCAAACAAGATTTGAATTGTGGTTGCCATTGACATCCAGACCTCCTGTGCTAATGTGGCCCCTCTATCCTCATCAGGCTACAAATCTTAATGATGATTTAGAAAATCGAAGGTATGAAAGGTGTCGGGATTTCAGAGGATTTTATTATAGGTTTGGAAATCCATCCCAGAGTCATGTAGCAACCATTGACTTCAGAGAAACCACTAGAAAAGTTAATGCTCGAGGACCAGCATTGGGCTAAGTAGGGGGCAGTGATGAGCTTAAAATATGTTCATAAGTTTGGATATTATGATAAACTTTTAATATCTTTACTTTTGTTATTTGTGGCTATTTAAACTATGTTGAAACCTTTTATGAGGATATCCTGTAGCAAAATACTTTCATATTCCTGCAGCTTATTGTGTTGACTTGATTACATTTATTGCCCCGTTGACTCCCTAAATGACTGGTATATCGCATACAGTTTTTGAATGATGAAATAGATTTAAATGTGTGATTAATGAACAGATATTGTGTATGTGCCATACGCCTTTTCTTTTGCACCTGTTACCTTTTGTTTCACAGGTTGTTGAAGAATGATCGATTCAAGCGCAGTCAATCTCGGCCTTGCAGTAAAGTCCATTTCCTACACGACTTCAAGGAAGCTCCGACGAAGAATCTTTGACCAAAGCCGTTGGGAAAGATTTTTAATGACAATCAATTTATAAAGAGTGGAGCGCTAGATTTTCTCTGGATCAGGTTGAACGCATAAATTCATTTATGAAGTTTGTTCGTTGATTGGGGGATACACTTTACTTCCATGTCTTTCTTTGATAGGGTTAGTTAGTTAGTTGCCCTCCTGATTTAAAAATAAGGTTCTCCTCATGCGCGAGAGAGATGATAGTTAGAGAGTAAGATAGAAGATAGCAGATATCATGTAAGAATCAATATGATAATGAAAAGCAGGATCTGTTTGACAAGAGATAGAGTTTGTTGTTAGTTTTCGTTTCAACAAAGCAATGTATACCATTATGTTTTCATGAATAAAGTTTGATGAAGTTCTAAGTTTAACATCTGTGTAATCAGTAGATGCTTGCTAAGGGGGCCCACTTAGTAAGTATCTGTAGCTAGTTAGTTAGTTGTTCGTTCCTGTTGATCTTTAGTTAGCTCTCATCTTTGAAGTTTTCATACAAACTCAGTCTTATATTGCTCCTGCAGCATAGAGAACCCATCCCTGTGCCTATTCCTGCAGCATAAGGCCAGTTCATGGTTTGTGTTTCAGTCGTAGTCGTTATGGTTTCTGTTTTAATCAAATCATAGTTGAGTTAAAGAGTTTTGCATTACCTTCCTGTGGTGTAGATAGAATTCTTTTCCAGAATGTATTTCTGCTAAGATTTGACCGAAACTAGTTCTTAGTGCATATATTTTTCCATGCCATTTAAAGTATACGTCCCCTGGTTTGACAAGTAAATGAACGTCCACAGAGAGATGTTAGTCACCTATCAGAATGTCCAATTCCCAGGAAAGGTTCTACTATGATTTTCATATCCTTTTGTGGGCGCGGCCACTATATCCTCCAACTTACATGCTAATCTGAATATTGGAAAACATGAAATAAAATTGGTCAAACCATTTGTGAGAAAAATTCCAAATCACTAGCCCATGGCATATTTTGATAAAAAAAAATTATCAAGCTACATATTTCATCGAACATCGATCCAAACAATCAATATCAGTCACATCTAACACACCCTTCAAATGTCACATCAAATCATCCAAACATCTTTTATTCCGAACCAAGCTTCAACAATCCTAATCAATCAAATCCAATCAATCCATAATCTTGGGATATCCTTCTTGATCATTTTGTATTTGATCTTTTCTTTTTTGATTTATCTTATTGCGCTCATTCCAAGGACCTCTCGATGATATTCGAACGAAGGATTTAGAGAGATAGGAATGGGGCATCGATCATTATCTGTTATCTGTTGTGCTTGTTGGATGTTCTTGTAAAATAACTTGGTGAATACTTGCTTTGTTAGGTACGTCCTAGCAAGGTTTTTGTATGTCAAGTGTGAACATGAATACTCCTATCTGTTTGTTGAGTCAAAGTCCATCACACTAAGTACAACACCATCCTAGTTCTTTATACCTTGATGCATCGTGCTTATGTGTGTTATCAAACATAAGGTAAGTAGCCCTTTTAAAATCCCAATCCTTGATAAGAAAATCTATCATCATCATCATCTCTAATAAAGTCTCGTCAGATTATGAACTTGTTGGATTCTCTTTTCATCATCTAATCTCTTCTTTTTTTGTGCTAACATAACATCATCAATGCATCCATCATGCAACCATCCTGCATCCACAAAACCATCAACATACCACATATCATTCATTCATCTCACATGCATTGCATCATCATCCATATCATCCATTTTGAACCTCTTTATCGTGAGATCAACCCTCAAAATAAATATTTTCACTCGATCTCTCAAGGGGGCAATGTACCAGTGTGCTTTCCGCTAGGGCATCTGAAAAAATTAGAAAAATTTTCAATTTTGATCGCAGCAAGTATATTCTTTGAACCAATGTAGCAAGTACATTTCTTCAAAGAGGGGAAAAATGTAGACATGCAAAATTTGCATCATGCAGTTAATTAGGTTCATTCATCAACATTAATTTCATTTCTAAGGTTATTCATTTAATAAATCAAAAATTCAAGTCAAAAGGTGTCAAAACATCCTAATCATCATTAGGCTAATCTAATCCTGATTAAATTAACCTAACCAACCACTTACACAAATAAATCAATTTATTGATTTATTAAAATCCTTATTTTCTTTCAACATGGCATCTTTGAGGAATATTCCCCTGAACATTTTCAGAATTTTAAATTATGACGTCCCCTACTCAGAATTTTAAATTCTAAAAGTATTACATGTCCCCCACTCAACAATTTTAAAATCTGAAAGTCCTACATGTCCCCCACTCAACAATATTAAATTTGAAAGTCTAACATGTCATGTCCCCCACTCAGCCATTTTTAAATCTTTGGCACATTGGCCAAAATGTGCTCATTCCTCAACCATTCACATGATGACATGTGGCTTCTCCTCATTTGTTGAAGTTTAGTCCCACATTCATCCCTTTTGCCTCTTCTCTAATCAATCTCATCTATAAATGAAGAGATCATCCTTGATTTGATCCATCCACAATTTGAGTAAACTTACTATGCTCAAATCATTAGCAAATTCTATCCATCACCATTGAGTTCTTAGCTAGTTTATGCAGATTTTTGGCTTGGAGCTTTCATCAATCTTCATCAAAGCAGATCACTCTTCATCATCAATCAACAAAGCTTGCATAGGAGTTGGGAAAGGGCCAGTTTCCACATCAAATTGGCACCAACTCCCCCATAAGATCAAAATTTTGCATGTTCTTAATAGGATTTAGTTTGTTTTTCATCTTTTTTTCATTGTGTTCTTGTTTTATTCCTATTTTGGGCATAGTTAAATGGATTTTATGGGGAATCTTGGTCTTAACTTACATTTCAATCTTCTAATAGGTTTGTTTGTTGTGTTTTGCAGGTATTAAGATCTAGGTTCACACATCTACCATAAAAGAGAATTTCTGAAATGGGGATGATGATTATGATAACTAATCTATGTTTTTGGTGTTTTTGTGATAAAGGATGACAGTGAAAGGTGATTATGATATTTTCCTAAGGAAATGATTGATGCAAGATGACAAGATTTCCAAAGAAAGATGTCAAATGTCAAGGCAACAATGATGACTAGGATGACAATGTTGATTAATGCAAGGTGATAGAATTGAATATGTACAAAATGAGGACTAAGATGATAATGTTGACTGAAAAGGTGACTAATGCAATGTCAAGGTGAAAAATGAGGACTAGGGTGAACACTATTTTTGGATTTTTAGGCATAAAATATGCAAAGTATGGACTAAGATGAATGCAATTTGGAGAAAGGTTAGCCTAACCACTCTAAGCTTAATCTATGTCTTAATTTTGGTTATCAAAGGACTTGTTGAAAATGAAAAAGTGACAAGGTCAAAATGACTAGTGGGTTTTCCTAACTAGTCTGTTCAGTTGGAAATTATCATGAAAAGGACAATGATTGAAAAGGAGATTGTTGACTAAGTCTCATGATTACCTACTCTTGAAGGAAATGATTTTGCAAAGTGTGGTGAGGCAGTCTAATCGAAAGTCTGCAAAGATGAAAATCTAAGGACAAGTCTATGTAGGAAAGGATGATTATGAAGCCTAGGGAATGCAACTAAAATTAACAAGGTTGAACCTAAGGTAAAAATGCAAGCTAATGGTTGAATGATGAAAATTTTGAGCAATTTCAGTTCTGATTTCTAAAGTAGACTTCTAGAAAAGATTTTTGACAATAGGAATTTTTTTTTGGATTTGAATTCAATTTTGTGATGTTTTGATGAAAAGTCTGAATTTTCTGCAATTAATTGTTTCATTTCTACATTTTTGAGTGTTTTTTTTTGTATTAGTATCCACAAAACACTTGGAAAACATGATGTTCTCAATGTGTAATCAATCACAAAGAAGACAAGCACAACCCTATGGTTAGGCCAGGAAAATATCTACTAGATTCCACGTGGGTTTCCCCAGCCACATATTCTTAGCGTGTGAATCTAGAAGCTTGGTTGCACAAGATCCCCCTTACAATGCACTCTCTTCTTAGGCCAACCAAGCTTCTAGTGCCCATAAGAATCCCATGGCATGCTGATCACCTCTACTAAAGACTATGAAGATGTGGATGCCTTCAAAACGACCGTTGTTGTGCTAGTGGATAGAAATGTTTTGGCTACTACATAAGTGTATTTAGTGCGGGACCCCCGTTCGAGTGGTCATATATGGGGCAAGAGATTAATCACTGATTAGGTGGCACTCCAGCCTAAAGAGGTTAAGATCAACAGGGTTTATGGGAGTACTAATCTATCCATCTGACACATCTGTACTCGTAATCATAGGCTTTTTGTTAGGATTCACATTTATATACCGATCGAGGGTAGCTCGGCCAAAGAGCTTCATTTCCAGTCTGAGTCACCTTGGGGTGAGTACTTTTTCACACCAAGGAAGGCCCAATTTCCTAGAGTCAATAACAGTTTCTCCTATACCCATGATCACACGAGTTCACATGGGGAGAGGATACTCATATTATTGTATCAAAGGTTACAAAATTTGAAAGCATTTGTTCATTTTAATAACCAAATTGAGGTGTGAGGCAAACACATCAAAGAATTTTTTCATTTTAATCCAAGCTTATAATGTCAACTCAAGCATGCAAGTTCTTTTTAGGCCCCCTAATCATTCAATGTGAAAAAGGCACTCAAGATAAAGAAAAATTGAAGCACGAGCCCTGCAAAACATAATTAGTAGTTTTGAGTCTCCAATATTTGCCAAGCGATAGTTGACATTGCAAATCCTGAATCGTGGACATTCACACCTACAAGAAAGGTCAAAGGTTAGTAAAAAAAAAAGTCAAAATTAAGTTAGAAAGGAAAATAACATTAGTCTACCTAATGAAAAGTAATAGACAAACATTAATCTAGTCTAAAAAGCTAAAATCAAAGTCTAAAAAACTAAAACTAGACTAAATTTTTTTTAAATCTAATTAAGGTCAAAAATCTAATTAATCCAAAATTTAATTAAACCTAAAGTAACGATCTACAAGCTAATTAAAAGAAAATGGAAATCTAAAAAATGTAAATCAAGTTGAAAATCTATTTTTTTTTTATTTTTTTTTTAACGAGGGGAATCGGGTGCAGCACGGCCCCCCATATAACCCCCCACCGCCGGTAAACTTTTTACCGTGACCGGCAGTGCTGGCGGGACACACCAACCGGTACCACGGGAGCGCCGGAGAGTCGAACCCATGGTGGGCGCCCTGCTACAGGGAACACCTTAACCAACTGAGCTAGGACCAGCGCCCCAGTTGAAAATCTAATTAAAATTAAAATGTAATCTAATTAAAATCTAAAAAATTATTAAAATTTAAAAATATGTAAACCTAATTAAAATATAAATAAAAATTATTAAAATTAAATTAAAATCTAAAAATATGTAAACCTAATTAAAAACTAATTGAAATCTAATTTAATTATATTAAAATCTAAGTGAAATATAAGTAAAATTTATTTACATTAAATTCTAAGTAAAATCTAATGAAAAGTTAAAATGAATGAAATCTAATGAAATTTTAATTAAAACCTAAAATTATCTACATCTACGTAAAATGAAAAGCTAATGCAATTTAATTTTACAAACTAAATGAAGCAAAAAGGGCACGAAATAAAGCTAAAGTAAAATCTAAAGAGAACTAAATAAAGCTAAAGAAGCCTCAACCAAAAACTTTTCCACTACCGTTTGAAGTTTCAAAGTGTAGCCTACGGAATTGGAGAAGTGAAAGGTCTATTCCCACAAATTGTAGGGAGCCAAGAAGAGTTTAGAGGAGCGATTGAAAAGAACACTTGCTCCAATACAATTATAGTCTCATGTGAATTCAGAAAACACATTCAATAGTCAGTGATTAAAAAGAACACGTTTACAACAAATTCAACTTTCCAAAAAGCTACTTTGCAGTGTTTCAGATTGCAGCACACAAAATTGGATAATTGAGAATTAATGCTTCAGCCTGCCAAAGAATAAAATGTCAAACAACATTAATGTTTCAACAATTCAATGATCATGTAGTCTGGAAGGTCGTATGGAATTAATGTTGTAAACTGCAAAAGAATAAAATGTCAAACAAAATTAATGTGTAAACCTTTCAAAAGCAAGACATCAAAGATACTTAATGAATGTAGGCCATGTGCTCAGCCAACTTTCGGTGCCAAACTCTCTACGTTCAACCAATTCTCAAGGGAATTAATGAAAGCACTCGATGTGTTCATCCAACTAGTAGCCACAAAAAGCCTACATTCGCCATTCTCATCCACCCAATCTGTTGACTACTGTAAATTTTTGGAGCAACTAACTCGTGAAATGTGTTGCTGATGATGAATACGTAGAACTTTTATCATCAACAGTCTCCTTCTCATTGAATGGTGGGACCGACAAGGGCACTTTGAGCTAACAAGACTTGCTTCCCCTCCTATCAACGGCTTGTCTAACCATGTAGTATAGGAAATCACTCATAGTCTCACGCCAAGATCAACTAAGGAAATATACGTGCAAGTGAAGTGAAGACATTAATTACAAGCGTGAATATAAAACCCAGACAGTCAAAACATAGGATCTTAGAGCCTTCACCAGAAGAGGAGGAACTGTGCATGGAACCTACATCACTACATTTGAAAATAGTGTATGAATTAATGTTGTAGTATGTAGTATTGATAAGCACAGACCCTAAGATTGCAAAGAGGTATATTGGTCATTCCTGTGTGTTAAGATTGTTGGACTTATTTGATTTAGAGGACCCGTGAGAGACAATATTTAAAAAAATATTGCATCGCATCTATGGAAAGTGCAAGGTGCATTTCCCATTCATTCAAAAAGCAATCAACAATATGTTCTACCATTTTATCATGGAAATAGAAAGACATTATGGCATTGGTGACCTATCAGAAATTTACAGAGGAGGTTTCAATCTTCATCTTCCAAAAGGAAGAAGTAAAAGTAAGACTGCGAAAATGTTAGTCTACCAGGATATCTTCACTGGTGATGAGCTTCTTTCTGACTCATTCACTTATAATGAAATTTATAATGGATTTCTATGGGAAGTAGAAGGAAAGTGGGTAGTTCAAGGGGCACTTGATGTTGACATTGGTGCCAACCCCTTAGTTGAGGGTGGTGAGGATGATGAAGGTGTAGATGATCAAGTTGTTAAAGTGGTTGACATTGTCGACACATTTAGACTTTTGGAGCAACCTCCATTTGATAAGAAATAATTTTTGAAAAACATTAAGAGATACATAAAGAACCTCACAACCAAATTGCTAGAGGAGCATCAAGATGTATTTAAAAAGAATGTTGAAGTAGCTGCAAAATGGCTCATTTCTAAGTTGAGCGACCTACAGTTTTTTTGTTGGAGAGAGCATGCAAGATGACAACTCTATGGATTTTTCTTGCTACAAAGATGGGGGGCATAAGCTAAGAGGTGAAAAATGGACCCACATTAAATGAAACACCATCACAATGGCCCATTCTAGTAGTGCTCCTTTAAAAAAAATTTCCTGATTGCTAGATAGTTACGCTTTATAAAGCCCACTAGGGATTTGATCCAAAAGGAAATCTCAGAGTTCCTCTACGTGAACAAACAAAAGATCAGTCTCTATTCAGAGTGAGAAGGCAGGGTCATAAACAACTATAATGGAAGGACCATAGGAGACAAATGACTATTTTTGGTCCAAACGACTATCAAGAAACAAAACAAAGAAATAATATAGTTGCTCAGGCATGAAAATAAAAACTACATATCATTCATGTCAGGTTCACCAAATGTAATTAGACAAAAAAATTAGCTTTATTTTAAGTAACATTAAATCCCCAATCAAAAATAGAGAACAATAAAAACAAGAAGCAAGATAAGATGAAACAACATCACCTAGTCTTCAAGCCTCCATTGGTTGACCTCCATTGGCCTTCTCCATCTTGTTGAAAACTTGTATAATTTCCCTCGAATTTAAAGTGCAACTATAACCTATGCCAAAGACAAGCAAAATATTGAAGTATAATGTGTATGGTCAAATACTCAAAAGCTCTCAAGCATGTTGTGTCTAACTCTTGTTGTGTGTCCAAAATGACTTGAAAGATGGCCTTTTAAAGAATTCCAAATTGAGAATGGATGGTTAGGATTAAAAGTTGGTGAAGCCCTAAGAAGAAAAGGCCAAGAATCAATGTCATAACAAGGATTAGGGTTAGGGAAACATTAGGTCAAAGTTAGGGAAATCCTTGAAATGAAGGGTTGGGATTTAATTGGAGATAATCAAATCAATGGTGGAGAAAAATAGGTAGTTGGAATAATATAAATTATTTAATTTATGGAAGAATGTTGACTTATGAATTAAATAATGGTTTAATTCATAAATGAGAATGAGACAAAAGACAATAAATAATTGTTTTAATTATTTATTGGGTGGGATGGAAAGTGGGATAATTAAATAAGTTTATTTAGTTGAAGGAAAAATGGTAATGTTGGTAATCATAAATTTATTTAATTATTAGAGGGAATAAGAACTAATTAGTGACGTATTTAAATAAAAAAATGTAATTTATTTATTTAAATAATCACAGAGGAATAATTATGACATTAGGATGTGATTAAATAATTGAATTATGTGAGGGAGAAGCATGGTCATCATAGAAAGTACGGTTTGCAAGTCGAGACCATTTTTATGTGTCTACACTTTGAATTTAATAAATAATTATTATTCATTTTTGATTTGGATTACAACTAAAGTCCTGATTCATAAGCTGATTGAAAAACATCTATAGCTTTCAAATGGTATCACATTTTTTGAATCCAAAACTTGCATCACTTTCTATGATTCCTATACTATAGGATTAAAAAAATAAAAAATAAATTTCATGAATTTTTGACCAAGTTAAGGTGGTCAGGCATACAAGTTTTTATATTTTTTAAAATTTGTAATAAAAAATTCATAATAAATTATTTTCATGGAAAAAAATTACGAAAAATATGCATCACATCTAGACATGAGTCATGTATGTATGTCTAAAATCTTATAATTTTTTTTTATCATTTTATTGTGGCTAGTGTGGTCAAACAAACACTTCTTATTTTTTCCTTGAAATTTAAATACTATTGCATTGAAATTTCAAATTTTCACCAAATAGATTTCAAAAAAAAAAACCTAGAAGTTTAGAAACTAAATTCAATTTTCTATAGATTCTATTCTTACATATTTTTTAAATAATATAGATAACTTATTCAAATTTTTATGTCAAGTTGACTAACTCTATTTTTTTTGAATTTTTTGCCACTTAAGGGCCTGTTTTTTCCATGATGATCCTGCACATACCCAACCTAATGGGAAATTTAGTGAATAGGGCACCTGATTGCACCTCACTAAATAACCTCTATGATTTTTAGAGAAGATGACTCTTCTTTGGGTATGGCAAAAAGGAGAAGAAAATGCAGAAAGTAAACTAAATGTGGTGATGCTCCAAAGATTTAACAACATTTTAAAGACCCCTAACAACTCCAATTTTTGATAAAAGTGAACATATAATTCCATAGACCCTTCATTGTTGGAAAGAGAAAAAAAACTAAGGTCAATGCAGGCACAAAGTAGACATTCAAATCCTCCTGTGGGAAGCACCCATTAAGGTTCAAACAAAAAAAGTAAAAACCAAATTCAAAAAAGATACTTTAGATTCTTATAGAGATATTCCACTTAACAACATAGTATAAAAATACCAAAAACTTTAATGGGAAATTAAAAGAGTATTAGAACATGATTCAACTCTTGAAAGCTGAGGTTCGTAGATCATAAAATCTTAACAATTTGAAATTGACAATAAAAAATTATGTATAGAAATAATGAAAACACAGAGTGTTTGATATATATGAGATCGAGAATAAAGTGCAAAAGAAAAGGCCACCTGAGCACAATGTGATACAACTTCATTCTTGATATTTATGAAAAATGCTAAGGTTAGATAATAGAACTGAATAATTTTCTTTAAATCAATTACAAAAGAGTTATTAGATCTCTACAAGAAATCTGCTATATCCTAATCTACTACTATTGATAATCTATCTATCCATTGATCGACCCCCCTGCTCATGGCGAATTCCCATTTTATAAGAAAAGGGAAGCAAACAAGCACCGAGCACCTCTCTTTCACCAAAGTTGAAACCTTAATGGGTGTCATCACTAGATGTCTTCAAAATCTGATAAAAATAAAATTTTATATGGTAATAAAAGTTGAACTACTTCAATAATGGCAATGGATGTGAGAGCTCAATAACCTATATCTCTTCCAAAACTTCATGTAGGTCTTCTTTTCAGAAGGAAGATATTGTTGTAAATGCTTGCCAAAATCTAATCCAATCTACTACATGTGATAGTGATGATAACAAAAGAGGCCATTTCCAATAGTAGTGAATGAAAGAAAAGGAATTGCCACCTGACAATATTAGTGAAAGCATTGCCTTGATGGTGAAGAGACTTACCTAACAATAAATGGGTGACATGGTAGACGGGCGTGCATTCTTCAAAAAATGGTAGAGTATTTTGGAGGAAAACACTTTCAATGCAACCACATCTACAACTTCATTCTTGAAGAGAAGGTAAAGCCCAAAAAGGTAGTGTAGCCACTACGTGACACAATTTTCACCTTTTTGCCAAAAGCCTCCTATGATTTCCAAAAGGATGTGTCAAAGTGAAAAGTGGCAAGATGAAAATTTAAGTCAAAAGAGTGAATACCTTGGGGAAAAAAGAGCAAAAAAAAGAGAAACAAACACTTCGAGAAAAGATTCTCCACAATTTCCTTGTGCATCATTAATCTATTTGCACCATATTTTATATGGTCTGATTATTACATAACTTATAGGGAGAAAACTAGTTCCAAATCCATGATTACCTTATACATCATGAATTCATCCACACTAGAGTTTCAATCAAGTTCTGTAGCCAATGGTGAAGAATAGGAATGAATTGATTAGGTTGATCCCAGTTTGGAATAAGATCCAACTAAAGGTGTTAGCTCAACACTAAGGGTCAAGTGATTGATCAGTTCATTGATCCCATGGTTCCAACCATCATAGCATCTCCTCTCCCATTTGAACGAGTTAAAGAATAGATGCATTGAAAGGTATAGATCCTATTCCAAGTCCAACAACTACCATTTAACCATAAGTGGGAACATGGGTAGGGTTTCATTTGTTTTACAAAGTGAAAGAACAATTCTAATGGAGGACTAGTTTCATGCTAACCATGAATATAATCTACCTCTTAATTAATCAATGAATTAATAAGCTTGCTAGAATAAACAAGAATAAGGGGGGCCCGATAGTGAAGCGTAGGGAAGTTTGTTTAGTGTTGGAGTAGCCTTGTAGGGTGGGAGGGAATTGTGGCAAGGGGGAATGGGGTGGGGGGGCTGGGCTTGGCAGAGAGGGGGTGGGGCCCCCAACCCAATACTATAACTATATTAGGGCCAACCAAACTAAGATACTTAACTATATGGAGGTGGTGATGGCAGCTAGGGTTCGAATGGAAGAAATATGGCCCTCTAATATAGGAGAGGGGGCTCTTATAGATAGTAGGGTGCCCTTGAGTATAGTTGGTGAACTCTCTCTCTCTATATATAGTTGCCTGACCCCCAAGCCCTACTTTATAATGGGGGGTCTCCATCACCCTTGCATTGAGATTAAAGGTTCAGTGGAAATGATAGGGGTGGGAGAGAGAGAGAGAGAAGAGTGGGAGAACCTTTCTTTCCTATGGCTTGGTCTGCATTGAATTACAAGAATTTAACTAAATAATGGAACCAATCAATCCAAGAGTCGTGTGGAAGGGCTCCCACTCAATAGATCAAAGGTACGCTAGGGATAGCATGTTGATGAATCACAATAGCTCTTTTTGAAGGAGTCATTTGGAACCTCGATGTCGACTTATCACATCCCATGGTTGAAGAAGGGACTCAACCTATTTTTCCTAGAGTTTCAAAGTCTGATAGTTCCTACCCTATAGGTCCATTCATGATAGATACCAAGACCTCCTTCAAAACAAAATCTAGTAGAAAGTACAAAGTGAGAAAGATCTAAATGGCTCCTAGCGATACTTATTGAATCATTTCATAAGGTGTTGATGCTTGCATACATTATAGGGGAAAAATTATTTCGAACTCAATGATTTCCTTATGTATCATGATCTCATTTACAACTCACCTCATGTGTACATTTTTGGGACCATAGTGGTTCTATCTTTATATTGTTCTATGCATTGGTAAACACCACATCAATTTTCACTTTTTAAATTTATTTTTATAATAAATACCATATCATGAATTAAGTTGATCAATTACAATGAAATAAAGCAATCAAACAACATACATGATCAACTAAATGCCATAATCAATGGAATTTATCCTACAACATTAAGAAAGATTCAATTTCAAAAGAATTAACATAACTAAAAACTAATGAACCTAACTAATGATGCAAACCTACAATCCCATTGTGGATTGAGTGAAAATAGAGTGGTATGGGATGTGGATTGCTCAATTTTCCTAATCCATGTTGAGTGGTAAAAGTACAAACCTATGTCACACTTTGTAAAGGAATCAACCAATAGCAAAAACAATTATGAACTTCAACCACATAAAAGTGGATTTATGTTTTGAATTTTAAAATGGTGTAAACTAATGAAATGTAGAACTTTTGATGAAGTTTATTGCTATAATTTTTTTAATTTTTATTTTTTTTAAATTCATTATGTTTTATCAATTTTAGGATAGATTTTGGAATGCTAAAAGTTTCAAAACAAGTGACTTCATGAGAAGTCAAGAAACAAATTGAAAAAAACTTCATTTCTCCCTAATTTTTTTCTCCAAATAGATAACTTCAATAGCTTGTGCATGGAAAAAAAATTCAAACTTTGATTTATATTTTTCTTGTAATAACGTTTTAAAGTCAAGCCTATCAGAATTTGACAGTTTTCATGGGAACTATTGTCAAATTTTTTAATCATTTTCAAAAAACAAATTATACCCTTTTGAAGAAGATTCTCTCCTCTTATACCCCATATAAGTTTTTTTTTTTTAAATATGTTTTACTATTTTTTTAATTTCTAATCAGCCTCTTTTTTAATTTTAACAACCTACTTGCATTATTTTAAAAATAAAATAGACTAAACTAATAAAAATATTTAAAAAATTATATATTTGGATTCACCACTTTGAGCTCTACAAAAGGGTATTTTTATTTTTTGTAGAAAAATCATTCTGACCAGAGAAATACTCTACAAATTTTGAATGTTTCAGAAAATTCTGAAAAAGGTGAGTTGGCTACCAAGTAGGATGCCAACTAGACATGCTCAGCTAAGTATGTTTCGGTCTAGCATGTTTCGGCCGAAACATACTCAACCAAATATTTTTCAATATTTTCAAGCTATAAATACCAAATATGCTCACTATTTTCACATTTTTGGCTAGATGTATTCGTCTGAGTAGGTTTCGGCCAAAACCTCTTTGATTGAAAAGGAAACTGCGATGTTGATGCTATGTGGTTTTGGCCGAATATCTTCTAGCTGAAAATAGTTCACTCAGAACTATTTATTTGGCTGAAATTGTGACACACTTTATAAAGGAATCGACCAACAACAAAAAAAATCTGAAATTCAACCACATAAAAGTGGTCTTTATGTTTTGAATTTCAAAATAGGGTAAACAAATGAAATGTAGAACTTTTGATGAAGTTTATTCGTATATTTAAAAAAAAAAAATCATTATGCTTTTATCAATTTAAGGAGACATTTTGGAATGCTAAAAATTTTAGAAAAAAGTGACTTCACAGGACGTCAAGAAACAAATTGAAAAATCTTCATTTCTCCCTAATTTTTTTCTCCAAATAGGTAACTTCAATATCTTGTCCATGGAAAAAAATTCAAATTTTAATGTACATTTTTCTCATAATCACATTTTAAAGTCAAAACTATCAAAATTTGACAATTTTCATGGGATGCCAACTATTGTCAAGTTTTTTAGTCATTTTCAAAAAAAAATATACCCTTTTGAAGAAGACTCTCCTCTTGTGCCCCATATAAGTTTAAAAAAATTTAATATGTTTTAATATATTTTTAATTTCTAATGCGCCTCTTTTTTTTAATAAAAGAGGATAAAAACTTTATTAATCAACTAGAGAAATACAAAGGAAAAAGTAGGAAGGGCCTAAAAAGAATGAGAATCATCAAACAAATAATCAAGAATGTTTATGCAACATCTCACATCCTCAATAACCCAACTCTCCAAATCTTGGGCAAGATACCCTAGTAAACAATCCCAATCATCCACCAACCAAGTATCATTCTTCTTAGAAGACCATTTGGCCAACTCATCCACCACCTTCTTTCATTCTTGAGGGATATGAGAGAAGGTGATAGACTCTAGTAACTCTCTAAGACTAATAATTTTCTTAGCCACGACTATAAGTTCCCAACTAACATCCTCAAACTATCATTTATTTATCTAGTCCACCACCACCTGAGAATTTGACTCACAAATAATCCTTTTCTATCCAAGGGAATATGCCCTCTTCAAAGCCAAAAGAATTGCCAAGGCCTCCATAAGGTTATTAGAGTTTTTCCACCTATACTTTGAAAAGAAGAACACAACCACCTCGAAGCTATCTCTACCCATGCCACCAACCCTTGCATGTCCAAGATTACCTCTTGCTAACCCATACATATTGATTTTGAAAACTCCAGTGGGAGGAAGCATCCAATACCCCCCTAAAGACCTTCCCTCTAGAGCACTTGCCATGTTGAATCTTGGGCCTTCTAGCATAACCAATAGAAATCCCAAAGTTACGAATAACTCCAATCTCTTCAAGATCCATCAAGACTGACATGTCACTTTTAGCACACAACGTCTCGTGCAAGGCCTCAAGAATGCGAGCCCAAACTTGACTCACCAAAAAATTCTTATCTAGAAAGATCCTATGGTTGCGCTCCAACCAAATGTTCCAAATAATTAGACTGGGACCAATATGCCACGTTGCTTCATAAAAGAAGAATTCACCAGAATGGGCCCAGCATTCCGCCAAAACTCATCAAGAGAAGAGGGGTGCCTACATGGAAAATTCTAGGCCCCCCACCAAAAATGCCAAGTATCCTTCGCAAAGGGACACTAAAAGAAAAGATGACGAACCATCTCAACAATTTTTAGAAAAAGTAAAAATAATGAGAGACCTTGGAATCCCAGTTTATAGAGGTTATCCCAATTCAAACACTTTCCATACACCACCAGCCAAGAAAATAAATTACATTTTGGCCAAGAGAATTTATTCTATATATTTTTCCACCAAGGACCCTCATCACTGCCAAAGTCCTTTTTGTCCAAAACCTGATACCTTGATGCAATAGTGTACTTCCCTTTAGGAGTCAGACTCCAAGCCATCACATCGCTCTCTAGAAGAGAGCAACAGACTCTATCGGTCAAAATAGAGGATAGCTCCCTTATGTCCTCCAAAGATCAACCTAGTGGCTACTCCTGCATATCCATCCACTAATAGACAATATTTTACCCCAAAGCCTGAGGAGCTTTGAAATCCATCACTCTGCTCTAACCATCCTAAACAAAAATCCAACATAAGTCCTCCAAGTGAGGATGTGACTAGAGAATAGGCAGGAAACCATCCCATGAGTCATGCCAAAAAAGAGCATCAAATCCTCTATTGCAGATCTAAAACAAGTCTTGTTTGACCAACATGGTTCCCCTCTTGAGAGTATCCAAGATCATAGAACCTTTCCCTAAAATATTAAATTGTGGAACCTCAGTGCCATCCACCCCCCAAGGTACTTTAAGGTAAGGATCCTAGCCCAAGACTAATGTTGGTGTGAACACAATCTCCAATATAGTTTAGTTTCCAAAGCTTTCCCATTCCAATCTGCCCTACACAATCCTAGACCACCATCCTGCTTTGGCTAACAAGCAACTTCCCACTTAATTAGACTCCACTTCCTTGAAATTATATTACCTGACCAAAGAAACTGCCTATATAGCACCTCAAAAGCTTTGATAAAACTTGAGGGAGAAGTCATCACAAAGAATCTGTATATAGGTAAAGCCTATACCAGTAACTTCAATAGAGTAACTCTTCTAGCTATAGAAAGCCATCTATAGGTCCAGTGACAAACTAGCCTTTGGAATTTATCAATCACATCCTCCCAAAAAAGCCAAGGGAGTGGGCTCACATCCAAAGAAATACCAAGATAGATAAAGGGAAGCTTTCCCACCTAAAACTTTAAGATCTTGGCAATGTGTTGTTGAATAAGCATGGGGGTATTAAAGAAATAAAAGAAAGACTTACTTTAATTTATGATTTGTCTAGAGGCTGCCAAGTAACAAATCAATGTCTATCAAAAAGCAACAATTTCAGCCACCTTCGTAGCACCCATCAAAGTTGAATCATCCATGAACTGAAGGTGGGTTTGAGGAGAGAGAGAGTTGCTCCACTTCTAGCCTTGAATTAACCCATCCATAATCTAATATTTAATGTACCTCCCCAAACCTTCAACCATCAAGATGAACAAGTATGGGGATAAAGGACCCCCCAGCTAAAATAATCTAGAAGCACTAAATAAATTTGAATCCTCTCCATTTATGAGAACAAAGAAAGATGATGTTATCAAACAACTCATGACACAATCAATCCACTCCCTACTGAACACAAAGGCTCCTAGAATTTTTTTCAAGAAACCCCATTTAACTTTGTCATACACCTTAGCCATGTCCAACTTTAAAAACATGACCTTTTCCTTTGAACAGGCCATGGAAAGAATTGTCTCAGCTGTGATAACTATACCATCCAAAATATATCTACCTACAATGAATCCCCCTTGTTCCTTTGAGATCAAATTATCTAGCCATGGTTTCAGATGCTCAACAATTAACTTTGTGATTATTTTATATACTACATTACATAAAGCAATTGGTTGAAAAATATAGAGAGAATCAACACCCTCACTTTTTGGAATGAGGGAAAGGAATGTGGAATTCATGGCTCTCAACATCTACTTATTCCTTAAAGACTCATACACAACCTCCACCAGATCAAGGTTGGTCACTTCCAAAAAATCCTAAACGAACTCTGTTGGAAATCTATCTGGACCAAAATCCTTCCTTTTTTTAGTTGAAACACCACCTCCTCCAACTCCTTTAAAGAAATAGGTTTAAGAAGAGAGGTATTCATGTCTATAGTCACCAAAGGAGGAATATAAGCCAAGATAGAAGCTTCTTCCTCACAATCAAGTGAGGTATCTTCAAAATAGAGACCAGAGAAAAAGTGGACCACCTCACTAGAAATTTTCAATGAGGAAGAGAGAATAGATCTCTCTAAAGAGCAAAGAGGAGAAATAATGTTACCTTGTCTTCAAGCCTTCACTAAATTATGAATGAAGGAGGTATTCCTATCCCCTTCTTGAAGTCAGTCAACATGAGCCTTCTTTTTCCAAAAATTTTCTCATGAAGCTCCCATTCCTCTAGCTCTTTAACCGCACTCTCCTCTAACCTACTCAAATCCTCATCAAGACCCTAATCCCAGTTCTAATTGGCAATATAATCTAAGCACTTGTAGGAAACATTTTTCTTTTGGAACACATTGCTAAATTGATACTTATTCCAATGTTTTAATTTATACTTCATGTAGTGTAGCCTTTTCATAAAGGAGTACATAGTTGTGCAAAAAGTTGGTCATCCTTCAACACACAATTAAGAAACCAGACCAAGAAGACTCTCCTCCCTGAACCACATTAGCTGAAATCTAAAAGTCAGTTTCCTAGAGCCATCAGCTAGATGGGCCAAGAATTTGATCAGCTAGTGATCTAATCCTCTGTAATCTAAAATTTCAAAACATGACAACCACTTGTAGCTAAGCCAAAAGCTAGAAACTAGAAACCTATCTAATATTTCAAAAATGGCTTCATCCCATAGCCTCCTATTATTCCAAGTGAACATGCCATTCAAAGGTTTAATATCCACTAGTTGAAGTCGAGCCAGATTCTCCCTAAGAGGATCAGAGGAGGGGTCCAAATGAGGTACTCCCCCCCTTTTCTCCTCAAGAGATGCAATTGCATTGAAATCACTTTTTGTAATCCAGGGAAGAAAGGGATCCAATGATCTCAAAAAATTGCTATGTGACCACAAAATAATCTTACCAGGTGAATCCGTTGGAGCATAGATGTTGGAAAGAAAACCTCTTTACCTCATCTCCAAACTAACCACAAAAAGAGAAATGGAGAATCTACTAGAAACCCACCAAATAGGAGAGATTCACTGAGGATCCCAGAAGCAAGAATGACTTGTAGAGCTCCCTTGCACACCCATACATTGACATAACCCTCTATTCAAAACCTTAGAAGCACTATGTAGCATACTATCCACAAATAACTTCGTCTCCTAAAGGAAAACCAAATCCAGAGAATGAGCATAAACCATGTCCTAAATAGCCTTTTTTCTAGAGATTTTATTCATACTTCTCACATTCCATGATAACACTATCATTGTGATAGGTGAGAGAAGTGAGTATCCAATATCTCCACTGACCTAGATTCAATCAACATTTCACTAGCCAACTTAATGTTTTCTTGATCTTTCTTCCTACCCACCTTCTGGGACATATCAGGAGCACTCTTTTTCAAGGAATTTTGTTGTACCCTCAGATAAGGGAAGACAAAGAACCTCTAATCTTTCCAAAAACTCTAGAAATTAAACCTCGAGTAGGGCTAGCACCAATGGTAGCAGAGACCAAAGATGTACCGGCAAGCACACAAGGATCACCAAGCCCAACTTTGAGGGAGGGATCCAAAGAATCCTTCACTTCCCACGAGCCTCCATAGGTTCAAGATCCATAGGAAAAAAACCATAGGTTAAATATTATGAGTAGTAAAAGGGAGTGCATCCACATGCATGTTAGGATATACCCCCTCCTCATGAACTAAGTCATCTAGTGCATTAAACCTATTAAATATCCCCTCCTCATGGAATTCCCGAAAAGTCCTTTTCTAACCTCAACCTTTGTTTCAAGACCTAATAGGAACAAACCCATCCTTATCCAGAGTCACCCCTTGCATAGGCCCTTCCCCCTTTTCAAACCCTAGGTTTGATGGACCCATCCTATTTCTTGAGTTTCACAAACACTTCCTCTATAGATGGCCACGCTCTCAACATAAATGACATCTAAATGATAGAGTTTCATAATCCAATACCTAAGTCCAAGAACTAGACCCCACTATTAGATCAATAAAGTTAGGAAAAGGCTAACTCAAATCAATCTCCATAGAAACACATGCATAGGAAAAAATCATCTTCTCCAGAGTCTGCTAAGAGGGTCCAATCGGTTTTCCCAGTGACATGGCAATAGTCTATAGAATATCTCTCCTCCAACATTCAAGCGACAGTTGAGGAAGATGAACCCAAATTGGGTCCTTGGATGGAAAATCTTCCACCGAGTTAAAGTCCACATGCCATGGCTTAATAAATAGTCCAACCTAATTATAAAAGTATGGGCCACCCTCAAAAGCCTTATTTCAATCTGAGATACATGAAAAATCCACTAGGAAAAAATTATGTGTAGCTAACAAAAATTTGAAATCCCCCTCCAAGTTCCATGTCCTTCAAATCCAAGGTTCAAGGAAAGGAAGATATACCCTCATCCCTAAAAACTTAAAGATCAAAAAATCCTTGTTGAAATAGTCTAAATCCTTAGCATCTACTTCCTTTTGAATCACCACCACCGGAAGGACTTGAGCCGTTTCCAAACAACCATTAGTCTTTTGCACTTTAAATGCACCAATCCTAAACAAGCCCACTCTAGGAGACTGTGGAGAAAGAACCCCATCACCCATCTCTGTCATAACATCGTCCCCCAACACCTCATCCATTCCGACATTTAAAGCCATGGGCACCCCACTCCAAAGTCTTAACTAAACAAACCACTTCCCACATCCAACCCTCTTTAGACTCCCACCCACCAAGCATGCAAAAACCCACCCACTCACCCCACACACTATCCCTCCAACCAATACTCCTTGTGGCCAAAAAATCTCAAGTGGACAAAGGAAAACCTCCCCACATGACCAGGTAGAGGCAGAAACAAGAAGACGCCTCGGTGCTCCAAGAATAGGCTAGGCCAAAACTAATTCCACAAACAAACAAAAAAGAGGAAAAGGAAACACCAATGTGAGACCATGTAGCAGGGAAACAAAAAACAATCACCAAAAGAAATTAAAAACACCCCTCCTCGTATGCAACAAATACCCCCACACCACAACAAACTCAAAGACTCCACCAATCTGCTAGCTTGTGTGCACATGCAAGAATAAAGGAAAGCATGCACGCAGCCTCATAGGCCACGTACTGCCTCCCCATCCCTACTCAGACACATCACCATCACCTTCCTTGGGTCTAAGATCAAGTTGAATGTGCAATAATGCCAATGAGGCTCTTTTCTAATTTTAACAACCTACTTGCATTATTTTAAAAATAAAATATATTGAAACTAATCAAAATATTTAAAAAATTATATATTTGGATTCACCACTTTGAGATCTACAAAAGGGTATTTTTATTTTCTATAGAAAAATTATTTTGACTAGAGAAATACTCTGCCAAAGTTTAATGTTTCAGAAAATGTTTAGAAAGAGTGAGTTGGCGGCCAAGTAGGATGCCAACTAGACATGCTCGGCCGATTCCTTTATAAACTGTGACATAATTCAAGTAAAATATTTGATCAAATTAATATTTTCTCATCAATACTTGCATTTCCTCCCTTCTCACAAGCATTACTTTACTCTTGCCAATAGTAAGGGGAATTCCATGAAGTAACTTCTTCTTTCTGATGCCACAATCAAAATCTATAATCTACAATTACTGATATATTTCTAGGGAAAGTGTCATGGTCATCACATATCTAGGTAGCCAAAAAGGCTCACCTAAAAATTCATGACATCTTAAAAAATTGAAATTGACCCCCATGAACCAGTCTAGTGGGGTCATGTGCTTATGCATCCATTCTAGATACCTATAAGAAGGAAACCTTTATAGAGGCTATTGGGATAAATCTTGAAGCACATGGTTTAGGAAATATTCAATAAATAAATAATAATTAAATATTCTTGAAAGCACATGTTTCCATAATGAAATTAATTTTATCAACCCTAAACCACTAAACCTATTAAGCAGTAATCCAAAATGACCAAAAAAATTAGGGTTCTGGTGCAAAGTTAAATGAAGCAAGAAAGATGAATACTTAAACTTAGAGAAATGGTAGTACTTGCTCAACTGTTCAAGCATTCTATCTACAAACATTGTGGTGATGCCATACTAGCATTTCCCTTTTTCATTTTTGAGCTTAAAAGACGAACCAATCTAGTATTGATAGATTTTTTCATTGTGATCTAGGCCATATATGAAATCTAACATAAAAAAACATATTTTAAGTCCAATTTGAATAGACTAAATCGTAGAGGTAATCTGAGCCCTTCATCATCAGGTCCTATACTTGTTTCATCCTTGTGGAAAGGAACCCAATCTCTCCTTCCTCTCTAATATTTCTTTATATTGTCTCTCAAGAAAACCTCGGCCTCCATATTAGCAAGGTTACATAACATATCCCTTATTGCCACGACATTGATGGTGATTTTGAGCTCCCTACCTTGAATGATTCTACTCTCCTTATCCAAATTTTTAGCACAGATATCAACCAACTCTAGGGATGAATGCATGAAGGGCAACATGCACTATGCTAAACCACAATGCTAGAGCCTTGCACCAAGGCCTATGACATTCCTCGGCATAAATTTGGTGAGCATCCCTTGAAATGCCCCTTCTCACAAATTCTTGGGGTTGGTATGCAGATTTGGATTAAAGATGTCACATGAAAAATCCTTGACTGCCTTTGGTTTGATGTGGTCTCTAGGTGTTATGCTTCTGGTATGGGGCTATCCCCATTCTCTTTACATTGGTGCATTAGTGAAGGAGATATCCCCAAATGTGTCAACATATCTTGGTTGGGAGAAAGGAATTTCAGCACACCTACTAGAGAATGAAGCTTCAACAACCATTATCATAGCTTTTGAAAGATCTTTTGCAACACTCACTTCTAGATTTAGAGAATTTTACTTCTACCAAGAGCTTGTACTTAGAAACTTTTTACTTTGGTAATCAATTTAATCATGCATTAGAGAATAAATGCATTACTATTAATGCTAGACTTTTGAGTACTCCTAGAAAAGGGTAATGTGTGTGGTATAAACACTTTCATTCTTGAGAAACATGACCTCTTCTTTAGGAAGGGAATTTCAATACATTATTTGCTCAGTTTTTCATGAAGGATAGCCTTGGGAAATGAGAGACATATGTGAAAAAGACGTTTATATTAATTAAGTAAGAAGTAACTCTTAACGACAATCTTTTCAAGTGACGGAGCTGGCTAATGATCTCAAAAATGACAAACACATGGTGATATGTCATATATCCAATTATTAATAGCATCGCTTGTATTCAATTTCAAAACCTTACAAAATCCTTGACATATGGTTTTTCCTTTAGCTTTTGTCATCAATCTGTATTTCTCATTGTCATTATGATATGGATTTTTTTTTTCTAGTTACAAACTTTTTGGTTCATATTTTTCTATAAATAGAGTGTCACCTTCACAAAAGTATTCATTAAGTTTGCATTTTCTTATTTTATATTCTGCAAAGAATGGATACTCCAATTAGGTTTAACAGTCAAAAGAAGAAAATTACCTTTTTGGGAGAAGTCACCAATGAGAGAATTAAGAGGTTGTTATAGATGAAGGATGGCCTAGCTATCACAACATTCAAATGGTTGATGGGGAGGGATTTCATCATAGATGAAAACCACTATCGATTGAATATAAATGTCATTTCTTGGCTTTTCACTGCACTTATGGAATTGAACATCATGAAGCCATGGATTATGCAATTGTGTAGGAGCATGTTTTGTAGAGAGTACCTACAGAGCTTTGATGAAATTGTCATCATTGATGTCCCTAGTCTTGGCATACCCTTTGCTATGGACATCTAATGGGATGTGGAAAATGTCCAGATGGTCCCATGGTTTCCTTTTCTCTTTTACTATCGCATGATGAGTTTGGAAAAGAACCACTAGCGAATGAGACCTACCAGCTCCTACCTCCTTCATGTCAATAGTATTGAACCAGTCCATGATGTTTAATGGATTACTTATTTCAAGAAATTGGTGTACAACCTTAATAGAGTGGTGGTAAATGTTGACGACTAACCTTGATGAACTCCATAGTGATATGTGATGATATCCATGCTATTTTTAGTCCTTAGACTTAAAAAATATTGTTGTTTTTTGCTCATCGCGGAGTGGAGGCTAAAAATTCATGCTTTCTTGTGTCGCTACCCCCTGTATGATGAATATCACTTTTTGGTCACCTCTAAAGGAATATTTTTGTACTTTTTACTTGAGCTTACAAGCTCCAGTAAATATATAGCCCTTTGTGCCCTGAACCATATGTAATATTTTACTTTATAAATACAATGTAGTTTCTCTCTATTTTAGCACCTATTTTCAAAAAATATATTTATAATTTTTTTATATATGATACTACATAATGTGATTTTTTTTAAAGAACTATGAGCTTCTATTTGAATAATTTTAGGTGATTACCATTCACTAGTATTCCCAGAATGTTTCCATCTAAATCTTCAAGCTCATATGCATTATTGGACTTGCATTTAGAAATTTTAAATGGACCCTTCCATAACATATCAAATTTGGGGTGTTGGCCGGGTTTCACAGCCCACTCATCAAATTTGAGGACAAGACCACCCTCCCTGAAACCTTGGTTGCAAGACTTCTTGTTAAAGCATCACTTGATTACCTGCTAGCACCTTATCATGGCATCAAAAGCCTTCTCTGATTTCTCTTGAAGGCTTAGTATCTCAACAAACCTCACCTCCATCCCACCATTCTCTTTAACCTCTAAAGACTAGCAATTGTAGCATTGGTATCTCCATTGAAGTGGTTAGAACTACTTCCTTCCTATATACGAATTTGTAAGTAGAGGCCTTTAGAATTTTCTTTGGGGTAATTTTCTCTACCCATAAGGCTTCTCATAGATTCATGTTCCATTCCTTTTGGTTCTCTGACTTGATGCATTTGATCAACCTGATCATATTTTTGTTGGTAGATTTTTCCAATCCATTCCCCTATGGGTAATAGTTTGATGAAGTCTTTAGGTAGATCCTGTGCTTGAGAGTGAAGTCACACATCTCAGACCCCACAAAATCTCATGTGTTGTCTAAAATTATGGTCTTCAGGGATCTAAACCTTGCTACCAACTCTTCTAGGAAGTTGACGATCTTGGCTTCAGTGTTAATTTCTAGATGGGTTGCCTTTGTCCACTTGTGACCCATGTTGGATATGGGATTGCTACTCCTAATGAAATCCAACCCCCATTGTGCAAAAGGCTCTTTTATCACGATTGAGTTTAAGGTCATGGAAGATTTCTTCCACTTGCCAACATAAAATTAGAAATGGGTGCACTTCCTTACAAGGTTGTGAGCATTGGAGAATAACGTGGGCTAGTAGTATCCTACCTACATAATTTTCAAGGCATTTGTTTTGGAAGAGAAATTTCCACCTTTTAAGCTACTATGTAATTCACCCAAGATCCTTTCCACCTAAACTTTATCCATGTAGCAGAGGAGTACTTTTTCATAATTCCTTTCAAATAGAATATATTCAATAAGTATGAAATTTATTCCTTGAAGCTTGTAGTATCTTATCTTGTGTGTTGATATGTTGGGTGGGTATCAGCTAGTCTGCATGAATATAGTCTAATCAGCCACCCAAGACTCATTTGACCTAAATTTGTTTGTAAGGATTTGGTTGACCTCATCTTTTGTCTTGGGGTCGAGTTCTTGAGCAAGGTACTCACATAGGCCTCTTCCTCTGATCAGATTTGTTAGTCAGATGTCAACATCATACTCTAGGATCTTAGTGATCTAGTTTTCTCTCTTTTCTATAATTTTTTCTTCTATGATATACTCCCTCACACTGAGATGGATGGTGAGGACCATAATTTTACTAGCTGAAATCAAGTTTCAAAATTTTTTGAGGCTTTCAACTATGGAAAAGGCTTGCTTCTCTACAAAATTATATCAGGATTCGTACCCTTCTAGGGTTCTTGAATGGAAAGTGATGGGATGTTCCCTACTTCCCTCTATTTCCTTTTGTGTGAGCACAAAGTCTATTCTATGTTTTCCACTATATATATACAACACAAAGTGTTTTGATAAGTCTGAGTTGGATAACACTAGATTTGTAGAGATGACTACCTTGATCTTCTTGAAGGAAAGTTTTATTTCTTGAGTCCATTTGAATTCTAATCCTTTCTTTAGCATTAATGTTATTGGTCTTTCTATCCCTATGAAATTTGAGATGAATAGGCTAATGAAATTGATTTTCCGCAAGAAAGACTACAATCCTTTTCTATTAATAGGAACTGGTAACTCTAATATAGCCTTCACCCTTTCAGGATCAATGGATATTCCTTCTTTGGAGACCACAAAGCCAAGAAATTTTCCTTTTGGTACACTAAATATACATTTTATAGGATTTAAGAAAATCTGAAACCTTTGGCACTTTTGAAAGAGCATTTCCATGTGGTCAAAATGATCACCCTTGTATTTTAAACATATAGTGAGGGCATCTAGATATATAATAATGATCTTGTTGATCAAATATTTGAACATAATGTCCATTGCATGCTAAAAGGTGGCATCCACATTTGAGAGGGTGAAGGGAATTTTTTTGTATCCAAAAATTCCCAATTTAATGGTGAATGTTGTCCTATGTTGATCCTCCTTCACGTGGACCTAATTGTAACCTAGTAAACCATCGAGTAATGAGAATATCTCTGACCCTACCACCATTTGCAATATTTTCTCCATTGATATCAGAGGGTACTAATCCTTTAATGAGGCCTTTTTTAGGTCTAAAAAACATATGTAGATTCAAATGTCATTGTTCTTCTTCCATACGAGGACCAAGTTTGACACCCAAGTGGAGTGCTTAATTGGGTATATAATATTTGAAATTATTAATCTTGTGAACTCTTAGGCCATTAAGGCTTCCATCTTTAGGTTGACTAGTCTATTCTATTTTTGGATCACCTTGGATCCTTCTACTAGGTCAATGGTGTGTTGAATTATGCTCAGGTCATGTCATTTCAAATCATCATAGGTCTAGGCTACAACTCCATTCTACTTGGTGCATAAGGATCTCAGTCTATCCTTATCTTTCTGAGGCATGTTCCACTTTACTTTGAGTTTTCTACTATCTCTAGGATAGAGGCTTTCATAGTCTCCTTCATCAATTATAAATCTTCATTTTTTGTTTCTCGCATCCTCACAATCAAAGTGGTTTTCTAGAGTGATTAGGCCTCATGGTAGCTTATTTCCTTTTAATTGAATTATTTTCCTTGCTGACCTCTTTAGATCTGGGTTGTGCTTGATTGGTGAATTCTCTTGACTATTGTAAAAAGGAAACAATCTAGGCATCATCTTCAAAGACTTTTCAATTCTGATCATTATCAGGGATGGGTGATTGCACAATGATGCATACTAGATGTTGGTTTTTAGTTGACTTGTAGGTTGGCTTGAATTATGAGCTGATCAAAGCTATTCTATATGTGGTAGAATTTTGAGCTCTCGGGATGACTTGGATATTGAAAGCCTCAAATATTTCAACCAATTCCCCCCCTTTATGTCAGTAGGATCACATTCTTGCATTTTTCACTATCACTTGTCCTCGAACCTATTTTACCATAAGTTCAGAGTCTCTGAGAACTTGTATCCATTTTATGCCCATTTTCTCTACTACCATTAAACCATGAACTACTTCATATTCAAGATCACTGTTTGAAAATAAGAACTTAAGTTTGAAAGCCCTGAGGGTCTTTGACCTTGCTAAAGATACAAGATGGATACCGGATCTAGAGCCAAACTTAGATTTCGTGCCATTTAAGTGTAGAGTCCATAAGATTTTGTTTACAAGTTGCCTTAATTTTTCTTATTCTTTGACAAATTTTAGGAGGGTTTGATCTTCATCGAAGATTACATATGTACCTAAACTCGTGGCATGGAAATTTTTGAAAATATTGGAATCAATAAATTGGTTGAATAAGACTTATTCTTCTAGGCTTTGATCACTCGTGGCCTCTTCTTCCTCCAACATCTATACATAATACATATCCTTCTTGGAAATGGAGGTGTGTTCTACCTCAAATCTCATTACTATGTCCTCCATGATGTGTTCAAGATGTAGCAGTTCAGACAAGACTTTCATCCTTTCCCCATGCTTAGTTCTTATGATAAGCTGGGACTAGTTGAGAGCTATGTATCCATCAATTTTTGTTGAATTTTTTTATACAAGCAGATCCCAAAGATAGGGGTCCAATGTTGATTATAACTACCTCCTAGGTAACTATTTGTCCTGGGAAAGATTACAAAGTTAAAGTGATCTCTTTAATGTGACATATGGTTGGGATCATTTTCTCATCCAATTTCATGATTCCTTTCTCTAGGAGTTCATATTTTAAATTTAATGCATTAGCTACTAGCTTACGCATTACGGTAGTGTTGGCCCCTAAATATATCATGTTAATATGTAGTAGCTTATCTCCTACAATAAGAGTTAAGAAGAAAGAGATAGGCTCTAGCTTACATAACTCTTTTTCACTTGTCGTATTCTTGATATTCATGTACCTTATGGGTCTTGAGGACTATGAGTCTGACTCAAGCCTTTTTCCTTTATCCTAGTTATATGGTGGTACTGGGTCTAGCTATAGAGCTTGTTCCTCTTTATTTAAGGCATCCTGAAACATGGTCTTCTACATTGGAAAGGAAAATACATCCCATAAAGATACATTGGCAAGATCCTTCTTCAATTTCTCCACCACATTGAGCATTCTAATTGGTAGAGCTTTTGGCTTAAACACGAGTGTTTCTTTTGCCTTAGGAAAAATTTTCTCTACCACAGTAGAACTAGGAACCTTATCCATGATTTTTTTTCCATTGTGATATTCATAGTTGGAGCCACTAGACTTGTTGGGCTGGTGGTGCTAATGGAATGTATGACACGTGTTCTTTGATGAACCTTCTCTTTGATCAAGTGTTATAGTCTGACTATACTTATGGTGTTCTCATGGTTGAGACTTCATATGTGAACACTGATTCTTCTCCCTCCATCCAAGAAAAGAGAGCTTGGTTGGGAGAGATATCCAATTATTACTCTAAGGACATGCCTTATGTCTGAGAACAAAACCTGGAATTCTCCATGCTAGGGGACTAGTAACCTTCAGTGTCTGAAGGAATGCATTAACTTCTTTCTTCCACCACCCTTTGTTGAAGATTTCCTCATGTATAATTTTAGAGCATATGGGCATCATTACATGGAAAACACCATGCATTTGTATATTATGCCAAGTTTTTTTTCCTAGGATCAAGTCCTTGCTTGTGTTGGGGTTTCATTGTAATGGAGTAGTCACCGAGACTATTTTTCCTAATGCTTGTGGTTGATTACCCCCTCTTGGAGCTCCCTGGAATGTGTTATGTTAGAAAGGTGGTCTCCCTCATTGATAATTTTGTGTGGGGGACTTTCTAGGTGCTTCCTAGTGATTTTGAATAATGACGAGCTTATTGGAAAAAGTCCTGATGAAATTCTTCATATCATTAACATCTACTCCCAACAAAGAAGAGCCCAACATGCTTGGTTGTGTATTCAGATACACATGCATCAAAGGTGGTAGTAAAAATTATGTGCTAGGGAGTGATGCAGATGTCCTAGGTATTACCTCCTCTTTTGTTTTGTGAGATATCTCTACAAACATCAGTATCAAAAATCATGGCAAGTGCTTCTCAACGTCTATCAAATAATTTTCTACTCTTACCACTATATCATATGCATCAGGTAGAGTATCACCTTTGAGTGATTGTACCATGACCACGATATCTGAATTAAAGGCCTTTAAATAGAACATGGATGCCATAGCCACTAGAGGTCTAGCTATCACGAGAATCCTTTGCAAATTTTTATGAAACCTGGTCTTGAAGTCTGTCATGGCCTCCTATAGGAATCTCTTGATTGTGATCAATTATTGGAACAATGATGAGTAGTCTCCCTTCTCTAAAAAATAATAAAAAAATATTTTCTTTGAGGTTATCCCAAGAGTGAATGGAATTGAGAGCTAGGGATCTATACCAATCCAAAACCTTCCCTTTAAAGAAAGTAGCTAATAACCTAAATATGGTTTTTTTCTTAGTGATTTTATAAACCCTACAAACCTCTACTATGTCTTGGAGGTTTTTGGAAGGTGTTTAAAAATATTCCCTGGTGAACTTCAAGATCACTTTGAGGGAATTAGTTAGGATGGTGGGCCACACATTTGGAGGAGTGGGTTGAAATAGCAGATTACCATTGTCCCAGATTACAAAATTTCTAGGAGCTCCTTGAAGGGCCATAAAAAAAAGCCCCTATGGACCACATAGACAAGTATTCTAATTTGAAAGGCTTAACCACTTGGAGGGGTAGATAATGCCCTAGACTCTATGCTAGCACTCCTAACTCTATTACTTTAGACGGGTGATATAGAACCCAAGGCTCGCCTCTTCCTAGGGGTCAAAGAGGGTAGTTGAGAATACTAGAAATTTTCTCTAGAAGATGCTCTTGTTTGGACCCTATGCATGATTTAACTAGTCTCTCATGTTAGTTTGATTTAAAACACCTCTTTAAGGCTAAGTATTAGACTTGATGAAAGATCTTGGTCCCATTGGGCATGCTAGAAAAAGAACTATTGATCTTAGAAGCTTGCACTTCTCTGGAACAACCATACAGGAAATTTAGTGAGTGGGAGACATGATTGTGCCTCATTGAATAACCTTTGAGATTGTTAAAGAATCCAAATATTCTTTAGGTATGGGAAAATGGAGAATAAAATATAGAAAGTAACTAAATTTGGAGATGTGCCAAAGATTTTACAACATTTCAAAGACCCCTAACAACTCAAATTTCTGATAAATGTGAACACAGAATGCCATAGACCCTATATTTTTGGAAAGAGAATGAACAAATAAGGTCAATATAGGAACAAAGTATACATTCAAATCATCCCATGGGAAGTACCCATTAAGGTTAAAATAGAAAAGGAAAACACAAATTCAAGCAAGATACTTTAGATTTTTATAGAGCTATTCCACTTAACAACATAGTATGAAACCATCAAAAACTTTAATAGGAAATTGAAAGAGTATTAAAACATGATTCAAATCCTAAAATCTAAGGTTTGAAGATCATAAAAGCTTAACAATTTGAAATTGACAATCAATAATTATGTACAAAAATAATGAAAACACACAACATTTCATATATATGAGATCAAGAATAAATCACAAAATAAAAGGCCACCTGAGCACAATCTGATACAACTTCGTTCTTGATATTGTTGAACAATAAAAATGCTAAGGTCAAATAATAGAACTAAATAATTGTCTTGAAATCAATTACAAAAGAGTGATCAGATCTCTACAAGAAATATTTTATATCCTATTCTACTAATATTGAAAATCTATCTATCTATTGATCAATCCCCCTACTCATGGAAAATTCCCCTTTTATAAGAAAAGTGAAGGAAACAAGCACCAAACACTTATCCATCATCAAAGATGAAACCTTCATAGGTGTCATCACCAAATGTCTTCAAAATTTCATCAATGATTGAATCTAATATGATAATAAAATTTTAGTTGCTTCAATAATGACAATGGATGTGATAACTCGATAACCTAGATCTCTTTCAGAACTTCATGCAAGTCTTCCTATCAAAAGGAAGATGCAACTATAAATGCTTGCCAAAATCTGATCTGATCCACTACAAGTGACAATCATGATAACAAAAGATGCCAATTCAAGGAGTGATGAAGGAACAAAAAGGTGTTTCCACCCAAAAATATTAGTGAAAGCATTGCCTTAATGGTGAAGAGATAGACCCAACAATAAATGAGTGACATCCTAGGTGGGCAGGCATTCTTCAAAAAATGGGAGAGTAGTTTGGAGGAAAACACTTGTGATGCAACCACATGTACAAATTTGTTCTCAAAGAGAAGGTAAAGCTCAAAAAGGTAGTGTAGCCACTACGTGGTGCAATTGTGCACCTTTTCACCAAAAACCTACCATAATTTCCAAAAAGATGTATGAAAGTGACAAGTGGCAAGATGAAAGAGTGAAGGCCTATGGGCTGAAAGAGCAAAAAAAAGAGAAATAAAAACTTAGAAGAGAAAAAATGCTCCACAATTTCCTTGTGCATCATTAATCTATTTTTACCATATTTTAGATGGTCCAATTATTACAAGACTTAAAGGGACCAAACTAGTTCCAAATCCATGATTACCTTATACATCATGATTTCATCCACACTATTTTTCATAAGGTGTTGATGCTTGCATACATTATAGGGGCCAAATTATTTCAATCGCAATGATTTTGTTATGTATCATGGTCTTGTTTACACCTCACCCCATGTGTACATTTTTTGGACCATAGTTTTTCTATCTCTAAATGTGTTATACACTAGTAAACACCACATCAATTTCCATTTTTTAAATTTATGTTTATAATAAATGTCATATGGTGAATTAAGTTTTTCAATTACAATGAAATAAGGTAATTAAACAAGATACATAATCAACTAAATTCCATAATCAATGAAATTTATCCTACAAAATTAAGAAAGATTCAATTTTAAAATCATTAACATACTAAAAACTAATGAACCTAACTGATGATGCAAACCTGCAATCTCATTGTGGATTGACTGCAAATGGAGTGGTATGGGATGTGGATTGCTCTATTTTCCTAATCCACATTTATTTGATGCAAAATCTTGATAATTGGTGTGGATGATTCCCAAGATGCTCTCAAATTACTCACAAATGAGTTATGAATTTAAGAGATTAAGGCCAACAATTCATATGGTGAATTAAGCTGATCATTTGCAATGGAATATAACAATTAAACAAGATACATGATCAACCAAATTCCATACTCAATGAAATCTATCCTAAAAAATAAATAAAGATTCAATTTCAAAAGCATTAAGATAATTCAAAACCAATGAACCTAACTAATGATGAAAACCCACAATCCCATTGTGGACTAAGTGCAAATGGAATGGTATGGGATGTGGATTACTCATTTTTCCTAATCCATGTTGAGTTGATGAAAAATAGTGATAATTAGTGTGGATGATTCACAAGATGTTATCATATTACTCACAAATGAGTAATCAATTTAAGAGAGTAAGGGTACTTTGGATGAATGTGAATATCATTTAATGAAAAATGAGAGGTATTTATGGATATTTGGAATGAATCAATAGTGATGATTCAAAATTTTAATTAATGGAGGAAATTGAATTGAAGAGATGAAAGTGGATGAAGAAATGGATCAATGGTCCATAATTCATGAAGGCATGCCCATCAAAGATTTTAATTAAGGGTTCATAATCTATGAAAGATTAACAAATTACTAAATTTTAGGAAGTATGTTGGAGATATTTCATGTGGAGAGAATAATTTAAATTTTAAAAGGAAATATTGCATGAGAATATTCTTTGTGCAAGTTGGAGGATTGGAGGAATAATTATCTAATTAAACAATTTAAACAATGATTTAATTGTGCAAGTTGAGGTTTAGTTAGGATCTAAAATTAAATAATTAAGAATTATTTAATGAAGAGGGTTAATGACATTTAATTAAATAATTTGATATTATTTAATTAAGTAGATGAATTAGGTTAAAATATTAGAGAAAAGGTGTTAGTAAGCAAAATCAATGTGTGATATACTTGAGACATTTTCAGGTGTCTACAATAACATAATGATTAATGGCTAAATATTTTGTGTATTAATGTTCATTTTAATAGCAACTCACACCTTGATTAAATAACATTAAGAAATATCTTTTTGATTAGTTATCAAAAGGTTTTTCAGGGACCAAAAACCCCATACAAACAAAAGAATGTTGCAAAAAGATCAGAACAAAGACAATCAACAGTCTACCAAAAGATACACACAAAAACACAAACTATAGAGAATCAAATTTAAAGGGGTCAAAAACCCTTTTATAGCTAGGAATTCACATGGACCTTAAACCCAACACCATCTGCATCAGCCAGACAAAAAAAACCCAGCTACTTAATAAAAATACAACTAAGCCAGGGAAACTAGACAACATACTAAAGAAAAAGCCATTAAGCCCCTATGTTGCACCAGGACTAGTGAACCCAAACTACCCACCTCAATAGGGGAGTTAGAGATCTAGCGTCAAAGGAATGATAACCAACCTCCTCATTGCAACTCCATTTTACCTAAAATTCCAACCCAATCTCCTCCTCAATAGGAGAGGGCTCTCCTCTAATGGAGAAGAAGAACAAGGAATCCTTTCCACCAAATCCAACACTATCCTACACACACAAGTTACACCTCAATAGAAATAAGTAGTAAAGAAGAGATCTTCCTAGCAAGTCAACAACCACCAACTCTTCCTCTAAAGGAGAGTGCTCCACCCTAGAAGGAGCAATCTTCACCTCTATAGAAGACCTCCACTATAAAACTTGGAAGAAAGAGAGCAGAATTATATAAGGTGACATCTCAACCTCATTTGGCATGGTAAGATACTAGAGTTTAAGAGAAGAGACATTGCTCTCAAAAGCTTCAAAATACAACTCATAAAAATCTACAACCCCAAGCATTGCTAGTGAAGACCCAACCCTCTATCAAAAAAGGAAACAAAAAATTCAAACCAAAAGGTCACAAAAAGACCAAATAGAAAAAAACTCAATTGGGTATAAAAAAATAGAAAGGGGAGAACCCCAAAAAACAATTCCTCAAAAGACTAGGAGGAGGCAACACACAACTGCAAGTAGAAGCAAATGCCAAAACACCACCAAGAGCAGAGACCCATCCTCAAATTTTGAAAAGCCCGAAGAAGAAAAGGAGACCCTAAACCAAAAGGAAACATAGAGAGGGCCAAGCAAGAACACTAGCAAGCCATCCTAACATGTTGATCAGAGCCAATTATAGGCCACAACTCCACATCACCAACCAGATAGAGACACCACCACTCCACAAGAGGGAGACCAAGAGCAACCTAGACAATCTAAGAGAAAAAACCCCAAAAGAGTACTACCTAAAAAAAGGTATGAAGGAGCTAAGGAAGACCAAGAAGAAACTAGTTAGTGAATAGGCTAACACAAGGAGCACCCAAGCCTTCCTATTACACCAAATAGGAGCTAAATAAGAACATCCAACAACCACTCCTCCCCAAAAACCCAAAGAACACCCCTACCTATTGCAAGGAAACCAAAAAAACTCCCAACTATAAAGCATTAGCTTGACATAGCCACAAGGATAGAAAAAGGCCAAGAAAAATAGCCCCAACTCGACCCCACCACAAACTGTAGTGACCCAAAAGCACTAGAGTAGGAACAAAACCATCCAAAAAGAGTAGCCACACCTCACAAATCTTGAAAGAGCTGCTATAGAAAAAAGAAGCCATAGCCCAAGGAAGGAAAGTCTCCCTGACTAGACTAAGCATCACCTAAAAGCTCACAAACACTGCCCACATAGAGGAGTCAAACCAAAGAACCTTTTCCAACTGTAGAAACCCATTGACAACATTAGACATTGCTCCCTCCTTAGCAAGCCACCAAAGATAGCCCACACCACAAACCACCATGGTTATAAAATCCTCAACCAACAACAGAATGCCTAAAGAAGAGGCACTAGAAAGAGATATAGAAAGAAGAGACCAAGAGCCAAACAAGAGAGCAAAGGAGCTCCAATAGACCTGACCCCTAAAATAGATTTGACAGCATTCAAAAACCCGCACCTCCCACACAAAGAGTCATCCTTCACAACAACAAAAGAAGGATTCTGCACCACAAAAACATCATCTTCATCATCATCACCTTCACCCTCAATACCCTCTATAGATTTCAAACCACCGCTACCACTTCCTTTTTCACTCACTATTTTTAAAATTTTATGATATTAATAGTATGAGCCTTTGGTTGTTGGCTTTACAAGAAAGAAGCCCCACCATTTCACCAAAGGGTCTCCCCTTAACACCAAGGTCAAATAGTCTCCATTTGTTGATGCAGTGGAGAATGACCCCACGAGGTTTGAACCTTGGTTGTTGGCACTATAGGAAATAAGCCCCACCACTTCACCTTAAGGTCACCTCCGCATTAATAAATATGTTAATTTTAATAGGTAATAAATATTTTTTTATTAGTGTTAATTTTCAAAAAGTTTGGCATGGTTTATCACATATGTGAGATTGCATGAAAGTGTTGTTTGATATCAACCCCATATACTATTTTTTACTATAAATTTTGCATTGGCATGCATGTCTCATTTAGATTCATGGGTACACAAAAGTTGGGGGATATTATAAGGTATAAAATTGCATACTCTACACTTTTAAACCTTCATTTTACACAACTTTGAAGAAATATTGTAAAGATAATGTCTTAGTGCTTGACTTATTATTTGTGGAGAATAAATTGACCCCATTCCTAAAACCACAAGTTAAATATCCTTATCCACTACCTTAGCAAAGTTGTATATATTTCGTTAGATCTCCCACTAGCCTATGCTAATAGTGCAACCCTAAATGTGGACTAGCCTACATGGCATGGCCTAGTTTGTCTAAGTCAATTTTTTAATTTATCTCCTAAACCAATTTTGTATAGGATAGTCATTACCTTATCACTTCAAGTATCAAATACCTTGAGTTTAATGAATGTGAATATGAACAAGTATAAATAGTCTTGGGTCATTAGAAAAATATTTGAGAACAATCTAGAAATAACAAAATCAATTGAAATAATAATAAACTACATAACAATTATAAATATCATTTCTACATCCTTAGGCATCTGACAAATTGTGTTGGTCAATATGTGTATGTGGAATTTATACATCAAATTCTTAGGGGCTTGAATTGTTTGGAGAAATTTTCAAGTTATTAACTCATTGCCTCATAAGTAAGCCCCATTGTACTTTTATGTTTAACCTATTCTCAATTGGATGGTAGAAGACATAGATTAACCAAATTTGATAATCCAAATTATTCCCTATTTTAACTAATAAAAGAATGAGAAAACCACATAACACAATTCAAATTTTAGATCCCAATCACTCATTGCAATATATCAATAAAATAAAATTAAAAGATCAAAAATTGTATATCCTTACAAAGTAAGCAATTATATCATTTTCTACTTTTTCAATCTCAACTTTTTTTAATATAGATAGTGATTGTATTCATAATTTGATGATTAGATTAGATCTATACAATTTTTTTGTGGTAGAAAAATGTCAATCATTATTTTCCTTCACATATATGAGAACATAAAATGAGTTGAAAAAGAGCAATAAATCAAATTTTATATTTAATTGTCATAGGATATTGTAAATAACAATGTAAAGCTTAGATGTTGCATAGGCGTAAATGTTTCTTTTATACATATACCTCATATTAAATAATTAGATTATATGGAAAGTACTTGTTATTATAAATGTGTTTCTATAATTTCTATGCATTTAGATTGTTTATTGTAAGAATTCAAAAAGTGTGTAATCTAAAATAAAAATAAAAAAATTACACACTTAAAAAGCATTTAAAATAATAATACAAGAAATTATGACAGTAAAAAAAGAAAGAAAAATAATTAAAATTTTTAAAACAATATTATGTATATTTTTATAGATCCAAATTCTATGTACAATTGTTATACTTAACTTGCTAAGTAAAAATAAAATAACAATTTCTAAATACTTTTAAAATAATAAATTTACTGAATTCGAGAGACTTACAACCTTATTAGTTCCTTCCGCAATTAGAAAATTTATGCATCCATTCAATACAATTTTTTTGCCTGACATTGACATTCACACCAATGAAAAACTAGAATTTAAAAGTTGACCACCAATTTTATATAGTCTATATTCAATTCTATATAGTCTATATTAAATTCTTTGTTTTCCAAATAAATAAAATATTCTTTATCTTTTTTTCTATTGGTTTGTTTTGTGAATAGTCATTGCAAAAATTCAAGAATTTTATTTTAACAAGCAAATTTGAAGCCTATTAATTGCATGAATGACAGATGGACTATTCATTGACATCATAATAACCTAAACATTTATACATGCCAAACTTGTGAATAGTTCCTGCCGGAGGTAGAAATCTCTTTGATCGGTTGAGTACAATTTTATTTCTCTAACAATGACTTTTTGACAAATCACATCATAGTATTTATTGTCATGAAATTCTATTTCGATAGTTCAATTTTAATTGTTCTATTTATTAATTTAAATAAATATTATTTTGTGCATTTTGATTGGTTTACTTGGGAAACAATCATACAAGTATTTGTGATTTTTTTTTAAATGTTTTGTATTTTGAATGAAATCAATTTCCTTATCATTTAATTCATGGAAACATTTTCAAAATGTAATAAATAATGTTAGTACAAAACAAAAGTACTGATGCATTTTATAATATTTTCCTTAATTATTTTATTACATTTTAAATTTGCAAGAAATGCAGAAATGATGTTTACCAATTTGTAATAAATATTAAATTAAAATTTATTGTCTAAAATAAATGACACAGTCAATTGTAAGTGATTTTTCCTTCTCCGCATTAAATTTTACAATAAATTGTAACTATCTTCATTATATATTGCATTTATAAAATATTTACAAACTCTATTTTCTATCATTTTTTATAGCACAATGACCACTACAAACAGATACATCCCAAGATTTTTTGCAAGAAACATAGAGATGATGTTTACTAGTTGTAAAAGTTATTGTCAACAATGAATGTTAGAGTATTGCGATTTTTCCCTGCAAACATTAAATGTTACGGTAAATTATACCTATCTTCATTAAATGTTGCATTTATAAAATATTTACAAACTCTATTTTGTATCATTTTTATAGCACAATAGCCACTGCAAAGAGATACATGCCAAGATTTTGCAAGTATAAGCATTAACAATGCCAATGGGTGGCAGATAAACAAAGTCTAGTTGCAACAAACAATTGCATCAGAAATGACACTCACATGACAAAATCTTTTGAATATTGACAACAATTTAAAAAATCTTATCTTTGGTAGAGTGAGAAAAGTATAAGCGTTTGTGTCAATAATTTAAGAGGTTACAATTTGTAAACTCAAAAAGTGCTCTCAAAAAACTGAAGGCCATTCTAAGAAAGACTAAAGGGAATTCTGAGAAAGACTAAAGGGCATTTTTAGAAGACTAAAGACCATTCTCAGAAGACTGAAGACCATTCCTAGAAGTTGTAGTGTAGCCTAGTCTTCTACAATTTTGTAGGGAGTTTTTCCTTTACAAGAAAATTTTCTTCTTTCTTTTGTATATGATTCCTTCTTTGCAATTTTGGAGAGAGTTTTTGCTTTAGGAAAAAAAATATTTTACTTGAAAAAAAGTTTACATTCTAAAATCAATAAGAAAGTAACGTAACATTTATTTTTGCATTGTGCAATTCAAACAGATAATTGGTTTTTGAAAAAAAATCAAAAGGAAAATTACTGGTTACAAACCAAGCTGAAAGAACAAATAAATAACAAGCACAACAAAGTGTTGGAGACATTAGGTAATATTGTTAGAACTATTATTTAATTTTTTTGACTATGTAATTTTCTCTGACTAACTAGCTAAATAAGAAAATTTTAGAAAATTTTGTTCCTATTTTATAGCTTTTCTACTTCAGAGCAGTTAGGCTTTAAGGTTGTTCACACATAAGACAACTTCTTACATTTTGGAATAGTTATACTTGAAGGTTGTGCACACATAGGACAACTTTTGCATTCTAAAGTAGCTAGGCTTCAGGGTTGTGCACACATAGGAAAAAATTATTATAATTCTTTGGTTTGTTCATAAATAGGTATGTATGACTTAGTGTGTTATGTTTCATCTAGGTATAAAATGGGCAACAATAGTCACTTTCTTTTCTTCAAATTTCTAATTTATTTTCTAGACTAGCAACTTTCTTTTCTTGAATTTTAAATTTTGTCTTCCTTTTTCAATAACTTTGTTAGATGAATGTTTTGTCTTCCTTTTTCATTATCTTTCTTAGATGATTGTTAATGCTAGGGACTTCAATGGGACAATTACACAATAGATTGCAAGGATTAACTAGGCAATCAACTATTCCTAATACCCTCATTGGTAAGGGTTGCTTCCTTCGTCTATAGTCCATTCATTGAGTTTCATAGTAGTGCTACTGTTCAAGCTTTTCTAGTTGGCTTGTTAGAATATTTCTTAGATACATTATGTAAGGCCCCACCTTGCATGTGATTAGTAAAACCCTAATATGTTTTATGTGATCCTAAATAGATGGTAAGATGTGTTGTGGATGACAAATAGTGTGATTATTTGATAATATTCTTGCTTGTGCTACTGTGAATGTAAGAACCCATTTCATATCCCCCATTTTATTTCAATCGAACAAGTAGTTAGATGATAATTATGATGAAATGAATGATAAAAATATTTTTAGGATTCATGGGTATTAACCTTGATTTAATTATGATAGATGCACATGTGAATTGTTGGATATAACTTGAAAGTGTTGGGTTATTTGGAATATTAAATTTTGGTAAATGGTTCATCATTAATGTTATAGGAGTTTAAAATGAATTACTAAGGTGGTAAACAAAATGACGGAGTGACTATTTCATTGACTATATTCCTGTATTGGAGTAAATGTGTATTTCCTTTGATTATAATGAAAATTGAATCATTAGGTTCATTTGATGTATTAATGAGTAAATAGTTCATGAGTGAAAATTATGTGAATTGGATTAACTAATAATATGAAGAGATATATGATCTAATCATGCTGACCTTGGTAATGTGTAGGAATCAAATATGCAAATAGGAGGATAGATAAATGTTGAAATCAAATCAAATACATCTTTGGGAAGTTCTAAGTGTACCCCTATTTGACTTAGAAGGGTTTGAGGTTTAATTATTGGTTGGGTGATTGAGTAGAATCCAATTGTAGGACATGTGATGTGAGTTGAGTGGGGGTTGGAACCCTTGGTTAAGATCAAAATTCGTATGGATTTTTGTGTGGGCTTTAGAAATGGATTACTAAATCAATTTCCTTGGTTGTTGAAAAAGAATAGACCCCTAGGACCTACACCTATGGGTTTGGAACCTATTTGACACATGTGAACTTGTCCTTGGAGTGTGAAAAGACCCCTCAAAAGTCTACATTCATGAATGTGACAAATTCAAAAAAAAACTGTTGGGGCTTGGGAAGAGTGACTTGTCACTCTCAACCTTCTACTCCCCAAAATTTCTTGGAATTGACACAAGGCTCACACATGTGTGAGCACTTATGGGAAAGAGTTTAGGTTTGGGGATCCCTATATATCTCAAGAAGATGGAAGATTTGGGAATTTTCCACTTCTCCCCTTGGAGAACTTGAGTGAAGATGGTAGAAAGAATCATAAAAAGAGAGGAGTCCATCTCTTTGGAAAGATATTGATGAAAATGGCTTGGTTTAGAGAGGAAAGATGGATACAAAATTTCAGTTCCTCCCCTAAAAGAAAAGATAAGTTCTTTCTTTTCCATTTTCCCTTGTTTCCTTGTAGTAAGGAGTTGACCTATTGTATGGATCATGCTTGAAAACATAAAGTAGAAGACATAGATGCATGTAAGTTGTGCTATGTTAGTTTTATTCCTTTGTGAGAATGAGAAAAGACTCCATTGATCATTATGGGGCTAAAAGAATTCCTTGCTCGGGGCTATGGCTAGAGCCCATGAGGCTCCATGATGCATGTGTGAACCCCAACCTTGGTACTTGCAAAACAAAGAGAATAAACACCTCAAGTTAGATATTGGAAGCCAAACAAAGGATTCCCCATGAAATCCACTTACAACCTCAAACTAGGAAAGAAAATAGTGAAGAACACAATGAAAATGACAAAAAAAAGATTAAATCCTAATTAGATGTGCAAACTCATGATCCCATGGGGGAATTGGTGCCAATTTGATGTGAAAATTGGCCCTTTCCCAATTCCTAAGATGCAAGCTTCGAATGTTGAAGGGATTGATCCATTTTGTTGATGAAGAATGAAGACTCCAAGCCAAAAATCTGCAAAACCTAGATATGACTCAATTATAATGGATGAAATTCAAGAGATATTTGAGCATGATAACTTTGCTTGGATTGTGTATGTTGAAATGAAGATATGATCTCTTTACTTATAGAATTTCAAGATGGATGAATGTCCAAATTTGAGCAATGTGGGACTAACATTCATCCAATGATATGATGCCACTTGTCAAGCTATGAATGGATGATGCATGTGCAAGATTTGGGGTTTGTTCCAATAAATTCCAATATTTGAAATTCAAATTTTTTGAAATGACATGTAAGAGGGAAGGGAAAATGCAATAAATTCCACTTGGCTCAAGGCAAAGGACATGTAAGATGAAGTTATTGCCTTGTTGGATGTACATGTTGACTTGGAATTTTTGAATTCAAATTGAGAGAATATTCCAAAAGATGCCTTGTGAGGAAAATAGAGATTTAATAAATGAATTAAATCTATTTTCATGTGCAACTTGCATTATCTAGAGGATGGGACATGAGATGAGATTAAATTAATCAAGGGTTAATTAATTTAATGAGAGAGGTTAGATGATGTGACCTATTTGGCTCAAATTTATGGATTAATTTAAATCAAATAAGAGAGGAATAGGACAAGAGATTAATTAAATAAGGATTTTGATTTATTCAATTAAAAGAGATGGTGTTAGATTAAGTCAAATAATGTTTTAATTTATCTAATTTAATGAATAGACTTTAGACATTTAATCAAATAAATGGATTATTTAATTAAATAGGGATAATTAGATTAGATGGGTTGATTTAATTAACAAAAGAGATTGACTTAATTAGATAAAATGATTTATTTAATTAAAAGATGAATATTGATGAATTTAATCAAATAGGGGAATTTGATTAAATGGTTAGACCGAGGGATGATTCAGGAAGAAACAATGTTAGTGAGTCAGGATCAAATGCATGATGTCAATCAGTATATTTTATGTGTCTACAACGCCATTATGATAGGGTGGAGAGCAAGCCTAAGTTCTTATTTGTAAATCGCCATTTTCCTTCTTGCATATTGGTATTGTTGCATGTTTAAAAAGATGGGTTTTATACCTACTTACATAAAGGATGGAAATTGTAAGTTTAATTCCATTGTAGTCTAATTATTACATCTTTGTGTACAAAATGTAGTATGGAAAGTTTAAGTAGTGAAAATTGTATCTGATGACAAAAAGGGAGTTCACTTTTCTTGGACATACTCATATGTAGAATAATAAGCTTTGCTATAACTCCATTGGATCCTTGGTGAATCAATGTTGAGAAGTGAACTCTTGAACTTTCTTGTGTGATAGGAAAATGGTGTAAGAAAACTTGACAGTTCTTACTTTCTTCCTGAATAAAAGAGAGCAAGGATCATATCCCTAATATTCTACATAAAACGGTTGCATTTAATTGTACCTAAATGAAAAATTTCATTAAGTGAAATATGTGGTCCAATTCAATAGCATTATTGCATTGTGTCTTGGTTTAAAACTATATGTGAGGAGCACCATATTAGTTTTGCTACAAAAATAAGGATTAACAACTTATAGTGGAGTAATAGATTTATCACCTTTAAACCATTCATTTGTGTGAACTTTTAAACTTGTGACCTGCACTCTCATTATGAATCATGCAAGATTAAATTAATGGTTAAACGACTTACTAGTATGTTGATTTTCTAGTAAACTTGTGTATAGGTGAGAATTCCCACGAAACAAAATAAAGGAATAATAATTTACAGTTTTTGCATCATGAACATGTAGCAAATGTAAGAAAATAACAACATTTAAGTAATATATTTTCTATACTACGTATAAAATTTATATAGAACATCAAAAAGATTCTATTTCTCTTTTTATTGCACATATAACACATACATTTAAACGAGACAAACAAAGAGATTAAGGCTAATAAACTTATAAAAGAATGAAGAAAAAGAAGAATAATGAGTAGAATTAGGGGAGGCGGTTGAGCGTGGAATGATGCCACACACAGGATGGTCAACCCTTATGGGGCATACATTCCTAATATGATATTCTTATCAGTCTAGCACACTATGATTTTAGAAATCAATATTCCCATATTTGGGTATTAGTGCCAAGTCTACAGCTTAGTAATCCCACTTAAAACATTTTACATTGTTGTTTTTCAATAGGCGAGTTAGTAACCTCATTGTATGTTCTGCATCTGCATGTGTGGCCATAAGGTGTTGGACATTTAATTTTGGAGAGACACCCCAAAGTATCAGAGAGTTTAGCACTCAACATTCTTTCACAATTTGGTGATGATGATTTCATCAAGACCTCACCGAGAAACTCTCCAACTTTGAGTTGTATAGATGAATGAAAGCATGGTTTCTTCAAAATCAAGGAATCGAGAAGAGCCCTACTACCTCATCCAAATAAACAGAAGGTCAAAGATTGTTTTCCCTAGATAGTCAAAGTAAAATAATTTAATTTGGGAAGCATATATGAATAAGAGATACTACCTTAGCTATCAACTAGGTAATAGATACTTCATGATCTCCTTTAAATGAGTAAATTGACTTGTGTTGTTGTCCCAAAGTTTGTAGAAAATAATTATTGCAGAGATCAATACTTATCCCCTAGCACATTTTTTATCTTCCTCCTGTCTATCAACCCCTTTTTCGGTGTCCTTAATAGTTAGCTCTAAAATGTCACACATCATTGAACATTTTGGTGGCATGTTTAGATTTACAGTACTAAACCTGACTTATCAAATGTATTTTTTTTGCCATTTTGAATGGGCCTACTCTGAATGATGTAGGAGGTAGGTGATAGGGGAGTGGAAAGCTCTAAAATGAAAATATAGCAAGTAACAAAAGAGGCTATATGTAGTGTGATGACTCCTAGTCATGATGATTAGACTGGGAGAAGTAGCTCCCCAACACACCAACTAATTGCAAACAATCTAGAAGAGATTTTAGTCAAGTTCATGAAGAGCAACCTAACGTGTAGGTTTAGGACTACCACTAATAAATATGTCAGGCATCAGTATCAAGAGTGACAGTAACTTAAGACAAAAGATCACAATCTCTCAACTAGCCATCAAGAAATTTAAATTAATTGTGAATGCAGAACCATGGCCAATGCAGTTAAGAGAATTAATGGTATAGTAATATTTTGTCATGCGCCATGGTTGATGTACTGTTAGTTGATGATAGTGAACCTTTGGGTGTAAGTATTAGGTTATTTTTAAATCGATCCTTGCATATCAGTCAAGTTGTTCCAGCTAACCTCCAAGTAGACACAACGTATTCAATTTTCTACTAAATATCCCCCTAACCTAGCAACCACAACTCACCCCCATCCCTACATTAGCAATCTCATGTCAAGTTCACTAGATTCGTTGAAAGATATGAATGCTATGGTCAATCAACACTAAGACCTTTGTAGTCAAGTGTCAGCAGTCCATTAGATGCATTTTATTCTCTAGTTGTTCCTTACAACCATTGTAGAAAGTGTTTCCCTAAGGTCCAATTGTTGATATCTAGCTTGAATAGTTACTTCTAAAAGATAAGTATCACTGTTGTATTTTGGGTGTCAAACCTGTGCTTCTAGTACTCCTTGTGGCCTACGTAGGTCACGATGCCTCTCTTTGAACCTCTATCCTCCTCATAAATGATAGATAAGCTTCCTTAGGGTTAATGATTGCAATCACAACTTGATTTGCTTGTAAATCAAAACACCTATCATCATTGTCCACTATTGTGATTTGGGGATCACCCCGTTGTTTCAGATTGTAGTTGGTATTCTTAATCCTTCACTTTTTGATTCCATAATCATGCGTTCAAGTAGAAGGGAAATTGTATCATAATAATATTATTATTATTAATGCAAGAGTTGCGTTTAGATTTATAGTAGTGGCAATAGTATAGCTAAACTTCCTTACAATATGGTTAAGCAGTGATGTCATTTCTTTCTTTTAAGCTACCATTGAAACAAGTCAAAAGAGCCTAATAACTGCAAACCCCACTATATAGCACTCTATTAGTAGCTTACAGATATGCAGCAATAATAATCATAGGATTTGAAATGATTCTAGTGTTGTCACGTTCGCATAGTAACAAAACTGAATAAAGCTAAATCATGAAGGAAGTTGTCGTTGTATGTTTATTATGGTGGAGGAGGCATTGGAAATTTCCATTTTGGGGAAATGCCTATTCCATTCACTTTAGTTTATTGCAAAATATTTCACCTATTCACATGGTTGAATAATATCCCCAATAAAGAAAAAGAGGATATATTCCCTAAGACTCTATATTAATTCAAATAAGTAAAGCAAGACATGTAAGGAACAAAAAAAAAGAAAGAGAGCTCCACGTGTAGATACCGAAATTTGGTCTAGGCCTGCGACTTTAATATTCTTCATCATTCGTATTCTTCATGGTCATAATTAAATAATCTTAATTATTTAATTAATTCATCTTAACATTAGTTCTTCATCTTAACATTAATTCTTCTATAGATTAAATATTCTTAATTATTTAATTAATTCATCCTCTTTTATTTCTTCTATTAATTAAATAATCTTAATTATTTAATTAATTCACACTTTTCTTTATTCTATCTGATTAATTAAATAAACATTTTTTATTTAATTATGTTACTAATTAACCTTATTCTTCTTGTCAAATTAAATAAATTCTTATTTAATTTATTCTTTATCATATTTCAACTATAATTAAATAAATTCATTATTTATTTAATTATTTATTTAAATCCCTTTATCATTTAATTAAATAAATCTTATTTATTTTAATTATTCTTCGAATATTGAGTCTTGAATTAAATGAATTATTTAATTCATTAATTCTATTTTAACACATTCCTCTATATTTTAGATAATTATGTGAGTTATCTAAGTATTCACTTTTACTCGACACAACATCTATTTTAGTCGTTCAGTTAATCTTTGATTTAATGTCTGAGTGGTTGTCTCGAGTAATCTCTTCGTCAAGTCAGTCAATCGTTCAGTTCTAACTCAATTGCGTGTACATGCGGATTAATTAAATATTCTTATTTAATTAATTAAATGTTGTGCGTGCATCCGAACAAGAGTTGATGTAATCAATCTTTATCTTTGTCATGCAAAGATATTTCTTCTGTTTTAGAATACCGAACTGAAGATTAAATCATTCATTTAATCTTTAATTCTATTTCTACTTTGTATCACTCATGTCATCACTAACAGTTATCAGAATGCATGACTAATCTGTCGACCTCAACCATCTGTTGATCTTTCAATCTTGGCCTGTCGTTCGAATAATCAATTTTCTATAAATTGATTTGTCATTCTTCATTCCAATCTCTCTCGCGAATTTTATAACTTTGGAGAGCACTTTGTATTAAATCTTCGACATTTTTCTAATCATTATCTTAGGCTATACTTGCACGAATTTACTTACAAATCTGAGGGAAATTATACTACACAAGCAAAATGGAGAAGGGCAATCGATATGAATCATGGAAATACGTTGGGAATTGGTGAGATTGTTCTAGTTTTAATTATGTTTTTGACTTCCTATGTTCATTGTTGCTTAACAAATGAATTTGCATTTTAGATTTTAGTATGCATGTGTGCTTCTAATGATCTTCTTTGTTGTCTATTGTGCAAAGCTTTTATTTGGCATTACATTTGGTGAACCCGACGTGAAGACACCATCTTCACGAATCCGTAGATCTTTTAATTTTGGTTTTTGCATATTTTTCGTACAGAACGATGCATCTAACAATTCTTGAACCGCAATTGAATTTCTGAACCGCATCTGACAATTCCTAAACCGCAATTGATTTCTCGAGCCGCAACTGAAACAGAAATGACACATTTGACTGGTAACGAAGTGACGCAATTGACTGGTAAAATTTTATTTCTGCTTTCGGCAATCTGGAATTATCAATTGATTTTCATGTTACTGATATTTGATTTTTAGTGTGTGGCCCATTTGGAGTTAACAAGCTTTTGCATGACGATTGACAAAGAAAATATTGAAAATTACTAATGAGATCTTCTGCAAGATGCTTGTCGAAGACCCTAGTTAAATTTTGAAACAGATTGTTTGGTAGCGTAACAAATCTTTCGTTTGGTTAAAATTAACAAGTGTCTACTGTGTTTGGTGTGAAAGCACAAGTCTGGTTACCCTTACGAATTAGTATATCGAAGTATCCTCTCCCCTTGCACATCCATGCGATCCTGGGTGTAAGAGAAACGGTTACCAACTCTAGAACTTGGGCCTGTTCTGGTGGGAAAAAGTACTCACCCCAGAGCGACTCAGACTGGTAGCACCCTGAACCCGAGGGACTTCCAACTGGTATATAAAAGTGGGTTCTTGGGGAAACCCCAAGAATCACGAGTGTGGTTCCGACGAGATGGATCCGAAAGGGGACTCGCACCGTATGGATCACACCCCACGAATGAAATGCCCAAATTAAATACCTTTTTGGTTTAGAGACCAACCTATTTGTGGTCGTTGCTTGCTATTAGTGTAGGGTACAGTATCATTCCCAAAGATACTCACCACTAATCCCCTTGAGTAGAGATAGCAGTTCTTGGGAGGTCATTTCCCAAAGAATTTGAAATTGGTGTGCTCGAAAGACGTTAATGAGCCGTGGAGGGGAGCCAATGCCACCAAATTCCTAAGCTATCCGCTCTCGAGAAGGAAAGGTGTTCATCACCAATCCGGGGTATTTAGGTGGGCTATACCAAGTATACAAACCCTAGGCCTTTGGCCTATTAGGATGTGCTTGTCTGTTATCATTTTAAATGATCTTTGAGTCCAAAATGGAAACTGAAAACACTTTGTCTTATGATTGTCTTTGATTGTCAGAATTTGATCACAGAAAATGAAGTCAGTTTAAATTTCATGTCACTGAAAATTCACAGAGAGTCGCAACTATTCACCAAAAACTCGCATCTAATTTTTAGAGCCGCATCTATTAAATTTTGAGTCGCATCTATTAATATTGAGTCACATCTGTCAGTCTAGCTCGCAGTTGATTTAGAAAAACTACATGCATTATATTTTGGGTCGCATCTGTCAATTAGAGTCACATCTATAATTTTTGAGTCACATCTATCAGTTTGGGCCATAGCAGTTAAACTTGGACCGCATCTGTTAAATCCTGCGATGCATTTGTCTGATTATCAAAAAACCAAAATTCACAGTCACTGTCTAGTCAACACAGTTATACCAGTTTCAATTGTCTTCACACAAATAGTCTTTGAAACGGAAACCTGAAACGATTTGCTCAATTTTGCATTCTTTAGGTTCATTTAGTCATTACCATAGTTGTCTTCAGTTAGAGTTTAACTTCATCTTAGGGTACATATCACCTTGCATTAGTCTTCTAGAAAGGTCACCTTTACGAACTTTAGGATTGATTTACTATCTACACTCTAGAAAGGTCATAGTGTCAAAAAAATTTGTCATTGAACCTAGTCCTATCATCTTATATTTTTTCCTACAGAGAGTCATCCTAGCTCATCAGTCTAGTTAGGAAACTCAACTTGTCTTTGATCCTCGTCCTACATTGGTTCCTTGACTTAACTAAATTGACACCTTGGTTTGACTTTAGGTAGTTGGTCCCTTCATCTTAGGTTTATAGAATTGATCACTTTAGGGTCTTTCTTAGACTTTGCATCTTTAGAGTCTAGATTTGTGTCATCCTAGGACATTCATTATTTGCATACGAAAACCCCAAAAATATAGACTAGAATCATACAGTTTGTAGATATAGTCTTGCATATCCCGCATATTGAGCTTGTCTTACATGGTTGAAACTAGGTCTAAGAGAAGAGAGAGAGAAAACATGTCAAACCCAAAAAATTTCATCAATCCATTTTCTTCAAGACCTCATAAGACTCTACTAGACAAATTCACCACTACAAACACTCAAGGACATATTGCAGTAGAAGACATAGAGGCTGCCGCACAGGACCTTGAGTTTGCCTCTTTTGTAGATGAGTACCTAGGAAATGATCGTCAACAGTTTTTAGTAAAATTGCTAGCTGAAGGTGCTACCTTACCTCCAGGATTTGACATTAGCACCTTACAAACTCAACCTACACAAGGGACAAATACCATGACTGCTAGTACTACTATACCTCAGGTCAGCACGACTATGTCGTCTAGCACGTCTACACAAAGTACAACGGTCCATATGTCCCCATTTGGTATATCTAGAATGACATCGGGATTTAATTTCACTACAAGGGCATCATCATTTACTCCCACTGGTCCTCTTATTGGGAGTAAAAGACCTAAAACCTCAGTCCATACCTCATATGTCGGTGTCACAAGTGTACAATCAACAACCTTACCTACTGCTAGTATCATGGGTACCTTACCACAGTAGATGGCCATACCTAGGACTTAAATCACTAGTACTATACCAAGGATTACACAAACAGGGGGCATTCCCTCCTTCCAATATGGCAATCAAAATCCACTCTTCTAGACTAGCAGTCAGAGTCCACTTACATCGATTCTGAATCAGAACCCTTTTTCACATATTGGTAGTCAGAATCCGTCCACACAGATTCCAAGTCAAAACCAATTTATGTCGATTCTGAATCAGAACCCTTTTTCACAGATTGGTAGTTAGAATCCATCCACACAGATTCCAAGTCGAAACCAATTCACATCGATTCCGAATCAGAATCCCTTTTCACAGAGTGGTGCTCAGAACCCATTTACACAGAACCCAGGTCAACACCAATTTATGCAAATACCAGACCAGAATACATTTACCAACATTCTGAATCCAAATCCACCTCAGATGCCAACGTTCAATCAAAATCCATCACAAGACTTTGTATTTCAGAATACATACATGGATCCACATAATCCTCCTAGCACATCTTTGACCCAAGTTGACGTCCTACAAACACAAATGCACGCATTGCAAACACAAATGTATAACATGTCAGTGTCAACTAAGAAATCATTTTCAACAAAGGACATATGTCCATTCCCCTTCGATAGATCATTGTACATGACACCTTTCCCTCATGGATATGTCATACTGAATCTTCCTAAGTACAATGGCAAACGCAATCCAGTAGAACATATCAAGGAATTTTCTACCATATGCATAGATGTCGCTTATGACCCCACATATCTTATGAGGCTATTTCCAAGAAGTCTTGTAGGAATTGCACTAGAGTGGTTTTCGGGTCTAGATTCTGGCATTAGATCTTGGGGTGAACTAGTTGAGAAATTTGTGGAGCAATTCTCCTTCAACATTGACCATGAGATAAATATAGCAACTTTGTGCCACACAACGCAAGACGAAGGTGAAACATTCATTGCTTTCTTCCAGAGATGGAGAACTATTTCTAGTAGGTATCCTGTCGAAATACCCAAAAAACAAAAGGTTACAATGTTTCAAGAAAACCTTCATCCAAAACTCAGGAGTAACTTAAGGGTACATTATTGCATATCTTTTTCAGAACTAGTGGAAAAAGGGGTGATAATAGAAAAGGATCTTATTTAAAAGGGTGAAATCAAAATGACAACATCCAATAGAAACCCAATCATACAAAACACCCCCACTGACAGAAACAAATTCTGGTCTCGCAACAAAAATGTCACCAATGATGTGGTGGTTGATGCCAAAACACTACAAGCAAGACCCCTCCTCACATTACAAGGACCTCATACTTTTTCCAACACGCTTAATGTTGTCAATCGACCTCCTAACATGGTCTCAAATACTCAATGTCCACAACCAAGGCGATTTCAAAAACGTGAGTTCACTCCCTTAGGGGAACCCATTGAGTCGGTGTTCAAACAACTGTTACAACACAACCTCATACAGCTGCAGGAACCAAGACAACACAATCCAGGATAGTTTAAACCAACTTGGTGGGATGACAATGCCTTTTGTGATTATCATAGGACTAAGGGACATAACCTACAAAACTGTCGACAACTGAAGAATATCATACAGGATCTTGTTGACAAGAGAATTATTGAGGTTAGTGGACAAAAACAAAAGACATCCAACACTGATCATCAAGTCTTTTCAGACCCACTACATGACCATGGGAAAGGAACTGTCCCCAGTTCGAGTACTAAGACCAATATGTCAGCCAATTATGCGAGTATCAAACATGATTATGATAGCGGAAAAATCATTCATTGCCTTCTCACCGCTGATCAAAACATCAATACCATTACTATCAATGCTAATCCTGAGTGTGCAGTCAATACTCATCATACTAAGTTTACTATCCCAGGCCCTCCATCACAGCAAACACCTCAACCTTCCAAGTTACAATATAACCTACTTGACCAATTAGGGAAGACCTCAGCCCAAATCTCAATCTTGGAATTGTTGCGCATTTCCCCAAAGCATCGGTCTATCCTTGATAAGGATTTACAGAACACCACGGTCCCTAATGACCTTGATGTCAATTGTTTCTAGGAAATGGTGGGCTACTTGACCAATAATCATCATGCCACATTTTTTTAACAAGACTATGCCACGGACAAGATGAATCACAATGACCCTTTACATCTAGAAGTCCTTGTTGATGACACCAGAGTTAGACGAGTTTTGGTAGACGGAGGAGCAGGGTTAAATCTATGCACTTTAAAACTAATTAAGGCATTAGGTATCTCAGAAGCATGCATAGACACCACTAATAGCATTGTCATTAAGGCTTATGATGATGAAGAACGAAAATCAAAGGGGGTGGTAACACTTCCTATCAGAATTGGTCTTGCGGTAATGGAGACAAAGTTCTAGGTCTTGGATCTCACCCTCCCTTATAACCTTCTGCTAGGTAGACCATGGATTGATGCCATGAAGGCGGTCCCTTCCACATATCATCAGTGTCTTAAATTCCCTTATAATGGCACTGAAATAACTATAGATGGTGATCCCGATCCTTTCCAGTATTGTACCAATCTAAAGGAGATCCCTCAATGCCAAGTGCCAGTAAACCATGAGGCCTCATCATCTAATCCATCTTCTTATGTTGACCCGTCCACACTCACTCGAACATTTGTTTCATCCCCACTTCCTACCACTCCTAGGGTCGAGATCCACGACAAGGGTTGTGGAGAGTATTACATGAAGACTTCTTATTGTGTTAGCCATTTGGTTCCTTCTAATTCATATGGTCTACCTATAACAAGTAAGGGACAGTCTATGATCACTATACATGTTCCCCCCACAACAACTTTCACTAGATGGGGTGAATTAAGCAAAGAGGCTGTAGAGGCAGAAGATGTCACTTCCTGGCTGTATAAGGAAGATAATCAGGAACCCCTTTTACTTGCTTATATTCCTATAGGTCTATATGGAAAGGGTTTCAAAATCATGAAAAGCAAAGGATATGATGGACAAAGTGGTTTAGGCTTAAAACAAGATGGCATAATTGAACCAATACTTGTTTCTTAGTGGCCAAAAGGAGTGGGGCTAGGGTTTCAACCGATTCAGATTGGCATTCCTAGTACTCCATTACCCTTACTTGAGGAAGTATGTGCTTCAGAAGATATTAAGACATCTCATGAACTAGTAGACCAATATCATTCTGACTCCCCCGATTCTAACGATTATGAGTTGGATTCCTTATCCTCTACTTCTTCCATGGACTTTGACAAATTATTTGGAGAACTTGACTTGATGTTAAGTTCCTCACCCAATCCTTTAAATTCCTGTCCACCAAAGAAAATGACAAAAGAGGAATGGTTTAAACACTATTATTGGGAATCACTTGATCCTACCTCTTGGCAACCTAAGCCATCTATTTCTGATAGTCAAACCCTGGCATTAGGCCCACCTATTCACCCACCTAGACCTAAACCTAAGAGCAAAGAGGACCTGGTACAAGATTTTTGTAACCACATGAATAATTCAATCTTTACCTTGACCCCATTAGACTTCGATAACTCCGACGATGACATGCCATTATTCTACCCTCAGCTCATTGATTGGGATCAACAAGACACACCCATCTTAGACACTTTTGAGAATGACAAAGCGATAGCTGAGTTCTTGGGATTACGTGAAGGCATACCTAATGGAGATCATAAAGCTGGTTTTACCATTGACTTGGACAATAAAGCATGTTTTGGGGAATCTGTTCAACCCTCCAGTCACAAAAATGAGAAAAAGGATAAACAAAATAAAAAGGATGAGTCTCTAGGTGAAAACTGAAAGGCACCTCTAGACAATGAAAAAGTAAAAAGAAAGGACACATCCGAAGGTGAAAACCTCTCTGAGGCACCTAAGGATGGAGGTTTGAACATTCTCCCCATTGCATAGGAAAAGTCACCCATGCTCGTTGAAGAATCCGTAGAGGTCAACATAGGCACAAAGGAGAATCCTCGACTGGTTTATTTGGTAGCGTCATTGACAACAGAAGAGAAATCAAAGTTCCATGACTTCTTTGCATAGAGACAGATAAAGTTTGCTTGGTCATATGCTGACATGCCCGGGTTAGATCCTGAACTTGTTCTACATCACTTGCCTTTACAACCAAGTGCCAAACCAGTGAAACAAAAGCTGAGAAAAATGCACCCACAGATTGCTTTGTTAGTCAAGGCAGAACTCAAGAAACTCTTAGACGTTGGTTTCATCAGATCTATCGACTATGCAGATTGGATTTCCAATCTAGTACTAGTCACTAAACCAACTAGGGGCATCTACATCTACACTGATTTTAGAGATATCAACAAAGCTTGTCCTAAGGATGACTTCCCTTTGCCTAACATATACATGATAGTTGACATGACAACAAGATATGAGATGTTGTCCCTTATGGATGGATTCTCAGGATATAACCACATCAGAATTGCCACTGAAGATCAACCTAAGACAACCTTCACTTGTCCTTGGGGAACGTATTGCTGGAATGTTATGCCCTTCGGACTCAAGAATGCAAGAGCAACCTATCAGTGTGCCATGACTACTATCTTTCATGATCTAGTGCATACTTTTATGGAGGATTATGTCGATGACCTAATTGTAAAATCCAAGACAAGCGCAGAACATCTACAAGTTTTAGACAAGATATTTCAGAGGTTGGAGAAGTATAATGTGAGACTCAATCCAAATAAATGTGTGTTTGGAGTAAAGTTAGGAAATTTGTTAGGTTATATCATTTCTAGATGAGGCATTGAAGTAGATCCTGCTAAGGTGAAAGCAATCATGGACATGCCACCACCCAACAATCTTAGTCAACTAAGGGAATTACAGGGAAGGTTGCAATCTATCAGAAGATTTATAGTGCAGCTAGCAGACAAGACACATCCTTTTCAACATCTACTTAAGAAAGGAGTACCCTTTGCATGGACAACTAGGTGTGAAGAGGATTTTCAACTGATTAAAGAATATTTACTCACACCACCTGTTGATTCTTTATATTACAGCAACCCATTCATCACTCAGAGCATTGCTTGCACAAAATGACAATGAAGGTCATGAAAGGGCAGTCTATTATATCAGCCAGACTTTGGTTGGTTATGAGCTCAACTATAGTAACATTGAACGTGCCTGTCTTGCAGTAGTATTTGCTACCCAAAAACTGAGGCACTACATGCTAAACCATCAAACAATGTTGATTGCTAAAATAGACCCTTTGAAATATCTTCTCAGCAAGGAGCATTAATAGGGCGACTAGCCAAGTGGGTAATGATACTTAGTGAGTATGATATCCAGTATGTAGAAAGAAAAGCTATTAAAGGACAGGTCATTGCTGATCAGTTAGCTGACGCACCCATACAGGCAGATCACCCATTAGTTGCAGACTTTCCTGATGAGTTCATATTCACATTTGACACAAACATAACATGGAAACTGTACTTTGATGGATCACATACAAATCATGGTTCAGGGGCTGGTATATTGTTTATCACACCATAGGGTGATTCCATCCATAAGTCATTCAGGATTGCATTTCCATGCACTAACAACATGGCAGAGTATGAAGCTCTGGTGACAGGGTTATGCATGGTGGTCAAGTGGAAGATTAAGGTTTTATAGGTTTATGGCGATTGTCAATTAGTAATCAGACAGGTAAATGATGATTATGAGACTAAGGATGAGAAGCTTACTCCATATAAGTGCATGGCTGATAGTTTTAAAGAGTACTTTGACAAAGTCGAATTTCATCAAATACCTCAGGTTTTAAATAGGGTAGCAGACGCTATGGCCACAATTGCATCACTTCTTGACATTCCTAACAATGTGCCTAAGTTTGAGTTCCTGGTGGAACAACTTTTGGTCCCAGCCTATGATATCCCAGATTTTGAAATGGTGTGTGACATCGTTGGTCCCGATTCCCCATGGTACAAAGAAATCTATGATTACCTTCATACCGAAGTCATACCCATTGGCCTATCCAATAACCAAGGTAGGACATTCCTCCGTAAGTCAGCCAAATACACCATCGTCGGAGACACCCTATATAGACGTGCCTTAGATAATACCCTACTGAGATGTCTTGATTCTACTGAAGCACAAGCAACCTTGCGTGGGGTGAATGAGGTTATAAGTGGTTCCCATTCTAGCGGTCCTACCTTAGCCAAAAAGATTATGAGACTGGGTTATTATTGGCCTACTATGGAAAAAGACTCATGTCTTTGTAACAAAATGCCGCCAATGCCAAGTTCATGGAGATTTGATACATGCCCTGGCACAGGAGCTTCGTCCTATCACGTCACCATGGCCCTTTGCCCAATGGGGACTCGACCTCATAGGTAAGATCCACCCCACATCATCTAATGGACACAAGTTCATTATCACTGCCACTGAGTACTTTATGAAGTGGATTGAAGCCATTCCTATGACATACATTACCGACACACGATTTCTAGATTTATCCTGAACTATATCATCTGTCGATATGGTGTCCCTCAGTCCATAATCACTGATAATGGCCGCCCATTTAATAACCAAGAAGTTCGTCACTTGTGTGATGAATTTCATATCCAACATCACTTTTCCACTCCATACTACCCACAAGGTAACGGCCAAGTGGAGGCATCTAACAAGACCATTATTAGAATTCTCAAGAAGACTCTCAATGATGCTGGTCGTGACTGACATTTACAGCTTAACCCTGCCTTATGGGCTTATTGTACAAGTATCCGTACTCCCACTGGTGCTACCCCATATTCACTTGTCTTTGGGTCTGAAGCCATTTTGCCTATTGAGGTCGAGATTCCTTCCCTAAGGGTATCCCTGAAAGGCCACATTGATGATGAAGAGTACCAAGTGTCAAGACTCCATGAGCTAGAATTTTTAGATGAGCGAAGACAGAAGGCACTAGACCATCTTCAAGCATACCAGAATCGCCTTCGTCGTAGCTATAACAGGAGGATCTTGAACATAAAATTTGACATTGGTGACCTGGTTTTAATGGAAAACCCAAAGAATCAAGCAGAAAGAGACAGACCAGGAAAGTTTGAACCTAATTGGTTAGGACCTTATATTGTCATAGAAGCTTTTGGCTCAGGGGCGTACCAACTCTCTACTCCTAAAGGGGAACCATTGTCCTCACCAATCAATAGTATGCATCTGAAGAAGTTCTACGCATAGCTTCTGAGAGCCTTTGTCTTAATTAGTAAAAATATAAAAAAATTAGAAAATCACAATTAAATCATTATCAAGGTGAAAACCTAGCAAACAGGCGTCTTGGTAACACAAAAAAAAAATTAGATAATAGTAAAGACAAATGATTTGTCCAATAGTGAAAACCACTTCGGTGGCACTTTGGATAGGTACCATGGTAAAAACCTAGCAAATAGGTGCCATGTGTACTCAACTCTACTTCTTTGTCTACTATTATTCTAATCTACCCTGTACATAGTCCACTACCCTGTACATAGTCCACTACACTGTACATAGTCCTTATCCTTGTACATGGTATCTATCCTTGTACATAGTATCTATCCCTGTATATAGTCCACTACCCTGTACATAATACCTATCCCTGTTCATAATAAGTGGTAATCTTTCCCATAACTTGGAATGATTGACATCGAGTGCATTTCATATCCCCCATTTTACCTTATCCATAATCAATTGGTCTTATATACTCGACTGGGGGCAGACACTTGACCTGTGTCATATTGGTTCTTACATTGGCTATGTTGAAGACGTAAAACCATAGAAAAATCCAAAAACATTGCAAAATGATCGGAGAAAACACAAAAACATCAAAAAACTTCAAAAAGACAAAAAAAATAATCAAAACATTTCAAAAATTCAAAAAATAGAGTCAGAGTCAGTCGCACTTGTCAGTCTTTGTCGTTTGTCAAACTACGCTGCCTCTGCAATTGGACGTAGGCAAGGCCATCTGCCGATGTGCCCCTGAGGCATTAGGTCAGTCCGTTTAGGTTTATCTGTATAAATTCATGATTCAATCCATATGTCTATATGACAAGGTCATTGGTCGTGTCGAACTATGAGGTCTCTGCGTGTATAACGTAGGCAAGGCCATCAATCGTTGAGCCCCCGAGGCTGCACTAGGTCAGTCCATTAGGGATCGTCGCATTCACTTTCACGCACGTCTTTTATTTGTAGTCAGTCTTGTCGGTCAAGTCAAGTCGAACTACGAGGTCTCTGCGTGTATAACGTAGGCAAGGCCATCAATCGATGAGCCCCCGAGGCCACACTAGGTCAGTCCTTTAGGGTTTGTCGTCACACATAGTCAATTGTCCATACATCATATCAAGTCATGCAGTAATCTAGTGAACAAGTCAGTAATGTCTCTAAGTCAAATCAAACACCTTGCCAAACAAAATAATCAAAATAGATCAACTACAGTCTGCTACAGGATGTGTCCTTCTTGGAAACAGAGGTTATCAAAACAATCAACCTATGTCTTATACAGGATGAGTCCTTCCTACATAATCGATAAGGTCAAACATAGCCTTACACAGGTTATCACATCAACGGCATCTGACTCAACGTCTTATACGATACATGTCTTTCTGAAACCAGGCTTTGTCATGCCTTATACAGATAGTCATAACATCGAAACCAAACTCACAGTCTTATCCGGTATGTGTATCTCCTGCAATCAGGCTCTATCAATCAACAAATCAAACAAACAAATCTTATTTTGGCAACTATTTTATTGGCTTATTGACTTTATGGCTTGTTTATCTTATCATTTATCTTGTATTGATGACTAGGATTCACGTTACTAGCTCTCTCAAGGATGTCCCATGAAGGATTTAGAGAAGCAATGATGTATCAGAATTCTATTTTCTTTGACTGTTGTTTGTCGACTATCTTTTAAATTTGATTTGTTATCATGTTACTAGTTTCCTCAGGGATGTCCCATGAAGGATTTAGAGGAGCAATGACGTATCATGACCCGTCTTTTACTTTGTTTGATGTCTGTGGTTTGTCCTAACAAAAAGACTGGGGCAACTTGTGCCCTTAGTATGAGTTAATGACAATCCTTGTCTGTGACTGTCTGTTAATAGCAAGTGGATGACCTTGCACACCTTGATCTATGTCATATCATGGTGTTTTTCTCCATTTGTATTAGTCCCGCCCAATGATGATAAAGTGCAATACCATTTGTGATACGGAAAAATATTGAAGATTCCTAATACTAACATCTATCTTCTATCTTTCATTCTTTGTCAATCTTTCTTTCCGCACTAATAGTTCTTCTTTCTTGCATTATGACGAAGTCTTGTGACACAAAATAGTGTATATCATCCTGCATCAACATACATGTTAGAAACATTCATACATAGAGGCATAGTTCATCTCTAGATCATCATGGCATAATAGACAATACTCATTAAAACCAATAAATATTATAAGCATTTCATATACAATGCAACTATAAATACGGGCATCACATTACATTTGTATAACATCACATGTCATCTGCATCATACATATAACATCACATTGCATCTCATAATCATATAGGATTATACATCATATAGAACCATACAACACAACCTCATATAGCTGCATAAACATCATAAAATACATATACTCATCCATCACATTGGCATGTCATATAAACATCACACGTATAAATAAATATTTCGTAAATTAGTACATAGAAATGCATATCATGAGAATCGCCGCCAAAATCATATATATATATCGCTCAAATATGTCACATCACAATGTCATAATGTATCAATAATACATGGAAGCCCGTAGGCTATAAGATCAAAATACAATGTCTCAAAATAATCTCAAGTAGTATCTCTATCCTGAACTGCCGCTGCCATCATGTCGAGAGTGTGTGGGAGAATGATGCTGGGAACCTACTGATCTCTGAGCTATGGGAGGTCTGTCATATGGTGCTCTATGTGGCTGATCCACCCCCTCTGTGCTAATTGTCCGCGTTTGGGTCCTAGTCTGAGACCTACTATTGTGTGCCACTGAAAAACTGGGAGCCCATCTCTTTAGGGGAACCTCCACCTCATATAGGTCCCGATAGTATCTCTCCCTCTCTCCAGCTCTGACTAGCTCTCTGGCGAATGCAACTGATGGTCCTGTGCATAATGCTCTGAGCTCTGTGAACCTCTGCTCAGTCTCCTACCATCAAGCTATAGCCTGATCCCTATCCATCAAGGCTCTATCTCTCTCCACCTGATAGGCATCCCTCTCGGCCATCAATACTCGCATTTGATCCTCCGAGGAAGAAACCTAGGCTCGTAATGTATCCATGTCCGGATCCTCCGCCCCTCTCTCATCCTGTCTGGCCCTGTCTATCCCATCCTCCTCCTCATCGAGCTCCTCCAAGATCTGATCTCGGATCTCTCTCTTGTGATCATCATCCTCATCATCATCCTCCTGGTAGGCACCTAGCAACCCAAGGGCATCAACCTCTGCCTCCTCTCCAACTGCCTCCTCGACACTTGCCTCCTCTCCAATTGCCTCCTCAGCACCTCCCTCCTCTCCAACTGCCTCCTCGACACCTACCTCTGCCTTTGTTGGGATGTCTAGGATGTCTAGGATAACAGCCTCTATTGGCTGCTCCTCCTCACCACCTCTGGCCACATCTAGCATAGCCACATCCTCCTCTCCTCCCCTCTCCTCCCGGATCGGTGACAAGGCTGGTCCTCATCCCCGTCGACCATGCCTCCCTCTCCTGCCTCGATGTCGGCCACCTCTGCCATCATCCCCTACATCACCACGGCCACCTCTGTCTCCTCGGCCTCTCCCTCTGCCTCGTGGACCTGTACCATGCCGCTCTACCGGTGCTGGCTACCCTGGATCTATCATGGGAATCGTCCTGTGTACTGCTCACCACTGATCATAAGCTAGAGTGGTCCCTGGATCTGCTGGTCCATCCCTCCATCTCCATGGAAGTGCCTGTAAACCATCAATATCTGCCTCTGCAATGGCGATTAGAATCTCTGGCCCCCATAGCAAGACCTCTCGTGATGACCGAGCAAACTCTGCTCTCCCTCGAGGTACATCCTGTACCTCTCCAAACTGTCTCAATACCCGTTCCAGCAACTGCTGCTCTATAATATGCATATGGGACACTGTCCGTCCCACCAAATACTGTGTCTATCTACAAAAAGGCAAGTGCTCGCCCTCATCTGACCACACCTCGCAGCCCAGGTACGGTCTCCATGTAAACTCTTGCATGGTATCTATAGCATGTCTAAAGTAGCCTGTGTCCCCAATATGATGTTGTGTGGTTGCCCCTGCATAACGGAAGGCATATGGAGCTCCACGAGGTAGGTCTACTATAAAAGGTGTTCTAAAAATAGCAATATGCTCCCACACCCATATCATCAGAAGCGTGGTACCGCAGCTCATCGACTGAGCCTCTCTATAGGCAATGTCATGCAAGTGGAAGTACAACATCCCTAGCACACAGGAACCCCAGGCATATACAACTCGGTGCTCGAGCATGCCCACTAACATCTCCCCCCATCCCACAGGGAATCCATGTCCTTGGCGGTCAGGCAGTACTATACCACCTATCAATGTCGCTACTAGACAGTCTAACTGTCTATATCTCTTGGCCAACACCCGCCACCTAATCTCATAATCATCAACCCCTAGCTGTCTAATATCAGCATGGGGGTAATATCTACACATCTCAGCAATCCCCCTCTAAGTATCATAGACTACCTGGGTGCCTCTAATAGGCAGTCTCAATATCCTATATACATCCTCTAATGTCATCGTGGCGTCTCCAATCGGTAGGTGGAAGGATGATGTCTCAGAGTGCCACCTCTCGCATAATGCTGTCAATAATCCCGATTTGCTCGAATCTGGGGCATATCGGTCACATGCAACAAACCTAAATGCCATAGAGTCCATCGCTTGGCCGACCGCAAACTGTCTTTGAATCGAAACGTTGTGGGTCTCGACTCCCATGTATAAATAGGGTCCAATACAACCTGCAACAACATCATACATGCCTCATGTAAGCCTGAATCATCTATTCTAGTGAGAAATGACTGTTTTAACATAAAATGCAAATGTGTCGTTATTTTGCACATGCATCATTCTTTTACACATGCGTCGCTTTTTCACAAATGCGGTTCACAAATTCTATATGCATCATTATTAAGCAAATGCAGCTAATAATAATCAAATGCGTCACAAAGCTATCACTTGCGTTGCAAAATATCAATTGCGTTTCTAAATACACATATGCGGCTATACACATGCAAATGCGTTTCAAGAAATCAAATGCGTACCAAAATAAATAGATGCGTTTATCCACTAAAACCTACTCTAACCAACTGGCATTAAAATGCAAATGCGTTTTTGAGCATACATATGCGGTGAAAAATTAAAAATGATGCAGAAGTAAAAATTGAATTAAATGCATTAAACAACGTGCAAATCAAAAAAATTTCAAAAGGCAAGTTTAAGGTCCATACTAGGGGGTCCACGCCGGCTGGTCTCTAGTATGTCCGGATCCTGTATGCACGGTGATGGGTGGCTGGAACTGGAGACATCGTCGCTATCAATCCAGAGCAAATGTTCAAATCTCTAAGCTGGGTGGGTGCAAATGAATAGTTTTTCACCCCAATTCAAATATATACCTAGGGCTTAGGTGGCATTTCTTTCCTACTGGCAATGTAAACTTCCATTTTCCATCATCTCGTACCCGTCCCTCCCATTTCTAAACCCAAATCCGTCAACTGCATTGCATTTCTACCTATCTACTAGACTAATTGGGAGCATTTCTAAAATTTTATGAACATTTCAGAAATTTGTCAATTTTTCCGAGGGGGCATACCTTCACCTATTTTAATCTGGAGTATGACTGGGGCATATTTTATCGACTGTCTTTGACACAATGCCAAAACGACATTGTATCAAAGAGGGGCAAATGTAGACACCGAAATTTGGTCTAGGCCTGCGACTTTAATATTCTTCATAATTCGTATTCTTCATGGTCATAATTAAATAATCTTAATTATTTAATTAGTTCATCTTAACATTAGTTCTTCATCTTAACATTAATTCTTCTATTGATTAAATATTCTTAATTATTTAATTAATTCATCCTCTTTTATTTCTTCTATTAATTAAATAATCTTAATTATTTAATTAATTCACACTTTTCTTTATTCTATCTGATTAATTAAATAAACATTTTTTATTTAATTATGTTACTAATTAACCTTATTCTTCTTGTCAAATTAAATAAATTCTTTTTTAATTTATTCTTTATCATATTTTCAACTATAATTAAATAAATTCATTATTTATTTAATTATTTATTTAAATCCCTTTATCATTTAATTAAATAAATCTTATTTATTTTAATTATTCTTCTAATATTGAGTCTTGAATTAAATGAATTATTTAATTCATTAATTCTATTTTAACACATTCCTCTATATTTTAGATAATTATGTGAGTTATCTAAGTATTCACTTTTACTCGACTCAACATCTATTTTAATCATTTAGTTAATCTTTGATTTAATGTCTGAGTGGCTATCTCAAGTAATCTCTTCATCAAGTCAGTCAATTGTTCAGTTCTAACTCAATTGCATGTACATGCGGATTAATTAAATATTCTTATTTAATTAATTAAATGTTGTGCGTGCATCTGAACAAGAGTTGATGTAATCAATCTTTATCTTTGTCATGCAAAGATATTTCTTCTGTTTTCGAATACCGAACTAAAGATTAAATCATTCATTTAATGTTTAATTCTATTTCTAGTTTGTATCACTCATGTCATCACTAACAGTTATCAGAATGCATGACTAATCTATCGATCTCAACCGTCTATTAATCTTTCAATCTTGGCCTATCGTTCGAATAATCAATTTTCTATAAATTGATTTGTCATTTTTCATTCCAATCTCTCTCGCGAATTTTATAACTTTGGAGAGCACTTTGTCTTGAATCTTTGATATTTTGCTAATCATTATCTTAGGCTATACTTGCACAAATTTACTTAGAAATCTGAGGCAATTATACTACACAAGCAAAATGGAGAAGGGAAATCGAGATGAATCACGGAGGTACGTTTGGAATTGGTGAGATTGATATAGTTTTAATTATGTTTTTGACTTCCTATGTTCTTTGTTGCTTAACGAATGAATTTGCATTTTAGATTTTAGTATGCATGTGTGCTTCTAATGATCTTCTTTGTTGTCTATTGTGCAAAGCTTTTATTTGGCGTTACACCACGTAATACTAGATAAGTTTTAGAAAAACAAAACAATTCTCTCTAATTACTTTCTTCATCCCATCATTTAACAAGGAAATTAAAAAAAGAGAGAAATGTAAATAAGAAAAAAATAAAGTTTTTTTTAATATATATATATATATATATATAAGTAAATGAGAAATGTAAATAAGGAAATTTAAAAAAAGAAATTATGGATAGAATGTTAAGTGAATTATTTAAAATTATGAATCTTATTTTTAGTAAATGAATAAGTGATTTAATTATACTAATGAAAAAATGGGATTAGATAAAATAGATAATTTTATAAGAAGATAAATATTTTTAGATGTTACATAGATTATTGTTTCGAATTATAAGTGAGGTTAGGTTAGTATTATTGTTAGTAGTGATATTTATCAATTATCATCAATATTAGCATAGATAATAAATAATGTGATTAATATTAATATTATTAAAACACAAAAATAAAAGTGTTGATGAGATTAGTCATAATGTTAAAGATATATTAATGAAATGTACAATTCTAGTATTGGGTGGTTTCCCCATCACCTCTTCACCCATGTAACCCTGATTTTCTTTCAGAACCATCTCAATACTCATACAAGGGTGTGATGGACTCTACACACCCGACCTCACGACCCCCACATATGTCACCCTCGACAACATGTCAATGATGATGACGCACGAGAAACAACTTCCGATGTGTATAATGGTTTACCATGCACATGCATGGTTGTTAAATGTTAGTATTTTGTATTAACGCACCAACAAAAAAAAAATTGTGTTGGGTTTTTGTAGTGTAAAATTATGGGCATTACAACTTAATTAAATAAATTTTAAAAAACAATTTATGTGAGTTTTCTTGTCAAAAATTTCAGGCATGACACATTATGAGTTCTGATTAACTTGCTAAATCACAGATTTTCATCCCTAATTTGTTGTCCAATCAATTAGGCGATCAGATTATCCTAATATCTTCCTTGGTAAGGGTTGCTTCCTTTGTTTGTAGGCCATTCATTTAGTTGCCTAGTAGAGCTAGTGTTTGACCTTTGGATTCTAGGTGCACAATGTTTTGCTTAGCTTGCTAAAATATTTCATAGATATATTGAGTTCTGATTAACTTGCTAAAGTAGAGAATTTTGTCCCTAATTTATAGCGTGTGCAATTCCAAGGACCAGTTAGACTTACAATTTTTGTAGACATAGGACATACATATTACAAATCCTTGCTTCGTTGATAAATAGGTATGTTTATGTATCAATTATTAAAAAGCTTCTATTTGACTCTCTTTTTTAAGTTTCTTTTTGTTTTCCCTTCCTCATTTTGTACGTCTAACTCAAATGAATTTTTTACTCATGTTAAAGTAACATCTTTTTAAAAAAAAATTATTACAAAAAATTGTTATTAGATTTTAGCAATTAAAAATTGCTTCAACAAATATACAAAATTTATAAGATAAAAAATAGAAATTATACTTTTTAACAATTCAATCATAGAAGATGTGATATTCTCAAAATAAATTAGAAAATATAAAATAGACAATTTTATAATATGTTGGAAGGTATTATAATTTTATAAAGAATTACTTAATTTAAATATTTTATAAGATAAATTCTAAATAAATGTACAACAAATATGTTATGTATCTTTAAATTTTCTAAATTATATGAATTTAATGTTTATAGCATCGCTTCTTACTAAAATTTACTTCGAGAATATACTTTAAATATAGGGAAAAAAAAAATTGAAAAAAAAAATTATATGTTGATGGGTAGGCACACTCTAAGTTTGTTTTTTTCCCTTATCATGTGCACTCATATATGTTCTCCCACCTTAGCCAATTCTTGTGTACTTTGCTAAAAGAAACAATGACTTGACTTGGCTTTGATTCTAGCCATCGATCATAGGCCTGTTCGTCTGGCCAGAAACCTAATTAATACCTAATTTACTTAACTTTTTCATGTTCTGTTGCGTCTCATGTTATGTTTCTGATCTGAAAGTCTTAACCACTAATTATCTTGGCACCCTCTCTATTACTATAGCTATGATATTAATTCGAAACTGACCTCATTCTGATCGAATTAGAACAATATGATTAGTCAGGTTGGATACAGTGTAATCGCCTAGAGTCGTAGTCTACTTATTGCTAGTGGGGTAAACGTGGATTAATATTTTTATTAAAGTTATGGACACTCCTCATAAGATTGATACGAATGAATGGACTGGGCAATAAATCTGCCAAAGAGACCATAGGCTTTAAATCTCCCAAGCCATTCTTGTGAAGCAAGAGAATCAAATAATGCAATAGGATATAAATAAGGAGATTGAAATGAAGAAAGTGAAAAAAACCAGGTGAATTAGTGAGTTCCCAATATTAAAACAGTCATCGTAATACGAGCCAAATTGACAATTGGCTGCAAACCCCATGCAAATTAGTATGTTTCCTACGTTTACGTGGATGTCACAAGGCAAACCAAATGGATGAGGTTGGGTGTAAGACCCAGATGAATTGTTGTACAGATGAATGCAGGAGAAAAGCCTAGGTGAATTTAGCAATAGCATTGTCTCCATTACAATATGTCAATGATAAAGTGAGCATTACAGAGGCAGCCCAGGTGATTTACCATTGATGCCTACTTCATATGGCTAGGAAGGGAGGGCCATAGAGACAAGTCTGTGTACAAGCAAAGGTGAATTAGCACTAGCATTGCTCCCAATCATAATGCATCCATGATAAGCTGATTCATGTAGAGGCATCCAATGTGATTTACCATTGCTACCCTCTTAATGGGGTTGTAATAGGGAGGGTATACAAACAAGTCTAGGTGCAAACACGTGTCAATTAGCACTAGCATTGTGTCCTTAAGAAAGTGAGTTAATTTAATAGCGTCACACTCTTAATGTGGCAGTGATTAGAAGAGCTATACAGATGACCCTGAGTGCAAATTAGCAATGGAATTGTTCCCTATCATGATGCATCCATTCAATAGAATACAATTTTTTTTTGCCTCCATTCAATACAATTTTTTCGCTTGACATTGATAGTCCCATCAATGAAAAACTAGAATTTAAAATTTGACCACCAATTGTATATAGTCTATATTCAATTATATATAGTCTATATTAAATTCTTTGTTTTTCAAATAAATAAAATATGCTTTCTCTTTTTTTCTATTGGTTTGTTTTGTGAATAGTCACTGTAAAAAATCAAGAATTTTATTTTTACAAACAAATTTGAAGCCTATTAATTACATGAATAACAGATAGACTATTCATTGGCATCATAATAACCTAAACATCTATACGTGCCAAATTTGTGAATAGTTCCTGCGGAGGGAGAAATCTCTTGCATCGATTGACTGCAATTTTGTTGCTCTGACAATGACTTGTTAACCAATCATATCAAAGTATTTATTGTCATGTAATTCTATTTCTATAGTTCAATTTTATTTGTGCTATTTATTACTTTAAATAAATATGTTTTTGTGCATTTTCATTGGTTTACTTGGGAACAGTCATACAAATATTTGTGATTTTTTATTTTATTTTATGTTTTGTATTTTGGATGAAAGTAGTTTCCATATCATTTAATTTGTGGAAACATTTTCAAATCATAATAAATAAATGGGTATGTGCAAGATCATCGTGGAAAAAATGTGCCATTAAATTGTGAAAAAATTAGAAAAATTAGAGTTAGGCAACTTGAGGTAAAAATTTGAATAAGTTATTTAATATTATTTCAAAAATATGTAAGAATAGAATCTATAGCAAATTGAATATACTTTCTAAGCTAGGTATGTGCAAGATCATGATGGGCCAAAAAGTGGCAATCTGATGGGTACGTGTAGGGTATGTGGCTTACGACTTTTTTTTACCCAAAATTGATGAAACAAAAAGGGCTTTTAAAAGAGATTCTTGGCTTTCCACCAACATAATTTATGTTTTATTTTGAATTTGATAAATAATTATTATTCATTTTCTATTTGAATTATGACTAAAGCCCTGATTGATAGACTGATTGAAAACATCTTTAGCTTTCAAATGATATCACATTTTTTTAATACAAAACGTGTCACATTCTATATTTTGTATACTATAGGATTTAAAAAAAAATAAAAATCATGAAGTTTTTACCAAGTTAAGGTGGTTAGACATATGAGTTTCTATATTTTGAAAAGTTGTAATAAAAAATTCATAATTAATTATTTACTTGAAAAAAAATTACAAAAAAAATGCATCACATCAGGACATGAGTCCTCTACTTATATATAAAATATTATAGAAAAATATTATCATTTTATTGTGTTTAGAGTGGTTAGATAGACATCTACTTATTTTTTCGTGAAATTTAAGTACTATTGCATTAAAATTTCAAATATTCACCAAATAGATTTTTTTTATATATAAATAAACCTAATAGTTTATAAACTACATTCAATTTGCTACATATTGTATTCTTACATATTTTTGAAACAATATAGATAACTTATTCAAATTTTTACATCAAGTTGTTTAACTCTGATTTTTTTGAGTTTTTCACCATTTAAGAGCCTATTTTTTCCATTATCATTCTACATATACCCAATTACTATTTTTTTTTTTTTTTTAAAATATATTTGGTGAAAATTTGAAATTCTAATGTGATAGTACTTAAATTCAGAGAAAAAATAAGTATGTCTTTGTCTGACCACCCTAACCACAATAGAATGATAATAATTTTTTTATAAGATTTTAGATATAAGTAGATGATTCATGTCTTGATGTGATGCATAAATTTTTATAATTTTTTCCAAGTAAATAATTAATTATGATTTTTTTATTGCAACTTTTAAAAAAAAAACAAATCATATGTCTAACCATATTACTTTGGTCAAAACTTCATGAAATTATGTTTTCTTTTAATCCTATAGTATGTGAAGCTTAAAATGTGATGCATGTTTTCGATTCAAAAAATGTGATGTCATTTAAAAACTATATATTCTTTTTAATCAACCTATCAATTAGAACTTTAGTTGTAATTCAAATAGAAAATGGATAGTAATTATTTATTAAATTCGAAGTAAAGTATAATTTATATTGGTGGAAAGCTAAGAATCTCTTTTAAAAACCCTTTTAGTTTTATCAATTTTTTCGTTAAAAAAGGTCGTTAGCCACATAACCTACACATACCCATCATATCGCCACTTTTTGACCCATTATGATCCTACACATAGCTGAATGTCAGTAAAAAAAAAGTAGTAATGCACTTTTATAATATTTTCTTTAATTATTTTATTACATTTTAAATTTGCAAGAAATGTAGAAATGATGTTTACCAATTTGCAATAAATATTAAAGTCAAATGTATTGTCTACAATAAATGACATAATCAATTGTAAGTAAGTTTTTATTCTCCACATTAAATGCTACAGTAAATTGTAACTATCTTCATTATTATTGAATTTATAAAATATTTAAAAACTCTATTTTCTATCATTTTTTATAACACGATGGCCACTACAAAGAGATACGTGCCAAGATTGTTTGCAAGAAATGATGTTTACTAGTTGTAAAAGTTATTCTCAACAATGAATGTCACAATAAATTGTAAGTGATTTTTCCCTGTGCACATCAAATGTTACAATAATTTCTTTCTATCTTCATTAAATGTTACATTTATAAAATAGTTTAAAACTCTATTTTGTATCATTTTTTATAGCACAATGGCCACTGCAAAGAGATGTGTGTAAATATTGTGCAAGTACAAGCATGAACAATGCTAGTGGGTGGCAGAAAAAGAAACTCTAGATGCAATGAAAAATTGCATCAGAAATGGCATTCACATGACTAAATCTTTTGACTATTGACAAAAATCTAAAAAATATTATCTCTAGTAGATTGAAATAAATATAAGATTTTGTGTCAATAATTTAAGAGGTTACAATTTTTAAAGTGAAAAAGTACTCTAAAAAAACCTAGAGTGAATTCTGAGAAACACTAAAGGGCATTATGAGAAGACTGAAGAGCATTCTAAGAAGACTGAAGGGCATTAGAAGATTGAAGACCATTCTCAGAAGTTGTAATGTAGCTTAGTCTTATGCAATTTTGTAGGGATTTTTTCCTTTACAAGAAAATTGTCTTCTTTCTTTTGCATGTGATTCCTTCTTTCCAATTTTGTAGAGAGTTTTTTCTTTAGGCAAAAAGTTGTTTTACCTTAAAAAAAGTTTACATTTTGAAATAATTACAGAAGCAAGGTAACATTTATTTGTGCATTGTACAATTCAAACAGATACCTTCCTTTTGAAAGAAAATTAAAAGGAAAATTACTTGTTACAAACCAAGGTGAAAAAATAAATAAATAACAAATGCAACAAACTGTTCGAAACATCAGGTAAGATTGTTTGAACTATAATTTCATTTGTTTGACTATGTAATTTTCTTTGATTAACATGCTAAATAAAGGAAAATCAAAAAGCTTTGTCCCTATTTTACAGCTTCTCTACTTCAGAGCAGTTAGGCTAGATTGTTCACACATAAGACAACTTTTTCATTTTGGAGCAGTTAGATTTGAAGAATGTGCACACATAGGACAACTTTTCATTTTGACATAGTTAGCCTTAAATATTGTGCACACATCGGACATAAGTATTTTAATTCTTTGCTTTGTTCATAAATAGGTATCTATGACTTAGTGTGTTATGCTTCATCTAGATATAAAATAGGCATGAGTAGTCACTTTCTTTTCTTCAAGTTTATAATTTGTTTTTGAGACTAGTCACTTTCATTTCTTGAATTTTATATTTTTTCTTCCCTTTTTTTTTATTCGATGAATGTTTTGTCTTCTTTTTTCATTAACGTTCTTAGATGAATGTTAATGTTAGGGCCTTCAGAAGGACAAACACATAGTGGATTGTAATGATTAACTAGGAAATCAAGTATTCCTAATACCTTCAATGGTAAGGGTTGCTTCCTTCGTCTATAGTCCATTCATTGAGTTTCATAGTAGTGCTAGTGTTTGAGCTTTCCTAGTTGGCTTGCTAAAATATTTCTTAGATATATTATGAGTTCTGATTAACTTGCTAAATCACAAATTTGCATCTCTAATTTACTAGAAAATCAGCTAGGTGATCAACTAATCTTAATATCTTCCATGGTAAGGGTTGCTTCCTTTATTTGTACGCCATTCATTTAGTTTCCTAGTAGAGCTAGTGTTTGACCTTTAGATTCTAGGTGCATGATGTTCTGCTTAGCTTGCTAAAATATTTCATAGATATATTGAGTTACGATTAACTTGCTAAAGAAGAGAATTTTGTCCCTAATTTACAACTTGTGCACTTCCAAGGACCAGTTAGACTTATAGGTTGTGCAAACATAGGATATATATATTACAAATCCTTGCTTCATTGATAAATAGGTATGTTTATGTATTAGTTATTTAAGAAATGTTTATGTTTGACTTTTTTTTTAAGTTCTTGTTTGTTTTCCCTTCCTCATTTTATGAGTCTACCTCTATTGACTATTTTATGATGTGTAGAATCATCATAGAAAAGAAAAGCCCTCAAGTGGCAAAAAATTCAAAAAAATCAGAGTTAAGCAACTTGACGTAAAAAATTGAATAAGTTATCTATATTATTTCAAAAATATGTAAGAATATAATCTATAGCAAATTGAATGTAGTTTTTAAACTACTAGGATTATTTAAAAAAAATAAAATATATTTGGTGAAAATTTAAAATTTCAATGCAATACCACTTAAATTTCAGAGAAAAAATAAGAAGTAGGTATCTGTCTGACCACCCTAACCACAATAAAATGATAATTATTTTTTATGATATTTTAGATATAAGTAGATGAATCATGTCTCGATGTGATACATATATTTTTGTAATTTTTTTCCAAGTAAATAATTAATTATGATTTTTTTATTACAAAATTTAAAAAATATAAAACTTTGTGTGTCTAACCACCTTAACTTGGTCAAAACTTCATGAAATTCAGTTTTTTCTTTTTTAATTCTATAGTATGCAAAACATAGAATGTGATGCATGTTTTAGATTCAAAAAATGTGACACTGTTTGAAAGCTATAAGTGTTTTTCAATCAGTCTATCAATTAGGGCTTTAGTTGTAATTCAAATAGAAAATTACTAATAATTATTTATTAAATTCAAAATAAAACATAGTTTATACTCTCTTTTTTTTAGACTGCAGGAATCGGGTAGCACAACCCCATATAAATTGTAGTGCGCCTGATAAACTTTTTAACGTGACCTACGGCGCTGGCATGACATGCCCTCTGATACCATGGGGTTTGGGGAGACTAGACCTCGTGACCAACCTCCTGCAATAGGAAAGATTTAGCCAACTGAGCTAGAGCCCCAACCCCTGAAAACATAGTTTATACTGGTGGAAATCTAAGAATCTCTTTTAAAAAATCTTTCTGTTTCATCAATTTTGAGTAAACAAAAGTCGTCAACCACATACCCTACAAATAACCATCATATCACCACTTTTTGACCCATCATGATCCTACACATACCCTTTACTCATATTAATAACATTTTTTTAAATTTTTTATTACAAAAAATTGTTATTAGATTTTAACAATTAAAAATTGCTTCAACAAATACATAGAATTTATAATATAAAAAATAGAAATTATATTTTTTAATAATTCAATCATAGAAAATGTAATATTCTCAAAATAAATTAGAAAATATAATATAAACAATTTTATAATATATTAGGAGGTATTATAATTTTATAAAGAATTACTTAATTTAAATATTTTTTAAGACAAATTCTTAAAAAATGTACAACAAATATCTTATGTATCTTTTAATTTTCTAAATTATATGAATTTAATGTTTATAATAACCACTTCTTACTAAAATTTACTTCGAGAAATTTACAAAGAAAACAAGCGCTCTGCGGGAGTTGGAGTCCCTGCCATGAGCAGGGTTGTTTACATGCAAAAGAACAGAATTGTAGTTTAAAAATCAGAAGAATCTTCAACCATAGAAACTAAGTTGACAAGTTAAAAAGAAAAAATCTTCAGAGAACTACACCATGTTTTTCCATTAGCACTTCTTTAAGTAAAAGATAATAAATCTTCAAAATAAATTCATATTATTACTCTGATGAAAAAGAGAAAAATGTTGGGATTTTAAAAAAAGTCAAAGTTTGATAGCAAATAAGAAGTGCATCCGCTATATGCAATTTAAGTAAGTCACAAAAATTAGAAGGTAATAAAGCAACATGCTTGCATCAAAATCATATAATTGGAAGTACGATGCCAATGGATCATTAACTATGATAGAAGATACATTTGAAGAAAAATGTTTGAAGGACCTAACTGAGAAACATTCAGAGTTCATAAGCTACCCAGCAATGGCTAGCAAGAAGCATGGAAGAGAATATGTGCAAAGCATTTTCTTAGATCAAGCAATGTTCAAATTTTCGTAAGCTATAATATATAAATCAATGTTGTTTTTGTTTTCAATGGCAATACTTCTGTCTCACCCAAATGCTGAAAAGTTTATTCAAGAAAATTGTAGATGCATTTATTCTTGTGTCGTTTCAGTACCAAAATTGAGTGCTTTTAGCATTGAAATTGCCTAAACCACAAAAGCGATGAAACTGTCCCCTTTTCCTGTGCAAATTGATTTTTCAAAAACCCAATTTAGGGTTCCAGTAGAGCTTAAAAACCATCTCTAAACTATGTAGGTCGGTGGTTACTTTGTCCTCCAGCATCTCTGAAACAAAACAGATTCTTTAGCAGGAGAAAGGAAGACAACATTTTGTAAAAGTCAAGTAATTAGTCTGTGCAGAATAAATAAGTACTTGTGTTAATTTGCAAATCTCTTCTTAGTTGGGTGGATGTCCGATAGCATTGTCTTGTTTGACAATTTTTATAATGCAATTGTCCATGGCAAGTGTAAATGTTCCTTCTAATTGGAATTTGCGTAGCATGAACATTACCGTGGACATGTCTCTTTTGTAATTTAGATAAGGTATTGCAGCAAGTTGAGAGAAATTGTGTTCTAGCAATTCTTTCTATAGGTAACAGTATAGATCTCCATTCGTTGTGTGTATTGTGCATTCAAGGAATTGCCTATATTGGAATTTTGTTGTTGTCGCGCATGTTGCGCACTAGACAACGTCATTGTCTATTGTTTCAGTAAGAAAAACTCTTTGTTCACAAGTCACGCATACCGGCTGGTATGGTGGCAGGTGGACATTCTTTGGTTTCAAGGTGCCAACTACCTGGAATGGCAATGCAGATTTCATTAGAAGGCATAGCAATGTCTGGATGGAACAAAAGTAATAGAGAAGTATAAAATATAAGTGAAAAAAAGTAATGGAGAAGTATAAAATATAAGTGTCTAGTATAATAGTTGTTCACTGTTGAGATCTCTAGGCTAAGAAAAGTTAGATCAGTATTATAAAATGTATATCAGACCCTATATTTATCTTTCATTGATCTTTGTTGAAATTTTATTTTTTCAAATAGAAGACACAAGTAGAGTATAAAACACAAAACAAGGATCAAGAGGGCCAAGAACCATGATTCTAATAGTTGATGTTCAGAATTGATTGGTTGTCAATGAATTATGACATCTTGCCAAATCCAGGTACAAAATTGCTCTAGGCACTAGTATAGATTGCATTGTGTCTAAAATAATCTAAATCTTTTAAAGATAAGTGTACAATATTGTGAGGCTAGATACCTGTGTGCTAGTAGAAACCAATTTCCCCAGGAAAGCTTTAGTACATAGGTCATTCAGCTCGTCTATGAACGTGGACTGTGTTGTTTGCATCAGTGTTGAGCCTATGTGTCCGCTGCGAACAATGTTTTTGAATAGTACCAGTGGCTTTGTTGCTAATGCCAATAACATTCACACTTTTGCATAGGGTGCTGTAAAGCTGCTAGGTACTATAATCTATAAAGTGAACAATTTAGTCAGTTGTCATGGCCAAAAAAATGCATGATGAAAAGGATTTAGGGTGAGGTTTAAGATTATTGCATAATATCTTACAGTAGCTAAGTCGTTGTGCGTGTCTCCATCTCTGATGTGTAGTTCATGTTGCGTCGGCATTTGATAGTGAGTAGTAACAATAGCAGCAACTGATCCAATAGGATAGCTATCTTTTGATTTAATCAGCTCTGAGATGGTTGTGTCAGGTATTAGTCTACGCTCTTTGCAGAATTTAGGAATGGTTTGCATGGTGGTTTTACTAGTGAACTAGAGACAGTAATCAGCATCTCCTCTGTCATATTTTGATTTTTGTTTTAATCATAAAGTTTGTGATTCAAATACTTGTACCGGGTGATAGATTTGGCAAGAATATGTCAATCAATTTGTTGTTAATGTTTGTTGTATTGTCATTTGGCCATAGCTATTGACCAAGTCAAGATGTAGAATTGGTACTTTTGGCTGGGTTGGAGGGTTGTTGGTAGCAGCAGGGCCATAGATGACCAGGACATCACCTTCGAAGGCTACAACCGATTGTTTTGTACAAATATCAAGTATGCTTGATGGCTGAATGGGTTCTGTCTTCATCCTATAAATTGCAATAGCAGCAATCATAGAAATAGAATAAGCAACTGACACTGGTAAAAATGAAGTTACATATGGCATGAATGTTCTTAAATACTTGCCTCTTTTGTTGTTGGCTCTGACATGAACGAGCAGCATCATTTCGAGGGGTGGCTATATGGTTGTGACCTTGTTCTTGAATCTCGTTTGAGCAAGCAGCGTCACTAGCAGAGGTGTCTACATCACTGATGGACAAGTGTTAGCAGGAGTTGCTAGTGAGGATTAATGTGAAATGCATAATTCTAAGATAGGGAAAAAGTATATTAAGAATGTGAGTACATATTTTCATCCATCTTTCGCTTGTTCGATGGCAGGTTTTCTGGCACCATTGAATGATCCATGTTATGGTGTCTAGCAAACAGGATTGTTGTTTTCCAAATGCTCGTACAGGGCATGCAATAGCAGATCTATGCCAATGAATGGATCAAAACAAATTGAATGAAAAACATTGGTAGCAAGTAAACTAGTTTTCAAGCTTGTTGGTGTCAAGCGTAAGACATTTACCAGTTTGAAGAGGGTCTTGTTGCCGTAGTCTTGAGTCTATATAGCCAATGCAAAAAAGAGATTTGTAACATAGAGGAAGAAGCCAGTGCAAATTATTAGAACACTTAAAAGAGCTTATCACTTAGAAAATAAATGAAAAATAGGTATACTAAAAGTTGACTTCATCTATAAGTCCTTGTACAGTTTTAAAACGCAGATTGGACTGATATTTTATGTATAGACATCTGGTAGTTGTTTTACTTTCATTTTGAATAACAATATTGAAAATAACTGCCAGATACTATTATACTATTATACTATGGGGTATCAGATGTCTAGCCCAACCCCTTTATTCAATATTGTCCTAGGGTCTAAGCACATGAATTTTCAAACTTGTTAAACTAAGGTTTATACAACCTATGTGCAGTCAAATGCCATCAATAACGTATGATATTCATGTATTTAATGTGAAACTATTTAGTAAGTATCTTCAACACAAACGAAAGTTCAAGCTAACCTAAGGTAGATAACTGTGGATGTCTTTCTGCAGTAATGGAAAAATGTTGAACAATAGAAAAACTGTCTCTGCGACTCTGCAACTGCCCTCATGTGCATGAATGCAAAACATAAAAGAAAGCAGAGACATTTAGCATCTGAATTACTATTTGTCCACATTGAAGCAAGGGAATTTGGTTAAAACAAAATTTCCTAATTAGGATGAGTTCAAAAGAACCATTTCCATACTGGGCAAACCTTATGTATCCTTGAACATTCATAAGTAACATGCAAAAACTTGTTTGATATGTCTATTAAAGGTGATTCTATGAGATGATTTTGATAGTCATTTCTGTTGAGTCCTGTATAAATCATTAATTTTATTGATAGACCATAACTAATTGGGGAAGCATAACTCAGGATAGTCAATTGTGAATTACATCATATCAGATTAAATGCATAGTATAATAGCATTTCAAAATTGGAATGAATTAGGCTGGGTTATTACCTATAACCATAGCACTCAGATCATTTCTAGAATACATAATTAACCACAAACAAAACTTACACAGTTTATGAGCTATATGGCTGAGTTTCTGATCCTAAGAATCCACTGCATTGTTTCAATTCCCCAGCTATGTTTCTTGATCGTATCTATCATAATCATCATTAATTGAAGAGGAAATATTTCTATATGCTCGCCACATTCAGGATGGTCTAATCTTCTTGTACAGTTGAGAATAGCTATTCGTGCATCAACTTTAATTTGCATTGGTCTTCAATCTTCAGAGTATCGAAATAAAATTACAAATTACAAATGCAAAGTGAGAACTGTTCTTTATCAATTGTACCATTCTTAGTATTCTAGAATCAATTTTGTAAAAGGGGCACACTTTGTTTGACAAAATTGAGCATGTTTTGACTACAGATAGAAATGAAGAGATATTGCAAAGTGGTTTGTCCAATATGTATCTAGTATAGTGAAGTTGACAACACCACTTTCGATGTTGCGTATCCAAAAGTGGTCCAATAGACTGCCTGCATGTGTCGTTGGCTTGTCAACAAGTAGTGACAGCTTGTGTTGTTGCATAAATTCAAGGAGGAGTGCTTGTGTCTTTGTGGATTGTAGCATGTTAATGTTAAAGTCCCCAGCAACAATCAATTTGGAGGTTGGTGGCAATGAGCTGAGAATGTTTTCTATTAGGCTGAATAAATCATGAATGTCTGTGTTTGGTGTCAAGTACAAATTTGTGATACGTAGAGCGGTGCCTAGATGCAACATGTCAATGGTTATTGATTCTATATAATTTGGTGCAAATGTTTGGATAGTTTGGATTGAAACTGTTTTCTTGCAACATGTTAGTAGACCATGAATACTAAATGCAGTATAGCAGTTGCATGTTTCGTTAAGGAAATTGAAATGGTCGAGCACATCGTCTCTTGTTTCCTGGAAACAAAGAACAGTTGCTTCCAGCAAGTCATAGTCATGTGCTATTTCTTGGGCATGCAATGCAAAGCTACGTGTATTCAAAGAACATAGGCTGAAGTGGCTTGAACAAACAGGTGCAAGACTGTGTTGTAGTTTCCATTCTACCAACGTCGTCAGGCATTGCATCTCATTATTTACTTTTTCTGAAACCTTGAAATTTTGTTCTTGCAATTTATGTATGAGGTACAATGACTCGATGTTCCTTACGCGTGATAAAGCAGTGTAAACAAGACCATGTTGGTACACTTTAGAGGGATTGAAAGCCAATGTGTCCATTGTGAGACCTTGTGCTCTATGAATAGTTCGTGCACAGGCAAGCTGCAAAGGGAATTGTGCTCTTGTGACTATTTTCATAGTTGTTCTAACTTTTCTAATGATTCTTGTTATGGGTGTCCATGAAGGAAAAATACAATTTGTGTATAGATGTTGCATTCTTTGACGACGAGATTTTCCAACAGCAGGGTCATTGAATTGAATCCACACAATGTCTTGTTGGTCAGTTGTATATGTTTTAAAAATGCCATCTGCACCATTGACAAGGCCATCTTGTGTGTCAAGGTTACTAGCTATCAATTCAACTAAAATGTCTTGTTTGAGAAAAATTGTTGTAGGAAAGAATGACTTGTCCAAGTGAAATTGGATGCTATCAATGGTTGTATCTTGTTTGTCCACTGCTTCTAGAATGAAGAGCTTTGTGGGTAAGTAGTCTAGCATTTTTCTGTTGTGCTCATCAACTGCAGAATTTCTATGAAACAAGTATGGAAATTGTGGATCATTGGGGGGTGTCTTGTAGCACATTGCATTCAAGTAGCTGATGTCTTCACTAGTTTGCTGAGAATTTCTAGCCCAATTAAGTACATAAATGAAATGTTGATTTCATTGTCTAATCACGCTGCGTAATTCAAAGCGTTTGACACTGTCAACCCAAAACATGTATGGAATTTTCACTTTGTCTATTGTTGCTTCCTTGAATATCCAAGTATCGCATATAGGCTATGCTTGGTAGAAATCTCCACAGAATATGATGTCTATATTTCTAAAAGGTTTTGTTGGTGTATGTTTGATTTGACGAAGTCTTCTATCAATGTTGTGAAGCATTTTCGAGCCAATCAAAGAGACTTCATCAATGAGAATAATTTGCAACTGCTCAAACTTTTTTCTTAACGTGTCAGTTGTGTTTGAATCTAGCGGTAACATCTTTGAAGAATTGCATGGTAGATGAAAGATTGAATGTGCAGTGGTGCCACTTGCGTTAAATGCTGCTTTTCCTGTTGAAGCAACAACAATGCCTTTTGGTTTGAGGGGGTCACTATCCAGCTGTTTATCATAGAATCGGATCATTGCCTCAAAAATGGCTTTACCTGTGAACATTTTGCTAGTGCCTTCTCCACCTATCAAGAACAAGTAGAAAGGTTTATTGGGCACTAGTCTTTTTTCCATTAGTACATCCTTTAGTACCAATTGTTGTTCTTTGTTCAATTGTCTTCATAAATTGAAGTATTCCTTGTTGCTTAGGAGCAATGGGTGTGTTATCTCTAAAAACATTTTATTAGAGATTGAGTCTGTGACCTTTCTACTTTTCATATGGTTTAGGTCGCTCATGATGTCGTATTTTTCTATGCCATTTTCCAATTTTCCTTTTTCTCTTTCATTTGCAAGGTCAATTGTTGGGTGCATATCATTTTCAGCTTTCATAGCATCTTCGTCAATGTCATCCCATGTAGGAGCAATTTGTGCAATGAACAATTTTTCAATTGCTGCAATTTGTGATTTTTTAGCATTGAACACTGCACTCCATGTTTCATATCCAACAAGCAAGGTTTGCTCACTTGTTCTAAAAGGCACATATAACATGAGTTTCTCTCTGCAATAATTCTCAGGGTCAATGTGTGGATTATATCTTACATAGCAAATGATCTGTGAAGTTGCTCTCTTTTGGAGCCTTGTTGAGCTCCCTGAATAAAAGGCAACGTATAAAACTAGTGACAAGTTGTCAAGAGCTTCTAGCCGCTGTGTGTATTTTTCTATTACAGATGAACACATATATTTTCATAATCATTTGGCTCCTTTGCTAATAGTTTTGGGATTTTTAACATGAATACTCTATTTTCTAGTGGTGCAGTATTGATGAAAACCGTTTTCCTTGAGCATCTACGCAATGGCAATGAGAGAACAATATGAGTAGCTTGACGGCTAGACATTTGTTGGTAGTTTAGCAATGCATTGCCAAGTTTTTGTATGAACTATATTTTGCCATCATAAGCATGTGTGCATTGTTGCCACAATTGCCGAAATGCAAGAGATAATGTTCTGTCTTGTTTTGTCATATATGAACTACAGTAAGATGCAGCAGCATATGAGTCTAAAATAAACTATGTTTGTATTTGCATACCAGAGGCTTGGTACTTTTTTTGCAAAGGAATTTATCCAAATATCAGCTGGTTCTCTTTTTAGCATGACTATTTTGCGTGTCAATGTTGATCGAAGCATTGCAATGTAATCGATTTCATTCATTTCCAATTCGTCCAAGAAATTTTGAAATGAAACCTCTTGTGTGTAGTGTTTGTTTTCCAAGCGCTTGAAAAATATTCTTGCTTTGTCCTTAATTGCAGGATGGGGCATGGGCAATGGCTCTAAAATTGTTGTTTTGCTCATGGGAGGTAACAGAAAACTAAATCTGCAGCTTGAGTGTCTGTATTTTCTGTAGGTGTTTGTATGATGGTGTGTTTGCATTTTGATGATATTTGTATCAAGCAGTGATGAGTTGCACGAAATGTACTTGTCAACAAAGCTTTCTATTTCAGAATTTAGGCAATTGCCATACACAGGTGCATTTTTTATCCATAGCAAGAAATGAACATGTTCATTGCCTCAGTTTTGGAATTCTGTCACAAAAGAGTAGTCCATGACTTGGCCAAAGAGCTCATGGTTTTTTAGCATCATTTTTTGAAATGCATTGATTCTATGATTAAAATACCGACTACAAATTACTAGGTTCTTTTTGATTTCAAAGTCCAAATCCCCATCCTCTATACTTTCATTGGAGTTGGTTTGTTGCTGAATGGATATTTGTTGTACAGCTCTGCACAATGGTTCCCATAAGTGCTCAGCACTTGTCAATGTTACAAAAAATGTTGGAGGTCCCAATTGTCTTATCATTGCAAATATGTTTTTTTTGGTTTTTTCTAGGTAGTCTGGTGAGGTGCGGATGCTTTTTAATGATCTGTAACCTAATGGAGATCTTAATATTTTTTCTAGGGTAGCTGGATTGCGGACATCCTTTGCAACTAACTTTCTATCCTTTAATTCAGTTTTTCTTATGCATATCCATGCCAGTGAAGATACTTGGCGAATAATTATCTTGATGGCTTTGAAGAAGATATTTGTTATGTGTCTTGCAAAGTCATTGTCTCTATGCATAAGCTCTCATTTTTCTATCTTTTGGTATGTTAAGCTTCTAGCCATGTCAGTTGGTCGAGCTGAACCATAGAACAAAGTTGGGAAGTTCATTTCCTCTGCGTATGTGTCTTGGAAAATGCCAAGAGGTTTAAACCCTTCAGATGGTGCAATTTCAATGATGGTTGTGTCAAGGTCTTTGATTGAATGTGCATCATTGAACCAATGTATAACTGATTCAGATACGGGTTCGTGATCATCTTCAAACATGTCATCGTCCATACTTGGTTCTGTTTCAATATCTATATGCAATTTCACTGTTCTCTTTGCCAATTGCTCTTCCCAGTCTTTATTTATGGAGATGTTTTGTTCTTTGTACAATCGTGTTCTTGATAGTGTCATTAAAGTATTCATCACAAGAGTAGGTCTAATATTTCCTTGTGCATATGCATTGTCATATTGTAGCTTCCGTTTTAGTCTAATTGTGACTGTTGTATTTTCATCTAGTTGCCTAGGAAATGCTTGTTGCACTTTATCAAAATCCACTGGAACATTGATGATTGTCCCAAGCAATCCATATTGTGCTCGCTTATATCCTAGTTGCCTAATCTGTGCAAAAGCAATGCGCAAAGACACAAGTCTTTCTTCAAGGGAGGTCAGTGAGTGAACAAAATCTATTGCTACATTGTGTCTTATGCTCCAAGGTGTAGCAAAACAGGGAACCTTTGCATTTAAAATAGCCTTTGTGCATTGTTTACAAATAGATTGGCCAACTGCCAATGTTTTTTCATTAGTTGGAATAGGAAGCAAAGAGAAAGCTTGAGCAAGTGCATGATCAACCTTGCGCATATTCTGCTAAAAGTGAAGCATATCGCAAAGGCAACATGGTTGTGTAGGTGTGTCATTTATGCTTTGCAAGTATCTGTCAATGGATTTTTCTATTGTGTTTGGTTTTGTAAATTTCCATTTATTTTTTGTTTGTCGATCGCTAGCGATTGTGTTCTAGACTATAGAAGATGCAAATGATCTACATTTCATATTTGGCATGTGAAAAGTATGATGTTTACCTGCTGTGCGCATCTGTCTTTTAAGAATGTAATGTTTGTTGATCCGACAGGTTTTTACCTGTGGTGCATACCTGATTTTGATTTTGCATATGCAAAAGACATTGCACTTGTGGGCGTTGCATTTGATTTTTCATAGAATCTAATGATTGTTGATGGATTGGATTTGGACTACTATTGGAGGACTATTTTTTACTTGTGATGTTGCTACTACGTGGAACAAAAGTGGAACTTGTTGTCTGTGCAATGCTTCTGTGTGCTATGTTTCGATTACACATTTTAGCTTTAAGAGAGTGCAATGTCTCATGCGATGTTGATTTTTTCTTTGTGTTTGGTGTAGATGTCTTCGGTTGAAGGCATTTGCTTACATCATTTAGTGAATGTGTTGCTGTAGGTTTCTGTTTTGTTTTTAAAAAATTCGGTGCCTGTTCATGGCCAAGATGCTTCCCAGGCCTGCATTGTTGTTTGTTGTTTCAATATGGGAAGTTGCTACAGTTAATAGAGAGAGTGTGGCAGGCCTCTGTTGAAGAAATGTTTGCTTTCAGACAATTCATTCTCTGGTTGTGTATCAATTCTTTGCTTCTATTTGTTGTACAATTACCAAGTTCTGAGGATCTGTATATTTGGTTTGTAGCTTCTTTGAATGCTATTTGTTCATTTCACGTGCCCATTCGTTGTTGACCTATGCCACGTATTGTTGCTTTCAAACATCGTAAAGAGTTACGAACATGTAGGTTTGAGATGGGAAAAGTTCATGTTCTTTTATGATCTAGACTTGCTGAAATGTAACTAGTTGTATTGTCTCTTGCAATATTGTATGTGGAAGTGGGGTGCGATGCAGTGCAAGCATGTGATTGGCAACTACACAATGCTTTTGAAACAGCTAGGTTCCCTTCAAATGTAGGACTAGATGCAATTTTGAAGTCATTTTCCATATATTTAACAACAACGAAACTATTAATATGCATGTGATGAGTCAATTGTTGCTTTTGTTGAAGCGGTTCGTAATGATGATGATTTGAGCTGTCTACAAAGCAAATCAGATTAAATAAAGCTCTTCTTTGGCTCTTTGCTATTTTTGTATGTTTTTGAACCAGGCGATGGAGATGCTTGCCATACATGTATTGTTGCATGGAATATGTGCGAGAGCCATAATATGCAAAATTTAGTTCCCTCAAGGCCACTTTGTACATATGGTATTCCAATGTTGGAAACTAATGATTGCAATCGCAATAGAGGATTGTTGTTTGCTATGGTATGCTGACCAGATGAGCCAAAGCATGCCAACGCATACTTGTTCTTGACTGCCAATGCATTTGCTAATGATTGGGCCATGAATATTCGCAAAGCAATTGAGTCAAAGTGTTCATCAACCAGGAAAGCTATGGCCACAAACATGGTTTCACCACATGTAGCAGAAAATGTTGCAGGCCTACAGAGGCCAAGTGTATCAAATGCATTTGCAATTGTGGTCCAAGTGCTCTCGAAACTGCAATATGTGTTTTCCAAGTGTCACTGAATGTTTTGAATGCAATTGTACGTGTTTACTCATGAAAAAAAAGGTTCAAAGTGTCCAGCAACAACATTTGTATCGTGGAAAAGAATTGATATCATAGGATTGTATCCGTTCTTGTTGAAATGCAAGTACCTTCTTTTGAACCTTGCAGACCAAATGCATATTGGTATGTCCAACCAATGTGCTAGCCATTTTAAACAAAATGTGTCACCCCAAAGCCCAGTTTCACCATTGTTATTATGCTCTATGGCTAAAAGCCTCATTCTACGTGGGTATGTGTTTTTGTCTTCTACACCATGCAATTGCCTAAGGAATGTTGGATGCAAGTCATTTTCGTAGGAACTTGAAGCTGTCATGCAGGAATTGTGAAGACGATGTAGAAAATGGTCAACAAGACCATTGCGTAGCTGATTTGGAGAATAGCGAGAGTGAAGTAAAACATGTATCGTGTCAAATAGGCAATCACCTACTTTGTAGTTGAATGAATCAATTTGGAAACAATGTGCACTATGGAGAGCTTCATCAATTGATGTAAATTGTGGTTCAGTATTTGGTGTGTAGGTCTCCACATCAATTGGCTGTAGGGGAAGTTTTTGTTTTTTGGGTGGATTGTTTATGACCATATTGCCCAAATAGGGGTTTTTTTTGGCTAGAAGGCAGCCTGTATTGTGACTATTCAGTAGTGCAATAACTATTCAGCAAAAAAGACAGGTTGTATTGTGACTATTCAACAGTATAATGACTATTTAGCAATATGCGAAACTTGCACTGTAGAATGCAATTGAATATAATTTTTCTTTTCTTTGCAATCAAGTGAAGCAGAAATAAGTTTGGTATTCTACTACACACCTTTGTCACCAAGTTTGCAGGGGGGTGTAACAATATCCTTGTATGTTATAGGAGATGTATTCTACGCCCTAGAAAATAAAATTAACAGTCAATTGTCAATGCATATGAGTAAAACAGAACCTATATTGAAGTTGTCTAGGAATAAAATGCATATTTTTAAAAGGCCACAATACAGTAGTCATGATCATTAATTACTCACGTCGATGAGAACAGTGATGTGGAAGCTGTTAGATTATGACTTAATGCAGAATACAAATGCACCCTAGCTCCTGTAGAACAAAAGCAACATTTTATTATCAGTGCATTTGAGCATATATCTGGCAAAAGGAATAGAATAACTTAATAATGACCAATAAATGGAAGGGATGAACTAATAGTTAGGAAAATGTATAAAAGGAAAAGTCTGGGGGTGGAAGAGTATTTGCAATTCTATTCACTTTTTTTGTGAGAAGGATGCAACGAGCAATTTTTGGTCAATATACTGGGTATTTACATGATTCTTGCATCCAAATAGTTGCTTAGAAACTGAGCATAATTCTGCTAGGTATAAGTGCAGAATCCATGTTATACAAGACCCAGTTGGAAAACATTTAGCCCATATATATATATATAGGTCTATCATTAATTGCATATGTCGTAATATACAAGAATTATAGGTAGAGTTGCTCAATCCATATGCCTAATATGGAACAATTGTAAAGGAATAGTATACGATAACCACAAATGTAAATTGTAAGTAGGTGTTGCATAGTCTTTGTATCATTGCTTATTGCAATCGAACCTGCAACATGATAGGAAGTTTAAGATTAGTGACTAATCAACAAACAATCTCTTTCCATTGTGCATGTACTATACAATCCTAAGAAAAGCATTAAGTTGGAATTGTTACTGCTAACAGTATTTGCATCTATGTACAATTATATATACTGCAAAAGAATACATGGTCTAACATAGCAAATGCAAAAGGGGTCTAAAGATTGATGCCAATAGCTTGAATCCTTCATGGTTGACACCAACTTTAGATGTGTTGATCCAAAGCTTCATAAATCTATTTGGAAACAGCAACAAGTTCCTGTTAGAAGAACAAGTACGTGTAACAATTTAAACATGTACAAAATCCAAATTTTACATTGGAAAAAGCTAAAAAGAGAAGAAAACTTCCCAGTGAATATATCAATTGTCGTATTAATTTGCATGAAAACAAAGGCCATATGCGAAACAACAAACAACATAGGTAAATTGAAATTTTCAAATGTACTTTTGTATGCTGGTACAGGAAAATGCTCCAAAGTGAGAGAAAAATTTGTGTACCATTGTCAAATGTGTCTATAGCCCTTTGCACAGTGAAGTTGGTATGTTCTTCGTCTATGTCCATAAAAGTTTTTTTATTTCTGCATGGCATCTGTATGGTCTTTTTAAATAGGATAACAATACAAAAAACATTGAAATTTTATCTCTATAAAATAAAAAATATAAACCATAGTTGGAAATGGAACTTACAGAAATATGAATAGAAATGAATGGGGAAAACTTGCATACCATTGTCAATTTTGTGTGCAGATTGTGGGTAGAAAAGTTGTTCTCTTTTTGTTGCATACCCATAATGTCTGTTGTTGAAATTTACAAGAAATATTTCTGTTTTTCCATTATCTTCTACAATTTAGAACAACCTTACTTGACATCTGAATCAATTCTTCTGCACCACTGGATAGCTATCACATAAATAGAATCAATGCTTTTATTGTTTACTCCATTGCAGTTCTTCCACCATTAAATTCCCCTCAAATATTTCCTTTAGAACTACGCATTTGGAAGAGAGAAATAATGCATTTAGAATTTAGAGCAGTTTATTCCAAGTGCATGTGGGCTTCTAGCAAAAGTAGATGAAACATTAGGAATAGAAGTGTAATATATTTCCCTGTCCCAATGATTGGACAGACTAGGCTAGGACCAATGCTGGCCAACTATAGAACAGTCAATTTGGTTGACAAAAAGTGGGGGGGCCCGCCTCCCACTCCCCCCCAAGTCACCACTCTCCCTCCCCATTCACCACTGTTTAAGTGGCAATGGTTTCAATCCAAGGGGAATCCATGTGAGCCATTAGATATGGCATAGGGACTTCTAGGTGTAGCATGTGCAAAATGAATTAAATGCGTAAGCAATATTTCAAATGCTGACTTTCATAGTATGGCATAGAAGCAACCAAACATGGAACCTCACCAGCAAGGAAACAACAATTAAATGATAGCATCCAATGAAGAATGAGCAACCACAAAGAATGTCACAAAGAATCATAATTTGATTTCTGCTTTAATTTTAAACCAGTTATACATAAGCTCTATGAGTTATATATTGCAGTAAAGCTCATTTGGACATGTTTTCAAGTAGTCCAGAGGGCAAAAAGGGCACATGGACGACATGGGTGCGTGACTGCATATTGCTTTCACATTTTGCAAGTGGGTTTTCTTCATGGTGTTAGGTGGCATTCTTCCTGTTAGGTGTCTTTGTTCATGGCATGTACAATTTCTTGTTCATACTGCAGATGTCTGGACTATGTCCTGCAGAATATGTGAAGGTGGGATTATTTTACCATAGCAATAATTTTCAACAGGTTGTCCAATCATGAGGAGAGGGCAAAGCAGTACAAATGTTTCCCTAATGTTTTGTCCATTTCTTCAAGGAATGACACATGTGCCTGGAACTAAGCATGTTTCATTGCCTCTATGCCATCCCACGTAAGCCACTATTACAGATATTACTTACACATTTCTTTGATGCATATTTTGAAATAGCTAAATGCCTTCTCCATTGCTAACCACATTTTTGGAGGCATTTTATAGAAGATTCAATTCTTTGTCTACACTATTTCTCACCATGCCTCTAAGACCACCGTATATAGATGAGGGTTTTAAGTTTCTCAAATGGTCAAGATGAAGACATCTAAAACAAAACAATTGAAATTGAAGTTTTCTTTTTATAAATGATAATATTAAAAAACGCGGCTCTAAATCCAAGACCAGCCTAAGTAAGATGCATAATGAAAGCAACAAGAAGACAAAGTAGTTCCTATGATTTGTCAAAAATTTCAATAGTTCTCTTCTAAATTCCTTCAATTTCACCATTTGACAAATCTAAGACTCTTAACAACATACAGTGATCTTAGAGGTGTACCAAGCAATAGTCAATGTGATCAATTTAGTAAAGAGCAAATTTATTTGTGTGCTCGGAACCAAGTGCAGGATATAATGCGGTGCTAATCCAAAGTTCCGCTTCACCTTTTATTTTACTGGGAAGAAAATGTTCGTTTCAATTTACAGTGTGCATAGAAAATAAGGAAATGAAACTTAGAAAACAAAGAAACAGGGTCAAAAATCCAACTTTGAGAACTGAAATGAATCTACTAACATTAATTTCACGTTTCATAGAAATAAATAAGTGGTCAAAATACAATTTTTTTGCAATAAGGACAGTGCAAATAATCCGATCACTGTCAAATAAGATCATATACGTTGAAAAAATGCATAGTTAAAAAATAGGATTATGACAATTTCTTAGCCTCAAAGACTATGCAATCACATTTTTTTTGGAGCTAAATCATAGGTTTTCTATAACATCAAACACAAATGCACAATGCAATAGATGGTCACTGGTGAGGTGGCAATTCTGGATAGAAATGCAGTTGGATTGGCAAAGAGAAGGGGCACGTTAAAGACATTCCCTTACATGTTGCAGCAACGTGCTTTCCTCAAATTGAAACCCACTGTGCCACGTGTGTCTCACCTTGACAGTGGTGAGCAATGGAGTTGTGATATCCTTCTGAGTTTACTATGTTGAGGTGGCAGATCTTGTCACTGCCAGTTAAATTCCTAAACAACTGCCAGGTAACCGCCAATCTGCATAGTTGAGAGATGGTTTTTCATGCATACAACTTTGAATGGGTGTTGGTGGTTGTATAATTTTGAAGCACATCAATGTTTCAAATTTCCACAGTTGAGATGTTAACGTCTTATTTTATAACACCCTAATATCAAGTTTGAATGACAAACCAAACCAGGCATCCCAAATATTTCTTATGTCCTTTGTTTCTCTCTAAGTAGATTGGTAAAAAGTAATGAGATGGATCAGACACAAATCCCTTTGATAGAACAATTGCTTGTTTGTAGATTCTAGTAGTTTAAATTTTTGCACAACTTAAATAAAATCTTTTTTCCAAACTATGATGTCTAAGCATTCAAATGGTATGTTGGAAATTAAATACTGTCCAATAAGAAGTCAACTTCTGCTATGCTCAATTTGTAATTGTGTATGTTGCTAATGTTGACTAGGATTATCTTCGCATGCATTGGCAGAGAAGACCAAGGTCAGAAGGATAGTGTTTATTTTTGTGTCTCGAATTTTTCTTTTTCTCTCTTGATTACAATAATGTTTTCATTCTGCTTTGATTGATAAGTAATGATCTTTCCATTAATGATTTAGAAGAATTATGAAATGGGAAAATTAGGGCTGAAGAAGCCTAATGGAAATCAGACTAGTCAAAAGTGTTCTTGAAGAAATAAAAAATACAAACTTTGACTTAACACAATTTCATATTAACATAAGGAAATTATATTAATCTGAATACTAAGTCCAAATAGATACCGAAATTAATGTTGTAGATCAACATTCCTGTCTAACCAATTTGTTATCCTTCCCTTATGGAGGACCACAGTCAATACTACGAACATGCTAGTTGGTCTAGCTATGCTGGTGAACAGGATTATTAGAAGGGTATGATATCCTCGCAAATTACCCCAAGAATTTAGGCCCTTCCCTTAGTTGTTATACCTATTTCTGAATTGATTAGCAGGATAATATATATGTATGGCTAAGAAAACATACAGCTCCCATATGCCCAGAGAGTTGTAACTGTTCTGGAATGAGTCAATTAATGACACAGATGAAATTGGGGAATTGCTAATGACAAGTAATGAAATTGCATAGATATTTCATTGGTAATATGTTGGCTAAGATGTTGAATCGTTGGAAAGGCAATTGAGCACTTGGAAAACCTTTTAGCATGCGGACAAACTAGAATCAATCCTTAGGGCTTGTGGCTTCTCTATGTCTGCAACGAAGCACTTCAAGTGAGCTCTATTGATGGTCAACCCATTGTATGGGCACCAGCGCTACAATCGAGCATTTAAATGCAAAAGTTCCATATAGCCTATTAATAAATGCAATGAAATATACATGTAGAAAATTGACAAACATTTACAAGTACAACTGTAATGAAATTGCCTGCAGATTCAGATTCACTTACCCTTCTCATAGCTTTCAAACCTCTTGTTCTCTACATGAATGACATCTTGAATTAGTTCAGGCATAAGATCAAAAGGTATAAATACAAGCACATTTATACAAACAACCTCCAAGTCCAAGCCGAGGAACACGAACACACGTTTCTGCAATGTGTGAGCAGGCTTTTGCGACATCTTTCGACCATACAAGACACCTAAGAGGAAGAATGCTACCTGACGCCATGAAGAATTCCTGCTTGCAAAATGTGAAAGCCATATGCAGCAACACGCCCATCCTATCCATGTGCCGCCCTTGAAAAAACCAGACAAAAACTTAGGGAAACAACTGTAATATTTCACCCTCTCCAGATGATTGGACAAACTGTTTAAAATTAATGCAAAAAAATTTAAACCCCCAGGAAATTAGGCTCTCGCAAATCCGGGCCAAGATAAACCCTAATTTTTTTCTCAGGAAAATAAACAAAAAAACAAAACTTTGTATTAGCGTCGTTGTATAGCCCGCACTCAGTTTCCAACACACCAATAAAATTGAATTTTGGCACACCGAATCCAATGCTGGCCAACTATAGAATGGTCAATTTGGTTGACAAAAAGTGGGGGGGCCCGCCTCCCACTCCCCCCCAAGTCACCACTCTCCCCTCCACTCACCACTCTCCCTCCCCATTCACCACTGTTTAAGTGGCAGTGGTTTCAAGCCAAGGGGAATCCATGTGAGCCATTAGATATGGCATAGGGACTTCTAGGTGTAGCATGTGCAAAATGAATTAAATGCGTAAGCAATATTTCAAATGCTGACTTTCATAGTATGGCATAGAAGCAACCAAACATGGAACCTCACCAGCAAGGAAACAACAATTAAATGATAGCATCCAATGAAGAATGAGCAGCCACAAAGAATGACACAAAGAATCATAAATTGATTTCTGCTTTAATTTTAAACCAGTTATACATAAGCTCTATAAGTTATATATTGCAGTAAAGCTCATTTGGACCTGTTTTCAAGTAGTCCAAAGGGAAAAAAGGGCACATGGACAACATGGGTGCGTGACTGCATATTGCTTTCACATTTTGCAAGCGGGTTTTCTTCATGGTGTTAGGTGGCATTCTTCCTGTTAGGTGTCTTTGTTCATGGCATGTACAGTTTCTTGTTCATACTGCAGATGTCCGGACTATGTCTTGCAGAATATGTGAAGGTGGGATTATTTTACCATAGCAATAATTTTCAACAGGTTGTCCAATCATGAGGAGAGGGCAAAGCAGTACGAATGTTTCCCTAATGTTTTGTCCATTTCTTCAAGGAATGACACATGGGCCTGGAACTGGGCATGTTTCGTTGCCTCTATGCCATCCCACGTAAGCCACTATTACAGATATTGCTTACACATTTCTTTGAGGCATATTTTGAAACAGCTAAACGCCTTCTCCATTGCTAACCACATTTTTGGAGGCATTTTATAGAAGATTCAATGCTTTGTCTACACTATTGCTCACCATGCCTCTAAGACCGCCGTATATAGATGAGGGTTTTAAGTTTCTCAAATGGTCAAGATGAAGACATCTAGAACAAAACAATTGAAATTGAAGTTTGCTTTTTATAAATGATAATATTCAAAAACGCAGCTCTAAATCCAAGACCAGCCTAAGTAAGATGCATAATGAAAGCAACAAGAAGACAAAGTAGTTCCTATGCTTTGTCGAAAATTTCAATAGTTCTCTTCTAAATGCCTTCAATTTCACCATTTGACAAATCTAAGACTCTTAACAACATACAGTGATCTTAGAGGTGTACCAAGCAATAGTCAATGTGATCAATTAAGTAAAGAGCAAATTTATTTGTGTGCTCGGAACCAAGCGCAGGATATAATGCGGTGCTAATCCAAAGTTCTGCTTCACCTTTTATTTTGCTGGGAAGAAAATGTTGTTTAACTTTACAGTGTGCATAGAAAATAAGGAAATGAAACTTAGAAAACAAAGAAACAGGGTCAAAAATCCAACTCTGAGAACTGAAATGAATCTACTAACATTAATTTCACATTTCATAGAAATAAATAAGTGGTCAAAATACAATTTTTTTGCAATGAGGACAGTGCAAATAATCCGATCACTGTCAAATAAGATGATATACGTTGAAAAAATGCATAGTTAAAAAACAGGATTATGACAATTTCTTAGCCTCAAAGACTATGCAATCACATTTTTTATGGAGCTAAATCGTAGGTTTGCTATAACATCAAACACAAATGCACAATGCAGCAGATGGTCACTGGTGAGGTGGCAATTCTGGATAGAAATGCAGTTGGATTGGAAAAGAGAAGGGGCATGTTAAAGCCATTCCCTTACATGTTGCAGCAACGTGCTTTCCTCAAATTCAAACCCACTGTGCCACGTGTATCTCACCTTGACAGTGGTGAGCAATGGAGTTGTGATATCCTTCTGAGTTTACTATGTTGAGGTGGCAGATCTTGTCACTGCCAGTTAAATTCCTAAACAACTGCCAGGTAACCACCAATCTGCATAGTAAAGAAGGTTGTTAGAGTGCTAAGACTTCAGGAGGGTGTGGATGGATGGTTAAGTGCATGATATCTTTAAGAATTGGTCTTATTGTCTCACAAATTCACATTTGTTATTAGAGCCAACGTAAACCAATCAACCTTGACAAGAGAGTTAATGTAGGTATTATGTTTATGTTGGCCAAAAGCTTGGCAACCAAACAAAGCATTTGATAGGGCTTGAATGATTCTAAACCATAAAACATGAAATTCATTGAAAATAATGGAGATATGCACATGAAAAGAAACTTCAATATGTATAAGCTAAAAGCACCCACATAAATAATCTTACACCACAAATTCATCCATATAACAACCAGCACCTTAGTGGATATCCAGTCCACCACATTTATGAACAAACATATATGAAATGAGAAGACACGACATTTAAAATCCTTTAGGCCAGGATGGTATGTACTACTACTACTATAAAAGTCAATAAATATGTTTAGATGATTGTTCTTATGGATGTTCAGTATTAAAATATATTCTCCATATTTAACTGATTGTCCAAATTTTTATAATGCTATGCTAAGTTGTGACTGTAAACGTGCATTAGAAATGAGATATGATAACATTTAACCTCCTTGAGGCTAAATTGACCTGTATGTCCTGTCAAGTGTATTTATTAATTCTGATGATGATTGCTTCAGCACTTGGGAACCTCCTAAATCAGAATCAAAACTGTAAAGTTGTTCTGACTAAGATGTTGGCCCATCCCTGCTACAATGTGTGAAACTGCTACTTTGACTTTTGTTTGTGTTCAATGTTTGGCGAATAAGTGCAAGCCATTTTGCAGCAGGGTCATTGTCTTCTACTTCCCTGCATTTGAAGGGATGATTTCCTGCAACCTGATAAAGCAATTCAAATGCAAAACCACAACATGCTTGCATTTGGGTAAATCCTAACCTCATTGCTCAAGTTTTTCAAAATTCTAACTGCGTTGCTCAATTTTTTCACATTTCTAACCCATTTTACTTGCATTTCAATAAATTTGAACTCGTATTTGATGCATTTGGGTGAATTTTAACCTTGCTCAGAATTTAAAAATTCCTAACTTGTGAACATTTAAAAAGAAAGGGAACAGAGGGTTAACCATTTTTAGAAATGGCATGAAATGGAGAATTGGAGGATTATGCATGGAGAAAGACTTGATTTGAATCTTCTTTGCACATGAAATACGAAGGGGTTTCTGTCAAATGTATGACTACAAACATCCTAATTTACATCCATGTTGAAATGCCTCAAAGAATTGTGGTTTCTTGGCATGTCATAATTGTAGAATAGCTTTCGAGAAGTGAGGTTTTGTAAAATGCATGAACTGTAGGATTTGAACATAATGGATTGGTTGAAAGGGCTTTAGAAACCTTTAAGCAAATGCAATTGGCAAGCGTAAAGCTGCCAGCATCTACTTGCCTATGCTAAATAAGAATGTTGAAATAGAATATGGACATACATAGGATATGTATAAAATGGACTTGCTGAAAAAGACTTTCAAAACTCATAAGCAAATGCAATCGGCTATTGTAATATCAATTTTACAACCTTTTCTAGCATCCCTATGCCTGCACCTAAATGGGAGCTGAAACAAAATATGGACAACAATCAAAGCATAATGATTGGATATTTTTATTAGATATTATAGTTGGAAATGTTACATTTGTAAGTGTATTGGTTGACGTGCAACATGCAAAGTATGGAATCATAGAAAAAGCATCAGAATTATTTGACAGAGTGCTCCAAAGATATTTCATTCCATGGAATCAAATGATTTTTGAATATGCACCTAATGGATTTCTTTCAAATTTTCAAGCAAATACAATTAGGTGGAAACCCAAATGCCACGACTGGCTGCCAACATCTTCCTAGTTCGTGCCAAAATGCAAGATTTGGAACAGGATATGCATAAAATGGTTTGTTGAAAAGGCTTTAGAAACTTTCAAGCTAATACAAAGGACAAATGTAAAGCCGAATTCCTTAACCTTTGCCAGTATCCTTCCTGTCGTGCCATAAAGTGGAGAAATCAGGGCTGAAGAAGCCTAATGGAAATCAGACTAGTCAAAAGTGTTCTTGAAGAAATCAAAAATACAAACTTTGACTTAACACAATTTCATATTAACATAAGGAAATTATATTAATCTGAATACTAAGTCCAAATAGATACTGACATTAATGTTGTAGATCAACATTCCTGTCTAACCAATTTGCTATCCTTCCCTTATGGAGGACCACAGCCAATACCACGAACATGCTAGTTGTTCCAGCTATGCTGGTGAACAGGATTATCAGAAGGGTATGATATCCTCGCAAATTACCCCAAGAATTTAGTCCCTTCCCTTAGTTGTTATTCCTATTTCTGAATTGATTAGCAGGACAATATATATGTATGGCTAAGAAAACATACAACTCCCATCTACCCGGAGAGTTGTAACTATTCTAGAATGAGTCAACTAATGACACAGATGAAATTGGTGCATTGCTAATGACAAGTAATGAAATTACATAGATATTTCATTGGTAATATGTTGGCTAAGATGTTGAATCGTTGGAAAGGCAATTGAGCACTTGGAAAACCTTTTAGCATGGAGACAAACTAGAATCAATCCTTAGGGCTTGTGGCTTCCCTAGGGCTTGTGGCTTCTCTATGTCTCCAATGAAGCACTTCAAGTGAGCTCTATTGATGGTCAACCTGCTGTATGGGCACCAGCCCTACAATCGAGCATTTAAATGTAAAAGTTCCATATAGCCTATTAATAAATGCAATGAAATACACATGTTGAAAATAATAAATCCATGGCATAATAGAAGACAAGTTTTACCCCTAAAAAAGAATAAGGAAGAAGAATGCACAGCCACTGTCCCTTACGACTAGAAATTAAATTTGATTCACATATGCTGTCAAACTTCATATGCCCGCTCTATGCTTCCACAGCAACAGAACAACCCCCCATGAAGCTAATTGTCAGTAATTCTTATACACATGTGGTGAGGTTGCAATGTAATGGTTATGGTATACATTCAAACATAGTATTGAGATTCTGCAGGAATTTAACTGGCAGTGACAAGATCTGCCACCTCAACATAGTAAACTCAGAATAATATATAAATCCATGTTGTTTTTGTTTTCAATGGCAATACTTCTGCCCCACCCAAATGTAGAAAATTTTATTCAGGGAAACTACAGATGCATTTATTCTTGTGCCCTTTTAGTACCAAAATTGAGTGATTTTAGCATTGAAATTGCCTAAACCACAAAAGTGATGAAACTATCCCCTTTTCCTGTGCATATTGATTCAGACTATATGTGCGCATTGTTAGGATCTTGGCAATAATTTTTAATTTAATAAACATACTCTAAAACCTCCATGAAATCCTCATTTTCAGGCTGCAAATTCACGAAATTGGAGAAGCGAAAGGTCATTACCAGGAGAGGGAGTTTGGAGGAGCCTCCAGATGACAACAGGGAGGACACAGAAAATAGGGTGTGTGAACTATTTAATAGAATGCCTAAAAAACATTGCACTCCCATGGAATACAAGATAGCATGATATGCACAAAATCGATTCGTTAAGAGGGCTTAGAAAATTTCAAGAAAATACCCTTGATAGCGTTCGAACAGAGTATAGACATAAATAAAGTGTAATGAACAAACTAATTTCGTAAGGGATTTTAGTTACAACTGCAACAACCCTCAGTAGCAAGAAACCAGTGTAAGATTTTACCTAAAATGCTCTCTGGTTCGAAGAAGACTCAAGCTGCCTCCACACACAACCTCCAAGTCCAAGCCGAGGAACACGAACACGCGTTTCTGCAGTGCACGAGGAGGCTTTAGCGACAGCTTTCGATAGGACAAGACACCTAAAAGGAAGAATGCCACCTGATGCCATGAAGAATGCCCGCTTACAAAATGTGAAAGCCATATGAAGCCACGCGCCCATCCCGTCCATGTGCCGCCCTTGAAGAAACTAGACAAAAACTTAGGGAAACAACCGTAATATTTCACCCTCTCCAGATGATTGGACAAACTATTTAAAATTAATGCAAAAACATTTAAACCCCCAGGAAATTAGGCTCTCGCGAATCCGGACCAAGATAAACCCTAATTTTTTTTCTCAAGAAAATAAACAAAAAAACAAAACTTTGTATTAGCACCGTTGTATAGCCCGCGCCCGGTTCCCAACACAGCAATAAAATTGCATTTTGGCACACCGAAAACATTAGTCTCCTGCTTATAAAGGCAGGGACTAATAAATTATATGTAGACAATAAATTATATGTTGATGGGATGTAGGCACACTCTAAGTTCGCTCTTTTCCCTTATCATGGGCACTCTTATATGTTCTCCCACCTTAGCCAATTCTTGCCTACTTTGCAAAAAGAATGTGCCGTTTCTTGGCTTTGATTCTAGCTATCGATCATAGGCCTGTTCGTCTGGCCAGAAACCTAAGTAACACCTAATTTATTTTAATTTTTCATGTTTTGTTGCGTCTCATGGCATGTTTCTGATCTAAGAGCCTTAACCGCTAATTATCTCAGCACCCTCTCTATTACTACAGGTATGATATTAATCCGAAACTGACCTCCTGATCGAATTACCACAATATGACTTAGTCAAGCTGGATACAGTGTAATCGCCCAAAGTCGTAGTCTACTTATTGCTAGTGAGGTAAACATGGATTAACTTTTTTATTAAAGTTATGGACAGTCCTCATAAGATTGATATAAATGAATAGACTAGGCAATAAATCTGCCAAAGAGACCATAGGCATTGAATCTTCCAACCCATTCTTGTGAAGCAAGAGAACCAAATAACGCAATAGGATACAAATAAGGAGAGGAGATTGAAATGAAAAAAGTGAAAAAACCAGGTGAATTATTGAGCTCCCAATATTAATACAGTCATGGTAAGATGAGCCAAATGGACAGTTGGTTGCAATCCCCATGCAAATTAGTATGTTTCCTACGTTTACATGGATGTCACTAGGAAAACCAAATGGATGAGGTTGGGTGTAAGGCCTAGATGAATTGTTGTCTTATTAAAGTAGCCATACAAATCAGTGCAGGAGAAAGCCCAAGTGAATTTAACATTAGCATTGTCCCCATTACAATATGTCCATGATAAACTGAGCATTACAGAGGCAGCCCAGGTGATTTACCATTGATGCCTACTTCATATGGCAATGATAACGAGGGCCATACAAACAAGTTTGTGTACAGCCAACGGTGAATTAGCACTAGAATTGCTCCCAATCATAATGCATCCATGATAAACTGATTCATGTAGAGGCATCCAATGTGATTTTCCATTGCTACCCTATTGATGGGGCTGTAATAAAGAGGGTATACAAACAAGTCTGGGTGCAAGAACGTGTCAATTAGCACTAGCATTCTGTCCCTGAGAAAGTGAGTCAATTTAATAGCTTCACACCCTTAATGTGGCAGTGATTAGAAGAGCTATACAGAACACTGGATGCAAATTAGCAGTGGCATTCTTCCCTATCACGGTGCATCCATTCAATACAATACAATTTTTTTTTGCCTTCATTCAATACAATTTTTTTGCCTGACATTGACAGTCCCACCAATGAAAAATTAAAATCTAAAAGTTAACGTATATAGTCTATATTCAATTCTATATAGTCCATATTAAATTCTTTGGTTTTCGAATAAATAAAATATGCTTTATCTTTTTTTCCTATTGGTTTGTTTTGTGAATCACTGCAAAATATCTAGAATTGTATTTTTACAAACAAATTTGAAGCCTATTAATTACATGAATGACAGATGGACTATTCATTAACATCATAATAACCTAAACATTTATACATGCCAAATCTGTGAATAGTTCATGTCGGAGGAAAAAATCTCTTGCATCGGGTGAGTGCAATTTTGTTGCTTTGAAAATGACTTGTTGACCAATCATATCATAGTATTTATTGTCATGGAATTGTATTTCTATAGTTCAATTTTATTTGTGCTATTTATTACTTTAAATAAATATATTTTTGTGCATTTTGATTGGTTTACTTGGGAAACAATCATACAAATATTTGTGATTTTTTAAAAAAATGTTTTGTATTTTGAATGAAAGTAATTTCCATATCATTTAATTCGTGGAAATTTTTTAAAAATGTAATAAATAAATGTTAGTGCAAAACAAAAGTACTGGTGCATTTTTATAATATTTTCCTTAATTATTTTATTACATTTTAAATTTGCAAGAAATGCAGAAATGATGTTTACCAATTTGCAATAAATATTAAAGTCAAATTTATTGTCTACAATAAATATGACACAATCAATTGTAAGTGAGTTTTCCTTCTCCACATTAAATGTTATAGTATATTGCAACTATCTTCATTATATATTGCATTTATAAAATATTTACAAACTCTATTTTCTATCTTTTTTATATAGCACAATGGCAACTTCAAAGAGATACATGCCAAGATTGTTTACAAGAAACACAATAATGATGTTTACTAGTTGTAAAAGTTATTGTCAATAATGAATGTCATAGTAAATTGTAAGTGATTTTTCCTTGTGCACATTAAATGTTACAGTAAATTCTAACTATCTTTATTAAATGTTACATTTATAAAATATTTACAAACTCTATTTTGTATCATTTTTTATAGTGCAATGGCCACTACAAAGAGATACATGCCAAGATTGTGCAGGTATAGGCATTAACAATGCCAGTGGGTGGCAAACAAACAAAGTCTAGATGCAACGAACAATAGCATCAGAAATGACATTCACGTGACTAAATCTTTTGACTATTGACAACAATCTAAAAAATCTTATCTCTGGTAGAGTGAAACAAATATAAGAGTTTGTGTCAATAATTTAAGACGTTACAATTTGTAAAGTCAAAAATCACTCTCAAAAAATTGAAGGGCATTCTGAGAAGACTGAACGACATTTTGAGAAAGACTAAAGGGAATTCTAAGAAGACTGAAGGGCATTTTGAGAAGACTGAAGACCATTCTGAGAAGACTGAAGACCATTCTCAGAAGTTGTAATGTACCTTAGTCTTCAGCAATTTTGTAGGGAGCTTTTCCTTTATAATAAAATTGTCATATTTATTTTGCATGTGATTCCTTCTTTGCAATTTTGAGTTTTTTCTTTAGGGAAAAAGTTGTTTTATCTGAAAAAAATGTAACATTTATTTGTGCATTATGCAATTCAAATAGATAGTTACTTTTTGACAAAAAATTGAAAGGAAAATTACTAGTTACAAACTAGGGTGAAAGAACAAATAAATAACAAGTGCAACAAAGTGTTGGATACATCAAGTAAGAATGTTTCAACTATTATTTCATTTGTTTGACTATGTAATTTTCTCTGATTACCTTGCTAACTCAGAAAATTTTAGAAAAATTTGTTCCTATTTTACAACTTTTCTACTTTAGAGCAATTAGGCTTGAAGGTTGTTCACACATAAGACAACTTTTGCAGATTGGAGCAGTTAGACTTGAAGGTTGTGCACACATAGGACAAATTTTACATTTTGAAGCAATTAGGCTTCAAGGTTTTGCAAAAATAGGACAAAAGTATTATAATTCTTTACTTTATTCATAAATAGGTATGTATGACTTAGTGTGTTATGTTTCATCTAGGTATAAAATGGGCATGAGTAGTCACTTTTTTTTCTTCAAGTTTCTAATTTGTTTTTGAGACTAGCCACTTTCTTTTCTTGAATTTTATATTTTATCTTCCTTTTTCATTAACTTTCCTAGATGAATGTTAATGCTAGGGCCTTCAGAAGGACAAATACACAATGGATTGCAATGATTAACTAGGCAATTAACTATTCCTAAAACTTGCATTGGTAAGGGTTGATTCCTTCATCTATAGTACATTCATTAAGTTTCATAGTAGTGCTAGTGTTCAAGCTTTTCTAGTTGGCTTGCTAAAATATTTCTTAGATATATTATGAGTTCTAATTAACTTGCTAAATCAGAGATGTATGTCCCTAATTTACTGGCCAATTAACTGGGCGATCAACTAATCCTAATATCTTCCTTGGTAAGGGTTGCTTCCTTTGTTTGTAGGCCATTCATTCAGTTTCCTAGTAAAGCTAGTGTTTGACCTTTGGATTCTAGGTGCCCAATGTTCTGCTTAGCTTGCTAAAATATTTCATAGATATTTTGAATTCTGATTAACTTGCTAAAGCAGAGAATTTTGTCCCTATTTTACAACTTTTTTAGTTCCAAGGACTAGTTAGACTTATAGGTTGTGCAGACATAGGACATACATATTACAAATCCTTACTTCATTGATAAATGGGTATGTTTATGTATCAGTTATTTAAAAAAAATCGGGTTGACTTTTTGTTAAAAAGTTTCTATTTGTTTTCCCTTCCTCATTTTGCATGTCTACCTCTATTGACTATTTTACTCATGTTAGTAACATTTGTTTTACATTTTTTATTACAAAAAAGTGTTATTAGATTTTAGCAATTAAAACTTGCTTCAACAAATATACAGAATTTATAATATAAAAAATAGAAATTATATTTTTTAACAATTCAATCATAAAAGATGTAATATTCTCAAAATAAATTAGGAAATATAAAATTAACAATTTTATAATATATTAGAAGGTATTATAATTTTATAAAGAATTACTTAATTTAAATATGTTTTAAGACAAATTCTAAAAAAAATGTACAACAAATATCTTATGTATCTTTTAGTTTTCTAAATTATATGAATTTAATGTTTATAACATCTACTTCTTACTAAAATTTACTTCGAGAATATATTTTAAATATTGGGAAAAAAAATTACAGAATTTTTTTTATATGTAGACAATAAATTATATGTTGATGGGCCGTAGGCACAGTCTAATTTCGCTTTTTTCCCTTATCGCGTGCACTCTTATACGTTCTCCCACCTTTGCCAATTCTTGCGTACTTTGCTAAAAGAAACAGTGCCTTGTCTTGGCTTTGATTCTAGCCATCGATCATAGGCCTGTTCGTCTGGCCAGAAACCTAATTAATACCTAATTTACTTTACTTTTTCATGTTCTGTTGTGTCTCATGTTCTGTTTCTGATCTGAGAGCCTTAAACACTAATTATCTCAGCACCCTCTCTATTACTACATCTATGATATTAATTCGAAACTGACCTCATTCAGAATGAATTACCACAAAATGACTTAGTCAAGCTGGATACAGTGTAATCGCCCAAAGTCGTAGTCTACTTATTTCTAGTGGGGTAAACATGGATTAATATTTTTATTAAGGTTATGGACACTCCTCATAAGATTGATGTGAATGAATAGATTGGGCAATAAATCTGCAAAGAGACCATAGGCATTAAATCTGCCAAGCCATTCATGTGAAGCAAGAGAACCAAATCATGCAATAGGATATAAATAAGGAGATTGAAATGAAGAAAGTGAGAAAAACCCAGTGAATTAGTGAGCTCCCAATATTAATACAATCATGGTAAGACGAGCCAAATGGACAGTTGGTTGCAATCCCCATGCAAATTAGTATGTTTTCTACGTTTACGTGGATGTCACAAGGTAAACCAAATGGATTAGGTTGGGTGTAAGGCCCAAATGAATTGTTGTCTTATTAAAGAATCCATATAGATGAGTGCAGGAGAAAGCTCAGGTGAATTTAGCACTAGCATTGTCCCCATTACAATATGCCCATGATAAAGTGAGTATTACAGAGGCAGCCCAGGTGATTTACCATTGATGCCTACTTCATATGGCTATGATAGGGAGCGCCATATAGAGAAGTCTGTGTACAAGCAAAGGTGAATTAGCACCAGCATCGCTCCCAATCATAATGCATCCATGAGAAAGTGATTCATGTAGATGCATCCCATGTAATTTACCATTGCTACCCTCTTAATGGGGCTATTATAAGGAGGGTATACAAACAAGTCTGGGTGCATGCACGTGTCAATTAGCACTAGCATTGTGTCCCTGAGAAAGTGAGTCAATTTAATAGCCTCACACCCTTAAAGTGGCAATGATTAGAAGAGCTATACAAACGACCCTGGGTGCAAATTAGCAATGGCATTGTTCCCTATCACGATGCATCAGAGATAAAGTGACTGATAATCTAAGTTTTGAATGTGTCTTATATCTTCCCCCAATAAGTCATTGCAAATCGTCAAAATTTACAGCAAGCTTTAAGGCTATTGCATTTATAATGTAACCTAGGCATACTAGTACCTTCTAATTCTTTAGCCTAAATAGCTTTCACTCCTTTTTCCAAACAAGACAAAGACTTCAACCTATGAAAAATAAAACTAACACACGGCATGTTAAATGTTTCACAGTTCTACATTGCACTACCCTCTAAGCGCTACAATGGATTCTCAACTGTGGTTACTGCACAATTTATACCAATTTACCATTAGTAGACTGAACAAAGGTAATTCCTCTTAAATTGAAAATATCATTTTCATATGTATCACATGATGCCTCACATGAAACATACTGCTTATAACTGCAATTGCGGATACTACATAATTCATGTGATACTTTAAAATGGTCTTTTCATTTCATGGGAATTACCTTCATTCACTCTTTGTAAGGTAAATTGGTTTCTATGTATGCTTTTCCTCTGTTTTAAGGGACATAAACAAGCAAGTTTTGTAGTGTAATTAAAATTTTCAATTTACTCAATGACAAAGTCTTCTGCCAGAAATTATTTTCCTTTAGGTTTTTATTACGCAACACATACGGAATTTCCTCACTTTAAACATAATAATTTATCTATAGCACAAATTTTTCTTCACCTATCCAACAAAACAGTAAATGCCACACATAGTGCATAAGAAGCATAAACTAAAATATTTTATGAATACAGGAATAATTTATCATTAGTAGAAACATGCACATTATTTGTGTTGGCAACCTCATAGTGCATAAGAAGCATAAACTAAAATATTTTATGAATATAGGGATAGTTTATCATTACTAGAAATCATGCACATCATTTTTGTTGGCAACCTCTAAAAACAATACTTGATACCATCCAAAAAAATATATTTCAAAATCAGATAATATTTACAGATCATGGTGAACGAGAAATACCAAAAGATTTTGCATAAACTGCCAGCCATCCTCTAATTCTATAATTTTGCGATCACTCATTGTCAATCAAGTCCCTGCATTTCAACTTTAGTTAGCCATCCTACCAAGAGATTCTTTCCCTTTTTTCCAAGACCGAATGCTAATTTTGTACAATAGTGAATTCTGCAAAAGCAAGACACCATATTAATTTTTTCATCACAAGTCAATTAAAATAACAAATGCATTTCTATAGTACTTTCCTTGTAAAAGCAATGCATGTAGTATCCCTCCAGTTGTTACTTGGTGTTTTAGTTCGCTTATATTTGTTTTCTTGTTGTTATGCTAGTTTGGATACTTTGTTACATCTGTTAGTAGTTACAACATGATATTATGATAGTTGTTATATTTTGTGGATCATACATTCGACATCGTGATCATTTGGTTATGTACGTGCGATGACATTATGATAGACATGTGTGTGTTATGGTTTATGTTGTTTCTGAGTCTTTTTATAATGTTATCATAATATAAATTGTTGTTTATGATATAATGATGCTTGTTAGTCTTAGTGAAGGAGACTGTGTAGTATAGCTCACTCATGAGTACTATACTACACTGCAACTCTTCTTCATGGTGTGTTTGTTGATATATGATGATATATTTAATAGTGTGTTTGATACAATTTGCACGTACGAAGCATCATCTCCACCTTCTTGTCAAGTCTGAGCATGTCCTATCCCAATGGAAATAAGTGGTTTCAGAGATAGTGACAAGTCCGTCATTAGCCATCATTCTTCATTGAACGACTATCTATTTCTCGCTTCTTGTTGTTTGTTGTCTAGTTCTATCGTGTCGTGTTTGTTTGTATTGTTTTGTTTGAGAATTAATTGTAAAAATTAAATATTTATTTAATTAACATAATTGATTTAATGTAATTGTTATTTAAATATTAGATTTAAAAATGTTTATGTTATGGTTGATTTATTTAAATTAAATTAAACAATTTAATTATTGTTCTTTGAAGATTTGATTAAATTAAAATTATTAAATAGAATGTTAAATTAAATGTGCAATTTGAATGTTATTAAAACAGATATTTTTAAAAGGGTTGCTTCAATAGATTGTGCAAAATATCCTGAAACTTGAACTTTTAGTCAGAAGATTCTTAACTTGTACAGCTAATTAGTTTTAACTGTCAGATCAAATTTTGATTGAATCATGAGAATCAGTTAAGTTTTGCAATTATGAATTAAATTAAAAGTTTTGGTGTGCAATTTTTCATTCATGGGAATGGACTTTGGATGTTTTTTTGAAAAGTTTTTTCTCTGGATATTTGGTTAAAAGTTTGGAGGCAGTGGTTTCTTTTTGAAGAAATTGAGTTTCCTGAAGGATTTAAAAAATTGTGAGCTTCTAGATTCAGGCTTCACTCTTTGTTGGATTCCAAATTGCAAATCAGGTTTTCTTCTCGTTATTTGTAATTTCTTGCTCTGTATTTTCTGAAGCTTTGCTTGGAAAAAATAGATTTGTGCTGGAAAATGTTTATTCTTGCCTGTAAAAAAAATTATTCTGTAAAATCCGCACAATTGAAAAAAGAGAATTTAGGAAAAAATTTCAAATTGGTAGAGAAAAGCAAGGCAAAACAAGATTAAGTAAATTCATTGAAATGAAATTTTATATAGCAATTTATTATATGAATTAAAGATTGCAAGCACTATTCTATATTTTTCTTTTCAAATCTGAATTTCTATTTCCTTAAGAAGTTCTTCTGTAATTTTGTAATCTGGGAAAATTAGTCATCTTGAAATAGTAAACACAAAGTAATTGATACATTTTTATGCCATTTGACATTAGACATTGTTAAATTCCTACTCTGTATTGTTTAGCGCTGGAAGTTATGCTGGAATTTGATTGATGTAGATTATTTTAAGGAAAAAGAGATTTAAATATTTGGCTTTCTAACAGCCGTTGACCCACTGAATATGTTATGTTGACAGCATGTTTTGAATTTAATCTTTCTTTAACTAGTCGTTGTTTTATTCGTAATTAGATTGAAAACATTTAAAAAATAGAAACGGGTGTGATTTCATTTCTTAAAACATATTCAGAGCCAAATCGTTTGGAGAACTTCTCTTACTCCTGTCTGATTTTGATCGGCGCTGGTAATTTTATCTTGAGTTTTTGAATTCTTTTGGAATCCGCATGAGATTTAAAAGCCACAGATCGATGCTTGTTTGTGTTGATTGAAATACGTATACATTACCATCTTAAACTTCTGCGTATCATAAAAGTTTCGCTGTAGATGCAATCTTATATCGGTTGTATCTGTGTGATTGAGATCTGACTTTCTAAACAGCCATCGATACATTGATTTTGTCCTATTTGTTTGCATGTGGAATTCGCCTTTATCTCATAAAGGTCGCTGGTTTACCCTTAAAACCTGTGTGTGAATAATCCAGTTAACATGTGATGAAAGATTTTACCCTATGCGCCATACAGATTCAGTTTTGTCTCTCTTAAACTTGTGCAAAGTATTGAACCGGCGCTGAAATAAGCTAGGTTGACCCTAGAAAACTTATAGTTGGAAATAAAAGAGGAACTGTAATGGTATTTCTTGAGACGCTAAGACGAGTGAACGCCCGTCTTATCATCTTTGCATAAATTTATCTGCTAGTTATGAGTAGCACCTTCCATGGCGTGTGTTTCTTTGCATGGCGTGTTTAACGCTTATTCTATGTTGTGTAGTTCTCGCCTAAGATAGCGACCTTCTAGTTCGCTGTAGAATGTCATGTACTTATGCCTTGCTATTTATAAGCATTCGTTATTTTCAACTTAATTTTGAACCGACGGTGATAGAAAGTTGATCTTGTTAGTTGGGTGGTGTCGGTTATACTTTAGTTGGGAGCATTGTTAGTTATTAAATCATGCAAGCGTGTTTACCCATACGTATGTCACTACCAGATTTGAATTAAAATATATGTTTATACTGAAACTTGATGTCTTTAGTGGTCTTATGTGCGAAAAGAATTACATGGTATTGCCTTTATAATAATCATCATGTAATGGGTTTTGAAGAAATCGGATTGACTATTTTATGTTTTTCTCAATAATAGTTGAACATTGCTATATTTCGTTAAAAAAAAAGAGAGACTTTTACTTATATTAATGTATTTTTTATTACATTATTAGCTCATAATGATTAATGGGGTTATATGATGGATTATGTATATATAGTGGCCATGATATTCTTTTAAATGAGCAATTGATGTTGTGTCATGTTTTTAGGAAGAGTGGCTTGTGATAGGGGTCAGAACCTTAAGTGGTTGCTAGGGTAACCTATCGTGGGTTTTGTAATTATGTGGAAACCTAACTAATGTACTAGGGGTTGGATAGTATTTAACACTAATTCAGAGAATAATATGCCTCATCTATCACCTTAATGCTTGTTTAAATTGAGGTAAGGTTGAGAAGGCCTGGAATGGCTTAGTCACATATCTTGTCTTCTTGAAAGATGGAATGACTTCACATTAGTTTGTACAAGGGTTGGGAGCCAGTAGAGACTACCAAGGTAACTCTTGATGAGGGCTGGTAGTCTAGGAAGATTCACTAGGGTAACCTATTCCAAACTATGTGATGACACTCTTTGCCTATTGCACAATTGTAGTCTCTTGTGTAGAGTTACTTTTAGTTGTGTTTGTACCTCTGGGAGTTTGTTTGATGTGGTTGTGATGTCATTATGTCATTATATGAATGTAAGTCAAGTAAATGTTTTGTGTTGTCTTCTTGTTTGTTACTCTTTTGGACCTGACATTATCTCCTAGCATGGAGGGAGTGGACCTATGTGTACCACATGGTTACGAGGATTGTACTTTTACTCCATTGGGTTCCCTCACATGTTATGTAGCTTGAGACAAGATTGTTCTTGTCATATTTCTATTTCTTAATGTGTGAGATGGTGGATGTTGAGTTTGTCCATGGACGAGAATATTACTTATGACATCATTATCATCTCCTTTGTAAATATACCTCATGTGCATGAGTGTACTCATTGTAACAATATTATGATGTATTGAGACTTTTCGTTATCTCACGTATTGTAATGTGTATATGTGTCTTGAATATAAAATGATTTTTATGATGGTTAATCTTTCAATATTAATACAATTTATCCGTTTTCCTTATGTACTGAGGTTTTGTAATGTGATAATATACTAGATTATTTGTTTAAGTAACATCGTCAAGGAACCTTGAGAGCATATGTGTAGTTGTACACTTTGTACTTATGTTGCTATTGAATGTTTAAAAAAAAAAAAATTGGTTATTTTGTTGTTTATGTGTTGTCCTCTGGGTTCCCTGGTGGGGCGTTAAAATGCAAAAAAAGTAATCAACATCAGAAGCATATGAGAGATAATAGAAATAATCATTGGGAAAAATTTGTTATATGAAGGTCAGTGATTCAAACTAAATGAAGCCATTTTGATCACACAGTTTGAAACTATGTGAGATGAGATGACTTTATTATATCATTTGTCTTCCAAGACATTCTTAACAGGAATAGTCTTCCTTGTCTCAAGACACTTAGCCTTAAAAATCACAATAGTTTCAATATAAGTTTGTTCGAGAGCATGTTTTCCCTCAAATCATGTGAATACAAAAGACCTTGACCATGATTGTGAATGCAAAAAGAGGCAACAAAAAAAACCAAAATCTAGATTCCCATTTCTAACCCATTACTACTATTAATCTAGCGCATAGAAATCCAAGGCTTACCCATGGGAGCACCAATTTCTTTACTACCGGGGAAGCCTACTTACCACTACCAATACCAGTTACAACTTGGCTCTCAATCTTCTATTTTTTGATCTAGGAAACTATAGCTACAACCATATCCTCAAGCCTTCAAATTTGCTTCATGCCTACATTAAGGGTGAAAGAAGCTGAAGATAGAAAACATAACAATAAGATCATGGAGAGGGGTCTAGGGTTAAAAAAAAAGAAACCATGAACACCTTAGGGTTCTCCCTAGAAAAGTGTTTTAAGAAACATGTACTTGGAAGACAATTTTTAATGATATACGTGTTAGTTGAGCTAATTCATAATTTAAATATAGATGTCTGAAATATCCATTATTGTTTCCAGCTTTGCATTCAATGCTCTGCATAAAAACACCATTTCTTTACACCTAATAACCATCTTCAAATATTTTAGAAAAACCCACATTGGATTTATGTGTCAGGACACAGGAAAGATGGTGTTGGGCTACATTTATTTAGTTTTAATGGGTCTGCTCTTCCATGTTCAATAGGTTAACCATCTTATCTTTACAAGTCGTTGCATTTTTCTAATTTATATTTTTTCATAAGGGGTTTTATCTTGTAATTACATAATTTAATATGTTTTTAAATTTTAAAGTTAATTTGGTGATATCACACTAGAAATGGTCTTCCTATTAATATACTAATATATATTATATGAAAAGTAAATCTAATTTACTATGATGAGGTACCATTTTGATGACTTGGTTTTCCAAATGAATTTTGAGTTCATCTATGTTTCCATTCCTTTCATTGATAGCTAAATTAGGGATGTTTAAGCTATTACAATATGAACATTATTAATATGGTTGCACTTTTGTCTTAAAATCAGCTTATTCCATTATTCATCTCAAGATGAAATAGAGATTTGGCCAATAGCTCTTCATTTTTTTGTTGTCTAAACCTATTAAGCCTTTATTCATTACCCTGTTCTATGGCTAACTGATGACTATCAAAGTGTCAAACCTAGTTTATACATCCACCCATATAGACAGTCTATAGGAAAAAGATGGTGTAAAGACTTTGCCCAATATTATTACTATAACCATAACAATATAAAAACATAGCTATATCCTCATTCTCAAGTTCTTCTCCTCCCAAAAATAGTTTATAGGAGAAAGATCATATAAATAATTCACCAAATATTATCACTGTAACCCAAGCAATCTGCAAACAGGGCTCTATCATCATTTTTAGTTTCCTATTCTAACAAGATTTGCAGTGAATAAGTTGATAGGAGAATCTATTCTAGAAAAGATAAATATTTCATCGAAACAAACATGAGAGAGAACAAGTATGAGGGAGGAAATTTTTATCCTTACCTTATGCACTCAAGGGTTTTGACTCTTTAATCAAGGTTGGAATGGCTCACTCCCCCCATCAATTTGTCCAATAAGTATATTGACAAGAAATGACCTACAAGATCACTCCAATATTTCAATGTTAAATTCCAAAGCCACTTCTTACTAAACTTAGAACTATGATACAAAAAATAGTAACAATTATGAGTTATAACCACTAGGCAGGATTCATATACTATTAAGTTCTAACTGGATGGTTCTTCTAGGCTCTATGTTCTTGTAGGAAAGCTGGAAATAAAATCCCATATAAATCTACAGTCAATTTTATGACACTAAAAAAAATCCATCTCTAGTTAGACTCTTTATAGTTACCAAAAGTTCTAAACTTTTATAGAGACATCAATAACCAAATTGGTTGCAACTCATGTAAATCTATAGATATCCAAAATACACCAATGAAAGGTCCAATGGAACTATGAGAGAGAAATAAATAACAATTATGAGTTATAACCACCACAATCATTCTTCTTTTTTAATATACTCCCACCACATTCCCAATCCTTTGCAAAATCTAGCTAAAATGCAAAAACTTTAGGTTCTTTGACTATAATTAGTAGTAGAAATTGTGGGTTGCAATTTTAGTCTTACCTAGTTCATAATATTGGATATTTTTTCCATCTTTAAGTTTGTTCCCTTGTGAGTTTAATATTGAGCAAAAGTTCCAAGAGATATTTATATCATGGTGAGGTTAGGCTACTTTTAAAACCTCCTAGATATGTCGTGAGGTTGTTAATGGATGACTTTTGACAAGGGGAGATTATTTATATTGTTTAATCCTTTGAAAAAATAAAAAACAATGGCTAGACTACAATCAGGATAAGAACAGGTTTCTCTCAATACATGTTTTTTTCCTAGTAAAACAACTCAAGCATGCTATATGTCTATTTTCAAGCATTCAAAGTGCATTGAGAAAATGATTTTATTTTATTTGTTAATTACTAACTAGGATGTATCTTCTACCAAAATAACCCTGTTAGATACTATTTATCTTGAATTGAATATTTCCTTTTCGAATAGAACACTACTTAATATGTTACGATACATATACTAGAGGATATCAAACAAACAGTTCCACTGATTATGGAACACAACGTGGACCAAACACAAACTATCTACAGATGGTTTCTCTGTACCAAAACTTCTATAAATTGTATAGTCTATCTTAGCAAATAATGTTTTCTCCTTTCTATCACAATAATATTCTATTCCCATCTATTGTCCTATTTTTCAAAATGTGCCTACTAATATTACCACTAATCCTATTACAACATACTCCTCAATTTCTTATACTATTGTTATGCAATGTAGTAGTCTTTTTCTACTTCTTTGCGTAGATTATTGGAAAATTCTTTTAGTCCAAAATATAAGTAGCTGACCTCCAAATCTAAACCCAAGAAACTAGAGACATAGAAAATTTAAGCTGAATGTTTCATGATAACATTCTTGAATAGATGTAGATAATGTAAAGAAGAAATGGACATAGTGCCAAGGAAGTCAAGTTCTGAAAAACCTGCAAAATCAATTCAAGTAACTAAACAGGTTAAATTGAATCACAATGGATTCAAGTATCGTAAAAAGAAAAACAAATATAAAGGTGTTAGGAGACGCCCATGGGGTCATTTTGCTACAAAATTTAGGGAGCCTAGATCTAAGAAACATCAATGGCTTGGGACATTTGATACGATTGAAGAGGCTGCAAATCCCTATTAAATAGCTACTAGGTGCATGGAAGGAACTAAGACAAGTACAAATTCCAATTATATCATTTCAAGCCCGTGGAATTTCTATGAAGATTATTTGTTGTCATCTTACAAAGAGGACTCTATAGCCAAAGCAAAAAAACTTTTCATTCAAACTTCAGGATTAACACAACATCCACCATCTGATTATATGTGTAGTAATTCAACACATATGATACATAATTTTGAAGCCAAAGAAGCAGCAACAAATGATGTTCACTCAAATATAGGTCTATTGGATGAAGTAATCTACAAATACTTTCCAAATTTATATTACACCAGTGCTATTGAAGGCAACTAGGAGAATTGTGGTACATATCAAGTGCCAATTAGAAAAGTTGACAAATTGATAGACACAAATTATGAATATCTTTACATGAACCATGTCAAGGGTATGATTCTTAACACCAAGTTTAGATATCAATTCCCTATTCACAACAGTTCTATATCATAATAGTATGAAACAATATATTATGTCATTAGATATTGAGATTCTGTTATATTGTTACTAATATTATTTCTTACTAATTAATTTCCTTTCCCACAATTTTTGTAGATGATGCAACAACCGTTGAGAGTTTTTTCAAGCAATATCCAATGTTGTACAAATGTGCTAGCATTTCCAATGAGATGAACATAGCTAAATACAAATCAAGTATTGAACATGTTCTTTAGCATCCCCACGTGCATACTAAGAACATGAACAAGACACATTCACAATGGATGTTGTTGTGTTACCAAGTAACTTGCTAATTCCATTTCCATAGAACAACTAAGCCACTATGAGATATGTTCACAAGTTGCAATGGAAGTGCAAAAAATAAATAATATACTGCAACATATGGAGGAAAGCATCAAGTTATTGATGGAATCTGATGCAAAAATTATGCACAATTTTGCAACCATGCTCTCCTTTTTTTAGAGTTCCAATTTCTAGAGACATGCAAAAATGCATATAATTTTCAAAACTTTGGAAATCTATATAACTTCCCTGAAATCACTTTCTATTTCAAATTAGAATTCTAAAACAAAAATTGAGTTTAAGAGAATTATTTGCTATAGATAGTTTTCTAATTTAATTTTTGTAATTTTCTATTTTCTTATGTTTAAAGTTCCTTGTATATGCATGTCTTAAAATATTAAGAATGCAAATGAATGTAAAATTTTGTGGTCTATTTCTTAGTTTTCAAATGCAATGTTTTCCTTCCTAAAAATTAAAAATCAAATATCAGTTTAGTCAATATTTTTTACTCATATAAAAAGTCCACTTGCATTATACTTTTTAGTGAAATTTATGCATTTATGTTTAACTCTTTTCCAACTTAGATTTATGCAAATAGTTTTAAGCACTACAAATATTTATACATTTTCCTACAATTAGAAATCAACAAAATAAGAATAGTAATTTACAATAATTATAAATTCAAATATATTGTAATAACATTTGGGAATTATCTGTTGCAAAAGGTGAAGAGGGAAATAACTAACAAAACAACATAAAAAACCATTGAAAGTGAAACAAGCAAAAAAATCAAAGGCATTACTAGACATGGGAAAACAACAAGTTATAGATGTGGACAATTACCAATTTAAAATTCATACTCGGCCTTGCAATATTGATATTGCATTAAAATGAAAAGGACTATATAGAATGAAAACATTTCAATACAATGTAGGTGATTGTTTATTTGACTCACTAGAATTGCTACTCAACTATCGTTACACATCAATCCAACTATGAAATGGGACTATTGATTATTTCCTGACTTGCCTTGCAAAAAATGAAAAAGAAGTAATAAATTCATATAACTATGAATTGGATCCACAAAATCTATGCCAATTACATGGAGTACATGATCGTACAACATATCTTCATAAAATGTGATTGTCTGCAAAACTAGGTTCTCCTAACAAAGAAATTGGACTATGGGAGATGTATTTTGCATTCAATGGCTATGTAAATGGCTAGCTATATAAATATGTCTCTGGTCAATGAAAATAGGAAAAAACTATTTGCAATTCAACAAATCATCCCTTTTAGAGTCCTTCTCAATTCTCTTTCATGATGTAAATGCTTCCAATGGAAACTTTGAGCCATTTTTAAGTAGTCAAAGACAATATCTAAACTACCAACCATTAACAAAACTTCATCAACTCAAACAAATGATTAGAAATAATAATCATAATCAAAGTACCAAACATTTTAAACAAAAAAATTATAAAACAACTGTTACACATGGAAAAAGCACAAATGATAGATGTAGAAAATTATCAAATCAAAGGCCAAACTCAAGTTTTCGACATTGATATTGTACTTAAAAATGAAGGACTGTTTAGATTGAACAATTTTAAGTGCAATGTTTGAGATTTGTTGTTTGACTCATTAAAAATCTTACTCAATTTTCAATACACATCAATCCAACTACAAAATGGAACCATTGATCACTTCTTAACATGTCCTAAAAACCTTGAAAAAGAGGCAATTATATCATTGCACCTTGACTTGAACACTCAGGCTCTACATGATTTACACCAAGTACATGATCCTAAAACATATCTGTGTAGAATGCGACTATTAGCAAAACCAGCTACAATTGACAAAGAAATTGGACGATGGGGAGATATATTTTGTATTCTTTGGCTATCCAAATGGCTAACTATACAAATATGTATTTGGTCAAAGACAAGAAGTAAAATGTACTTGCACTTCAATGAATCAATAGATGCAGACTCATACTCCATTCTCTTCCATAATGCAACTCCTCTTAGTGGACATTTCAAACCACTTCTATTGCATCAAACACACAATATAAACTACTAGGCACCAACAACATTCCCACAAATTAAACAATTCTGAACAAATAATAATCAAAATCAAATATTACATCTAATGAAAAGGAAAAAGAAAGAAAATTTTAACATTACTTCACTCCACAAAATCAAAAAGAAAATACACAACAACCAATCAGTGACGTCTACAATGCCAAAAGAAAAGACCTCACTCTCACCAATAGCAATATTTGAAAAAGCAATTCAAGACACACCAAAAAATGCATGTGCAATCTGTCAAATGTTGTATTTCAACAAAGACATTAGGATTTTTAAAGACAAATACAAATAAACCTATTACAAATTAATGCAATCTAATGATCCAATATTGGAAAATTCTATTTGTCAAAAATACCTTACATCATTGAAACAATCCATGCTTCCTAAATATGAAACACCACATAATCTTCATAAAAACAAACCATTGAAATATGTACAAACTCTATCACAATTAGAAGAATGATTTGTCTCACTTAGAATTGCATTTGCTCAAATTTGGGAACTAGGATATAGAAGATCTAAAATAGGATTAACTGGTTCCATCATTAATGTTTCAGTCAACATACACATTATACAGAAAGCACTACCACAATCTATTGATGAAACATCAACAATTGTTTTCTATAAAATGAAGATAAGAATGCAAAAATGCATTCCAAAAAGGAATGGTATGACCAAATACTATCATGCATGCATTGACCCAATTAAGTGAAACAATGCTCTACAAAATGGAAAAGGTTGAAATAAAAAGATTGGGAAGAAGCATTTTGAATCAATGAACAAAGTACAATAGAAAGTGAATCAGAAAGTGACATAGACCATCAATATCCCTTTGAATCTTTAATCCATGGGTTCACTAAATCTAGATCTATACATAAAATGCAAGACAAAATTATAGAAATAGCACCTAAACAAGAGAATTCTCCTATTGGAATCTTTAAAGATAAGTATTCTGAAGAGATGAATTTCCCTACACTATTTTTTGGCAATCCACCCAATGATGACATTGTCAAAAAATTCACATACCAAAAAATTGCACAATGGGAGTTGCTACATTCAAATAGACAATTTTCCTACCACAAAACAAACTTATTTTTCAAGACCATTAAATTACTCATACAACAAGTTATGTCTACAATGTGGATAAGAATTTGTAAAGGTCAACTAAAAGGAAGAAAGCTACTAGCTAAAGATGTCAAAGACAAACCTAACCTAGAGAAGATACTCAAATCAAATATTGGCTATATTGATTTCAAAAGGATACAAACATCGCTTGATTATTCACAACAACTTAAAAAAATGTATTTGCAATGATATGACGAGTAGGACCACCTACTTTTCTTGTTACATTTACCAGTGCCAACCAAAATTGGGATCCTCTATCTAATACACTTGAACAATTACATAGTACACATCAATCGTGATCACAACAACAAGAAGCTTATAGATAAAATGAAAATCATAAATTCAATCTCATAAAAAAAGATCCAGTTACTTATTCACATTACTATAGACATATAATAAATGCAATCAAAAGATTAATATTTACATATGATTCCTTCTTTGGAAATGTCTTGGACTATTTCTCTATAACTGAATTCCAAAATCATGGAAATGAACATGATCACTTTCTTGTATGGATAAAAAATGCACCTATCTATTGAAAAGATAGCAATGCAAATATTATAGACTTTATATAGAAGTACATAACTTGTAGCATAGAGCATCTACAACCTCATATATCTATATTACACAATCATCATCATACAAAGCAATGTAGGAAAAAAAAATATATCTGCAAATACAATTTCCCATTGCCACCATTGGAGAAAACTATAATACTTGATCCACTGGTAGAGAAGAATGAAGATATAATTTCAACTACCAACAATATCTTTTCAACCTTGGAAAGAGCAACATATGAAACATCCTTCTCTTTTCAAATGTTCCTAGATCAAATGGTTATCAATAAGGACAAGTATATCATGACTGTAAGATCAACACTCCATAGGCCTACAATATTATTACAAAGAAAACCATCGCAAATATGGAACAATAATTTTGGAAAGCAAATACAAATGCACAATTTGTTCTCAATGCAAAAGCAACAACATTGTATTGTAGCTCTTACATGACAAAGGTTGACAAATCAATGACACTGGCATTTAAAAGAATATGTATAGACCACCAACATAACAATATTGATGCTATAAAGATGATAACCAAACTTGAAAATATTTTACTTAATTTGCAACGAATGTCCTCACAACAAGTTGTTCACATTTCCTTATCCCTTCCACTAAATTATAGCTCAAGGAAATGTATATTCATTGATACAAGGCCTGATAACAATCAAACTTTTGTTTCGAAATCAGTAAAACATATAGCCAAAGAACCAAACGAATCAGAAAATGTAATTTGTAAATCTTTAATAAACTACTATGTAAAATGCCCCCTAGATATTTTGGGCATATGTGTTGGAGAATTTGTTTCACAATACAACAAGAATGGCAATAGAATCAAACCAAAGATAAAACCAAATGTTATACGTTTTATCAATTTCAATAAACATGTTTATCTAGAAAATCATTGCAGAGAGAAATTACTACTCTATCTCCCCTTTACAATACATGAGAATACATTGAAACATTATTTAAATTCATGGAAAAATGCTTACATACATCATGAGAAAATAATTCAGCTTAACCATGCAAAGTTTAATTACAATGTTCACTGCAGATGGGGTGACATAAAAAAAGCTATACATGAGATAAATGCTAAAGATGAAAGCAATTCCAATGACACTTCCCTCAAACACAATAAGAAACGTCAGGAACAATATGACATACAAGTAGATTTCCAAACTACCAACAACATCAACTTAAATAGTAAAAGTCTCAATGCAGTTGAAATTATTCAAAACCCTCAAATAATGGAAAAAATGAGTACTATAAATTATGACATGTTAAACAAAGAGTGACAAGCAATTGTAAAGGACATTGTGTTAAAAAAAATGAAAGATATTAAAACTCCACTATACTTATTCTTGATAGGTGGAGCTAGAACATGCAAGACTTTCACTTCAAAATCCATATACCAAGCACTCATTCACATCTACAATAACTATATTGACAACGACCCATACAAGCCTAAGGAACTACTAACTACTTATATAGGAAAAGCAGCGTACACCATAGGTGGAGTAACACTACACTCAACATTCCACATACCTTTCAACAAATTAGAGTACATTCCATTGAATAATGAAACATTGGATACAATGTCAAAGCACTATCAACAACTATGTGTCCTTCTGATTGATGAAATTTCATTACTGGGTTCAACATTTCTAGGCTATATTGACAAGCAATTATGAGATTTAATGCAAATTCCAACTACATACTTTGCAAACCTTGATATAATATTTTGTGGAGATCTTTACCAAGTGAAACTCGTACTTAACTTTATTGTATTTTAAAATAAACCAATAGTGTTTGAACTAATGCCTTACAATTTTTGGAATGACAATATAAAATGCTATTCTTTGATCTCTACCATGGGATAAAGATGTGAGAAATTCATAGCAATTCTCAATAGAATTCCTATCAAATCGCATACAAATGATGATTTACATTATCTTAGCCACCATTGCTTACATCTACCACCAATGGACCCAAAATTCCCTTTTCTCTTCTATAGAAGAAAGGATGTTGATGAACACAATAACAAAATGATATCAACCATTCCTTGAGATATCATTGTATTAGATGCAAAGGATGGACATGAAGATAACTATGATGGAATAAGATCATACACTCTTACAGCTACTCTACCAACTCAAATATGCATGAAACCAAATATACTTGTAGAAATATATGCTAGAAACTACAATGCACAAGATGGTCTAGTGAATGGATCAAATAGAATCTTCAATGCATATACAAAACACAAGGATTTAGATATAGTTTGGATAAAATTTAATGACACAGAAATTGGGCAACGACAAATCAAAAAAAATAGCACACTATTATACTAAAAAAATTAAGAAAGATTGGGTACCCATACTTCACATTTCTAGGCCCATCCACACATCAATCACCAAAAAAATAATTACAATTAGAAAAGAATTTCCAATACAATTAGCTTGTGCAAGAACTATACATCGATCCCAAGGGCTTACAATGGATGTTGTAGCATTTGACCCAACTAGGATTAGACAACATGGAATAACCTACACAACACTATCACGAACAAAATCTATCCAATCATTGTTCTTGCTCAAACCTATAAATGTAAAAAATTTAAAAGTGAAGAAAAAAGAGTCCTCGAAATGCAAGGCCTTCAAAGAAAAGCACAATGGATATTTGAAAATGAAAACAAACTTCCTAATAACATCTCGCAAATTCATATGTGCACATTGAATACTCATAGCTTACATGCACATATAAACAACATTTTAAATTACCATGACATAATGGCATCTGATATCTTATGTTTGCAAGAAACACACATGCATCCATAAAAAACTAACAATATATTTCAAGATTTTAATTCATTTGGTCTATACAACATACATGGCATACTGAATTTATCTAAAAAAATTAATTATATCTAAAAAAACACAACACACAACATCAAACATTGAAGCCTTCACAATAACAATAATTCAAACTAACTTCAAGTTGAATGTCTATAACATCTATGCAAGACCCAACACTCCAATTTTAGAAATCCTAACAATGATCAAAAGAACACTTACACATATAAATAGACAAAATATCTTTTATATTATAGGAGACTTTGAAATATTGACATGAAAATAGAAACAAAAAATAAAAATAATACTCTCTAATCATATGGAAAAGAAAAAAATAAAATTCATATTAAACCGGACACACTATAAACAAACCACTAATTGACCATGTCTAGTGTAATTCAAACACACATGCATCTTCCACCTACAAATTGGAAGCTACTAGACTAATCACCTTTCCACTTTCATAAATTTCAATCCTAATCTAAAAAAGTACTAGACTTTTGATTCTCACTGACCATATAAAAATATTGCTTGTCTTGTACACCATCAATACATTTCTATCATTATTTCTAATATGCCACCTATCTAAACTTGAATCCTTCTTTCAAGATTGTATGCTTCCTTCTACATGTTTAACAAATATACTAATGCATCTTTACACAAACCAAATAGCTTTTTTCTTATTTGTAGGAAAAAACAATTACTTCTCTGATTGTTGAAACATATTATCCTAGCTCATATATAACAAAAATTAATAGAATTTCATTGTATACAATCCAACACCATGAAAGTTTACTGTAGGAAAATAATGGAAAGTAGTAAGAGAACAAGCAAAAAAGAAGCAACAACATAGGGAAAAACACCCAAAAGGTATTCAATAAACATAAATTCAATTTCTACTATGTGTTGTGCCCCTAGCACATGTGCCTTGTTCGGAATGAGGACCCTTTTTTCTTTCACCTTGTTGGGTCACTTTTGTCGCCACCTCATTTTGTGTGCCTCCTTTTTTGATGCCTCAGATGGTTGATGTTGCTTCAAAGTCCCATCATAAATCGACCATGCCTTCACCTTGTGGTTTTGCTATGTTTCGGCGCATCGCGGGGTCCCTTTAGCTATATGGCATTGCTAACGGCCCCGGGCCTTGTCAGGCCTGGGCGTCCGGGATTCCCTCTGCGGGTTTCCCTGCTGGAACAGCCGTTCCAGGCGGTGTCCGCTAGGCGTCCTTCTGGACCTCAAGGTTTGAAACCCCAACTACCATCTAAAACTTGTTGAAAATCTTCTGGCGGCATTCTGCCATTTGGACCCCAAACCCCGTAGTTCCGCTTTTGAGGTTCCATCCATTTTTTGCCATCCGCGACGACGGACTCCCTGCGGCATCCTAATCCCTAGGCCCCGTCAACCTTTTCAGCGATTGCCACTCTTCGAATATACCTGCCTGTCGTGGGGCGTTCTGGGCCCGACCGTCCGGAATTCAGTGTTCGAAATTCTGTGACGATCCCGCCGTCCCTGACGGCAGATCTCTGGTGGCATCCCGCCCTCCAAGCCCCAAACCGCTTCCCGCCGTCGCTGTTCAACCAACATGAAACTTAAAGCGGCCATTGCGTTACGCCTCCCCGGCCGCTGGGTCCCGGCTTTCCCGCCGTCGTTGCCGACCTCTTTTCAAATCCACCAACTTTTTTTGCGGTCGTACATGCAATAAGTGCAGACATTCATGTCGGTTGGGGGGTATAAAATTCCCACTTCGGCTGGTCATTTTCACAAATAGGATTGCAAAGCAACTAAACCAACTGCCATTTGGAGCCCACCATGTTTGGCATCGTCACAATCATTGCCCTCAACTTCATTCCATTGACCGTTGGTGGATCACACATCTCCCCACTCTACGTGTTCAAGGTAGGCCATCCATTTACCCGCCCGAGCTTTGTTTCCTAATTTCGAAGAATTTAAATAAATGAACAATTATTAGGACATAGAATTTTAGAACATAAAATTGCGCACAAAACCCACATGCTTAAAAATTCACAAACGTCCTAGAAAATCCTCGCCACCGATCCAGAGTTTATCCCCGCCACGACTGTTCTTCGCGCAAAGGAAAACGGCTGCCTCAAGCCCGAGACCCGCCTTCACCGTCCCTTAAGTAAACTTTGAACACTTGCCAACGGCGATGTCACCTTTCAGGCCCTGTTTGTTGGACTTCTCCTTTCAGAATTCTGGTTGCATTTCACCTTACCTAAACTACAGTCCAAACCCTGCCTCCCGGCTTCTGAATCCCGGCATGTTCCTCGCCGTGAAACTTCAAAACTCAGCATGCGTCGTTTTGTCTTCTCGGGCTTGGGACCCCGAAGTTCCGCCTCTGAGATTCCCTCCATCCCTTGTGGCACTTGAATTAGTCATGGCCTGCCGAGAAGCCTACCAGACAGATACCAGAACCATTGTTGATAAAGAGGGAAACATTCTCACGGACATGTTGCCAGAAGGGATCACAAAGACCTTTCATATTCCCACATTCCAATAGATGGAGGTCCCCACATTAGAAGAATGCCAGGTGGCGTGGGATGATAATCCTACTGGATGCAAGAAATCTATAAACTTGCATTGGCTCAAGGAAAGATGGGGCAGTGCTGCAAAAGTTCCTCAGGAGCTCTTTCGTAGCGATTTCCATGAGGATTACCATGACCTGGTAACCATGTTGAGCAGGGTTATGGGTCTTCCAATGGCCGCCTACATGACGAAATGGATGGCCTATTTCATCGAATGGATCCTATGTGGGAACGAGGATGTCACAACGAAGGTTTCATTCTACTGGGCCGGGATCATAAGCAACTACTTCCATGAGCAGTTTGTTAATGTGAAAAAGAGTTCCAAATTTTATATGACCTCCTACCTTGTATATTCCCTGGAAGATCAAAGGCAGTACATCTGATTGTTTGTAGCACCCAATCAGGGACAGAAGCTAGGACTCAGACCATTTGATATGTATCCCCAGCTCGAGTACCAAAATTTCAAGAAAGATTACTGCAGGGTTAATGAAGCCTTCATTGGCCATATCATCAGGTTGATCGCTGGAGACTTCGAGAGGAGGGTCTCCCATAGTGCCAGAGTGCTTCTAAATGAGTATGCTTTTCTTATCATCTAGTATCCGAAATTCACATATATCTGGGCCCAGGGCTTCACCGAAAGGCCAAATAGGCTGCCCCGATACCCAAATCATAGGATCATCCTTCTGGAGCTTTCTTGGTAGCTCCAACACCTGTAGGCTATCTTTAGCAACAAGCACATAGCAGGGATCTCCTACCCCATGACCCTTGGCCAAGGCATGTACCGACTGCAGACGTCACAATGTGCTGGTAACTCCAAGAAGGAGCTGAAGGAGTACCATTTTGATTGGCATACCGCTCGCCCATGGATGGACCCACATGGCCATGTTAGGAAAGCAATGGGGCCAGCCTATGCCCATCAATATCACATTAAGGATTTATGGGCCGACTGCCAAGATGACAAAGAAGTGCACGCAAGGCACTACATGCGCATGACTGTGTAGTTCCTGAGAAGAGTGCAACCATTCCCGGTGCCGGACCAAGTCGAGGAGGACGAGTCCATAATCATGCATCCAAGGTACCCTGCGGTTGCCGACCTGCCAATACCGTCGATTGACTGGGATGAACAGGAGGTCAATGACCTAGACACCATAACCTAGCCAATCCTAACTCACACCAAGGAGTGGATCGATAAGCAGGTGGCTCATTTAAATTGGCAAGGTGTAGTCCTGACCTATGAAGGGCTCAAAAGTGAGCCTAGTGCCATAGAGGATGTTGCTGCCACCACGTCAACTGGCAGGACCTCCAAGTCTCCTCCCATCACCAAGTCCCAAAAAAGAAAAGGAACAGAGACCGCACAGTTTGCGAACCCCAAGGCCTCTGCAAAGAAATGGGAGGCTCATCCCCCAAAAGGCTTAAACAGGCAGAAGGTGTGGAAGAATCCTAACCTCCATTGGCTCTCCCTACCCCTCTTGTTGCACCAGCCACCTCCCTGGCTACGGTCGCCGCTTCCTCGCCGATAGTGGACATTTCTATCCATCTTTCCCCTTCGCCTCCGGCCGAATCGTTAATAATCATTGAATCCTCTTCCTACGTGACTATTCCCCCTTCCTTTGCTACCATGTCACCAATCACATCACTCCTCCTAGCAACCATAACGTCGCCTATTCCCATTGCCACTATGCTCGAAGCTCTTACAAGGCATATGCAAAACCTTCCCCCTGAGCTCTTCCAGATCTTGATGGATCCAACTCTCCAAGAAGCCCTTACCCAAGTCCTTGCAACAACTCAACTGTCACAACCATCGACAGGGCCACCACCTATGGAAGCCACGATGCTAATCTCAAAGGAGTTGGAGGAGTGAGAATAGGAAGCCTCGAAGCCTGTTAAGGAGGAGGATGATGAGTATTATGAACACCCAAAGTACGAGCACCGAACCATCGATAGGGTGGTTTATGAGGAGGAGAAGACGGGCTCTTCTGAGAGTGCGGATGAGGAGGATGGCTCTAATGCTAAGGTGATCATTCAGACCTTTGATGATGACCTTGAGGAAGAAATGGCACAATAATTGAAGAACGTTGGGACAGAGGCGGAAGGGTCACGACATGGTGAAGAAGGCCAGCCACTGGAAGAATAGCAGATAAAGGACTTAACTGAGGCTGAAGCCCATGTTGTTAGAAGTCCTGAGGCTGGGGATACTAAGGAGAAGAAAGTCTCATCCAGCAACCGTCCATCGGGCTGCTCGTCAAACGCCTAGTGTTCATCCATGACTCCGACGAACAGGACGAGGATGCTACCAAAGAGAAAGGAGAATCCCAAAAGGAAAATGAAGCATAAATCTTTCCTTTGACTGAGAAGGGCGAGGGTGACCATGATTCACCCAAGGGGAACTCTGCTGTGCCTGAATGGTTGGAAAAGAAACTTGAAAGAATGACCCCTGTGTTGAAGGACCTAAGGGCAAGGCTAGAGGCCATCTTGGCTCGAGCCCAAATCACAATGAAGAAGGAGAAGAAGCCAAAGGTCTGATCCAAAGTAACGATGGATGCTTCTGGCTCCCGAGCTGCACAAATCGCAACACCCACTATGGGCCAAGCTGGGGTAAGCTATAACATCTTCCAGCATTAACAGATTATATACAACAATGGTCCTTAGTGGACGACCTACCCACTACATCCACGGCTACGCCTCAGTTGCTTTCCAAAGAGCAGATCAACAAAATGGAGAGAAGGAAGAACTTGGAAAAGACCACCGAGGACTGGTTCTGACAAGTCTCATACATCAGGAACATGGGAATCAGTAAGGTTGTATGAATAGCCAACAAGTTCTTGGACCTAATACAGTCTCTGGAGAGCACAAAGAAGCTCTGCACCAATTTCCCTACAACTTACGACTCCACCTTCCCAAGGATCGAAGCTAACCTTCAATTGCCTGAAGCCACATGGGAGAAGAAGCTCGCATTTAAGAAAGAAGATCGCTGGCTGATGGATATATGGCACTAAGACTTCGACAACCGGAAGGAGAGGTTGGAGAAAATCTTGAGTAGGGTGGATCCTAATATTGAGTGGATCAAGGAAATCTGGGTTGAATGTGCCCGATATCTCAAGTTAATGACGGGTTATGATATGCCCACTATGCAAATGGATCTAGAGAAGATCAAACCCTACTTCCAGGAAAAGATGAAGGACGGGATGGATGGAGAAATCACTTGTACGAAGTTCCTGAGTTTTTCTACCCGTGCCTTCGACCAATCGGAGCTATTCAGAGACCAAGGCTCAAAGTATGATGAAGATTGGAAAAGGATGAAAGAAAATGCAAAGGAGTGGAGCTACCAGGCGTTGTGATGTGAAGTCATCAAAATAAACAAACTCCAAGAGGTCATCCTCAGGTTCATCGAATACATAGCTTCTGGGGAACAAGAAGACAACCCTGCCAAAGATGAAGAGCTTTCTGAAGAGTAGCTATAGCCAAAAAAATAGCAAATTGCTAAAAGACAAAAGAGCTACAGTGCCATCAGCTAGAGGACGAAATAGGGTAAAAACAAAATATAATTTTAAATTATGATCTATTTGGGGGTAGGTGAAACCCTATTTTGTAATGAATCTTGGCCACACAATGAGAATGAATCTTGGCCATTCATTTAACTTTTTGAAAACTATAAATAGGACACTCCTCTCATTTGAAAAAAGAGATTTGAGTTGTTGTAAAGACATGTAGAAATTTATAAGGAAAAGGCATTGACTTGGTGTATTTTCTTGGTTTCTCTCATGTTGCTTGATTCAGTCTCCAATGTTAGATGTTTCACTTAGATTTTATTGTTGTTTAGTTAACTGTCTTATTTCTTTGGATAAATCTTAGAAGTGTTGTTGGGTGATCATGAAATTTCTTACCATGTTGATGATTTCTTTGTCCATACTTTTTGCTGTTTGTTGATGGTAGATAGCTGTGCAAAGTTAGCCGAGACTTGATTTCAAAGCTGCTCCAAACATTTATCTTTGATTCATGCATGTATGTGGTGGATGAAGGATGAAGTATCTGTAGACCTTAAAAGATAGCACAATTTCCACGATACTGTGAAATCTCTGGTTAAGTGGGATATTGTTTTGAGAAATTGTCCATTGCAGGAACTCCATTGTCACTATTCATATTTAGTTGGAGACTTAGGAACTTTTCCTCTCCCTTGTCTATTTTTTTTTTATGACTGACCTATGGTAAGGTTCATTGCACATTGTAAAGCCACATCCAATGACAAAATGGAGTCCAAGATTGTTGTTTGAACATACAGCCAGCGCATGAAAGCTTTCCATCCTATGAACTCCATTTCAAGATCCAACTTCCACGCTTTGTATCCATGCTTTTTATTTCTTGTGTAAGACCACCTTGTGATTCCAGCAAATCACATCAAACTACTGAGGTATCTAAGCATTGTCATGACCTGACACTTGAGAGACCTTAGGATAGTGTTCTACAATTTGATTGTGGAAGATTGTCTTTCAAGAGAGATAGTGCACCTATGCACTGCCTGTGTTGAGAAGTGCATAAAAACACCATCAACAGAATTGGCGTTAGAAGGATGGCCACAGTGGAAATACTAAGTTAAGGGATAAAGTGAAGCTAGATCGAATCAGATCATTCTCCTCGGAAAGATTTCAAAGGGTTCTACAGTCAACACCATACAAGGGAGAATTTGAAGAATTGTAACCTCCTACGAGGGAAAAGTGAGTACAAGGAAGTAGCTTTGCCTCTTCCTCTTCCTCTTCCTCCATTCAACCACCTCCATTCCACCCTCACCTTCATTTGGCTGGCCTTCACCTTCCACCCAACCATCTCAAACTGTATTTGCACCTCCTATCTTCGGTAGCTAGGGGTTTGCTCCTCTCCTAGCCTTTCCAACCCAAGACATAGTCTAGTCAGCCATAGCTCAAGTGCAGCCCCAGATTGTTGTTGTATTGCAAATATAGCCGCAAATTCCTATTTTCCAATAGCAAGCCCCACCTCTGCCACCCTCCATGGCTTGGTTAGCACATAACCCTTCGCTAATACACTTCATTGTCTACAATGATATGCCCAAGAATTCGGAGGGCTTTTGTTCGAAGTTCCACCCACGCGACCTACAAAGAATAGCAGAGGAGCATATCAAAATATTTGAGATGACAATCACCGAAAGACAAGTTGACCACAAAGACGTTGCATGTCGCCTTTTTCCACATTCATTGGGGGAAGAGGCCTTCTATTGGTACATCAATTTTCCGAGGGGATCCATCACCTCATGGAACCTAATGAAGAATTCATTCCTGCAGAAATACAAAATCCCCATCAGCCCTTTGGAGCTTTACAAACAGTTCATGTCTGTTAGGAGGGAAGTCAATGAACCTATTGGCTCCTTCAATGACCACTTCCATCAGACCTACACAAGGCTTCAGGACCCGTACCTCCATAATGATGCGGCGACTCTCCCAGTCTATTATGGGGCATTGGACAACTTCACGTCAGCCCTAGTGAAAAGGATACGCCCACCACTCACTACCCTAGTGACCACCTATGCAGAAGTCGTTGTCGCTAGTGCGGACTTGGGGCAGAATATCTTCGGTCCGCTGCCTTCTTTAGGGCTGGTAGCCCACCCAATGCAAATTCAGGGGCTTAATCAGGCGTTTGCTCATCAAACGCCCCTTATGAACCAAGTACCTCAATTGCCTATGGTACCACATCTAGGACAGCCATTGAATTATGCACCTCCTGCGCCTTCCTATTTGCAGCCTCAGTAGTAGTACAACTATCCCTAGGCTGCTCCATAATAGCAGGGGTATCCCCAATAGCCTCAGGCACCATTGTACCTATCAGGATCGAATTTTCCTCTAGCCTATCAGAATCAACAGGCAGCCCCGCTTGCTTTTCTCCAAAATCCAGTGCCTTCACTTGGAAGCGCGACTGAGAAAGACAACTTAGAGGACCTGACTGAGATGATAAAGAAAATGTCCACAAAAATGATGCACCTAAAGAACCAGAATAATCAGTTGCAAGCCTCCCAGTGTAACTTCCAGGCCAATCTCAATTGGGATAACCGAGATAATATGGATAGCAGAGATAATCGAGAAGTAGGCACTTCCTTTGGGCAGAGCTATGAGAGGGGGAAAAACGCCAATCAAAGTGCAAAAAGGAGACCTTCTCAGAGGCAGAATCACACGTAGAACACTAGGCCCAACAATGGTGGTGTCCCAACGCCTTTCGATCAACCAACAAGAAATGACAAAACATCCAACGGTGTATACCTGGCTGAGGCAGCCTTGTCCGGATAGTGTCAACTTCACAAAACTAGCAGACATTCCAAGTTGGATTGTCCCGAGTTCCAAACAGCTGCTGAAATCTTTCAGGTGGAAGTGCAGAATGCAGTAGACAATACTAGTTGTAGGGACATCATTCCATCTGAGCCTTATGATTCCTCTTGTCTTGTGGTTAATCAAGCACCATTTCTGCGAGGTGACTGCAATGAGCCCAAAGTCGAGCCTACTCCTATTGAGGGTGAGGAAGTGCAAGAGTTAAGTAATGAACAAACCTTGGCTCAGCTCTTTGATTCAGTAGATAATGGTCTGGTAGATGAAGAAGAACTATTTGTAGATGAGGTCCACATGTTCCATCAACGGTCGACTCCCTACTTCCTCAGGAATAGACAGGCGGGCGGACCCTTCACAACTTCTACCCCACCAAACAATTTTGCCACCCCGCCTAATCCAAATGCTAGTAATAACCCTAGGCTTCCTCACATACCTGCCCAATACCTCAACAAGAACGAATCTCAAAACCAGTTGCAAAATTAGCCTCAAGGCCAATCCCAAAATCTGTCTAGTCAAATGAAGGTCCAACCTCCTAGTTCTGCTATAGGCCAAGCTTTTAGTTCAAAAATTGAACAAATGGGTGAATATGTAGCAGAAGAGTTTAAGAAGGTAAAAATCAGCTTATCAGCCTTCGAATTGCTCAAAGTCCCTACTGTAAGGCATGCCTTCTTTAGGGTTCTTTATGGGATGCCATCTTCTAATACAACACAAGAAACACCAGCTAAGAAGGTTACGTTCGAAGAGCCTAGGAAAGAACCAGAGATATAGGATAATAGCAAGAAAAGGAAGGATGTTCCTGTGAATCAGTCTACAAGTAGACAAATTGAAAAGGAGCCAGAAAGGGCTAATAGGCAACTTTCCAAGGACCAGCTATTTAAGCAAACCAAGGATGGGCAGTGATAGGAACAAATGTTAGATAGCTCATATGGACATGCCTACGGGCATCTTCCAAGGGAGACCAGAAACTCCCCCTTTCCTGACCACTATTAGGGTCTTTGGGAAGAACGTGCATAATTACCTGCTTGATTTAGGAGCATCTGCCAATGTCATGCCCTTGGCTATTTGCAAGGATCTCGGCATCACTCCCATGCCTTCAAAGAGGAAGGTGACCTAGCTGGATAAAATGGAGATCAAGTTCGTGGGTGAAATAAATCGTATCCTGATACAGATTGCTATAGACCCACAGGTATAATAGGTCATTAATATTCAAGTGGCTGACATTCTTGATGCATATGGAATCATCCTGGGAAGGGAATTCACCAAGGCACTAAATGGATACACCACCACAGACCTTTCTCACATATGGCTACCATGGAAGGGGTTGCTAAATCAGATCTGTATCAACCGCGAACCCCGTATGAAGTACATGATCACAGAATATAACAATCTCAGCGAGGTGTTGTTCACCGAGACTGACCTAGGGAATTACCGCCCTTTCGCCTACCAAAATAAGGTCAGGCTTCAGGAAGAATGTGCAGATGAAGTGTTGTTGGTGTTGTGTAGTCCTTCGACCGAGTCTGCTCGAATGCCCCCAGACACAGAAATGTTGATAGAGGCCAATGATGAGCCTGATAAAGACAACAACTGGGGACTACTTAGTGGTTTCTAGGAATTCATGGAAAAATGTGCAAGGGATCAACTCAGCCTAGGGGCTCGAATGAATTTATAAGATCTCTTGTTGCCCAATTGGTGCAGGGTTCACAATACTGCACACTCCAAATTTGATTGTTGCTTGTGTCAAGCAGTAATTGCACATGTTACAAAAACAGCTGCTCTTCAGATAGAAACACCAAAGGAGGCCCTAGTAGAACCACCTATTGATCAATGCATTGAACCAAAAAATTCCTCTAAGATCATAGGACTAGCCTCCCAACTGAAAGGGAACGGAAGCTCGATCAGACCCTAAGATAAGGAACCCTCCGCATGCTGGACGCTCCGATTTAATGGATCAAAGTCTAAGCAAGGAGCTGGAGTTGGGTTCGAACTCATCAGTCTAATGGGTAAGACATTTCTAGCTGCCCACAAATTGCAATTCTATTGCACCAACAATGTAGCAGAATATGAGGCCTTAGTCCTTGGCCTTTTCATGGCCTTGAAGAAAAATATAAAAGTGCTGCAAGTTTTCAAGGATTCTGAGCTCGTGGTTAAATAGGTCAGGAAGTTGTATTCCTACCATGATCGGAGACTTACAAACTATAAGCATAGGGTCTGGGATCTCTTGGAGGGGTTAGATGCATTCAATATACAATTAATCCCTCGTACTCAAAATTGTACAACTGATGCCTTGGCTCAAGCATCCAGCACTCTACAACCCCTCTCTCTATCTGTACTCAAGAAATTCATTATTGAGCTAACTTCCATGCCATCGGTCCCAGATGATGTTACCCACTTGCAAGTCTTCAATGACGACAAGCATATCCTTCAATTTATCACAAGTTCTGATGTCTTCCCAGCTCAAATAATTGATGAAGCTGATCCACAGGAAGCCGAACTGGACATAGAGGGGGTTATTAACCTCAAAACTAATACGATCCCTATGGGGATGGTTCAGCTGGAATGCATATTTGACTTGGATCAAATCAGAGATTAAGATCAACAAATGAATAAGGAGGCCATAAGCAACCAGTGCAATGCTCACAACCTTGGGATAACCGAGGAGATCAGGAATGTTTTTATCAGCAAGGTGTGCATGCCAGAGGAAAAAAAGGGGATCACAGATGCATTGCAAAGGTACCGTGATGTGGTGGCATGGAACTATGAAGATTTAAAAAATTATGACACTTTTGTCATTACACACACTATTCCTCTTAAGACAGAAGTGAGGCCATTCCGCCAGCGACAACGCCCTATCAATGCCTTGCTGGAACCTATCGTTTACAAGGAGGTGCAAAAGTTGCTCTCAGCAAGAATCATCTTTCTAGTCAGGCACTCAACGTGGGTGGCCAATTTGGTCTCGGTCAGAAAAAAGAATGGGGATATTAGATTATGTGTGGACTTTCGCAATCTAAACTGCATCTCAGAGAAAGACAACTATCCAGTACCTTCATTGGATGAAGTGTTGCAGATCGTCAATGGCTCTCAGATGATGTCTTCCTCGACGGATACTCTGGGTATAACTAGGTAATGGTACAATAGGAGGATCATCACAACACGACGTTCACCACTAAGTGGGGGACGTTCGCATACAAAAGAATGGCTTTTGGGCTCATCAACGCCGACGCCACTTTCCAACGCGCCATGTATATTGCCTTCAAGGACCTAATTAGCAAGTGCATAATCATCTACATGGATGATTTGACCGTATTTTCTAAAAGGCGGGGCGATCATGTCTCTGACTTATGCAAGGTATTTCAGAGATGCAGGGAGTTTGGGGTTTCCTTCAACCCCAAGAAGTGCATTTTTGGAGTGACTGAAGGTAGATTGCTTGGGCATATCATTTCAGAGCAGGGAATCTCCATAGATCCTGAGCGCATCGAGTCCTTACTCAAAATTCAGCCCTCGGGCAACAAGAAAGAATTAAAATCCTTCTTTGGAAAGATCAACTTTGTCTGAAAATTCATCATAGGTTTCGCGGAGATTGTTAAATCTCTCAATGCCATGCTGAAACAAGATGCCATAGTTGAATGGATGCTTGATGCCAAATAATCTTTTGAAGAAATCAAACAGGTCATCGCTGAGGCACCTGTGTTAGTTAGCCTAGATTATCTGAAGCCTTTCTACATCTACTCATTTGCTTCAGAGCATTCATGTGCTAGCATGTTGACCCAGAAGGATGATGAAGGAAATGAGCATTCGATCACCTTTATGAGTGCTCCCCTCAAGGATGTTGAATTGCGATATCACAACATTGAAAAGTAGGCATATGCTCTCGTTAGAGGGGTGAAGAAATTTAGACAATATATCCTAGCCAATAAGGTGTTTGCCATTGTCCCCAACCTAGTAGTAAAAACGTTGCTCATGTAGAATGAATTGGGCGAATGAAGGGCTAAATGGGTCACCCTGATCCAAGAGTATGACATAGAGATCCAACCGATGAAACTGGTGAGAGGACAGGCACTCACCCGCATAATTGCTGAAATGGTAGCAAAAGCTAGACACAAACTCACTATGCAGCAGTACCAGCTTGAAGATGTCTCCCCGGGAGAGTGGTACTAGAATGTTATCTATTATTTGCTGAACCACAAGTGTCCACCGCACATACAAGGAGTCCAAAAGTGGGCCATAAGATTGAAAAGCAATGGCTACATGCTACAGGGTTCCATTCTCTACAAGAAGAATCATGAAGGCATTTACTTAAGATGTCGTGGCAAAGAAGAAGCAGATCAAGTTTTGAAAGAATTTCACAACAAATTTGGTACAGGCCACGGCTTTGGTTCTTCCACAACACGTCAAATATTGAGAGCAGGATATTATTGGCCAACCGTCTTTAAGGATGCCCATTGCTATGTTCGTTCATGTCACATATGCCAGACCGCTACCACCAGGGAAAAGAATGCTGTTGTTCCACTGCAGCCTGTGCTGGAGGTAAGGTCGTTTGCGCAATGGGGTCTCGACTTCATCGGTCTGGTAAGCCCTCCATCATCTGCATGACACAGGTACATTCTTACCGCTACTGATTACTGCACTAGATGGACAGAAGCAATAGTATGTAAGCAATACACAACTGAAATAGTTACTAATTTCTTAGAAAGTTTCATTTTAAATTGCTTTGGTTGTCCTTATGCTTTGGTATGTGATAATGGACCTGCGTTTGCATCATTAAAATTTGCTAGTTAGGCATTTGACTATGGGATTTCCCTTAAATTCTCATCTAATTACTACCCTAAGAACAATGGCCTTGCCGAGTCTACGAATAAAAATATGATTACTGTGATCAAGAAGATGCTAGATAGAAATCCCAAGGATTGGCATACCCAGCTCCATTTCTTCCTTTGGGCTGATCGCACTCACCACAAGGCTGCCCTTGGCGATTCCCTGTTCCACCTTGTCTATGGCCTAGAACCTATATTCCCCATCCATCTGAAGATTCCTATTCTTCAGTTCATCCACGATTTTTATGAGGGGGGAGATCGTAGGGAAGCTCGGTTAGCTGAGCTCTTGCATTTAGAGGAAGTCCAAAATCATGCAATAGAAAATTTTGCCAAACATCAGGGCGTAGTTAAGAGATGGTTCGACCATCGAGCCAAGATCAAGGCCCATGAAAAGAAAGGGGGACACAACAAATTTGACAAGCTCTGGCTTGGCCCCTTTCAAATAGCTAAGATTTTGGGAGATAATGCCTTCCGCCTAAAAACCTTAACTGGTGAGAACATCCCATTGCCAGTCAACGGGAAACACCTGAAGCATTACTTCTAGGCTTGAGCTCGTTCGAGCTTATCATTGTAAATACTTGTACATAGGTTAGGGTAGTTTTCTTCCTAGCTTGCTTGCATTTTGTTTGTGTCGCTCTTTTGTTTTCTCCTTCCTGACAGTTTTTTTTTGAAAGTTGCTTCCCTCTCCTTTGTGGTGGTTGTGCTTTCTCGATAAGCGGTTCACTTTGCTGTCTGTTCTTTGTGTTCTTTAGCTAAACATTCACTCTCAATTATCAGTCTTTGAAAGCCGCCTATGAATGATTTCCTTACTTGAACTCTGCTCAAAACTTGACCTTTGGCTGGGTCCTCTTACACACATCTCGAATCTCATACAAAGCACATAATAATTATTTCTAAAGGACTGTACCATGGTTGTTATGACACCCCAACAAGTGAAAATTCTCAAGTTTGCTCGAGTGACCACTATAGTCTCAAACCCATTGTAGGCTTCAATGCTTACCTGGTCAAACTAAATGATAAAAGAGAAGTGAAATATAAGAGCAAAAGAAAAAAGAATTTTGAAAAAGGAAATAAATGACCGTATGGGTGTTTGGATAAGTCTACCGGGCTATGGACACCCAGCCGGCAGTAGAGCAATATCCATGAGAGTGTAGCGACAATTCCATCTGGGCTATGGATGTCTGACTGGCATCAGAGCAATGTCCAGGTTACTTTTGGTGTTAGACGATATATGTAGCTCACTCGGTTGAATTGGTAACCCTAGTCACTATCCTGAGAAAGGGAATGAAATCACTGCACACACTTCTGAGATGTCTTGTAAGCTGACCTAATTAAGGATCTCGTCCTCCCAGATTCATCTTTGGAAGCCACTCCTGGTCTATGAAATCAGAGATTCTAGGTCCTTAATGAATATTTATCCTTAGAACACTCGGGAGCATTCTCCAACAGAGTCGCCATTTGTTGTGCCCCTAGTACACATGCCTCGTTCGGAATAGGGACCCTCTTTTCTTTCGCCTTGTCGGGTCACTTTTGTCGCTGCCTCATTTTGCGTGCCTCCTTTCTTGATGCCTCGGATGATCGATGTTCCTTCAAAGTCCCATCATAAATCGACCATGCCTTCCCCTTGTGGTTTTGCTGCGTTTCGGCACCTCGCAGATTCCCTTTAGCTATTTGGCCCTGCCAACAGCCCCGGGCCCTGTTGGGCCCGGGTGTCCAGGATTCCCTCTCAGGGTTTCCCTACTGGAACCGTTGTTCTAAGCGGTGTCCGCTGGGCGTCCTCCCGGACCTTGGGGTTCGAAACCCCGACCGCTGTTTAAAAATTGTTCAAAATCTTCTAGCAACATTTTGCCATCCGGACCTCGAACCCTGGAGTTCCGCTTCTGGGGTTCCGTCCATTTTTTGCCATCCGCGACGGCGGACTCCCTGTGGCGTCCCGCTCCCCTGGCCCTGCCAACCTTTTCGGTGATCGCCACTCTTCGAATATACCTGCCTGCTGTGGGGCGTTCCAGGCCTGACCATCCAGAATTTCATGTTTGGAATTCTGTGACAATCTCGCCATCCCTGACGGCAGATCTTTGGTGGCATCCCGCCCTCCGGGCCCCGAACTGCTTCCTGCCGTCGCCGTTCAACCAACATGAAACTTAAAGCGGCCGTTGCGTTACGCCTCCCCGGCCACCGAGTCCTTGCTTTCCCGCCGCCGTCGCCGACCTATTTTCAAATCCACCAACTTTTATTGTGGCTGTACCTACAATAAATGTAGACATTCATGGCAATTGGGGGGTATAAAATGCCCACTTCGGCTGGTCATTTTTACAAACAGGATTGCAGAGTGACTGAACCAATTGCCATTTAGAGCCCACCGTGTTCAACATCGTCACGATCATCGCCCTCAACTTCATTCCATCGATCGTTGGTGGATCCCACATCTCCCCACTCCGCGTGTTTGAGGTAGGCCATCCATTTGCCCTCCCGAGCTTTGTTTCATGATTTTGAAGAATTTAAATAAATGAACAATTATTAGGACATAGAATGATAGAACATACAATTGCACACAAAACCCATGTGCTTAAAAATTCACAAACCTAGAAAATCCTCGCCACCTATCTGGAGTTTCTCCCGGCCGTGGCTATTCTTCGCGTAGGGAAAACGACCGCCTTAGGCCCAAGACCCGCCTTCGTCATCCCTTAAATAAACTTTGAACACCTACCGATAGCAATGTCACCTTCTGAGCCCAATTCGTCGGACTTCTCCTTTCGGAATTTCGGTTGCATTTCACCTTGCCTAAACTGCAGTCAAAACTGTGCCTCCTGGCTTCCGGATCCAGGCATGTTCCTCGCTGTGAAACTTCAAAACTCAGCATGCGTCGTTTTGTCCTCTCAGGCCCAGGACCCTAGAGTTCCACCTCTGGGATTCCCTGGGTGTTTTGCCACTGTCCACGATGAACGTCGCCTGACTTCCCGCCCTGCGGACTCTATCTCTCTGTTCGTTGTTAACCTCGCGATTTAACTTGCATCGTCCTTTTGGCCTTTGAGTTCTAGTATCCGGGTTTCCTTGCTCCATTCTCCACCATCCCCCACGGCAGAGTCTTTTGGTGAACTCATTGATGACCGTTCGACCTCCGGACACCGTCCTTGGCCCCGCCATTAGCTTGTGTTTTTTGTGTCCACATCTTTTGCGTCTCTTGGGCCCCAGTGCCCAGACTTCCATTCTCGGAAGTCCATCGTTCTCCTGCCGTTGGGGAGATTCCACCCTATCCATTCGATCATCGGGCCCCGAGCTTCCGTCTGCCATTGGCTGCTTTGTAAACCATTGACGACCCTCTCTACACCAGGCCTCGTAACCCAGAATTCAGGTCAATGCCTGTCGTTACTAACAGAAATCGCCGTTTGGCGTCCCGGCCACCCGGCTCCGCCCTGCTGGTTGCCGCCAAGCTCAGAAATGTAAAACCTTGCCGCTGGGCTCTTGCTCCTGGACTTCCCCTCCTGGACTTCCATCCAGCGTTGGCCATCCGAAATGGAAAAGTTCGCTCACCATCCCGTTGTCGCCAGCCCGAGCCCTCAGGAACGAAATAACACATGCCGGCCGCCCTTTAGCCCTCTGGGCCCCAAACCTCGGACTTCTCCCTTCGGATTTCCATCTGATGCCTTCCGCTCGAAACTACTATCTCCCGACAACTTTCTGGCTTGAGACCTCCGAGCTCTCCTAAATCCATCTAAACGATCCCAAATCTGGAATCTAACTTCGACCCACGTCCTGAATTTTGCTCTTCTTCATGAACCTCCTGAAATATTAAAATGTGACCAAAAAAAGTCTCCAGGGGCCTTCCTCTGTGTTTTTCCTTCCAGATAGCATTCCTGCTAGAGAAGTTTGGCCCTCCAGGTCCAGATTGTCCAAATGCCCTTAATGAAAGATCAATAACATCTAAAGATGAAAGTTCATGATATGTTTGATTGATTATTTGAAATAGATGTTGTTTTCAAGATATGGACTAATATGAATACTTTTGTGATTCATTTTGCTAACTTTTCCCTTGCTTGTAGAATATATGGAATCAGGTGTAAGAACTTCAAGGGCATTCATCGAAGGGGACAAGGGTAAGAAGTCAGGAAGGACCCCTCGAGGGAAAGAAGATAAGCAACAAATGAAGTACCAATTCCAAGGTGAGCCGCTCCACTCAAAGGTCGTTACAGACTAGAAGGAAATCACAAACACCAACATTGGCCAAGTGGATATAGATGAATTCATGTAGAGGGTGAGGGTCAACCCGACAACAAAGAATTCCAGATTGATATAGCAGAGTGGAATAGCTAAGGCTGCCAGATTCCCTCCATCCCTTATGGTGCCTGAATTAGTCATGGCCTGTCGAGAAGCCTACTAGACAGATACCAGAACCATGTTAATAAGGAGGGAAACATTCTCGCAAACATGTCGCCGGAAGGGATCACTAAGACCTTTCATATTCCCACATTCCAACAGATGGAGGTCCCCACATTAGAAGAATGCCAGGCGGTGAGGGATGATAATCCGATTGGATGCAAGAAATCTATAAACTTGCATTGGCTCAAGGAAAGATGGGGCAGCATTGCAAAAGTTCCTCAGGAGCTCTTCCATAGTGATTTTCACGAGGATTACCACAACCTGGTAACCATGTTGAGTAGGGTTATAGGTCTTCCAATGGCTGCCTACTTCTAGGAATGGATGGCCTATTTCATCGAACAAATCCTGTGTGGGAACGATGACGTCACAACGAAGGTTTCATTCTACTGGGTGAAATCATAAGCAACTACTTCCATGAGCAATTTGTCAATGTGAAAAAGAGTTCCAAATTTTATATGACCTACCTTGTATATTCCCTGGCAGATCAAAGGTAGTACAGCGGATTGTTTGTAGCACCCAATCAGGGACAAAAGCGAGGACTCAAACCATTTGATAAGTATCCACAGCTCCAATACCAAAATTTCAAGAAAGATTACTATAGGGTTAATGACGCCCTCATTGGCCATATCATCAGGTTGATCGCTGGAGACTTTGAGAGGAGGGTCTCCCATAGTGCCAGAGTGCTTCTAAAGCAGTATGCTTTTCTTTTCATCTAGTATCCGAAATTCACATATATCCGAGCCCAAGGCTTCATCGAAAGGCCAAATAGGCTACCCTGATATCCAAACGACAGGATCATCCTCCTGGAGCTTTCTCGGCAGCTCCAACACGTGTAGGCCATCTTTAGCAACAAGCACATAGCAGGGATCTTCTACCCCATGACCCTTGGCCAGGGCATGTACCGACTATAGATGTCACAATGTGCTGGTAACTCTGAGAAGGAGCTGAAGGAGTACCATTTCGACTGACACACTGCTCGCCTATGGATGGACCCACATGGCCATATCAGGAAACCACTAGGGCCAGCCTATGCCCACCAATATCACATTAAGGATTTCTGGGCCGACTGCCAAGATGACAAAGAAGTGCACGCAAGGCACTACATACGCATAACTGTGTAGTTCCTGAGAAGAGTGCAACCATTCCCGGTGTCGGACCAAGTTGAGGAGGACAAGTCCACAATCATGCATCCAAGGTACCCTGCAGTTACGAACCTGCCAATACCATTGATTGACTGGGATGAATAGGAGGTCGATGACCTAGACACCATAACCCAGCCAATCTTAACTCGCACCAAGGAGTGGATCGATGGGCAGGTGGCTCATTTAAAGCAACAAGGAGTAGTCCTGACCTATGAAGGGCTCAAAAGCGAGCCTAGTGCCACAGAGGATGTTGCTGCCACCATGTCAACTGGTAGGACCTCCAAGTCTCCTCCCGTCACCAGGTCCCAAAAAAGAAAAGGAACAGAGACCGCGTAGTCTTCAGACCCTAAGACCTCTGCAAAGAAAGAAACGGGAGGCTCATCCCCCAAAAGGCTTAAACAGGCGAAAGCTACGGAAGAATCTCGGCCTCCATTGGCTCTCGTTGCCTCTCCTATTGCACCACCCACCTCCCTAGCTACGGTCGCCACTTCACCGCCGACAGTGGACATTTCTATCCATCTTGCCCCTTCGCTTCTGGCCGAATCAGTAATAATCATTGACTCCTCTTCCAGTGTGACTACTCCCCGTTCCTCTGCTGCTATGTCACCAATCACATCGCTCCCCCTGGCAACCATAACATTGCCTATTCCAATTGCGACTATGCCCAAGGCTCTTACAATGCATATGCAAAACCTTCCCCCTAAGCTCTGCTAGATCTTGATGGATCTAACTCTCCAAGTAGCCCTCGCCCAATTCCTTGCAATAGCTCAACCGTCACAACCACTGACAAGGCCACCAGCTATGGAAGCCATGATGCTAATCTCAAAGGAGTTGGAGGAGTGAGAACAGGAAGCTTTGAAGCTTGTTGAGGAGGCTGATGAGTATCATGAACACCCAGAGTACGAGCACCGAACCATCGACAGGGTGGTTTATGAGGAGGAGAAGATGGGCTCTTCTGAGAGTGGGGTTGAGGAGGACGGCTCTAATGCTAAGGTGATCATTCAGACCTTTGATGATGACCTTGAGGAAGAAATGGCACAACAATTGAAGAATGTTGGGACAGAGGTGGAAGGGTCACCACATGGTGAAGAAGGTCAACCACCGGAAGAACAACAAATAAAGGACTTAACCGAGGCTGAAGCTCATGTTGTTAGAAGTCCCGAGGCTGGGGATAATAAGGAGAAGAAAGAAGCGGCAAAAGAAGAAAGTCCCATCCAACAACCATCCACCAGGCTGCCCGTTAAACACCTTGTGTTCGTCCATGACTCCGATGAAGAGGAGGAGGATGCTACCAAAGAGAAAGGAGAATCCCAAAAGGAAAATGAAGCAAAAATCTTTCCTTTGACTGAGAAGGGCGAGGGTGACCATGATTCACCCAAGGGTAAGTTTGATGTGCCCGAATGGTTTGAAAAACAACTTGAAAGAATGACCCCTGTGCTAAAGGACCTAGGGGTGAGGCTAGAGGCCATCTTGGCTTGAGCCCAAATCATAATGAAGAAGGAGAAGAAGCCCAAGGTCTGATCCAAAGTAACGATGGATGCTTCTGGCTCCCAAGCGGCACAAATTGCAATGCCCACCATGGGCCAAGTTGGAGTAAGCTATAACATCTCTACCATTGACTTGGGGACTGCAACTAGAGAGCAGAAGGTTGAGCACCTTGAGGAATTTGTGGCCACAGTGGTGCACCTGATAAAGTAGGATAAAATCTCCAAGGATGAGCTCAAGGCACAGGTTGCAGCATTAACAGATTATATACAACAATGGTCCTTAGTGGACGACCTGCCCACTACATCCACGACTATGCCTTAGTTGCTTTCCAAAGAGCAGATCGACAAAATGGAGAGAAGGAAGAACTTGGAAAAGACCACCGAGGACTGGTTCTGACAAGTCTCATACGTCGGGAACATGGGAATCAGTAGGACTGTACGAATAGCCAACAAGTTCTTGGACCTAATACAATCTCTAGAGAGCACAAAGAAGATCTGTACCAATTTCCCTGCAACTTACGACTCCACCTTCCCAAGGATCGAAGCTATCCTTTAATTGCCTGAAGCCACATGGGAGAAGAAGCTCACATTTAAGAAAGAATATCACTGGCTGATGGATATATGGCACCGAGACTTCGACAACCAGAAAGAGAGGTTGGAGCAAATCTTGAGCAGGGTGGATCCTGATATTGAGTGGATCAAGGAAATCTGGGCTGAATGTGCCCGATATCTCAAGCTGATGACGGGTTATGATATGCCCACTATGCAAATGGATCCAGAGAAGATCAAACCCCACTTCTAGGAAAAGATGAAGGATGGGATGGCTGGAGAAATCACAATGGAGTTCCAGAGTTTTGTTGCCCATGCCTTCGACCAATCAGAGCTATTTAGAGACCAAGGCTCAAAGTATGATGAAGATTGGAAAAGGCCGGAAGAAAATGCAAAGGAGTGGAGCTACCAGGTGTTGCGATGTGAAGTCATCGAAATAGACAAACTCCAGGAGGTCATCCTCAGGTTCATCAAATACACAGCTTCCGAGGAACAAGAAGACAACCCTGCCAAAGATGAAGAGCTTTCTGAAGAGTAGCTATAGCCAAAAAAATAGCAAATTGCTAAAAGACAAAAGAGCTACAGTGCCATCAACTAGAGGACAAAATAGGGTAAAAACAAAATGTAATTTTAAATTGTGATCTATTTGGGGGTAGGTGAAACCCTATTTTATAATGAATCTTGGCCACACAATGAGAATGAATCTTGGCCATTCATTTAACTTTTCGAAAACTATAAATAAAGCACTCCTCTCATTTGAAAAGGGAGAGTTGAGTTGTTGTAAAGACATGCTGTAGAAATTTATAAGGAAAAGGCATTGACTTGGTGTATTTTCTTGGTTTCTCCCATATTGCTTGATTCAGTCTCCAATGTTAGATGTTTCACTTAGATTTTATTGCTGTTTAGTTAACTATCTTATTTCTTTGGATAGATCTTAGAAGTGCTATTGGGTGATCATGAAATTTCTTACCATGTTGATGATTTCTTTGTCCATACTTTTTGCTGTTTGCTGATGGTAGATAGCTGTGCAAAATTAGCCTGTACTTGATTTCAAAGCTACTCCAAACATTTATCTTTGATTCATGCATGTATGTGGTGGATGAAGGATGAAGTATCCGCATACCTTAGAAGATAGCACAATTTCCATGATACTGTGAAATCCCTGGTTAAGTGGGATATTGTTTTGAGAAATTGTCCATTGCAGGAACTCCATTGTCACTATTCATAGCTAGTTGCAGACTTAGGAACTTTTCCTTTCCCTTGCCTTTTTTTTTTTTTTATGACTGACCTATGGTAAGGTTCATTGCACATTGTAAATCCAAATCCAACGACAAAATGGAGTCCAAGATTATTGTTTGAACCTACAGCCAGCGTATGGTAGCTTTCCATCCTATGAACTCCATTTCAAGATCCAACTTCCATGCTTTGTATCCATGCTTTGTATTTCCTGTGTAAGACTGCCTTGTGATTCTAGCAAATCACATCAAACTATTAAGGTATCTAAGCATTGTCATGACCTGACACCCGAGAGACCTTGGGATAGTGTTATGCAATCCGATTGTGGAAGATTATCTTTCAAGAGAGGTAGTGCACCTACGCACTGTCTGTGTTGAGAAGTGCATAAAAACACCATCAACACTATGCTAATTCACTTTTCCAATGCTCAAGATTTTCCATGATATTTTGTACAGATCAAAAATTGGAAATCCCCATTCCATATCCATTAAGGATCTAAATTCCCAAAAATCTAGAAACACTTTTGAAGGTGACATAATTGTAGTGTACAAATCCAACCTAGACAAAGCCAACCAATCACATGAATTGCACTATGCAGATTTGACAGATGATAAAGTTGAAATGACAATTACTTTAAATGTTACTGGCCATCTTATCAAAGAACATGAAGATAAAATCATTCCAAGCTCAACAATACGCATATCAAATTAAAAATTCAACAAAAAATAGATTATGATCATGGTGAGTGTGACTACATTATCATTTTGCAAGAAACAAGCATAGTTGAGGGCATACCCCGCCTATGCGAAGAATATAAGTTCATAGTAGAAATGACAATTCAATAATTACTTACAACAACAAATAACTATCCCATTGGAATGGTCGTTGTAGTAGTTATCTCCACAAAAATAACAACATCGCAGTATCTACTTGACATCAAAGATGGTGATTCAGTCATGGTCAAAGCCCAAGTACATAAATGCTTCATACACTTTTCCTCAACAAATTGAAATTCATTGCTTTCTTCTTTCCACCATTACAATCCATAGATTAAATCTAATTTACTCACCATTAACAAATAGTTACAGTTACATGAGAGTTTCACCCAATGGTTCTTAGAAATAGAAAACCTAGTGTGAGAAGACAAGTTTCCACTAATTTTATTCAAAAATATTGTAAGACATAAAGAGCTAGACAACACATTCAAAACCATCAAAACAACATGTATTTGCAAACTAAACAACAAAAGAACAATGGAAAGGCTACAAAAACTCTTCCAATCAACAATTTAGGTAAGCATTTCAAATTTGTTACTCACAATTTTTTTTATTAAATTTTCTCCCCTACATAACAATACTGTTTCCATATATGTTTCAGATACAGGGAATTTTAAAAGTTGCCAACCCCTTGCCCAATCCCTTCCATGCATTTTGTTCCAAGTGCAACTTCAAGTTTGAAAATTATGAAACACTAGAAGACCAAGTTGCCTTTTGTGCAAGATGTAATGATGACGTGAAGTATATATTGTCCCCTTTTCTAAAAACCATTCTTATACCTGAAAACAAACAAATAATACATTACTTTGCCTATAAATCCATTATGCAAATGTTACTACCTAACTTGCACAACACCACGTATGAAGACTACATTGAAGATAAATCATGCATCATCTTCATGTTACTGGATTTCTCGGGAAGGGGGTGCTTCACGTTGAACCATAACAACGTGATCATGAATGCCAGTCATCTTCAAGAATAACCAACAAAATCATTAAAGGTACATAAAATATTTGCCTTTAATCTTTATCTCTATGCATGTTAGTATTCAATGAATATTCTACTATAAAACAATAATCACTTTCTAAAATCCACATACACTATTTGCAGGCAACAAATGAGCTTCAAAAAGGGACATTATTGCACTTCTTATGTCTGCACACCACCTATAAACTTTCCTAGAATATTTATTTATAATAGTACATGTCAAATACTACAAGAACATTTCTTTCTTAAAAGTTTCATTTTATATGATCCCTATGACTAAATGCAAACTCTATAAATATATATTTCTATTTCTAATCATACTACATCCTAATTAATGGGATTGAACTAAATATTTCTGTTATGTCACATTTGAAAACATTTAATTCTAAAGTTTATTAAATTTATAGATTTATTTTTTGTGAATATTACAAATTCTTAATATTTATTACTATATTTCAATGATGTACAAATTAATCATTAACTTTTTTTTCATACTAATTATTTTAACCTTATTTCATGTCTACTCATTCAACAAAATATTTCTATTATGTCATGTTTGATAACATTTCATTCCAAGGTTTATTAGATTTATATATTCATATTTTACACACAATTTAACAATCAGCAAGAACATGATGCAACTGTGTCTCTTGTTAAGATACGCATAGTTTTATCAAGAGATGAAATAATCAATGTGGTAAGGTATGAACTCATGCATAAAGAGTATTCAGAGTGGTAGAAGACAGTACAAAACAAAACACTATTACATTATCATATAAATCATTCTTTAGTGATAACTGCGCTTTCATACTGCACATTAACTTCCTTTTGCAACTCGCCTTCAAACTAAAGTAAAAACAAATTTATCTTTAGGCGTACATTATAACAATGCAAATAAACCATAAATATGAACAACACAAACTTTATTAAACGGTCTTATTGCTGCCCCTTGACAGCTCTATTTCTATGGTTTTAACAGCCATGTTGCTGTTCCTTAGCTGTACTCTGTTGTAATTTCTTTAACTTTTTCTAAATTAAAAAAAAAAAACTTTAGAACTTATCTATGACATGAGGATAATAGAAGCAAAGACTGTGGACATCTTTTGTCATGTTGCTTCAGGTATTCAAGCTTCAAACAGATGATAGATTAAATTATCCATCAAAGCAAAGCATTTGTGTTTCCATTTTATGTGGAAGCACAACACTGTAATCACAGTAGCAAATCCCACTCCGTAATTTAACCCAACTCCCACTGCCCATCATGGATCCATTACATCTGTCTCTGCATCTGCATCAACTGTATTATTGTGATTCTCTCTGCCACCCAAACCAGGAATCTTTGTCCTATTTTAAGGGAGGTCCATGAAGATTGGGATTTTCTAGAAAAGAAGCAGCCTCAAAGGTTGAGAATTGCTTCCCCTGTGGTATTAATCAAGAAAGCATATTATATGTTAGATTTAAGAGTTGGAAAGGAATCTTTCCTGACAGCTTGTTTTTTTGAAAGGTCCATTGATTCTAGGGGAGCCATGGCTCCTGAAGACTCTGAAATTGGACCGCTCAAATTATTATTTGATATGTTTAGAGCAATTAAACCCTTTAAGAATCCCAATTCTGAAAGAGTATTACCTGACAGCTTATTACCCGACAGATCCATGCACTTGTTTGCATTGATTATCTTGTGGTATGTTAAAGTCCTTCTTTTTATCCAAACCGTTACGTCATCCAAATATTGGGAAAAAAGATCATAGCCGTCCAGCAGAGGAAGCATAGTGCCAATGGTAACTTGTATATCATTACTTTGTGATTGATTGAGCATAGCATATAATTTGCCCACATCTCGAGGAATATTTCCTGATAAATTGTTACCAGATAAATCAAGAATTTGAAGATTCTGCATCTTGATGAGCTGAGGCGGAATGTTGCCTTTAAACTTATTCAAAGCTAAGCTTAGAAATTTTAAATCTGTGACATTTTCAATCCAAACAGGAATTCTCCCTTCAAATTTGTTATTTCCCAAATCAAATACTTGCAGACTCGTACAATTTGCAATGGATGATGGAATAGTACCTTGCAACCTATTGTTGTTGAGATTTAGTGTGCGAAGAATCTGCAGATTTCCCAACTCCTCTGGAATTTCTCCTTGCAAAGCATTTTGAGCCAAATTTAAAACTAATAAATCAGAACACCTCCCAATGCTTGCAGGAATCATACCTGTCAGCTTGTTCTTTGACAAGTTCAAAATCTCCAGTCCAACTAAAACTCCAAGTGGATAGGTTACATTACATGCAAAACTTGGAATTTCTCCAGTCAGATTATTACCGGACAATGATAGAAAATTCATAGAGCCAGTTGTTGCAAATTCATAGAGCCAATTGTTGCAGGAATAGAGCTATTGAACTCATTATCCGACAAATCTAATATTTCTGAGACAAAATGGAAAGCAGGAAGTGAGGCATGTAATCTATTCCTATGCAAGTTCACTGCACTAAAAGTATGAGAAATCTTGCGGGGTAAGGAACCTTCCAGTTGGTTGTTTGAAAGATTAAGCCATTTAAGATAAGGAAGATCCCACAGCCACGAAGGAAGATTTCCCACATTCTTGTTATTTGAAAGATCTAGCTTTGTCAATAGAAATTGCTGGGACAAAAATGCAGGCAAGTCGCCTTCTATATTGCGAGACCACAGTCCAAGGTTCTTCAGGCGGTCAAACTGAGAAACTCAGCTTGTAGAGATGTTAATGACAAACTGACTTTTAGACAGAACCAGTACCCGAAGGCGAGTTAGATTATCAAAAAGCTGCAGTGAAATGTTGCTTGTTAATCCGTTGGAAGCAAGTGATAATACTTTTAAACTAGCCAGCTTTAAAATGGAATCTGGAATTGTGCCTGATAGATGGTTATGGCCTAGATAGAGTTCGCCCAATGCCGGAAGCTTACCCAAAGATGGAGGAATCTGACCAGTTAGATTGTTGTAATTAAGCTTCAGAATTGCAAGGGACGAAAGGCTGTCAAAATACGACGGTATCCTGCCTTCCAAAGTGTTATGTGACAGGTCCAGAGATGCAAGGTACGAATGGTTTAGAATGAATGAAAGGTTTCCTATCATGTCAGGATTATAGCTAAGCACAAGATTGCTCAATTTTGAGTGGGCAATGAAATTGGAAGGGATGAAACCCTTTAGACCACAGCCTCTGAGATCAAGTGAAACCAATGAGGACACGTTCTCAAATCAAGAGGTAGTTCAAATGGGAATGAATTCCCGCTAATATCTAGATGCGATAAACGGGTGAGGTTTAAGAGATCTGGAATTTTGCCTGAGAGCAAACAGAAAGACATGTGAATCTGGGTAAGATGGGCAAGACCACTAAGGGCCTCACCCCACTGCTCAGACGCCATTGTCAGGTTCACTGCTTCCATTTGTAAGAATGCCAGGCTTCTAAGATTTCTTACCCATACATCAAAATTACTACTATTCAAGTAGTAATTATATGAACTATCCAAATGGCGCAATCTTGACATATTTCCCAGCTCCAGAGGGACTTCGCCACGAAATCCAACACCTAACAATCTAAGAGATGCAAGTCTCTGTAGTTTTGACAGCTGGGGAGGCATAGAAATTCCTTTAAATTTATTCCAGCTGAGATCCAGGTGTTGTAGATAGTGCAGATTAAATAGGGATGGATGAATCTCCCCACTCAACTCGTGGTTCTCTGCATAAGTACGAGTACTTAAATCGAGGCGAATGACATGGGATGCATGGTAATCACAAGCAGCACCCTCCCACTGGCAACAGTTGAATCCCCGCCAAGAGGATAAAGAGCGAGATGAGGAAAGATTAAGACCAGCCTTGAAATCCAGCAAGTATCTTCTCTCATCTTGTAGACATGCTCTTGAAAATGGGAAATGAATTATTATTATCCATATCAACAAAAATCCACAGACCACATACATCTTAAACGAAAGTGGATACATTGCCTTCCTCCTCCCGCAGCTGTTAAAAGCGTTTTTCTATATTGAAAAGAGCTGTGAGCATTTTGGAATTCTTTCCCCGGATGTATATAAACAGCTAAACAAGTAACGTGGTGTTGCTTCTTTTATCTTTTATTTGATTTACGCTAACTATTTTCCAAGTGTTGTATTTGAGATGATAGCTTGTTCAGCCTTTTTCAAGTGCATACTGGACCTTTTATAGAACACTAAGAAATCGGCCAACTTTAAGTTGGCCTAAGAAGTCGGTCACAGTTAAGTCGGCCAATTTAATCCTTCTTCCAGCTCGTCAAAAAACGTCGCACATCACAACAGTCTTTATAGAAAGGCTTTGAATAATAGATATCCTTAGATTGCATACTTCATATGTCTAGAGAATTATAGACAAATAATAATGTATTGAGTATTCTCGCATTTGATTTCATGATAAACAATTTTATATATTTAGTTTGTAAAGAAAAGAAGGAATTTTATGAAAAAATTGTATATTTACTTGTAAAAAATTATAATGTTATTGTGAAAAGTATTTTATTTTTTTAAATAATTTATAAATATAATTTATTGGACTGAAATTTTTACACTTTAAAAAATATAAGGCTTATATAAAATTATATAATAGATTTTTAGGATTTTTTTTGTGTTCCAAAGTAAATTGATTTTAAAATAGTACTTTTTGTAATACATAGGTGATTAATAATTGTTTAAACGAATGTCTTAAAATATTGAGACATAACAAATCACTGTACAAATGTGTACCAAGTCAACTCCCAATGACTATGAGAAATAGGTGAGAGATGATCATTTAAAGTTTAAAAAACTAATTTTGTTGTCAAATTCATCTTGTGTAAGATCACTCTTGGACACCATAAAAATGACCTTGAGGCATGGAGTATTAAATATCAAGATTGGGAATGAATGAATAAATGGAAATCTGGGCTATTAAATGATAGGAATTTATGAGAATAAATATGGACATTACATGGATAAAAGCAAATATATAGGAATGTGTACAAGGAGTAAATGTGGGTGGATAACAAAAAGGAAAGTAACCAAACTTAACAAAAATGTGTGTGACATGTTACTATGTAATTGTATTAACACATCCTCTCAAAATAGGCCAAAAACTACATAGAAATTAGGATGGTTATGTAACTATCCCTATTACAATTCTAAATTTGTAAAGATTTTTTTTTTTTTTTTTGTATTAGGTTACATAGAATAGCTATGTAAATGCTACCAATAGACACACAATTAACCCATGTATATCCACTATCTAGTAAATACCTTTGACTTATCTCAACTTCAAATTTCTAATTAGGTCTTCATGAAATTAAAATCACCAAGAATATTAGCACCTCAACATTTGTTTAGGGAAACACATCTTGATCACTATCTAATGGTCCTCAAAAGTCAAGGAACTATAAGAGCTCTAACAACCTTGAAAAAATTAAGAGTTGTCTAATCAATATTGATCATATGGTTCTCAAGGCCACCTACAATATAAAAGCTATGTTATGGTAAGCCATTAGCACATAACTTAAATGATCATAGCTCATTTCTCGCTTCAAAGCACATGGTAGCATATGATCAAGGATTAGCATTTTCACACATAATATTGTTGGTGTTATATTTTAAAATATCATAATATTAAATGATCATTAAATAGGCTACCATGATCATAAATATAAAGCTAAACTATACAACAATTAAATAATTATCATATTAGGTAGAGAGGGAAGATATAAGAGAGTGATTTAACAATTGGTATAGGTATTCAATGAAGACATTGAATCAAATTTATTGGAGGTGTATTTTAAGTGTGTCACAAAATGCAACAAAATCCAAAAAAGGGGGATATAATAGTTTGTACCAATTATAAGAATATGGAAATAGTTTCCATGGTATAAACAAAGAAGAGTTATTTACAATGCAAGTAAAACAAGAGATTTATAGTGCATGTGGATAAAAGTTATTTTGATATAATAAAAGTGTGGAAAGAAATAATCAAAATACATGTAAGGGAAAATGCCAATGTGGTTAAATGTAGGGAAAAGTGAAAGAACCTTGATAATTGAAGATTGAAAGCAAGAATAATGAAACAAGATTGGATAATTAGTCAACCCATGGGTTAGATAAAGGTGGTATATATAGATAGGAATAAAGGAGGCAATTGACCTCCATGAAATGAGGATAAAATTCCTCGTTCATTGAGTGGTGGCTAGTTGCCTACCAAATATGTAGGAAGATGTGTCGAAAGTGATTCAACACCTCCCAAGGCACCTATTAACCTTGACACCTCATGTGAGAAAGAGTTAAAGGGACACCTAAGTAGTCTCAAAGCGTATGTGTACGCAATATATACACTAAAAAAAAACCACAACTTCTTCCCCATAAGAAAAAACATATCTAAATCCATCCTCCATTTTATAGATTTTTGTATTGTAATAATATTTTAACCATTAATAAAAGTAATTTTCAAATTTTAGAAGATTCCCCATAACTTAAATTTTAATTATTGTCATAATATGTCATATGTAACATCCATTATCATGGAATATGCAAAAATTATCTCCATGTCATATGTAACCCCCACTATCATTGGATATACTATAATTAACAATATTCTTGTCACAGAATAATATACAAGTGTCGTTTCTTTTCTTCCAAATACCCACAATTAAAAAAAGGACATTAAAATAATAATTGCACTTTAAATTAAATAATATTGTTTTAGTTTTAGATTAATTCACTAACATCATATATATATATATATAATTAATGATTGAAGTATATATATATATACATATAATAATGATTGAAGTATATATATATATATATATATATATACATATATATATATATATATGTATATATATATGTATATATATATATGTATATATATATATATTATATATATATATAATGATTGAATTATAATGGAATTTTTTCACCATATGTGGTTTAGAGTAATTAAATTTATTTACTCATTTTATTCGTATATCCTCCCTATAAAATGAATTAAAAAAATCATGTAACCTTCCTTTTCCCATACAAATTTCAATATTAATAATATGTAACACCTTCATAATAAAATGTCCAGTGTCATCACTTTCATTTCCTCCATTTCCTTATGTTTTAAAATATAATAATTTTATTCAAATAATATTTGCATTGCTAACTAAGCGAGTTTTGAATATTTATTACTCTTTTAAATTTAATAACTTTAAATTATATAAATTTACATGGTATGAATATTTAATCTTTTATAAAAAATATTTATTCTAATACTTTAGTTCATTGTAGAATGAATTAGCTAATAGGCTATATGTGTGAAATTTGGTTAGAATTTTTGTCAGCCTTCCCAGTTTTGAAGCCTTCCGGTGGTTAGGAAAAAAGTGGCCAATGTTTTTTTAATTTTAAAAAAAAGTGCTTGGCATGCATTTCAACATCCTGTATTGGTCAAGAAGAAGGTGGCAGATTTTTTGACATGTGGATAGAGAAGGCCAGTGAAATTAAACATTGGTTAGCACCACCATTAATTTTTGTATGGTTTTTGTATACTGGCGATGGTTGTAATAACACCTATCATTTAAAAGCTTGGGAAACATAATGAATTTCTACATAATTTTTGATAAGGCATTGTGGAGCGTCATTTTATTGCTTTACTTGCTATCAGAGCTATGAGTGAGGAGGGAAAGATTTTGTGAAGGTTCAAGCTCGATCAACCATTGTCCAACTTTTGTAAAGGTGGTTGGAGGTTATTTTGTGTCTTTTGCATGGGGCAATGGTTGCAAAAGCAATACAAAAGTGTCACTTGTAATTATTTTTTGCTCATTTTTTGCAAGCATTTGAGAGACAAGGTAGTGGAGAGAAAGCAAGTGGGAAGAGGTGCATTTGAAGCAAGCAGGAAGAGGTGCATATTGAAGAAACCCTTTTCAATATTGTTTCATTTCTGATAAGGTAATGTTGATTGTTTCAATTTTTTATAAGGTGTTGCTGAGAGAAGACTATATTATTTGTAAAAATGAATATTGTTTCATTTATGGTTCACGTTTTGTGGCTATGGTTTTGCATGGGTTTGTTACTATATTTTTTTTTGTTTTGTGGGTTTCTCCATCTAGGTCACTATTGAAACCAATAATGTATGGTTTATGGCTTATGTTTTGTGGTTATGGTTGCAACAGAATAAAATAGTTAATGTTATACAATTTATGTTGATTTCCATTAGGCATTGTTGATTTTTCTTTTCTACCTTAGGATATATTATTTCATTTTTGATAAGGTATTATTGAAGAGGCTATATTGTTTCAATTTTTGAGAAGGTAGTGTTGAGAAAAGAGTATATTTTGGCATGGGTTTGTTACTATGATTTTTTGTGTTTTGTGGGTTTTTCCATTTGGGTCACTATTGAAACTAATATTGTTTTTTTTTTTGCTTCCATTTTGTGGCTATGGTTGCACCACTATAAAATAGTTAACATTATACAGTTTATGTTGATTTCCATCAGGGATTGTTGATTGTCATTGTCTAGCTTAGTCTATATTGTCTCATTTTCGATAAGGTATTGTTGAAAATGCTATATTGTTTCAATTTTCAATAAGGTGTTGTTGAGAAAAGACTATATTGTTTGTTTAAACCAATATTCTTTCATTTATGGTTCAAATTTTATGGCTATGGTTTTACATGGGTTTGTCACTGTGAATTTTTTTGTTTTGTGGGTTTCTCCATCTTGGTTGCTATTGAAACCAATATTGTTTGATTTGTGGCTATGGTTACAACTCAATAAAATAGTTAATGCTATACTATTTATGTTGATTTCCATAGGGAATTGTAGATTTTTGTTCTCTAGCTTAGGCTATATTGTTTCATTTTCAATAAGGTTATGTTGAAAAGGCTATATTGTTCCATTTTTGATAAGGTATTGTTGAGAAAACACTATATTGTTTCAATTTTTTATAAGGTGTTGTTGAGAAAAGACTATATTGTTTGTTAGAACCAATATTGTTTCATTTATGGTTCACATTTTGTGGCTATGGTTTTGCATGGGTTTGTCACTTTGAATATTT